>JAJHZJ010000709.1:2689263-3289263 GCA_023548195.1 Bettongia penicillata ogilbyi | reverse complement strand
AAGATACAAACTTTTCTATCAAGGATCTTCCAGTCTGGTAGGAGGTATGACATGTAAAAAAAAAGTCTAATAAGATCATTTTAAATGCTTTAGAAAGAACATGCACAATTTTATGGAAAAGGAGAGAGAATTTGCAAATTTGGGATGGGGGTGATCCAGGAAGGAAGTGGGACTTGAGTTTCATCTTTTCTTTTGTTTGTTTGTTTCTTTTTTTTTAAATATAAATTTATTTATTTAACTTTTTACACTCATTTTCACAAAATTTTGGGTTCCAAATTTTCTCCCCATTTATCCCCTCCCCCCGACCCCAATACACTGAGCATTCTAATTTTCCCTATCGCCAATCTGCCCTCTCTTCTATAATCCTTCCCTTCTCTTGTCCCCATCTTCTCTTTTCTCCTGTAGGGCCAGATGACTTTCTATTCCCCACTAACTGTACTTCTTATTTCCTAGTAGCAAGAACAATACTAAACAGTTGTTCCTAAAACTTTGAGTTCCAAATTCTCCCCATCCCTCCCTCCCCATCCATTCCCTTTGGGAAGGCAGGCAATTCAATATAGGCCATATCTGTGTAGTTTTGCAAATGACTTTGATAATAGTCATGTTGTGTAAGGCTAACTCTATTTCCCTCCATCCTATCCTGCCCCCCATTGTTTCTATTCTGTCTTTGATCCTATCCCTCCCCAAGTGTTGACTTCAAATTGCTCCCTCCTCCCATTGCCCTCCCTTCCATCATCCCCCGCCTTGCTTATCTCCTTCTCCCCCACTTTCCTGTATTGTAAGATAGGTTTTCATACCAAAATGAGTGTGCATTTTATTCCTTCCGTTAGTCGAATGTAATGAGGGTAAACTTCATGTTTTTTCTTCAGCTCTCCTCTTTTTTCCTCCACCAAAGTCTCCTGCTTGCCACTTGAATGAGATATAATTTACCCCATTCCATTTCACCCTCTCTCCTCCCACTACATATCTCTCTCACCATTTACCTTAATTTCTTTAAGATATGGTCCCATCCTATTCAATGCAATCTATGCTCTCTGTCTCTGTATGTGCATGCATGTGTGCATGTGTGTGTGCACGCACGCATGTACATGTGTGTGTACGTGCGTGTGTGTGTATGTGTGTGTGGACCCACCAACTACCCAGATACTGAAAAGTTTTAAGAGTTACAAATATTGTCTTTCCATGCAGGAATGTAAACAGTTCACCTTTGGTAAGTCCTTTATAACTCTCTTTGCTGTTTACTTTTTCATGCTTCTTCTCATTCTTGTGTTTGAAAGTCAAATTTTCTTTTCAGCTCTGGTCTTTTCATCAAGAATGATTGAAAGTCCTCTGTTTCATTGAAAGACCATATTTTCCCCTGAAGTATTATACTCAGTTTTGCTGGGTAGGTGATTCTTGGTTTGAGTCCTAGTTCCTTTGACATCTGGAATATCCTATTCCATACCCTTCGATCCCTTAATGTAGAAGCAGCTAGATCTTGAGTTATCCTGATTGTATTTCCACAATAATGGAATTGTTTCTTTCTAGCTGCTTACAATATTTTCCCCTTGACCTGGGAATTCTGAAATTTGGCCACAATGTTCCTAGGAGTTTCTCTTGTTGGATCTCTTTCAGGCGGTGATCGATGGATTCTTTCAATACTTATTTTGCCCTCTGGTTGTAGAATGTCAGGGCAGATTTCCTTGATAATTTCATGGAAGATGATGTCTAGGCTCTTTTTTTGATCATGACTTTCAGGTAGTCCCATAATTTTTAATTTGTCTCTCCTGGATCTATTTTCCAGGTCAGTTGTTTTTCCCATGAGATATTTCACATTCTCTTCCATTTTTTCATTCTTTTGGTTTTGTTTGGTGATTTCTTGGTTTCTCACAAAGTCATTAGCCTCCATCTGTTCCATTCTAATTTTGAGAGAACTATTTTCTTCAGTGAGCTTTTGAACCTCTTTTTCCATTTGGCTAATTCTGCTTTTGAAAGCATTCTTCTCCTCATTGGCTTTTTGAACCTCTTTTGCCAATTGAGTGAGTCTATTTTTCAAGGTGTTATTTTCTTCAGCATTTTTTTGGGTCTCCTTCAGCAAGGTATTGACCCATTTTTCATACTTTTCTTGCATCTCTCTCATTTCTCTTCCCAGTTTTTCCTCTACCTGTCTAACTTGATTTTTAAAATACTTTTTGAGCTCTTCCATGGTCTGAGCTCACCAGACCTCCACCTTGGATGTCTGGGACACAGAGGCCCCAACCTCCATGGTCTTTCCCTGATGGTAAGAATTGTTCCTCGTCATCAGAAATGAAAGGTGGGAACATCTGTCCCCCAAGAAAGTAGCTTTCTATGGTCTTATTTTTCTTCCCTTTTCTGGGCATTTTCCCAGCCAGTTACTTGACTTCTGAGATTCCTCTGCACCTCCACCTAGATCCACCCAGCTAGTGCTTGGGGTCTGAGATTCAAATGCTGCTCCCCAGCCTCAGGGCTTTCAGGGGTGGGTCCAGCTGCTATTCAATGTGAGCTTAAGTTCTGGTGCTTGGGTGGGGGCAAGGCCACCTCCCAGGCTCAGTTCCCTCACGGGGTTTATGCAGAGACCGTCAGTAATGGCCCTGAGCTCCTGTCTGCTGCTCTGGGAGTCTCTCTCACTGACCTGGAGCACCTGTGGGAGGAGGGACCTTCCAGGCCACCAGAGATTCCATCGCTGAAGCCTGCCTGGATCTGTTCTTCTGGAGCCGCGCAGCCAGGGCAGCACAAGAGTGGGCTCTGCTGTCTGGTGTGTGACAAACCCCTGGGGACGGCTTTCCAGGGTTCTCTGGAACGGAAATCTCTTCCACTGTGTTTCTGCATGGCTTGCAGTGCTCCAGAATTTGTGGGGGGTTCTTTTTAAAGAAAAATCTATGGGCTGTGGGTTTGGAGCTAGTATACATGAGTCTTTCTACTCCACCATCTTGGCTCCTCCCCCTTGAGTTTGGTCTTAAAGGGACAGAAGGGGTGGCATATGGCAGAGTAGAAAGATGCATATACGCTTGTGCTTCCCCCACAGCCCACAAAATACCTGTAAAAAATGACTCAACAAATTCTAGAGCAGCAGAAGTCACAGAACAACAGAGTGAAAGAGGTTTCCAGTCAAGGGTAACATGGAAGGCCAACAGGAAAGGTCTATCTCATGGGACACTGAATGGAGCAGAGCCCAGCCCCAGCTGTGCAGCACTGGGAGGAACAGGACCTGAACAGACTTCAGCAGTAGGCTTCCCAGCAGAGAGGGTCCCAGATCCCTAAACCCACAAGCAACAAAGAAAGCTCAAAAGGTCAGTGTAGGAGGATTTTTCCAGCTGGGAAGAAGGGAATGGGGTTCCCACAGCACAGGCTGCAGCAGAGGTGGTGCAGCAATGGGAGGTGGGCAGCTAAGGTGGCCAAAGAAGTAGCCTGGGTCCATTGTCCAGGCAGCTCAGCTTAAAGCCTCTGGCAGACTTGAGCAGCTGATCTGAAACTCAGCTCTCAATGGAGTCCCTGCCCTCACCCAAAGCCCCTGGGGTAACTGAGCAACTGATCTGAATCTCAGCCTTGTACTGGGGAGAAGAGAAGCACTAGGACCTTCCTCTTGACAAAACATTCAGAAGTCAAGTAACTGGTTGGGAAAATGCCCAAAAAGGGGGAAAAAATAAGACCATAGAAGGTTACTTTCTTGGTGAACAGGTGTCTCCTTCCATCCTTTCAGATGAGGAAGAACAAGGCATACTGTCAGAGGAAGTTAAGGCCTCTGCCTCCAGTAACCCCAGAATGAATATAAAATGGGTTCAGGCCATAGAAGAGCATGAAAGACCTGTCAGCAGCCTACTAAAGGAGAACCAAAAAAATGCGGAGGAAAATAACACCTTTAAAAAGAGGCTAACTCAAGTGAAAAAAGAGGCCCAAAAAACCGATGAGGAGAAAAAGATTTTAGAAAGCAGAATTGGCCAAATGGAAAAGGAGGTTCAAAAGCTCACTGAACAACATAGTTCTTTAAAAAAGATAATCGAGTTCAAGGAAGCCAATGACTATGAGATAAACCAAAAGTTAGAAAACAAAACCAAAATGTTGAAAAAATAGAAGAAAATGTGAAACATTTCATAGGAAAAACAACTGATCAGGAAAGTAGATCCAGGAGAGACAATTTAAAAATTATGGGACTACCTGAAAGCCATGATCAAAAAAAGAGCCCAGACATTATCTTCCATGAAATTATCAAGGAAAACTACCCTGAGATTCTAGAACCAGAGGGCAAAATAAATACTGAAAGAATCCACCAATCACTTCCTGAAGGAGACCCAAAAAGAGAAATTCCTAGGAATATTGTGGCCAAATTTCAGAGTTCCCCAGTAAAGGAGAAAATACTGCAAACAGCTAGAAAGAAACAATTAAGGTATTGTGGAAATACAATCAAGAAAACACAGGATCTGGCAGCTTCTACATTAAGGGATCAAAGGGTTTGGAATAGGATATTTGAGAAGTCAAAGGAACTGGGATTGAAGCCAAGAATCACCTACCCAGCAGAACTGAGTATAACATTTCAAGGGAATAAATGGTCATTCAATGATATAGGCGACTTTCAAGCATTCATGATGAAAAGACCAGGACTGAATAGAAAATTTGGTTTTCAAACACAAGAATCAAGGGAAGTATGAAAAGGTAAACAGGAAAGAAAAATAATAAAAGACTTTCAAAAGCTGAACTGTTTATATTCCTACATGGAAAGATAGTATTTGTAACTCTTGAGACTTTTCTCAGTATTTGGGTAGGTGGAGGGATTATGCACACACACACACACACACACACACACACACATACGCATATACAGACAGAGAGTACAGGTTGAGTTGAATCAAAAGAGATGATATTCATAAAAAAATAAAAATTAAGAGGTAAGGGAGGAAAATACTGGGAGAAGAAATTGAGAAATGTAATGTGACAGGTTATAATTCATAAAGGAGATAAGAAAAATCCTGTTCAATGGCCAAAAAAAGGGAGAAGATGAGAGGGGAAAAGTGAAGCTTACTCTCTTTACACATATGACTTAAGGAGGGAATAACATGCTCACTAAATTTGGTATGAAAATCTATGTTACACTACAGGAAAGTAGGGGAGTAGAGGACAAGTGCAGTAAGGATGATGATAGAAGGGAGGGCAAATTGGAGAAGGCAGTAACTAGAAGTAATCACTTTTGGGAAGGGACAAGGTCAAATGAGAGAATAAAAAAGGAGGGGACAGGATAGGATAGAGGACAATATAGTTAGTATTACACATAATTATTATGGAAGTCTTTTACACAATGAAACATATATAGCCTGTATTGAATTGCTTGCCTTCACAGTGGGGATGGGTAGGAAGGGAGGGAGGGAGAGAATTTGTAATTCAAAGTATTAGAAATGAATGTTGAGAATTATTATTACATATAACAGGGAAAAAAGAAACACAGGTAATGGGGTATAGAAATTTATCGTGCCCCACAAGAGAGAAGATAGGGATAAGGGAAGGGTGGGGTGTGATAGAAGTGAGGGTACATTGAGGGAAGGGGTAATCAGAATGCAAGGTATTATGGGGAGGGGGAAGGGGAGAGATGGGGAGAAAAATTGAACTCAAAATTTTATGGTAATGAATGTCGAAATCTAAAAACAAATTAAAAAAATAAAGGAACAGAAGGATTTCAATAAATGGAGACAGGGGAGGTGGGGAAGTCCATTGCAGGGATGAGGGATAGTGTAAGGAAAAACACAGAGAGTAGAAGAAAATGGTGTGAAAGATATGAAATAGTTAAGTTTCCATGCTGCTAAAATCATCAGTCTTGGGGAAAGCAGAAGTTGTTCAGATAAGATGAAAGTTGTCAGCCAATCAAAAGCAAACCAAGGAGGCTCAGAAGCCATAAACTTAGGAGTCCTAGGGAAACTGGACCAAGTCAGTTTCACGTCATGAATGGTCAGCCATTCTCTTACTACAGTGCATGCTTAATTAACCTCATACATTTAACAGGAAACTCCCTGCATAAAATTAGTGCCTCATTAGAGCATCATGCAACTCATGACAAAGAAGGGAATATACGAGGATGGGAAACATGTAAGGGAAAGAAGGTAACCCAGAAAGGTTAGAACCAATCCTGATCCAGAAGGGAGGGGATAGGATTATTAACCCAATAAAGCTGATTTTCACTTTTATATTGACACACTCTCCCTTTATTATGGGTGTATCTACTTCTCGAGAATCAAAGGGGAATGCACTTCAACCTTTCTAAAAGTGAAACTTTGAGATACCAGTCTTCGAAATTGAATCTGGGGTCATTTTTATAACAGTGGGCATGTCAAATAGTGCATTTTGGTTGAAATATAGACTGAAAATAATAGATATCTGAAGAAATTGGATAGCACAATATTATTACAGGGATTATATGTCAAATTAAGAATGTTTGTCTTTTTTCTATAGCACTAATAATTTTATGATGTTTCTTTATATCTATTCCTTCTACTTTCTCTTAGAATTACATTCTTTAATTGAATTAATCACTCACACATAATTTATTAACAGAAAGAAAAAAATAAATTTATCCCAAACTCTGATTTTTATGCAAAAAAAATGAATATCATTTAAGAGTAGCATTGCTCACCGATTTCATAGTAACCGAAAGAATGCAAGCAACAATGTTATTTGCTGATTATGAAATATTAGGACAAATAGAAAATAAATGCCCTTTTCCAGATGGAAGTAGTGACTAAGTAGTTATTGAATATTTACTATATGTACAGCAGTGTGTTAAGCAAAATGGGGCATACAAAACAAAAATAAGATATGATCTTATGATTAGCTAGGGAAACAGAAGTAACACACAAGAAAAAAAATAAATAAGTACCAAGTGGTAAATTCTATAATATTGATCCTATTTTCTTTTTTTAAAATTTTTTGGTTTTTTGTTTTATTTGTTTTCAATGTTCTACAATCACTTCCATGTAACTTAGATTTTTCCCCTCCCTCCCCCTCCTTCCCCCCACTTTCCCCCTCCCTCCCTGACACTGCATACAATTTTATATATGTTGCTATTAAATACGTTTTCACCTTTGTCATGTTGCATAGAAGAATTAAAATGAATGGGAGAAATCATATAACAAACCAAAACACAATACAAAAGAAAATGATCTGCTGCATTCTGAGATTGAATTCCATAGTTCTTTCTCTGGATGTGGAAGGCATTTTGCCTTAAAAGACCACTGGGAATTTTTTAAGTCCATGCATTGCAATGAAGTTCTAAGTCTACCAGTAAAATCCTCACACACTGTGGTTGCTGCTGTGTACAAAGTCCTCCTGGTTCTTCTCCTTTCATTCAGCATTAGTTCATATAAATCTTTCCAGGCCTCTCTGAAGTCTTCCGGTTCATCATTTCTTATAGCACAATAGTATTCCATTACATTCATATACCACAATTTATTCAGTCATTCCCCAGGTGAAGGCCATGCCCTTGATTTCCAGTTTTTGGCCACCACAAAGAGAGCTGCTATAAATATATTTGTACATGTGGGACCTTTTCCCATTTTTATAATCTCTTGGGGATACAATCCTAGAAGGGATATTGCTAGGTGAAATGGTATGCACATATTTGTAACCCTTTGGGCATAGTTCCAAATTGTTCTCCAGAATGGTTGGATATTGATCCTATTTTCGATGGAAATTCCAAGTAGGGAAAGATCAAAATGGGTCAGGGTGGTCAAGAAGTATATAGAATTTGAAGCTAAGCCTTAAAACTTTGCCTTACCAAGGCAGAAAAAAAAAGAAGAAGAAGAAGAAGATAGTATCCAGGCTAGGGAAACAGCATGAGTAAATGCACAAAGAAATGATGATATAAGTACATTGAGGGCAGCAATGATGCTTGCTTTTGAATGCCTAGTATTTAGCACAGTACTTGACATAATAAGTACTTAATAATCTTTTTTCATTCGTTCATTGTGGGTCACCTATTTAGGTTGGGCAACAGTAAGCAAAAATATTTACTAATTTAGGTGTCGTTAGGTTATAAAGAGTCTTGGGAACCTGGGTAATAGAGTCTGAACTTAATATAATAAGCAGTTAGGAACCATTCTAGATTCTTGAAGTAAAGAGGCTAAACAAGATGAAAACAGAAGTATTCTGTATTAGTATGTAAGACAGATTGAGCGAAGGAAGGAAGGGTTTAGGTAAGGAGGTTGTTACAGTATTCCAAATATGAGATTTTTGAAGGCTTGGATCTAAGTCATTATAATGAGAATAAAGGAAAAAGGACAAATTCAATAGATATTTCAGTGAAAATAAAGACTTCCTGACAGTCTGGACATAGGACATTAAGGAAAGGAAAGAGTAAATGATAATTTCAAGGATTTTAGCTTTGAGGAAAGCTAGAATGATGATATAAAGACAGAAGTGGTTAGTGGAGAAAGGAAATCAAGTTGTGGGGAGACAAAGAGCTTAGTTTTGCTGAATCAGCTTTGAGTTTATAGTCAAATATCCAAGCAGAGCTGCTCTGGGAAATAAGGTTCAGACCATGGTAAGAGGCCAGGATTAAAGTTGTAAATCCCTTCATCAGAGTTAGCCCTTTGGGTGAGAAAACAAAGTTAGTCACCTGTCACATGACAAAGTAACCCTCTACCTCCCCAAAATAATAAACTTCATTCTAATTGAAATCAGGAATGCCTTTCTATTGTAATATATTTCATATCACTTGCTATCTCCTTTCTTTCTCCCTGAGAGGTATGGTAGATTGATTAGAAAGCTTTGGGGTGGCTACACCATGAAGATTTGAGAATATCTCTCAGGGACAGGTGGTGAAAGAAACAATAAATCTAAGATAAGTGCAAAAAAGAATTTTCTGGAAATAGTCCAGTGTGGGAAATAGTTTCCACTGCAGGATAGGCTTAGGAATGAGTGCAATGAAGAAGCAAACATGAAATTGAAAGTGTGTCTGATGGATGTCTAAGCTCTCTAGTAAGATAACACTTTAAATTAAATGGACAAATGTATGCTGTTATGGATTCTGCTAGTATCAGTAGAAATGTAGCCTATTAAATAGAGGAAATCTATTTACCCCTTCTTATTTTGTTTTGTTTTAATTTGTTTACAAAAGTTTTCAAAAGTCCTACTTTTATATCTCATCAAAAGTCCTACTTTTAAATCTCATCAAAAGTTAGAGGAGATTCTGAGTTCTCAAGAGCTATGATGATGGACAAGCAGCTCCTATGGGTTGATAAATCATTAAGGGCAGGCCTAGTGACAGATTACGCTTTTGTCTCTTTGAATTCAATCTGATAATGTATAATATATATGTGTGTCTAAATGTATATATAATCTTATAATGTATAACATATCTATATAGTATATGTAATAAAATATATACTATCTATATGAAATATTATATATGTATTATAATTAATAATATATTTCATGACCTTATACTATATTATGCATATATAGGGATATATATATGATATTTCTTCTCTTGCGTAATTACCGGTATTTATATAAATATAGATAATATTTACATATCAACTCTGAGAGATAAGTAGTGCAGCTTTAACATACCCATATTGCAGATGAGAAAACCAAAGCCAAAATAGTGGAGTGACTTGCCTGATAGTAGAGCCTGGTCTGCTATCTTTAAGAATAGAGCATTAACGGATAGGAATAGATAGGGATGTATCTACTAGGCCACTGTGAAACCACAGATTGTTTAATGTCAAGGTAGCTACTGTGTAGGACTGAACTTCCCAGTTTTTTTTCTGTCTTTACACTTCAATTTACTTCATAAATATTTCAATGATTGCTCCTTAACTGCCACTTGCAAGTTCTTGGAGAAGCTAGAGGAAAATAATGATCAGAGAAGGAGTTAGCAGAGAAATCTTGCAGTCATATTTCATTCATATAAGACTGACTATTCAGTGTTACACTTCTATCCCAAACCATGTTACTTGTTTTATGTTTAAGAAATGACTTCCAAAAGAATCATTATAGGCTGAGTAAGTGACAAATTATGAGGAAATTATGTTTTCCTCCAAAGTTAACGTTTAGTTCCAGATTACGAATTCTTAACAAAGAACAGCTTTTCTTTCTTCATGTAACAAGCCCAGATGGGAGGCCAAATATGCACAAAGCAATGAACCAGTGTCTCCTGGAGAAAGACTGACAGACCATAGGCAGACAGAAGTCCCAAGTTCCCAAGTCTCTTCCAATGACTGGACACCGAAGGTTTGTCATCAATGTAAGATCCTTGACGTGAATGCTTTACTAACTCTTGGTAAAAATGTCTGAAAGAAGGGACTGAGCTTCTGAATTATTTTTGTTTTTCTTTCTGAAAGGAAACTGGCCTCACACTGGGGAGTACATGAGTTGAGAGGAAAAGTCTACCCCTGGGGAACTGATAGTGTATTTATATGGATTCATTTCTAACATTATAATTAAAGAGTTATGTGCAGTTATGCCATTGTAAATGACCGCAACTGAAATACCATAGAGATGAGACATAAGTGGGTATTTCTTAATTTTATAGGTCATTGCTAGCTATAGAGAGAGCTATAGCACCTAAAACTATGAGAACTGATTTGGTATACCACTCATGAGGGGTGGAAATAAGGGAGCAAGTCTTGCGAGATTCTACAGATCCTGAGAGGGATCGTGGTAAAGGATGTCTTCTACTGTTGAGAAGTGCACATGACAGTGGAAAGGAAGGGGGATTTCAGTATCTTATTGATAATACATAGACTGGTCCTTTGTATTAAAATGAAATCAGAAGTCAAGCATCTTTCCACAATACCATTTCAGGTCATAGCCATAAGGAGAACACAACCTTCCATAGCATGTCTTTGTCTGTGGGGCCTTCTTAAAGACTAATCAATTTTTCTGGGTTTGATCATAGATCCTGGATTCTTAGAAGTTTAGGAGATATTAGAAATCCTTTAGTAGAATCTCTTCATTTTACATAGAAAAGATGGGCCCAGGGAGAGGAAGTAGTGTCCCTAAGGTCATAGAGCTAGTTAATATCAGAGCCTGGATTTTATGACTTCCCAAGAAATTTCTTTTTTCTCTAGATCATGCTTTCCTTTTTCCTTTTCATTTCTTTTCTTTTTTCTTTACTTTTTCCTCTTTTTGTTGTTGTTCAATTATTTAGCCTTGTCCACTTTTTGTGACCCTGTGGACTATAGCCCACCAATAGGATCCATGGGGTTTCCTTGACAAAGATACTAGAGTGGTTTCCATCTTCATTTCCATCTTCAGCTGTTTAAGGAAAACTGAGATTAAGCAACTTGCTGAGGGTTATACAACTACAAGTATCTGAGACCATAACTGAACTCAGGTCTTCCTGACTCCAGGGCCAGATCTATAATCACCAAGCCATTTAGCTGCCTTTTCTCTTCCTTCCTTCCTTCCTTCCTTGCTCCCTTCCTTCCTTCCTTGCTCCCTTCCTTCCTTCTTTCCTTCCTTCCTTCCTTCCTTCCTTCCTTCCTTCCTTCCTTCCTTCCTTCCTTCCTTCCTTCCTTCCTTCCTTTCTTTCTTTCTTTCTTTCTTTCTTCCTTTCCACATGCATAAACATTCATTTTTTATATATAAATCAATATTTGGAAGATCTAGGAGGTAGGATGAGATTAGGAATCAAAGATTCTGGCAACAAGCCTGGGGAGTAGGAGGGCTAGGAATGAATTTGTGCATAAGATGCAGTTCAATTTGAAACAAGAGCATATTCCTCAATCAAGTTCAGATTTTTCTTGTCAGCAAGATGCTCCAGAGACAGGAAGAAAATTAATTGTGTAAAAAGATATCAAGGTACAAATCTTTCCCCGGTTTCCCAGCTGAGTACAGAGTTGCGCTCTGCTTTGCAAAAGTACCTATATGAGAGAGGGGGGATTGTTTTTCTACATTTAAAAAAATTCTTCTCATAATAGAACATTTATACAGAGCCATAATTAACAATTTTGACCCTGGGATAAAACTTCATAAAATGTTTCAAGGGCAAGTAGCATGGTACAAGGCCTCAAGTCATATTTTTAGGAGAAAAGTCACCTCTGATTCACATCTTACACTAAACTACCTTTCAAACCTTACACATTCTTCAATCCAGCCAGACTGGTCTTTCTGAAATTTTTTGCCTTCATCTCATCTCTCTACCTGTGTTACAGGCTGTTCTCTGTGATAAGAACGCACTGCTTCCTCATTATCGTCTCTAGTTTGCTTCAAAAATTTCTTCAGAAATCACCTCATATATGAGTCCTTTCCTGACTCTCATTGGTGTTAATGTTTCTCTCCCAAATTATTTTGGACCTTTTATTTAATTTGTATATACTTATATGCGTACATATTGTCTCCCCTAGTAGGCTATGATTCCATGAATATAGATAGTGTTACAACTTTGTCTTTGTGTCAGCTGAAACTTATCTTAATACCTGGCATGCAGTGGTTACTACTTAATTCATTAATGCTTAATGCCTGTTTAATTGCCTGTCAAGACAGGAAATAAAGAACCTTTTCTTGATAAAGATATTTTGGTTCCTTGTAATAATGGCTTCCTTTTCCAAATGTTTATTAACCCCTCCTTTAATAATAGATTCCAGAGACTTAAAATCATATTAGTTACTATATCCATCAAATATCAGTCTGAACTGAAAAAAAGGTACCTGGAGCAAGCATGAAAAAATGTATGAAGTGAAAATGTAGGTCAGTGGGAATGTGAGATTCTATTTATGAAAATGTAATTTACATTCAGGAATCTCTCTCTTGGCCAAAGTGAAATTGATGGTTAAATACATAGTCTGTTTCTTTTCTTGATATTAAATATTTGTCTAAATCTACTTAGCAAAAGTTCTAAACTCTCACAAATGAAATGTCTCATCCCTTCTCCATCATCTGACCCACCATCTTGGTTACACTGGAAAAGTCCCTTCACCTTTCTCACCTTTGTTTCTTCAACTGTAAAACCAGCACAATAATATTCATGTTATAGTAACAGTGTGATTTTGAGTAAAGTTCTTGGTCAACATTAAAATGCTCTCTAAAGGTGAATTGTCATAAATTATTACACCCAGGGAGACAAGACTAAGGTCTTAGTTCAAAAATATGTTTCTGACCTTTTGCATACATTTCACAAGCACAAGCTAGTAATAATAATGTTATATTTGTATAGCACTTTACAGTAGGTTCAAGCCCCATAAAGCAACCACAGATTAAATTTATCGCCAACAGTAGCAACAGTTCATGGTTATGATGTTGTGACAATAATAGTAGGTGATAAAGTGCTCTATCGTTTATAAAGCACTTTACTTGTTACCCCATTTATTCCTTATAATGACCCTGTGAGATGGAAAGTTTATGTATGACTCTTCATTTTATAAATGAGGAAACAGAGTGAATTGACTTCCCCTGTGTCATTCAACTATTAAATGAGGCAGGCAGGATTGAAGCCAAGGCCTCCTGACCGTATCATGGGGTCTTTCCCTAAAGATGCTGCTTCTAGATGCTTCCCCAGGGTATTTGTCATTTAAAAGAAAATGTCTGAATAGAAAAACTAGAGGAATTGACTCTCTAATGATTCCATTTCAGGAACTATGGAACCTGGCAGGCAATGCACAGCTCAAACTTTGGGGGTAAAACTCAAACCATACCACATGGGCAGTTGCTTATTTCACTTGTGTGTCAGGTCTTATATTGCCAATGTCCTCAGATAGTATTATTCATCTTTTTATAGAATATTTTTATTCTTTTGTCCTTAACACTGGGGCTCCAGTAACTTACCTAACGCAGAAATGAAAGTTGAAAACCTCAGTCAGATTTTATTTTGGTCAACGTTTCATTTTTCCCTGCAGTTTTTATGGTGAAACATTATTTTTTTTTTTCAAGAAGAGAATGTTAAAAATGAACCTAACACAAAATACCATTTGGAACAATGGTATGGCAAATATACTTTTGCAGCATGTGCATATGAAGCAAATATTTTTAAATGAAACTTAGAATTTAAAAACCTATTGCCTCTTGGTGATAAAGGCATTGCTCAGATGGAAAGAGACTGACAATAGAAGATTCTCAACAGGTGTCTTTAGGGAGGTGAGAGTTAAATGAGGAAAGGGCCTTTGTGCAAACATACTGTAGAGAAACCACTTACAGTAATTTGATGGGCCTATTCTCCCTTCTAGAATTAATTAACAATTTTAAAGCCTGGCAGTATGATTTCATATTGCAACTTTCTGCAATTAAATCCACATTTTTGGGTCTTACCTCATGTCATCCTACTAATCGGTTTCAGCACTTATTTGTGCCAGTTGCCACCACTCTACTGCATGAATAAAAGCTGTTATCCTGAGAGAAAATTAAAAAATGTAAATGTATCCAGTCTTATATCATGTCTGGGTTTTCTAGGGACACAGAGGCTTGTAATGATGTGAAAAATTGATCAAGACAGAAAGATGTTGCTGCTGGTAGATTCTTGTGGTATGCTGAGTAGCTTCCAGAATGGAGTGGCCCTAAGCATTCTGACTCCCTAGGCCAGATGGACCAGAGACTGAGCAGAAGAATTAAATGAAGTTTGTTAATAACACTCTTGATTTTCTATAGAATGACAAGCATCTTTTACCAGATGTTCACAGCTGGAATTTCTAGTGGGTGTCGTGCTCTTTGGAGACTTCTCTTGTGACAACTCCCCAAAGCCCAAAAGTTTTAGTGAAGCTTTAAGATTTAAAACTGCACTAATGCTTTTAGTACACCCTATAGAGAGACTTCAAATGAACAACTGATATATGGTTTTCTTGCAAAGCAAATAAAACTAGCTGCTGCTTTCATCTCTCAATATCTTACCCCTTCTCTTTCCCTCTTCCCATTCTGAAATATATTTTAAAAAACCCATGGGGACAAAAATAGGACAAAACAACTGAGAATATTCTGTTCTATTTTATTAAAATAAAATATTTATTTGATTAAGAGCCAAGAATTGATATAAGGTCTACAACTCTATGAAAACATCTTTAGCAGTTCAGTTTTTCCCAGCCTCATTTTATTGCCAACTATCAATAAAACAAGGCCTGAAGGGTACTCTGAAGTTCTGGGTTCCCATTACAGTCAAAACTAGGGCAGAGAAGCAGAGTTTTGCCCTGGGGTCAGCAAGTAGAATCTAGCAGGAATTGTTCATTAAAATTGGAAACTACCAAATGGACGTACCTGATGCCTCTCCCCAGCCAACAAGTCATATTCTTTATTAGATATTAGTTAACACTTGGTTACATAGGGCCTTTTTCAAAAACATCTTCCAAAAGTATAGAGTATAGAGGCTGTTACTGTCTCCTTAAGAGGGGGCAGATTCTGAGAAATGTCTAAGCCTAAGGAGTCAGTCAGTGAGTAAGAGTCTGTCTTTAACCTGTGAGGATCCATAAGGAGCTTGTGAGGAAACAGAGAATTTTAAGTTTTATTTGAATTGACAGTTATTCATAAAATGCACTTCATTGCTAAGGAAAAAAAGGTGATGAATACAGTAGGGTACAGTACTTGGAATCAGGAAGATTTTAGTGAGAGTTCTGCTCAGGAGTCTCATTTTCTTCTATGTAGGAAGGAGGCTGATAACAGCATATACCTCTCAGCATCACTGTAAGGCTCAAATGAAACAATACTTGTAAAGTATTAAATAGACGCTACTTATCATCATGCCACCTAGGCATAGCAGGTAGAGTGCTGGACCTAGAATTAGGAAGACCTGAGTTCAAATCATCTCAGATATTTCCTAGCTGTGTAACCCTGGACAAGTCACTTAACCTCTGCCTCCATTTCCAGAACTGTAAAATGCAGATATTAACAACACCTACCTTGCAGTGTTAGGAGGATCAAAGGATATATTTATAAAAAGCACAACAAAATAATGCATGTATTACTTATTATATATTTATTCCTTTTCCTCTTACACCCATAACATTACCTCCCTTATATTCTATCTTAAACAATTATTTTACTTTTTATGCTCATATACCACTTTGCTAGAAGAGGACAGTAGAAAAATCTTGGGATAAGAGTTAAAAATCATTAGCAGTTACGTCAGCTCATCCGCTTACTGACTTTGTGACCCTGGGCAAGTCACATCACCTCCCTAGGCAGTATGGAGTATCCAGATAAAACTATGAATTAAAAAACAAAGCAAAACCTAAGAAGCTCCCAAGGTTAACAGAAGCAAAGTTAGCGTGGGTCCCATTTTTCCTTATTGGCAAACTATTCCTTACGCAGCCTAGGGGAAACCGAAGTGGAAATCAGACTAGCAGCTCCAATCCCAGTTTATCCACCCTTTAATCCCATTTCTACTCCCTCAAAACCAGAGCAGCTGATGACAAGACAGGAAAAGGCAATGTATCCTTTAGAACTAAGAGGAAAATGGTAGAGAAGAACAGAATATCTCATTTCTCCATCCCCTGAAACTGAAATTGATGTAAAGAGGAACCACAGGAATGAAAAAGTCTTGGTGTTTCAAGGAACTGGGAGATTTTTATCTACTTCTATCTGCATCTATAAAACTAAGAGGTTTGATAATCTCTGTGGTCTTTTTTAGTTCCAGTAACCTATAACTTCAGGCTTCTAAGAATAAATTCATATGTGCATAAGCATTTCAATTAGTCATAGTTGATATTTATGTATATTTTCAAAACACTCTCCTCATAACAGCTCTGAGGTAAGTAAAAATAAAAACATGAATTCAGAGAGATTATGACTAATCCACTGATAATCAACCAATGACAGCAAATGTTTATTAAGCACCCACTGGCTAAACACTGGGGATACAAGTATAAAGTATAAAAGAAATCCCTACTCAAAAGTAGCAGACATTCTGATGGGGGAGACAAGAAGAATAGACAGACAGGTAGATGAGTAATATATATATATATATATGTATATATATGTATATATATGTATGTATGTATATTTATAGACAAAGGTATATATATATATATGTATACCTACATGCTTATGTGTATATGTTTAGCACAAATAAATACACTTTAATTTGAGAGAGAGGGTACTAGAAGTAGGAAAAAACTGGAAGTATCATATAGAAGATGGTACTTGAGCTGGAAGGAAAAATTGGAGAATTGCAAGAGAATGAGATAATGAGGGATGAATTTCAGACATGTAGGACCTCCATAAAAAGACAAGAGATGAGAGAAATACTCAAATTTATATTTGATTCTACAGGCAATAGGTTACCCTTGAAATTGGTTGCATAGGGGAGTAGCGTAATCAGATCTGTGCTTAAGGTAAACTACTTTGGAAGCCATATGTAGGATGGATGGACTAGAATGGGAGAGACTTGAGGCAAGGAGATCAATTAGGAAACTGCTGCAACAATCTAGGTGAGAAATGATGAGGGCCTGGGACAGCTATAGCTGTATGAATTGAGAGACAAGGACAAATGCAAAAATTGTTTTGAAGCCATAAATAAACATTTATTAATGACCAATTATGTGCACAGCTCTGAGGTAGGAGCAACGAAGTATACACATATAGTGAATGCTGGATAGCTACCCTTTCCCAGTTAAGCAATTAGGGGAAACAAAATGTCCACTCCAAAGGATATTCTTAATGGTTGATGGATCTAATGGCAAAAGAGGGACGGAAAGGAGGAGAGAACAAAGGAGAAGAGTAAGATGGTGCTTGGACCCCTAAAGAGTGGCAAGAAGGAGAGAGAGACATCTAATCCATGGCACTGCTACCCTTCAGCAGTGAGAAGAATTGGAGTAGATGTCAGGCATCAAAATAAGACTGGGGGACAACGATGGTGGGCACCTTGAGAGCTCTCGTATTTGCGACTGTGATTCAGAGCAGAAATTGATCAAAATCTTTGGGAATAATGGTTATTCATGCTATGACTTTATTTTGATTCTCTCTTTTTTTGTAAAATGTTCTTCTGGCATGGTACAAGTCACTTGTTTGCAAATGAGGAGACATAAAGCCATTATTTTTTCCTAATCTTGAGCAAAAACAGGTGCACATAGGTAAGGACACGAGGATGGCAGGAAAAAGAAGTAAGATTGAATCTCTTACCTGAGGGATAATATATCTAGTTTGTGCAGTAATTTTCCCATTCTGAAGAGAAAGTCAAAAGGATAAAAGGGATGTTTATAGTTAAGATCAATTCCACTATAGCTTTTAATGACTTTGGTAATAAAACTGCTAGTAAGGAATGTATTTTAATTATATATTCCTAGGGGTAATGTTTGAATTAACTGAGCTTTTTGTTTGCTTCTTTCTCCCGGAGAAACTCTTTTCATATTGATTTCTATTGAAGATAAGCAAATCAATAAGTAGCTACACCCTGGAATAATAATGTTCTTATTGTTTAGAGAAGTCAAGAACTTAATCATATAAATATTTTCATAGCTAATTTCCTCAAAAGTGATATTGATATATTACTCTTTTTAAAAAAGTATATATTTTTCCTTCCTACTCCACTTACCTCCACTCCAACCTCAAAACAAAAACAAAAAAGAAAAGAATTGAGAAATAAAATAAAGCTACTGACATTATAAAACAAAGGAAAATATGTAATAACATTTTTACTTTGGTGTCCACCACAATTTGAAATACATTGAAATTACTTGTAATATATGCTTTCATGATAAACTCAAATAATATATTTCAAAGAAGTGTGGAAAGTACAAATCACTAAAAAAAAGAAATATTCACATAGAGAAAACATTCATAGCATATCAGTTCCTCATATTTGTAGATGAAAGAATTTAGTTGATATTTGCATTCTATTAATAAGCCTTAAAAAATTAAATTCCAGTTGATTCAATTCAAAATTTAATCATTTTCAAACAGTACAATAACATGAATCAAATAATCTCAATACCATGAAATTGCATAACAGCATTGTACCTAGCTCTTTCTCCATTTCTGATAATAACATCTTTTTAGACCAGAAATAATTGAATGTTTACTTATTTGAAACAAAATTAAAAATAATGTAAATGAAGACCGACTGAAGCAAAAAGATCACAAAGTAGTATTTCAATTCAATTAAACAAATCAAGAGAAGAGGAACAGGTGATGATGTGGGAGCTGTAGATATTTTACATATATCCTTTCTGCAATGAAATGATTTACAAGTTTTAAATGGACAGGAACTTGACATGACCAAAAATAAATCTTTATCTTACAATTAAAAGAGTGCCAATAGAAAGACCGACCATTTGAAGAAAACAAGCTCAGATCCCCATAGAGTCACTTTGATTAAAGAATTCAATTTAATTTCTGGCTTTAAAGTAGAAGTAACACATTTACACACTCCACAAAAAAATCCACTATTTGGAAAAGCAAGGTAAAAATGAAAAGGCTCATAAGGGGGAAAAACTAGGTACATTTGAATTTTTGAAAGAGAAACATGCTATAAAATGGCTGATTTGTCCTCTTAACAAAAATGAAATTCAGCGGAAATCCTTAATGTCAGCGTGTTTAGTGCCCTTCCTGGATATTCTAAAATGGCAAGAGTTCTTATGTACTAATAGGAGGCACTGGAGAAGAAATGACTGCAGATTGTGCCATCATTTTCAAATCATTGCTAGGAGTCTATAGAAGGGAGAAGCCTAAGAGGTCCCAGTCTTGTGAAGGTGAGTGCAGCTAGAGAGAATGGTGGCACAGCCAAAGAGGGAAGGACCAGTGAGAGAGCAGCAAGAGGAGGGAAATGGAAATACTAGAAATTAAAAGAGAAAATGGAAAAATCTTATGAGTCACTTGAGAATTGGATTGATCCTCCCCCTTCTTAAGTTTTGCTTAAAATTCTTCTAAAATCTCTCCAGAAACTTTCCAGGCTAAGATAGCATCAAATAATGGCTTCTTCTCCTATTGTTCAGTTGTGTAAATCTGGCTGACTCTTACTGACCCTATTTGAGGTTTTTTTTGCAGAGATACTGCAGTGGTTTCCCATTTCCTTCTCCAACTCATTTTATTGATGAAGAAACTGAAGCAAACAGGGTTAAGTGACTTGCCCAGGGTCACAAAGCTAGTAAATGACTGAGACCAGATTTGAACTCATGAAGATGAGTCTTCCTGACTCCAGGCCTGGCACTCTATCCACTGGGCCATCTAGATGTGTTTCTCTTTTATTATAGCTACCTAAAGCAATAACTCCCATACTATACAACTGAAATCACTGTAATTATACAAATGTCAATATTCCTTCCTATCTTCTCTAGCTGTGATCATATTTTATGATATGCATTACACATCCATTTTCTTTATGTGTTCTCCATAGACTGTTTTTTTCTTTTACGTGATAGCTGTATATGGACATATTCTAACACAGAGGGTAAGGTTCTAGAGAATATGCTAATTAATAGTGGTATCATTATTAGGAAAAGAGTGACTAGAACTCTATCATAGGACCAATCTAGGATGTATTCTTTCTCCCCAAAGCCATGCGCTACCTTGTCAATTCTACATTCCCAGCCCCTAAATCTGTGTTTATTGATTTCTAAAGTCAAGGAGTCTTAACAATTTTTGTGTCGTGGATCCTTTTGGCAGTGTAGTTAAGTCTACAGACCTCTTTTCAGAATAATTTTTAAATGTATAAAATAAAATGCATAGAATTGCAATGGAAACCAGTTATATTGAAATGTAGATATAAAAATATTTTTTTTAAAAATAACTTCATGGAACCACATTGAGAACTCTTGTCTAAGTCATCAAAGTGTTGCAATCAATATTAGTGGTGGGAATAACCACATTATTGAAATCATAGGTCCTTGAAGAACTGAAGAGGCTATTATATTATATACTATTATATTATATAGTATTATTATTATATTTTATATATATATAATTTATATTCTGCTATGAAACTAGAAGCTCCCTGAGGGCCAGACCTATATCTTAGTCTATCTTTCTATTCTTCTGGTCACCTGCCATGGTGACTTGTATATATTAGTCATTTGCTTATTGTTTTATTGAGTTGGACCAAAAGTCATGATGGGATATGTACCCAGATACTCTAATGATTCCATCCATGTAGGTGTTGCCTCTAGTCGTGCAGATGGGGACCCATTCAAGGCTGTTCATCTTTTTTGGTTCTTTTTCAAATATTTTCCCAAGTTTGATTGGAGCAGAGTGGGATTGAACTCCACTTACATGGAAAGCCTTTATTTTCTAATGAAATCATCAGGATATCAGTGATTATTTTTATAAATAAAACATTTGTAATGTGGTGGCAAAAACTTTTCACATAATCTTTGGCATCCTTCATTCTCTGGTTTCTGACACATTCCTCCCTATGGATTTTTTGCCATCCTTACCCATTCACACTGTTGCATGGAAGTTGCTGAGCATCAAAGAGAAAGCTGATTTAATCTGACGAGTCTTATGAGATCTTCACAGAATTTCCCTGCCTCTTCATTCCCTACACCAGATGTTGGCCCATGAAATGCAACAAATAAAGTGCATTCATTAAGACATTGCTTCATGCTCCTTGTTTCAGGGCATATTTTTGGAAGCTTGTAGATATGATGAGAGTTGAATTGCAGGCATCCCACAGGACAAGACTGACAGGTTTTCACTCACAGGCAGTTTGGAGCTTACTTAGCAATGCACTAATTAATTGTGATGCTGTGTTCCATGGAAGAAACTTCTACTAAAATAATGCAATAAATTTAAAAATGTTTGCATACTTATCCTACCAGGTTGTACCTAAATGTGAAATACTGTCAAGAAGTCATACTATTTTTAAATTTCAGATGTTTTATTTACACTGCTGCAGAGAAAAGGGAACAGAAAGCTTTTAGGATTGCTGTTTTCTCACTTGTTCCTCAGTCCTCTCTTTGCTATCACTTTCCCTCCTACCCTTCTAAATTAATAGATGGTAACGGACTACAGAAACCAGATTTTAAAATGCAAAATGTCTAAATCATCCACATTACCTTACAGCAAATGGGAAGCCCAGAGGCTTCTGAGCTGAACGACTTGATCTCAGTAACTAATTCTTTGAAGTTTTCATAATTCAGCTTCCTTGAAGTTTCCTCTGAGAAAGTCTTCCCATGGAGAAGAGACAAGTGAGGATAAAAGATTTGGGGGGAAATAGTTTAACCCCTTGTAAGGAAGGAACTCTAAGAATATTTGTTAGCAGGGATGAAAGTATCTCTGCTGGACACACTGACACATTTTTCATTAAAAGACTGCCAGATCCATCGGATTGGCCTCAAACAGCAGGTGGTAGCTGCTAATTAGAAAGGAAAGCATTTCACAGAAATTTTTTAATAGTACCAAATCAAATAATTCTCCAATAATCGCTTGTCAAGCAGGAACAGATGGTGCAATGTTAATGCACCTGAAAAAAGGAGCAGATGCAGGAAAGGTGACTGTTCATAGGTGCCCAGAGGCAGCACCAATGCAATCATGAGCATCCCACAAGAACAATAAAACAGGATATTTGAAATGTGGGACTCAGTTAAGATATTATGTTCTTCCTGGGTTCCACAACCATAAAACTCTACTTTTGGATACCACTTGGTATCTTAGTTCTCCCATCTAATCTGGAAGATAGACTATCATGGTTGCCACAAATTAACATGTAGGGTGTTGGCATATGAACAGAGAAGAAAAGTGGTCCATATCTTAAAAGTATCCTCTTCTTAGCAAAAATAAAAGAGAAAGGAAAGGGGAGGGCAGAAGAGAGTATGGGAAGGAAAGAAAGGGAGGGAAGGGGAGGGCAAGGAAGGGAAAAGGGAGAAGGGGGAAGGGAAGGCAAGAAAGAATTAGAAATAACTGGATTCAACCCAGCATTCAATAAACCAAAAATGCATTAGTTAGGAAAAAATTTGCTATTTAAGTGGGAATTGCTAAGAAAATTGTAAAGCAACATGGCATAAATTAGATTTAGACCACCATCTTCTACCACATACCACAATCAATTAAAATTGGATACATGACCTAAATATTAAAGACCATACTGAGAGCTAAGATGGTGGAATAGTGAGCAGCAATTCAATGAACTCTCAGCTCCACAGGTTTCTTCAAACAAATCTAGAAAATGTGCTAGACTGCATCCTGATGAGGAATTCCAGAAATGTCACGATGAGCTATTTGTCCATCTGAGTTTGGCAAAGGGACTGAGACAAGAAGACCTTTGAATAGTAGAAACAGAGCTCTCCAGGAGCATACTCTCAGAGTACTTCAGTTCCCAGGGAAAGCCTATATACCAGAGCTAGAGGAAGCCCCATACTTGTACAGGAACACCCAGGGCATTATCAGGGTATTGTGGCTGTTACAGATGCCAACTGGAAGTTTTATTGTCCACTACCCAGTCCTAGGTCACAGATCCAGAGTGAATTGAGAAACAGACCTGAACAAGGGAATGGTATTCCTGGGCAAGGAGGCCATAGATGGTACACTAAGAAAGGAAGAAGTTTAGAAAACAGCAGCAGCATGCATAGAGCACAGTCTCAAAGCTTCTGACCTATTCTGCAGAGGGATAATCAGGGCAGGAATCCCAGACCAAAGAAAGCCTACAATTCTGCCACTCTGAACCAACAGAGCTTTCTAGCTGACTGTCAGGGGCCAAATTCAGCAGCAGTCTACTCTTATACACACCCAAATTCAGACCAGAGGTCAGCAATCAGACTTTGCCCTGGTCCACTTTGGGAGCACTAAAAGTTTTCAGGTCCTCAGCCTATCCCTTAGATAGTAAAATAATACAACATTCACTAGAGGAAAGAGAAGTGGTGAAGGGAATTAGAGGCAGGCTAGATTGGCTTTAATACTAAACAAACTCCAAGGATATACATCAATATTTATAACTCTTTTTGAGTTGGCAAATGATGGGAATCTGAAAAGGTGACAATAGCTTGGGAAATGGATGAACAAGTCTGATGGAAATATTATTGTGTGAAATTCTTATCAGTGTAATGACCAATCAGGATTCCAGAGGACTAATGATGAAATATGCTATCCACTTCCTGATAGAGAGATGAAGGACTCAGAATTCAGAACAAGACAAAAATTTTGGGACGTAGTCAATGTAGAAATTTATTTTGGTTAACATTTGTATGTTTAGTTTCTTTTAGGTTCTCAGTTGGGGAAAGGTTGGGAGGAAGGGGCTAGTAGCTGATTAAAATAAATATTTTTAAAAGATCATACCCTTGAAAATTAGAATAGAAGCTTATCATATACCATTCAGGAAATAAATTTGGAATTATGCAGAGAAAGTGACTAAAATGGCTATACCATTTGATCCAGAGATTCTCCTACTGGGCATATACCTCAAGAAGGTTAATAACAAATGGGGCTCACATATCCAAAATATTTATCATAGCACTTTGGGTAGATGCCCTTTGATTGGGTAAACAAATTGTGATCATGAAAAAAATGGAATATTATGTGCTATAAGAAATTATGAAAATGATGAATGCAGATAAACATGGGAAAACATGGTACAAAATGAAGAGTACACGGAAAACAATATACACAGGGAATACAAAGATGCGAAAAGGAAATAATAATAAAACAAATAAAACCAAATTCTTCTAATTTTTTAATTCCTTGAAGCTATGATGACCAAGGCTGACCCAAAAAACGAGATAAAAGAAAGTACCTACCCCTGGTTTCTTACAGAGGTAGGAAACTATGGGTGCAGAACATTGCACATGATGCCAAACTTTTCTGATATTTGGTTAGTTTTGCTGAACTTTTCCTTTTTTTCTAATCTTTATGGTAAACAATGGCTCTCTGGGAGAGACAGGGTGGAGAGAAATGCATTAGGATACATAAACGATATAAAAGCAAACACATCAATAACCATTTGTTAAATAGGAACTTTTTATTGCCACACCTTCTCTATTTCTCTCAACTTCCTCTTTATAAAACCCAGAAAGAAATCTGGATTTTAAGAGCAAAAGTAATACTTTTAGTTTAAGTGATTTGAGTTCCCTCTCCCCAATGTGTGCTTGCACAAGCACACACACACACACACACACACACATGAACACACGCACACACGCTCAGAAGTCTTATTTAGGACACAATGGATGCTCCAAGTTCACACTGATTGATAAAAAAACAAAAAAGGAGAAATCTTACTATGACCACCTCTGCCTTTACCTTGACTTTGACTCTGCTTTTTTTCATCAGAGGGAAATATTTATGTAACAAGAATAATTAACATCCTGGCTAAATGATGTCTTTTATCCACACCTTTTTGAGTTTACCATGTTTTTACATTTCCAATCTTGCGACTCTTAAAAAAATGAAGGGAGTATTTTGATTGCTCTATTTGCCAGATCACTAAGCGTGGAACTTGCTTTGGGAGAATTATTTCAACATCATGCCAAATAACACAAGAATTCTTTTGGGAAACATTTCCATGAAAAAGCTCCTTAAGATCTAGCATATAAACAGTAGCATCAGACAAAAAGAAACCCTCGGAGCCATGCCTCTTCCTCAAGTCTGTTTACTCTCCAATAAAGGGGCTTAATATGGGAAAAAGAGATTGTATCTGTCATTGCAGCAATCAATTGGAACCTTGACAGAGATTATGGGAAGTGTGAATGGTTCATGCAAGCTCTGCAGAATAGTATGGCTTTAGACATCATTTAAATTTGATTTTGTAAATACGGTACAATACAAATGATTCTAATGCTAATCATTTTTTCTTTTCAGTTTCAAGAAGAATTGTTCCCACTTTCCTGTAGTCAAATGGTCATGAATAGAAATGAGTACTGAGAGACCAAGGTTCTTGATGGATTAGGAGCTTCTAGGTGAATTTGTCACACTCTCAGCAGAGAATCTTGCCTTCTGCCAGATTCAAATAAGATTCATTTGGACTATCATTCAATCTATTTTAAAAATATCTCCACATATATGTACAAATTCAGGCAGTGTTGCTCTCTTCTCTTCCTTAGTACCCTACTATCCATTTCACTATGGCCTTCCTAAAGTTTAGTTGGAAATTTAGGGATATTTTCAGATCCAAGCAAAAATTCTTGGGGAAAACATGATGGGATGGGATCAAGAGTGAGGGCTTCTGAAAAAACCCAGAGACAGATTGCCCAGTGTCCGTAAGCTCTAGGGGTCTTTTGCACTTGGATTCATCAAACTCTGGCAAATATGAATAGTGAGGATTGAAGATGAGAAGTAGCCTGTTGAGACAGATGGTGGAAGCTGGTCCCCTATTCAGGATTCCTCCTCTTGGAGGTACAAAAAGTTCAAGATCAAAATGCAAGGCTGGTTATTTTTAGAATGTGCACAAAAAGTCCCAGTGGTATTTTGCTATCCCTAAGGCTTAGATGGACATATGCATGCAGGATCTGTTCAAGCAAGGAATACAGCAGTTTACCAGATGGACCTCTGATGAGGACAGTGACCATCATAGAGCTCATGCACCTTTAGAAGTAGTCACCCAAGGACATGTGTAAGAGACCCAGTCAAGGCACTATATGACAGAGAAAATAGCATGACTATTCGGGAGATGGTAAAGTAAGCTGATTTCAGGCTTATGAGGACAACTGCAGCAGACCACAGACCACCTGGCAGATATGGGTCATAGGGACAAGAAAGCTCCTGCATGGAATTTGAAAAGGAAATCTAGAAGGATATGCTAGGATGATGGTAGAGCACATAATCTGCTACAATCAAGACCCCAATGAGGCAAATGGTCTGTGAAGTTCCTGTATATCTGAGGGCCTGACTCCAGGGGCTACTCCTTTCTTCCCTGTTTTTCCAGCTATGGAGACCACATGTAGAGTCTGATGCATTAAGGCTAAAGACAACATGGATCCGAATGAGTCATCCATGGGCTCAGGATTAGGATCAAAAGTCAATACTGAGGATACCAAGTATATGAAACTATTCTGTTTTGCCCCAAAGGGACAGAATTAGAAGCAATCAGTATAAGTTACAGAGAGACAGGTTAAGTTTGAATATTAAAAACAAATCCCAATAATGAGAATTTTCCCAAAGTGGAAGAGTCTTTCTTAGGAGATGCTGAATTCCCCATCACTAAAATTATAAAAGCAGAGGCCAGGCAGCCATTTGTGGATATCATAGAGATGAGCGCTGTTCAGACATGAGTTTGACTAAACAGTTTCTGAGGTCTGTCCAATGCCACATTTCTGGGAGTCTGTATAGGAGGAAACCCTTTGGATTCTAAGAATGTCAACATCAAGAATTTAGATTATATAGATCTCTGGCCAGGTAATTGTTGCCACCATTTTTTTCTCCTCCACCAATTTTCACTGCCTAATGGGAGAGCTGATTGGACCACCATCCCATCCTGCCCTGCCTATTAGGGTAGGGACTGGCAACTTGGCTGACTGGAGCAAAATGTTTTCCTTCTCTTGGTCTCAGTTTTTTCATTTATAAAATGAAGACATTGAGCTGGATAGCTAAGATCCTTCCAGTTCTGATGCTCTAGCAATCTTTGAAAGTTACAGTCCTTCTTGTAATGTTTTATTCAAGATATAGAAACATGTTCTAACTCTACAGTAATTGCTTGTACCAGGAGAAGGGCAAGATATTTTTTTTTGGACTGGATTGAAGCTCACATCTCCTTGCACTGTCAGGATTTTCATCCATATATAATAGGAAGTGGGTTTCACTGATGTAGCAGAAGAACTAAGTGTCTTTTGGCGGAAAAGAAAGAAGTCAGTCAAGAGGAAAACTCTGTTACAAACTTTCAAAGTAGCCAGGTTCATCCATCTTTTTCTCTTCTGTCATTAGCTCTTGCTAATAACACCTCTTGTTGGCTACCACCACCTGTCCCTGTTCCTGAAGGAATGTGAAATACAATCTTACCTCACTCCCCCATGTAGTTTCAAATTGCAAAGAACAGGGTGCCTAGAACAAGCACCAAGTCCATAACTGGCCTTAACTTTGGACTATCCTTACTTTATAGATTGTATGAAATTCAACTCAGTAGCAAAAATTACAGGAGGTTGTATGAGCTAGTGGATAGAGGACAAGCACAGGCTCAGGAAGACCTAAGTTTAAGTCTAGTATGCAGGCTCTATGATTGTGAAAATCACTTAAACTCTTAGGTCCCCTTGTATATCTCTAAGATGCTAACTTTAGAGTAACTGTCAATTTGTATCAATAGATGGAGTTTCCTTACCGGTAGTTCCCTATACACATTAAATCATGGATCCAGACCAAATAAGTGAATAAATATATCCTCACTGAAGTCAAAAAAGTTCTCATCACTAACATCTCCATCAGTTCCAACAATAAAAGGAAGATTTATTATGTGCAATATACTGTGCTAGTTTCTAGGGAAAGGAAAACATTTAAAGGTGACCTGGAGCTCTATCTAATGGAGCTTACAATCTATTTGTCTACCTACGGAGACATTCTGACATAGTGGGTAAGTGTGGTGGACTTGGAACTGTGAATATTCAGGTTCAAATCTTACCTCTGGTGCTAGTTATTCAAGCACAGGCAGGTCATTCAATCTCTCAGTCTTAATTTCCTTATCTGGAAAATGAGGACAGTAATATCAGAAGAACCATTGGGAGAGCTGAATGAGATATTCTGTGTAAAGTTCTTTGCAAACCTGAAAGTGTTCTCTAAACTCAGATATTATTTCATTCAAAAGACACTTATTAAGTGCCTACTGTGTGTGATCTATCTACTAGCACTAGAATCAACACACACACACACACACACACACACAACATTGATATAACTGAGATAGAACCAGAGAATATTGGTCTCTTTCAACCAAAGAGGAATAAACATGTTGGGATTACACCAGTGGGGACCATTATGTGTCCAGAAGAAAAATGAATTCTCAAATACAGCAGTTCTAAGGGGAGAACAAAGCATACACAGGGTCACTGCTGATGTGAATTCTTTTTGCTCCAGTAACACATCAAAGTAGCAGGATGAACCAGAAAGAAGAAGATTTTTCTGAGAGTTTAGATCCCTGGCTTGATACTCCTGATAATTAGCTTTATAAACTTGGTTGTCATTTCAGAACAGGTGATATTCAGATAGCATCTTACAACTTAGAAGCTGCTATACATGTGTGTATGGAGGTCAATTAGCTTCATAAACTTGGTTGTCATTTCAGAACAGGTGATATTCAGATAGCATCTTACAATTTAGAAGCTGCTATACACGTGTATATGGAGGTCAAGGAGTGGAATTATAGTACAATGCCTCAACAGGGCATGTGCAGAGTTGGGCCCGCAGGGTCTACCTCATAGGACATGTGCTCAGTTACCTTGCCTGCTTCAGCCAAATATATGCAGCTCAGTGCTGAAGGACTTGGACGTTCTGGACTGATGGAGCAATCCCCTTATTACTGTTCAAAGAGTGACTTTAAAAAGAAAAAAGTTTCTTTCTCTCTCCAGTTCTCTCCTCTTCTCTATCTCTGTCTCTTTCTTTGTCTCTCATCTCTTCTTCCTTTCTATGTATCCTTCTTTTCTTCCTCCTTTTTTCCTTCTTCCCTTCCTCTGGAAGAAGTCACATGTATGATTTCCCATGAGGGGTTCCTGAAAGACACGGCATCTATGAACACTTGGCAGAAAGGTCAAGCCCTCTTTCTGGGGTCTTTTTTTCTTTCCCTGAGAATAGGTGAGAGAATATTGATCCTGAGATAATTGTTTCCAACCTTGGAAGCAACATAGGATGTTCAAGAGATTGAGGAGCTCCAGAGTTCTCAATTAGTACAAGCTACATTTTGTAGACCACTTCTTAAAGGAAATAGGAGGAGGATAAACCACACCCCTGACCTGGCTGTCCAGAACCTATACACGGACTTTTCGTCCTTTCTTACGAGACTAAATTACACACTTCTCTATCATGTCCCAGACAACTCTTCATTCTTGAATGTCACTTCAGCTCTGGAACTCATGCCTCAAAGGCTATGTGGTCCCTCCCTTTGACTGGTGACTCCTCTCAGAACCTCCATATAAGGAGGGCACCTGGTCCAGCATCACTTCGTCTCTCATAGGACCACAATGCAGACTTCTTCACCCTGTCCTTTCCCTGTTATCTTCCCTTCTCCCTTCTAAGTGGAGCTTCTCCCTTTAGAGTGGAATTGAGTTCAGCAACCTTCTTTTTGCTCATGCTTGTATTCTCAGCACTTAGCTCAGTGCCTGGCACATTATAAGTGCTTAATCAATCCTAATTAACTCAGTGACTGATCGTGAGGGGGAGGTTGAAGAATCAAACTGCTAGTTCAGCAGTCCTGGGAAATGCTTCATAGTTTGAAAATTAAGTCTTAACCTCCATGGAAAGTATAACAGTAGTAATAGGTTAGTGGAGCTCTTTAGGTCTTTGTTCATGAAGATTTGTCTATCTATTGTGTTCAGCATTTATTTTGTAGAAAGGAAATACACAGCAGTCCAAGATCTGATTTATGTGGAATTAATTAATTATTTTGAAGTGCTTACTTTGTGCAAAGAACTGTGTTGGGGACCCAAATGGAAAAGTGAGATAGTCCCTCCTCTTAAGGCGCTCACCCGCTAAGAGGGGAGAAAATACATATGGAAGGTTTCTACCTCAAGTCAGGAATATTCCTTAGTCATTAGGGTACAGTAACAAATCAGATGACAATGCACCTTTTTTAGGTCATGTCCACTGTAAGGGCAATCAAAGTAGGATCTTTTGCTGTTTTGGTTTTAGTATAATCAAGTGCCTCTGATTGAATCTTGCCTTTATCAACCAAGAGTCTTTACTAGGAGAAAAGCACAGATGCAAGAGTTTCTTTAACTAGAAACAGTATATGTATTTGTATTGTTAATGTGATTAAAGATCTTCCCTGTCCATTAATGGACCTGCTCACCGTTAAAGGGAGTTTAATTAGGGAAGATTTGTAGGAAAGTCCTTTTGTTAATGAGGCACTGGTTCGCAAGGGTTGGGATGCCCTCTGGCTCTAAAAAAGTGTAACTAGTCTGAGGGTGAGATTTTACTCTAGGGCTTAGTTTTTGGAAGAAGTTTTGTGTGCCAGATGAGACTCTGGAAGTGGCTGAGGTGCTTCCCCCACCGCCCACCCCTACTCCTGGCTTTGAAAACCCAGATGTTGGTGCTTCCCTCTCTGGCAACTATGGTTCGACAGTTGGGCCTGTCTGTTGATTTGTGATATATTGCCTACTTGTGAGTGGCAGATGGTGGGGATGACTGGCTCCTTCTATACAGAAGCCTCTTCCCTATATAATGGTTGTGAGGGCCAGGCTAGAAGCAGCAGCAGCGATCCAAGGAGCATTGTCACTCCCAATGTTCCTGTGCCTATATGCCTTTTGGTGGCAGCTGGTCAGCAGTTGCTGCTAATGATGGTGAGGAAAGTAGATCTCTTCTCCACAGTGATTGTTTTCCCCAGAGTTATGGCTCTGGAGGCTCGAAGCAGGTCTGGTGGTTTAAGGAACACTGCTATTCTCAATGCTCTTGAATATGGAGTCCTGGTCTGTCTCCATCCATGTCTGTAAGGGGGATAGTGGTCAATGTGATGGTGGTGGCTTGATTTGCCTGAGACAGGCTGCCTCCTGTCTATATTTATTGTACTTTATATATCTTTCTGTTCCTTCCTTTTGGGGAAGCCCTAAATGTAAGCTTAACCTAAGGCTTTAAGTAACTCTTCCAGGGATCTGGGATGAGAGCTTAAAGATTTAGAGAGGATGTGAGAGTCTGTCCTTTCTCCTTAGAGGCTGGATACCCATCAGAACTAAACCCAGTACATGTATGTGGGTATAGCGCCAAGAGGGATCCCTTAATGAGAGGAAGAAGGGGCGACTACTCCAGCTCCTGAGCACAGAAGCAGAAGTGTGTATATTGTTTCATACACATTAGCTTATCTCATTGTGATTACAATTCTGTGAGGTATGTAGTATAGCTATTAATAATCACATTTGATAGAGGGAAATAGTCTCAGAGATGTGAGATGACTCATTCAAGCTACATGTCTAGCCTTCCATGGTGTGGAAGGGTCATTTGTATGTGTCTTTCTTCACTAATAAGGAAAGAATCCCATAACATTAACCCTCCAAGCCAAGGAGTTCACTGATGCAGCAGAGCCAGAAGTGAAACCCCAGGCTTCTGACTCCAAATCCAATGTGCTTTCCACAATGCCATAACTGGTCTCTCAGGCCCGTGGCTTGTTTTCTCATTTGTCGTTCTGTCAGTAAACACTGAAAAAGTCTCCACAATGTACCATTTGTGAAATGCAGCCAATCACCTATGACCAACTTACTTCAGAAAACGGTTGCAAGAATAAAATTTGATGATAGGTAGAAAAAATATTTTGCAGCAAAGAGTGTACAAGGTACAATGATTTTGATGGTGAGCACACACTAAATTGGGAATGGATTCAGAGCTGCCTCACCTTGTACCTCCCTGGGAAAGTCACTTACCCACTCTAGACCAAAGCTTGTTCATCTGCAAAATGAGGAGGTGGGACTTGACAGCCTCTAAAACTCTTTTCCAGCTCTAAATCACTGCTTTTTTTGCCACTTTATCCTTATCACTTATATTTCTGGAGCAGCTAGGTGGCATAATAGATAGGATGCTGGACCTGAAGTTGGGAAGACTCATTTTTGTAAGTTCAAATCTGATCTCAGACACTTACTAGCTGTATGACCCTGAGCAAGTCACTTAACCCTATTTGCCTCAGTTTCCTCCTCTATAAAATGAGCTACAGAAGAAAATGACAAATCACTCCAGAATCTTTGCCAAGAAAACCCCAAATGGGGTCACAAAGAATCAGACTTGACTGCATAACAGCAACGAGGAAAATCATATCTTTTCTGAGGGAGCCGTACTCATTGCCAACTGAAACCTCCACCTTTACTGTTTGCTCTCCCTAACCCTAAGGGCTACTCATCTAATTCTGAGATTCAGGGTCAGTTAAATTGCAATTCAAGCTCAGTGTCTCAACACTTAGCCTCCCCTGGCGGATTTTACTTCTTTGGCAAGCAATAACTGAAAATTAGAGTGAATCTATTGGTGTGCTTTGTAAGCTAGAACTGAATGGTTGAAGATTTGCCAGTTGTTAAGATCTGTAAACTGAGTATGGGTAAAACGAAGTGCTGTGGTGCTGCAGATGGTGTTTGGAGTATAATAAGGGCCCAATAAACACAATATGATATCATGGAAACAGGACCTAGGTCTGCATTTTGATTCCTCCATTTACTACAGCATCTCGATGGACAAGTCACTTTAACTATCTGGGTCTCAGTTTCCTGATTTGTAAAATGACTAGACAACTTCTTGTGTTTGTCCTTCGTGTTCAAAGAGGACCATGACATCAGGGAAACGATAACATGACTTGCAGTTGACTTTGATTTGAGTGAAGGAGGGCTGTGCAGTTCACCAGCCTCACTTTCTCCTCCTGAGTTATCTGGATCCAGTGACCTGATACTCATCAAGATCACTGGAGAGGACCAAGGAAGCAATGGGAGACCCTGAATGTAGAGACAACTTCTAAGGTCCATTCCTATCTAGATACTGATTCTGAGAACCTGTTAAGAGTCTGATTTTGTATACTATGTAGAGACACCTGGTGGTAAAAAGCTATATTTGCGCTTTAGCATTAAGGAAGTAATGCTTGTAAGCTAGTTTATAGAATAACAAATGCCATAAAGGAAGGTTTCTTCACACCTTTGAGAAGATTCTGCCAGGCAGAAAGAACAAGCAGTTAGGATGTCTGGTTTCTAGTCTAAGCTCTTCAACTACCAACGATGTGAATTCACAAGTCATTTAACCGCTTTTGGGACCAACCATGATGCATAATGGTTGAAGTGGGTGATCTTTAAGGCCCCCAGCAGCTAAAAAATATGATCCTGAGGCAGCTAGATATTCTCTGTATATGTAATTTTTCCACATTTCATTTCTTTGCCTAAGATCTATAAACAGTATAATATGTTAGGCAGAAATAAGCTATAAAAATGAATGCTAAATTATTTTGCTTACATGTAATTGAGGAAAAATAAAATAAAAATTAATTGGAAAAAAGTAAGTTGCAATATTTATGTAAATCATGATATGCAACACACAACTCACCACACCTCTATTTCTAGCTTTCATCAGCCTGAATTCTTGTGACCCTTCCCTCGCCTTTTCAACACTGTATTTTCAACACTGAGATCTAGCAACCCTTTTAAAATGTTCCAGAGGAAAATCCTTAATATACTACCTTATATACTCTCAAATGGTAAAATTGCAAAAACTGCTAAAAATTCAATTGAGTTTTTCATGGGGCTGTGATGAAACAGGCCCTCGGTTACTTTGTTGGTAGGCCTACAGACAGATAATTTTGCAGTTCTAAGTATTTGGGAGAGCAATATAGAAGTATACAAATGAAACACAAAATATGATACCTTTTAACGCAGCAGTCCCATAGCTAGGGATCTGGCATCATAAAATATGAAAAAATAAAACATCACCAACAGCAAAAAACAATTATAGGAGCAACACTATTCCTATCTTTTATATTTGTAATAGCCAAAAGAAAAAGAAATGGGCACTGCCTTAACAGTCAATGAAAGGAAACTAGTTGAATAATTTACGTTACAATTGCTGTTCAGTTGTTTCAGTCTTGTCAGGCTCTTCAGGACCCCGTTTGGGGTTTACTTGACAGAGATATTGGAGTGGTTTGCCCTTTCCTTCTCTAGCTCATTTTTATTACAGGTGAGGAGACTGAGGTGACTTGCCGAGGGTCACACAGCTGGTAAGTGTCTAAGGTTAGATTTAAACTCAGGTCTTCTTGACTCCTGGCCCAGTGTTTTATCTCCCTAGGTACCCTGTGATACATTAATGGAATGGTACTAACTGGTCCTATAAAAAAGGAAAAAAAATTAAATATAGAAAGAAATATAAAAAGTCTATAAGATGATACACAAAGAAACAAGCTGTAATAGCAAGGACTCCAGCATGCACAGGAGGGCTTGCGATACAGGTTCTTAGATCTGCTTTTCTAAAAGGAAAACAACTTTTGAGAGGTCAACAATCTACTTTAGTCAAGCACATATATCATTCACTTAGTTCAGGGGAAAAAGTCATCACCCTGAACTTCAGAGAAAATAAAGAGAAATAAAGACAATGCTTTCCTTCCTAAACTCCACCACCTGGCTTCTCTGCTTCCTTCAAGTGTCAGCTAAAATCTAACCATCTAGAGGAAGCCTTTCTAAATCCCTGTTAATCCTAGTGCCTTACCTCTGTTGATTATTTCTACTTATCCTGTATATAGTTTGTTTGTACACAATTGTTTGCATAGTCTCACCTAAACTGGAGTTCCTTAAGAGCAGGGATGATCTCCTCCCCCACCCCACCCCTTTTTGGGTTGTTTTTTTGTTTTGTTTTGTTTCTTGGTATCATCATTGATTAATATAGTTCCTGGAACACAGTAGACACTTGATAGGTGCTTACTGACTGACAGATAAATTCTTCCCAATTGTACTGCTATGCTTTGACGTGGTAACGTCAAAAGTCCTGACCATTAGGAATTTATGTTGCTGGGTATAGGAAGGGGTTATCATATACACAAAACAGCTTTTTATGCCTTTGTACCAATAGTTTTTTTCTTTCTAATTATTTATTTGGGATATATTCCCAATAGTGGGACTATCCGGTCATAGAGTATGACTAGTTTTATGGCTTTGATTTTGCATTTCCAAATTGCATTCCAATAAATTGCACCAATTATTTGTAGACACAGCATTGTATGAGTGTGCATCTTTTCCTGCAGCCTTGCTAATACTGGTTTTTATCTATTTTATTTATTTCTGTGAAATACATTTTCTCAACTATCTCAACTATCCTGGGAAGAAGGACAGAAGAGGCAAGAAGGGAAATCATCATCCTTTGAGAATGGATTTTATTTTCAACTGAAAATAATTCAAATCTTATCAATTATGTAGCTAGCCAATCTGAGAAATTTTGTTTGGTGTTTAAAGGAAAAAAAAGAATATGACTGTAAAGCAACCAAAAGGCTATTCTTGTCTGACTTATAAACTGATTCTAAAGGTACTTTTTAAAGAGAAGCTCCAGTCATATTCTGAGAAATAGCAGTTTTGTTGGAAGAAGAATATGAGTTCCTAAAGTGACATCTATGGAGAAGACAACAGCGAATGGAATGCACAAATTATGATTTATTTTTCTTTTTAAAAAGGCAATCTGATTACCTTCTGGCTACACACTGTACAGGATAAAATAGGAGGTTAAATATCAAATCCTGTTACTCATTTGTCCCCATTTACCCATCCTCAAAAACAAATAAATAAATAAATGAAAGCCCCACAGGATCACACGAGCCAATATTTTGGAGATGGAAGGGACCTTAAAGTGTAAGTCCAATCCCTTTATTTTACAGATAAGGAAAGTGAAGCACAAAGAGATTTTAAGTAATTTGTTTAGGGTCAGAGAACTAAGTACCCAAGATGGAATTTAAACCCCAATCTTTCTGACTCCAAATCTAGCCTCCTAAGTGTTATGCTAGGCTGGTGTAGTAGAGTCATCCTCCTGACTGTTGGAAGCGAGTGCCCCCAGTCAAACCCATCTCAGGATCTGGATTTGAAGCCCTCTTCACCCCATAACATGCTCCCTTCTATTTGGGAAAGGAATTCTGCCCTTTGTCAGTATGTATCAGAGGCACGATTTGACCCCAGCTTTTTCCTGTTCCTACAGTTGGTCCTCTATTCACATTGCCCCACTTCATTTTTTGGAGCCATATAGTTCTAACTATTTGATTAAAACAATTGTACTATTATCAAAGAGTTATGATTTTCACTGAGGTAATATGACATAATGGTTAGAGATTGGGCCATGGAATCAGAAAGACCTGACTTTGAAAACCTGCACAAATGATTTTTCCTGTCAGTCCTCCAGGCAACTCTCCAAAAAATAAATTGCAGAGACAGCATCAGTTGACATTGGTGGAGGAAATTTCCTCATCTGGGAGTTTTCCTACCATTGAAATCATAGCTCCATTCCCTATCAATTTGACTGATAGAATTCTCTTAGAGAAAGCCTGGCTACCTCTTACTGCTACATAAACCATATGTAAGTACACAAAGATACTGCAATTTCTTAAGCAGAGGGGAACTCCCTTCATCCAACACTATGGCATCATAGTGTTGTAACTTCATGGATGAGGCTTAGGGAGCTGTACAAAGCACATAGGTTAAATGACTTGTGCAGGGCCACAGAGATAGTGTCAGCAGTGGTATCTGAATGACTCTAAGCACAGCACTAGTACCTGTTGTTGTTCAGTTTTTTAGTCATGTCCAACACTTCATGACTCAATTTGGGGTTTTCTTGGTAAAGATACTGGTGGTTTGCGATTTCCTACTCCAGATTATTTTACACATGAAGAAACTAAGGCAAAGAGGGTTGAGTGACTTGCCCAGGCTCACATAGCCATTAGGCGTCTGAGGCCAAATTTTAACTCAGAAAAATGAGTCTTCCTAACTTCAAGACCAGCACTATATTGTCTATGACACCTAGCTACACCAAGTACTCTATGTACGATGCTCTAATTGTAGATCCAGAGAATCTATAGATTCATAAGATATTAGGACTAGAATAGGACCTGGGGTTCATCTAGTCCAACCCTGTTATTTTATGGGTGAGAAAACCAAGACCTGGAAATATAAAACAACTTGACCAAGATCACAAGGCTCCCAAGAATTGCACATAGAATTTAACCCCAAGTATTCTGACTCCAACTATGACCAGCAACTCTGAGTCTAACCAACAACCACTTCACATATACCTGAACAAATGCATTCAGAGTTCAGAGTAGGGGACTGACAAATATGTACACAGCCTGGCTTGGAATAATACCAAGGAGCTTCCCTCCTCCTCTCTAGCTCCAGAAATACAGGATGTTTATATTCTGTGTCACATCTCGAGGTTATTTCAGAGTCAGCGCCTTGTCTTTAGAGCTCTCTTAGAGGATCATGATTATTTCTTTTCCGTCAAGCTTGAATACATTTCAGCAGATGGAAAAAAAAATAAACAATTACTTTAGGAAGTGGAGAGATGAATTCCAATGGACCTGAGTTTTGGGCCTTGGGAAGTGTACCATTCGTACTTTGACTCATCAGCTTAAGGTTTGAAGTGTTGTGTGGCATTGAAGACTCAACCAAAGAATAAGGAACAATCCCATTTCGCAGACAACACACTCACATTTACTCTCTTTTGGCAATGCCCCCTCTCCCCCATAAATTAATCTTGAATATGAATGCACTTGTGCAGGTAAGTGACTGATGCCCCTGACCTGTGTGTAATCAATGTGTTAAAACACAAGGCAACCGGGGACCTTGAAGCTTAATGGGTTCTTAAGGAAAGTGCTACTGCAACAGAGCCAAGTTTCAGCTTCTTGGCGATGTAACAAATGGATTGCAAAGACCAAGTCAAGCAAGTCACATAGAACCTACTGAGATGAAGAGGACCCTGGTGCTTCCTTTTTAGCAGGAAGAACATACCTTTTGATCTAGTGCACTAGTTAAATTCATTTTTCCTTCTCCTCTTTCTGCCTTCCATGCCAAGATCGGAATCATGACGAGCAATGTCGGGCCTCCAGGAAAATACCAATGAGGAAGAGGGTCAACTTGTAAACCCATGATGTCAGGGAAAAGGATGATGCCAGCAGGACCTAACATTACCAGGGTACAACTACAATGTGAAAGGATGAACACAATCTCATAGATTCCTGTTTTTATTCATTTTAAAAATAAATTTTTGATTTTTTAAAATTGTTAAGCATTTAATTATTATGCATCTCACTTTTTCCCACCCACAAAAAAGAAAGATAAAAGGAAGGAAGGAAGGAAGGAAGGAAGGAAGGAAGGAAGGAAGGAAGGAAGGAAGGAAGGAAGGAAGGAAGGAAGGAAGGAAGGAAGGAAGGAAGGAAGGAAAGAAAAGGGAGGAAGGGGAGAGGGAGGAAGGACCTTCATGTCATAAAAGCATAGTATAACAAAACACATTTCCATATTAACCACATCCAAAATTGGGATTCTCATTATGCAAAATTTTGCCCATCATCTCTCTGTCTCAAGATGGGCAGCATCCTTCTTTATTAAGCCCGCTGGAGTCTTGGGTGATCATTTCATTGGTCAGAGTTCTTAAGTCAGAATTGCTTGTTTTTACAGTACTGATGTTATAATATAAACCCTTCTCCTTGTTATGCTCGCTTCACTCTGTATCATTTTGTACAAGTTTTCCCAAGTCTCTGAAACCATCTCTAATTCATTTTTATTGCTAGCTAGCAATAGCAAAATGGAAAATGGAAAAGTAAATTCAGTTGTTTCTATACCACACAAAGTATGCTTATCCGTTGCATCCCTTCAGTAGAATGAGAATTCCTTGAAAGCAGGGACTGTTTTGTCTTTAAATCTAGAGCATCTAGCTCAGTGCCAAGCTCTTGATAAGTATTTGTTGAATTTGAACTAAATCTGATGGCATTCCAGATATTGCCTCCCAAAAGTACCATACTTCTTATTTGGCATGTTCCCTTGTTCAGTCTCTCATCAACAACCACATGTATACATTTTGCTTACCCAGCTAAACTATAAACAGCAGGAACTGCATCTTCCTCTTTGTATTTTGCTTTATATTCCTGTGGTAGGCATTTAATAAATGCTTGTTTACTGAATAGGTTTGGCAGTTGTGAAGTACTTTTGAGATAACTAGAGTCTAATCCTCTCATTCTATAGATGAGGAAACTGAGGTCCAGAGACGGGAAACGATTTGCCTAAAGTCACAGGACCTGAATGTTAAACCCATGTCTTCTGATTCTGGATCCAGTGCTTTCCCCATTATACCACAAACCATTCCTGAGCCGTATCACAATTTCACCTCTAGTCCTTGGTGAAAAATGTCAATCATCAGGCAAATTGGTATCCCACATGAAACAATGAGATGACTAAAAGGAGAGGAGTCCAGGATTCACAGTTATCTTTGAAAGAGAGTTTTAAAGGTCTGTTTTAGATCTAGGATCTGCCCTCCAATGTTTGGAGTTAGATCCAATTTTCAGCATTTAAGTAAATTCAATTAAAATGTACTTTTTTGGCTCTGCTGTCTTTCTTTTTCCAAATTTATTAATTCGTTTTCAGTTTTCTACAATCACTTCCATAAGTTCCAAATTTTCTCTCCCTCTCTCCCGCTTCTTTCCCCAAGACAATATACAGTCTTTTTTGGGCTTTACACATACATTCCTATTAAACACATTTTTCACATTTATCATGTTGCATAGAAGATTTAAATGAATGGTAGAAACCATGAAAAACAAAACATACAAAAGAGACAATAGTTTGTTTCATTCACATTCTGACTCCATAGTTCTTTCTCTGGATGTGGATGACATTTTGCATCAAGAGTCCTTTGGAAATGTTTTAGGTCCTTGCGTTGCTGAGAAGGGTTAAGTCTATCAAAAACAGTCTTCACATACTGTGGGTCTTACTGTGTATAATGTTCTCCTGGCTCTGCTCACTTTACTCAGCATTAGTTCATATAAGTCTTTCGAGGTTTTTCTGAAGTCATTATTTCTTATAGCACAATAGTATTCCATTACATTCATATACTACGATTTGTTCAGCCATTCCCCTTGATTTCCAGTTCTTGACCACCACAAAAAGAGCTGCTATAAATATTTTTGTACATGTGGGTTCTTTTCCCCTTTTTATAATATCTTTGGGATACAGACCTAGAAGCAGTATTGCTGGGTCAAAGGGTATGTACATTTTTATAGCCCTTTGAGTATAGTTCTAAATTGCTCTCCAGAATGGTTGGATCAGCTTACAGCTCCACCAACAATGAATTAGTGCTCCAACTCTCCCACACCTTTTCCAATATGCATCATTTTCCTGTTTGTCATATTAACTAATCTGATAGGTGTGATGTGGTACCTCAGAGTTGTTTTGAATTGCATCGCTCTAATCAATAGTGATTAAGAACATTTTTTCATATGGCTATAGATAGCTTTAATTTCTTCCTCTGAAAACTTTTTGTTCATATCCTTTCTATTCTTGTAAATTTGACTCAGTTCTCTATATATTTTAGAAATGAGGCCTTTATCACAGATACTAGCTGTCAAAATCCTTTACTAGTTTTCTGTTCTCCTCCTAATCTTGGTTGCATTGGTTCTGTTTATACAAAATCTTTTCAATTTAATGTAATCAAAGTTATCCATTTTGCACTTCATAATGTTCTCTCTCTCTTGTTTGGTCAGAAATTTCTCCATTCTCCACAAATCTGACAAATACACTAGTCTTTGCTCCCCTATTTTTTTTTTATAGTATTAGCCTTTATACCTAGATCATGTACTCATAAAATGGATTTTTTTTTAAAATTAAAGCATGATGCTGAAGGACTTTGGTCTCTATACTCAAATTAGGTCCCAAATTAGGGTTACCTGAAAACCTCTAAGAGGGAAGTCAACAAATCTGTCCTGATTACTTCCTGGAATATACAAAGGAATACAGTTGTCTTGGTTCCTCCTCTTCCTCCATCCTCTTGCCTTCTGTCACCTATCTCTAAAAGGCAGTGCTTGAATCCACACTGGAACAGAAGACAGCTGAGAAGCCTCAGACAAACCCCCACTGCCTACTCTTTCTGGTGCTAGGGATTTCTCCTTCTTAACCTAAAAAACAAGAAAGTACAAGTAATAAAAACAAAGTAAATACTTCTATTTGAGGCAAAATAGAAACAAAATTACTACAACTTCTAATAATAATTGCTAACATTTATATAGCATTTACTATGTGCCCAGGTACTGTGCTAGATGCCACAGTGAAATTGTTAAGCACCATGGCATCTGGGATTTATTTAGCTTTACCTTACATGGTACTGAGCAAATCAGGTTTCATTCCCTCTCCCTCTCCCTCTCCATCCCTCCCTCCCTCTCTTTTTCCCCTCTCCCACCATCCTCTGCACTCATTTACCATTTTATAAAGGTAAAAAAAGCTGAAATATTTCCTAGCACCAGTTGTTGAAGTGATGTCTTTCTCCTTCACTGACTGCCTTCTTGAATCATTGTTCAGTGACCAGAAAAATATCTTCATGATACCCTTTAGTTCATAAATGATTCTAATGGTACATAATCATACATATCTCATTTCATAAACCCAACAATCCACTCCTTTATTAACACTCCCCTCAACTTCTCCACCCTAATGCTCCATTCCAAATCTACTGACCCCTTCCATTGTGTTCTCTAGAATAGCTACTGTGTTACAAGTAACAAACTTGATTTCATCTTAAAATTTTTTCTTTCCTGCTCCTTCCATCATCTGACTCTCACTGAGATTGGTTCTCTCTTGATGACAATGAATCCAGGTAACCCTTTCTAGTAACTGTCATACTTTCATTCATAGCCTTCAACTCATTGATCTGGGGGACAAGATGAAAGATTCTTTGCTTCCCATTATAATTTCCAGACACTTCCTCCACCACCATTGCATAACAATCTCTCCACCTTGGAGATTTGTGCTATTTATTCCAATTTATTATTCAACCCAGATGCTGTTGACTATTATCTATAAACCTCCATGACATATATTCTCCTTCCTTCCTCAATGAGTTCAAAGCCTGGCTCATAGACTTTCTACCACAACTCTTGTCTTCATACTAAGGGACTTCAATATATATATATATATATATATATATATATATATATATATATATATATACCTCCTGGTTTTTCAATATATATATATATATATATATATATATATATATATATATATATATATATATATATATATAAACCTCCTGGTTTTTCAATCTACTCATTTCTCATGACCTGCTCCTCAGATCTACTCAACTACACACAGAGATAGTCAAGCTTATGACTGCCCATCACCCACAAGTGTTCCAATTCATATTCATGAATTCTGAAATTCCTTCATCTGATCATAATCATTTGTTGTTCCCTAGTCCTAACCCTGTTTTCATCCTTTCTGTGGCCTCCAATTGCTCCACCCTAGTCATTTCACAAGCCAATACTCCTGTGTTTGTTACCCTGTCTTCTCTTTCATATTTCAGCCCTTCGATAAATCAATTCTACACTGACCTCAATATTCAAATTATTTTACCCCCTGGTACTACCACCTACCATGCCTTGTCAAAATTCAACCTTAGATTATTCTCACCATCTGCCTCCTTTGTTATTATTCATAAATTGCTGAATTGAACTTGAGAACATTATAAAATAATGTTGATTGGGTCCACAGTAAATTTAGGTTACATAAGCAGTTAGGTCATGCAGTGGATAGAGCTCCAGGTCTGAAGTCAGGAAGACTCATCTTCCTGAGTTCAAATCTGACCTCAAATAATTATTAACTAGGTGACCCTGAACAAGTCATTGTTTGTTTCAATTGCTTATCTGTAAAATGAGCTGGAGAAGGAAATGGCAAAGTATCTTTGCCAAGAAAACCCCAAATTAGGCATGAAGAGTTGGACATGACTGAAACAAGTGGACAGCAATGTCAACTTGTCTCTCTTTGGAAAAAAAAACAAGCCTTCTCCCTTCTGTGTTCAATTCACTATCCTCTTCACCACAAACTATCCAAACATTTTCATCTCTCCTCAATCTCCATCCCCATTCTCCCTGACATTGCCCTGAGCTGAGAACCTCACCTTATACTTCTCAGAAAAATAAATAAATAAAAACCCAAGGTCATGTTGCACAGGTAGAAAAGACAAGCCCTGAGCTAATAACCTTATACTTCTCAGAAAAAAAAAATAAAAACCTGAGGTCATGTTGCACAGGTAGAAAAGACAAAAATTGTTCAGCAATTGGGTATATGAGAGGAAGGAGAGTAAGGAATCAAAGATGACATCTGTTTTGAGAACATTAATGCTTTTAACAGAAATAGGGAACTTTAGAAGATACTTGGGTTAGGGAGAAAGATAATGAGTTTTGCTTTGGACATGTTAAGTATGAGATGTCTAGATCATCCAGTTCAAAAACACCCAATAGACAGTGATCCCTTCAAATAGGCTTTTAAGGATTAGTAGGATGTGGGAAGTTTGTATATAGCTCCCTCAAAAGACTTGTATGTAACTCTTTAAACATATATGTATGTATATATACATATATGATTATATATTGCATATATTTTGAATATGTATAATCATACATAACTCTTTGGATATATAAATTATATATTTTGAATATACATAATTATAAAAAATTTTTATATTTATATTATATAATTGAATATAGTCCTTTTTTTGTGGGGACCACATATATCTTATACCTAATTCATTATCCTTCCTAGAGCCCATCACTAAGTGTGACGTAGGTGTTCAGTAATAACAAGGACAGCTCACATTCACATTTCACTTCACAGTTTGCAAAGTCTTTTCCTCACAACAAACTTGTGAGAGAAGTGTTCACAGACTTTGAAGCAGGTGTGATGTTCTATTTTTGAGGTGATGGGATAAATTTTAATTATATTTGATAGTTTTATCTTCTTCCCAAATGTGGGTAGGTGAAAGAAACATATCAATCTGGTTAACAAAGTAATCACATGCAAATACAGATGGAAAGCCCAAACCCCACTCTGTAATCTTTATTGCTTCTTGCTTTACTGAGAGTAGCCCTGGGATTATAGGTTGGATTAATGGACTCAATTCAGAGAGCCCAGGTGGACCTATTCCAAGCTTGGCTTAGGGGCATTCTGAACATAAGATACCATCTGGAGAAGAGGGTAGAAGAAACTCTGGGTTTGAGGAAATCAGAATGTTACAGTAGGCCTGGCAAATCATATTTATTGAAATAATTAGGAAAGTTTGAGGGGTCTATGACTAGATATATTTCTTTTACACAAACTCCTTGCATTACTGTGAGTTTGCTTTGGTCTCCTTTCCTCTGTAAACAAATCCTAGACCACATATGTCGGGGCAACGACCGGCTCAGTGAAGAGACCCCTGACCAAAGGGACATCTCGAATCTCAGGCACGCAGTGATGAAGTGAGAGACAGAGATGTAGCAAGCTCCATCTATTATTAGCAAGTACAAGCCTTATATACTGTTCTGCCATAAGTTCCATACTCAATGACAAGGTAGTGTGATACATTTACTTTTACCACTCCTCCTTAAGGTACAGATACAAGTCCTCATGACTGCCTTGGAATGTCTTAATTAAGTACCAAAATTTTTACTCAAGACTGAAAGACCTTGGGGCTATTGTGTAGGGTTCTGGAGGGCCAAACCAACAACCTTTGCTCCATTTGCACAATCGAGTGGGCTTATCAGAACATCATGTGCTCCTGAAACCGTTGTGGACCTCTACGGTTCCCTTCACACATATTCTTGTAGTCTGTAATATGTGGAGACTGAAGGTAGAAGGGAAAAGGAGACTATATTCCAGATGAGGACATTTAGTTCTAATATAAGGGACAAAAGAACAGGAAGAGGGTAACTAGGCAATAAGTGAAGACAGGCTAGCTCAGGAAATAACTTCAAAAGTCATAGGAGCATCTAGTGATCACAGAAGGCTTAAAAAGTAGACAAAAAAAAAGCCTTTCCCATGCTCCTTCCTAGGCCCTCCCAAACCCTTTTCCCCATTCTAGGTCCCCTCTCTACCTTCACTGAGTTGACCTATTTAATCTGTGTGTGTGTATGTATGCATATATATACACAAATGCATTTATATTTATATATATATGTATATATGTGTATGTATACACACAAACATATATACACACACACACATATATATATATATATATATATATATATATATATATCTTATACATGTTATCATGCTGTCTCCCCCTTAGAATGTAAACAGGAAGAAGGCAAGCTTTATTCTTTTGCCTTTTCATGGTATCCCTAGAATTTTTAGTACCTGGCTTGAAGTAAGCACTTGATAATTGATTCTTGATGACCATAGTGTTGTTGTCGTTGTTGATGTGGTTGTTGGAAAGTGAAAGCTCTTCGAACAAAAGCTGAGGAAGCCTTTTGGGGAGCCTCAGAGGAGGAGGCGCTGGGATCCTGGGAATCTGTTGCAGACTGGCAAGGCCTAAGTCTTCAGAACCTTGGACAGTGGGTAGTGAAAGTATTACTATCCCCATTTTCCCAGGTCAGGAAGAGAGATTATGACTTGACCAAGTTTACAAAGTTAATGTTGGAGTCAGGACTCAAACTAGGTCTTGTGCTGCCAAATCCTGTGTTTTCTCAATAATTTCAACTCTCAGTAGGTATGTGTTCATTTAGAACCAGAAGATGATAGAATGTCAGAGACTTTAGAGATTATCAAATCTAATCTCCTCATTTTACAGATGATATAACTGAGATTCAGAGAGATTAAGTGATTTCCCCCAGGCCCTACATCTAGTTAGTATTCAGTGGTCTTCTGGAAAGCAATTTTAACACGTTCTTTGAAAGTGACTACAAGGACAAAATTTTAAAGATAAAGCGGAACTCAAATGAAATATGAGAAGACGTCTTGAACCCACCCCTTCATGGAGGTGAAAAGTCCACAGGTATTACCCATTGCACAAATTTTTGGACTTTTTCATCGTTACAATCAATTTTGCTGATATTATTACTCTCAAATATATTATTTGTTATATAGGATGTCTTCTGGGTAGGAAAGGGGGAAGGATACTTAAGATAGCAATGGTGATATGAGAAATGGAAAATTATCAACTAAAACTTATTTTTTAAAAAAGAAAATAACTACAAAGTCCATATCCTTTGTCCTATAGATTTCCTTGCTAGATATATACCTCCAAGGAGATCAATGACAATAAAAAAGCTCCACAGACACCAAAATAATTATAGCAAGTCTATCTGTTAGATTAGCAAAGGACTTAGAAATAGAGTGAATGCCTATCACCTGGGGTTGAAGAAATTGTGATGGGTGAATGACTGTCCTGTAAGGAAAGATGATTATGATAAATACAGAGAAGTCAGAAAAGACTTATTACAAGTGATGAAAAGTGAAGTAAAAAGAACCAGGAAAACAATATGAATAATGATTACAACTATGTAAATGAAAGGGACAACAAAAATCTAATCTGAATGTGGACAGATCATAACCACCAAGCTTAGCCCTAAAGAAGAATTAAGAGAAACCACCACCTTCCACTTGTTTGCAGAGGTAGTATCTTACTATGGCAGTAGGATGTTTCTATGTTATGACATCATATTTCTGATGACTAGGTTGGTTTCTTTTATTTTTCTTCTTTATTTTAAGGGATGGCTCTCAGGGAAGAGATGAGGGGAAAGAATACAATAAGAAATGTAGGGTCATATAAATACAAAAGATAGAGAGATATACATACATATATGATACGTATGTATGTGTATACATATTATTTACATACATATATGTGTGTTTTTAATGGTCAGGTATTGAGGCTCCAAAAAAGTTACATGTTTAAGACATGTGGATCTTTTTAGATATTTTAAAATTCTGTGTTTGAGTGTTGTAGGGAGGATTTGTAGACTATTATTTATTAGTAGATAATAAATATTTGAACAACTTCTTAACTTGTACCATTTATAGATTTGTCTTCAGGGCAAACATATATACCTTTTAGGCAAAGGGGCAGGTGGAACCAAGAGACTAGAAATCAATATGCCTAACTCTTCCTACCCTGATTCCACTTCTCATCCTTTGTGTCTAAGAAAACATTCAGGGCATGCTGTCCTAGTCACAGAACATGGGTCAACAATCCTCCTTGCCCACCCCTGAAGCACGGGTGAGGGGCACAATTTCTTATTTATCTATGGATCCAGATGAAGCATCAGTGTGTCCCAAACTTAAAATCATACTCCCTTCTATCCAGCCCCAAATCATGTGCTGACCACTAATCTCCTGTCTCCAACTGTCCATCAGATATCTTGAAATGGATGTTCAATAGATATCTTAAGCTTAACATGAACCCATCTTCCCCTTCAAAGCCTCCCCTCTTCCTAATTTTCCTATTACTGTGGATACCATCATTCTCCCAGTTACCCAGACTCACAATTTAGGGGTCACCCTTGACTCCTCACTTTCTCTCCTCCCCCATATCTAATCTGTTGTTTTATATCATTTACCACATGTGCCCCCTTTTCTCATCTGACACTATCATCACCTAGATGCAGGCCCTCATCACCTCAGTTCCTGGACTACTGTAGTACCCTGCTGATTGATCTGCCTGCCACAAGTATCTCCCCCACCCAGTATTCACATGTCAAAGACTTCTTGCTAAAGCACAAATATGACCATGTCACTCACACACACGCACACACACACACACACACACACACACACTTCTCCCTCCCCCATTCAATATATCCAGTGGCTACCTATTTCCTCCAGGATTAAATATAATCTGTCCTTCAAAGCTCATCATCATCTGGCTTCCTCCATCCTTTTCCAGTCTTCTTATACCTTACAACACCCTTCCTACCACACACACGCATGCACACACACACACACACACACACACAGCCTTCTATCCAGTGACAATTGGCCTCCTTGCAACATGTTCCTCACACAAGAAACTACATCTCCTGACTCTAGGCATTTTCACAGACTATCCCCCATACATCAAATGCTCTCCCTTCCCATCTCTGTCTCCTGGATTCTCTGACTTTCTTCAAATCTCAGCTAAAATCCCACAACTTTTCCAGGAAGCTTTTCTTGATCCTTCTTAATTGTAGTGCCTTCCCTCTATTGATTATTTCCAGATTTTCCTATACATGGCTTATTTGTCCATAGACCATGGACTCCTTGAGAGCAGGGACTGTCTTTTGCTTTTCTTTGTATCTAATGTTTAGTAGGAGTGACTATGTGAGTTCACATGGTAGCCAGAAAAATATCCCTCTCCAACTTTCCAGGGGCATAGTAAAAGATACTTCCTGGGATAACTCCCTGGCTATTTAACCACAGAGAAATAAATGCATCATCTTATCATGGGGGGAGATCAGCTGTTCTCTCTCCTGTGAGCAATGGGAAAGATTTACTCTGGTAGGGTGATGTTCTGGGTTGGTCCTGACTTGGGCAAGTTCCCTCGTAATTTTTGTTCAACATTGGAAAGACAGGATACTTGTAGGTCATTCAAGAATTAACAAAAGGGGATTTACTTAGCCATAGCAGGAAAAAGATATTCACCAAAGACATGCATTGAAAATACCCAGAATTGATTTAATTGAATGAATTCCCCCATATTCAGTTGTCTATGGTGGTCTGTTAGCCAAGCATCAGAAAATAGCTAGAGCTCTTCCTGGCTGTTTTGTCAAGTAAAGAAGTGATGTTATTAGCCTGAACCATTAATCCTTTGGGCCAGTACTGGGAAATCCAAGGGTGTTTAGGATATTGTTCATACCATAAATGATAGGACAAAGAAATTACCTCTTAGCTCTTGATGGCATTGTCTAGAAGTCATTGCTGACTTACAGATGTGTCTCATTTTCTCCTAATTTTATCCATAAAATTGCTAATAAATTTGAATCACCTTATATCATTTGGAAATTCAATTCAATGAACACTTATTTAGCAACTAGTATATGCAGGGTACTATGCTAGGTACTGGAGAAACAAAGGCTAAAATAATAGTCCCTACCTTTGGGGATACTATATGGTTGGGGAGTGGGAGAGGGAACAATATGATAGGCACACAAGTAAAAATAAATTAAAAATGCAAATTTATTTAATTAAATAGAAATTAATTAATTAAATTTATTTTAAATTAATTTAAATAGAAATTAATTAATTAAATAGAAAATTATTTTAAGAGGGAGGTAGCACTAACAACTAGAGAGATCAAGGAAGGTCTTCGACAGGAGGTAGCATTTAAGCTGTACTTTGATGGAAGCCATAGATTTCACAAGGCAGAGATATGGAAAAAGAAGGTTCAGACATTGAGATGCCACATGTGTAAATGCAGAGGCAAGAGATAGATCAGTATGCATGGACAGCAACCAGCAGGCCAGTTTGAATGAAAGGTGCACAAAAGGGAGGTATATGAGTAGAAAGGTAGTTAGGAGTTAGATTTCAGAAGTCTTTAAATGTCAAGCTGAAGATTTTGTGTTTTATCCTTGATGTGATAGGGAACCATTCAAGATTTTTAATAATAAGGTGACATGGTCAGATCTCTTTTTTATGAATACTAGTATCAATATATGAAGGGTGGATTTGAAGTTATTTGGAAAGATACTACTCCTTTCTTTCCCTCCCTCTACCCCATAATCCTCTACTAAATGTAATAAGATATAAACTAGCATTTCATATGACATAATAGAAGCTTACATAGTCTTTGGTTTCCAAGATTTTAAACAGCCCAATTGTGAGCAATTAGCAAAATCTGTACTGAAAGTAGCTCTCTTTGGTATATATGTTAAATACCAGCTTGGACATGTAGCACCAATAGCCCTCATTAAGGATTCCCATGTAGCTTAGTCATGGCTCACTTCTAACTTTTCTGAACTGAAATAGTAGCCTGCTACAGCATGATCTGCTTTCCAAACACCCATGTACCAAGGGACCTGTGCCAGACCAAGCTCAATTACTACTTAAGGCTATGTTCAAACTTGTGATGACTTTTCAGTTGACAGCTGACTGCCTTGAATATTTAGAGAGAGGGGGAGGAAGTGGTGCTAATCTTTCAGAATAGGCTATGTTGACCTAGCTGTGTATTCAGTAACCAACAGGTGGTGTAACCTGTTGGTAACCAACAGGTGGTGCTATTTGGAAAGGTTGGGTTAGAAAACAAAACAAAATGAAACTAAACACACAAGCAAAAAAAAGGGAAACTGAAAGTAAGAGGTGCTCTCTCCTCTGCACACACTCCACCTCTGTAATATGGGACGATCAGATTTCTTTTCCAACTCTTCTCTTCATCTGAACACCTAAGTGTGATCTCCCCTCTGTCCATATGCTTCCCCTTACTGAAGAACTACCTGAAAACTTTGAATTGCCTAGGAAAAGACAATAGAGAGAGAGAAGTTTGCCTCAGTATGTCAGCTAAGTCTATCAGTTCATTACTTAGTGCCCTAGGGAGATGGTTGGTTCTGGAAACACGGATCATCATTCTCAGCTATAGAGGAGCTTATAAGAATTTTTAATAAAAATATCAAACAATAAGATTTTCTTGTAATTAGTGCAGAGTCTTAACACTAGGATTAAACAAACAAAAATCTGATTATTTTAGACTGAGATTCAAACTTCTATCCTGCTTAGTTCTATAAGCCACAAGTCATTTACTGGACTCTACTTCCTGCTCTCAGTTATGAATAAATGTAGATTATTTAACAGTATGATTAGTTATGGTTTTATATTTAAAAATCAGGAATTATGAATAGCTCAAAGAAACAGAAATATCACGTAAAAATGCTTTCTGGCTACAGGCCAAGGAGGAGGGGCAATTAAACAATTTTACTGATGTCAGTTTCAATCTTTCCAGACCCATCCTCATCTTAGATATTGGAAAAGACAGAGGCACTAGGCTGAAAAAGAGAATTCAAATGGCCTCCCTATTGCAGTCTGGGTACCTATTCAAAGTACCTGCTGGGGATCTCTAATTCCTTGAGCATCAGTCCATGGTCCACCAAAGTGCCTTCACCAGAGCCAGCTGCTCATGCATGAAATAAAGATTCAAGAGGGTCCCTTTAGACTCCCTTTCATCCTTTTAGACTACTTAAAAGACCTTCTGTGTCTTAGTCTTGTTCTGATTGTTGAATTTAATCGATCTCTCTTTCTGGTTAGGAGGCAATTCTGAGTGGAGAAAAGGTAAATTTGAGTAAAAACTACGGCCCTGAGTAGTAAAATCATCATGCAGCTAGTAAGCATGAAGTGTCTATATTCTACCCAAAAAAATGTAAAATGAAATACTTGAACTAGACAATCTTTAATGTTTTTCAGGCTCTAATGGTCAGTCTCTGAGTATAATTGCACTTCTATTTACACTGCTAAATGTCTAGCATGAGGAGGATGGAAAGAAATTCTACTCAGAGGCCTGGCATTTTTCAAGGTTTAAAGGTCTGAGCAAATATAAGATATCATTGATAAGGAAGAGCAAGTGAGATATGGTATGGGTGCTGACAAATTGTAAACCAGATAAGCAGATAGGGAGATCACACTTGGCACAGGACTTTGTCTACAGTAGTCACTTAAGGAAAACTTGTTGAAGGATTAAATTGACTGATGAAGTATGAAAATTCACTTTTCTAACAGTTCTGGCAGATTCTGGCTAATTAAATACCGAAGAAATTAATGCTGGGGAGTAGGCAAAATTTTATAGAACTCAAGGATGGGCTTTTAAGATATCAAAAGTGGAAGCTTCCAAAAGGCTGAAAAAAATCTTGAATGGTATTATTTAAAACACAAAAGTACACCAAAGTTAGGGAGACTAACAGAAGCTCAAGAATCAAAAGGGATTACAATGGCCACTTAGTCTAAACTGCACTTGAGAATGTCTTCTATGTCACATGTGACAAGTTTTTTTCTACCTTTTGCTAGAACCACAGGAAGGGGTTATTTACCAGATCATATATTCCAGGATGAAGATGAAAAAGAGTAGAAGATGACTGAAAAGGTAGGAAGTTTGGTTTATTTTTTTTCATTTTGAAGAATCTGGATTTAATTAGCAGACAATTAAGGTTCACTGTACTTTTCAGAGCATGGGGCAGTTCTTATAGCCTGCTCAGCAACACTCAAAACCTTAGAAAAATAAGAGTTTGTCAAAGTCTCTCTACTTAAAATATTGACATCTCATTTTTATTACTGCCTTGAATCACTAAACTCCATGTTAACACATACATTTACTCCTACTCTAGATTAATGGGCCTAATGCAAATTCTGCAATCCTAATAAAACTTCTGACATGAATGTATTATCAAGTAAAGTCTTTTCTTATGTGCCAAGTGAAGCAGAAAACCGATAGTTTCTTCAATCATAGATACCATAAATGTCACAGATAATGGCCATTATATTGGGTTAATCAGTTCCAGCACTTGATAATAACTCATGCCCTCCAATTCTACAGTGCTCTGAAATAACTAAGGTAGGAAAGGAGAGATTGGAAAATAAGCAACTTTTCTAGACTCATTGTCATGTATTCACTGCATTAGGAAGAAAAGCAATGAAAACTGTATATGTATTTACACACGTAGATGCTATTACACGCACATATAAGAGTTCTGGTTTAGCCTCCGACACAAAATGACTGTGTGGTTCTGAGTAAGCAACATCTTTTCTTGGTGCTCCAGACAGCTCTCTTAAACTCTTGTTGTGGAAAAGGTATTAATCTGAACTGGAAGGGGGACTTTCCTTGCCAGAAGTTCTTATACCAACAAAATTACATATCTAGAGCAGATACATAAAAAGATAGGGAAATGTGGAAATGTCTGTTGGGGTAGGGAAGGGCACTTGGGGCGGGGGCCATCACTTTTATCATAAACTTCTGATAAATATGCTGTAAGGTAAGGAAAGCACTAGATTTGGAATCAAGAGACCTGAAATCACGTCACTAAGGTTGTGGTTCTACAACTAACTAGATAAGTGATCTCAGGTGAGTGATTTTAACCCTCTGGGTCTCAGTTTCTTCATATGTCAAAAGGGGATAATGATAGATCCATGACCTATCTTTCCTACTCCTGAGCCCTCATCAGGATATGGAAGTGACTGAGTTCTCTGAAAATTATTGAAGTGGAAGAAAGTATATGCATGGAAAGGCTTTCATTTCAGTAATTCATGAAGAGCTTCTACTAAGGCATCAAAGTATAGAGGGGTCGTACTCTGCAGCAGTGAAATAAGCACCCATACTAGGACATTACATATCACCCACAATCTCACAAATTCTCATGAGTGTAAAACATAGAGCCTCTGGGCTCACTCTGCCTGTCTCCACTATTACAGATATCCTGGGTTTCCAAAGCACAGATTCTAGAACCTTTAGGGTTCTAGGAGTATCCCTTATGGGCAGATAGGATTGTGGCTCAAGAGTCCTCAATACTAATCACAAGTGATTTGCACCCCAAAATCAGTGAACCAGTGATTACTGCCTCCTATCTTTTTGACTGGTTGATACTTCCTCAACATAGCTGATAAGCAATTAATATCAATTAATTTTAACAAAAAGATGTTTACTGAAAAGATATGGTTGTTGTGTTTGTCCTTCCTTCTCAAAGAGGACCATGACATCAAGATGATGACATGACTTGCAGCTGACTTTGGTTTGAGTGAGGGAGGGCTGTGCAAGGTCACCAACCTCACTTTCTTCTCCTGAGCCATCTGGGTCCAGGGCCTTGAGGTTCTTCAGGATGACTGGAGATGGCCCAGGATGGAATGGGAGACCCTGGGCATACTCTCTCCTTTTATCCTTCTGGGAACAGTGAACCCAAAATGAGTGGTAGCAACCAGATATTTCTCCTATCAAGTTTAATTCCGGATGTGGCATAGTTAACTGCCAAGTCATTCCCTTGCTTGCAAGGCACAGTGTCTCAGATACTAGGGTGATTGACTCCTATGCTGCTCCTTCCACAAAACTGGCCTCTGCTGCTATGGGCAGACACAGCCATGGATTCCTGTTGATGGACCTCTGGTGAGTCATCCTGTCTTTGAAGCTCACAGTGTTGCAACCTGGTCCGTTTCATTTCTGATACTCATTCTTCTAAGATCAACAAAGAAATAGATACAACAGAAGATAGGCAACATGAGTTCATGGCCAAATTTTAATCCAGCTGGGAGATAAGGCTACCTCTTTTCCCACCTGAAGATTTACAGCAGTATTTGTTTCACTTGCCATCAGGAAAGGCAGGTGGAGCTTTTTTTAATCGAACCCTTGTTTATATATACTCACTTCCAGCTCAACAGCCAATCAAAAGGCTTTTCTTGACTACCCAATAAGCAGAAAGAAAAGTAATCAAATACCTGCACAAGCTCTGAATTAGGGTATAGGGCCCCTTCATTATGTAGTACCTCATCACACATTTCCTGAAGCAGTCTCAGAAGTCTCCATTTGGATATGCAGCAGGAAGAAGACACTGCATCCTCCAAGGACTGGGCCTCCATTGATAGTTTCATTGTTACACAAGAAAAGTGCTTTGTATACTCTAAAGTATTGTGTGAAGGTCAGCTCTTATTATGATTCAGCTGAAATCTATTTTTGTAGACTTTTTTATAATAGCAAGAGACCTTTAGCAGTTTCTTCCCCTTTCAAGATTTTCTATGTGAAATCTAAATTCGATTCTTTTAGACAGTTATTTTAAAACCATAATATCCTGCCATGGTGAAAAAGAGTGTTTTATTGTTCATCTGTTTTCTACTGAAAAGCTTGGTGCAAACAAGAGATGAATTTTGCACTTGGCAAAATCAGATCTAAATTCCTTAATTTATTCTACTGGGAACTTTGGGGCCACAAGCTTTCCTCCTGAGAACACCCTTCAGAGGCAGAAGCTAAATCTGTAACACTGGACCATCTCAGGAGTCAACAGCAGTGACCATTGTCATGTGGAAAGTGAGACTTAGGGAGGTCAACCAATGTGTGCAAAGCCATCCAGCTGGTAAACAAGCTGAGGTTCAAACCCAAGCCCTTTTACTCCACATCCAGCACTCTTTTCACTATGCTTTATTGACCTCTGTTAGATTTGAAATGGTTGCAGAATGTGATTAGGATAGAAGAATGTGGGTTTATTAAAAATTAACTTATTTATAACTTTAGAGAGTTGTCTAAGGCTCAGAAATATTAAGTAATCTTCCATAGTCACACATGGTTGCCCCAGTGTCAGAAGCATGATTCAAATCCAGGTCTTCCCAATTCCAGGTCCAGCAATTTATCTGCTACTCTACATTGCCTCTCACTTTATACCAAGGAGACTCTTTGTGAGAGTCTGTTCAATCCAGTGCAATGTGGGAGCTGAAAGCTTAGGATAGTGCTTGACTGTGCCTATGGTAGGCACAATAAATGTTAACGAATGACTGAAAAGCCTTAAAGAATATCTGATCCAATCCCTTTGTTTTATTGATGACAAAACTAAGGCTGAGAGGAGTTTCAGTGCTTTGTCTAAGGTCACTCAGGTAATAAATGGAAGATGTGTGAATAGAACTTAGGTCCACTATAGCAGGACACAGTACACTATCGCGGTAAGGAGACAGGATTCCAGGATGTTTTGAGATTTTCCACAACTCACACTTTTTCCAGGAGTTTAATAACACTGAGCACTGATTCTTTAAGATAGTCATAAATTGCGTTGCATGTCCTATGAGGGAGATGACTAGTATTAAGTTATGTGTATAAATACCACATCTCCTCCTCTTGGACTATAAGCTCCTTCAAAGTAGCAACTGTCTTCTATTAAAGTTGCAATTTCCTCTTCACCAAATAGCAGCTTGTATAATACTGTACATTCAATAAGGGTTTAATGAATACTTGCTGTATTGTATTTGTGTCCCACTCTGCTAGCTCTGAATTGAATTGGAGTGAAGCAAGGGCTTTTCAGCATAACTTAAGAAAGTATTTGTTTCTGACATAATCTAGTGGTGGAGTCAAGGTTTCCTGAAGTAACCAGGGATTTTATGAGCAGTACACAAATTGCATTGCAAATTATCTGTCTTCTAAGGGAGTTAGTGGGCACATTCCTATGAAGTCTAGGAATTCAAATCTGTTTATAGGAATACAGTATCTATTTTTAATGTCTGGGGTTGGAGGTTTCTATGCAGTGGTAGATGACATGAAGAAATCATTAGACCCATTAGAATGCCTGACATCCTCTTTCTACCACAACACAATTGGTTAAGAAAAAGAAATTAATAAAAATCCATTTTCCAGATATCATAATCACATACCATATAGAACTTCCAGCATATTGATTTAATTCACAAAATGCAATTACATGGGCATAGTGTTCATGCATAATTTATTGGGACTGTTCAAATACAGATGAAGAAATAAAATAGGATTCTCTTCCTCTATGTTGGTCCTTAAGGGAAAAAAAAGGATAACAACTTATTCACCAAGAGTTTCATCCTCTCCCTTCCTCCTCATCTCACATCCCCCAGACATGTTGCCTTACTATCTCCTCTTTTGCCCTTGTCTCATGTGAAAAAGTGGCTCTTCTCCTTGCCTGAGGAAAATCCCTTTAACATGTCCCCTCTTGATCTCATCCCTTCCTATCTTCTCTAGAAGTTTGCCTCCACTAATCAATGACATTTTTTCTAACCTTCAGTCTCTCCCTATCTACTACCCTGATTCCTTATCTGTTACTTAAAAACATGTCAATGTATCTCCATTATTTAAAACAAAACTTCACTTGATCCAACATCCCATAAGTTTTTGTCCTATATCCTCTGCTGAGCTACATTCCTTGAGAAGTCACCTACAATAGATGTACTTCCTCTTCTCTCACTTGTTGCTAAATCATCTGTAGTCTGACTTCTGATCTTGACATTAAACAGAAACCCCTTTCGACAATGACCTCTTCATTGCCAAAGCAAATGGCCTTTTCTCAGTGGTCATCCTTATTCTCTTGTCTCTGCTTATGACTCTCTGAACCTTGCCAACATGCTTCAGTTGCCTTCTCCCCCTGGAATTTCCTTCAGTTCCTGTGGCCTCCTCACCTTGGAACACCCATCCCTCATTAGCCCCATTCTTCTATTGGAGATTCCTCCTTTTCCAGGAAAGACTCTTTCCTTCTACTACTCCTCTCCCAGCACTGATTCTTGAATTTCTGAACTTTGCCTCCATACCCCTATGTAGGTAACTTCCTTCCAACTCCCTACTGTTTTAGTTCCCTTTTATGTGCTGTCTTCCCCTGAAGGCAGACTATCTTTCTTTTTGCTTGTATCTGTATTTCTAGCTCTCAGCGTCGTACCTAGTACACAGTAAGTGATTCATAATATTTTGCTGACTTGATTTGTTGACAATCTTGTTGCACCCTTTGACACTGTTGATCACCCTCTCCTCTGGTATACTCCCTCATGTCTAAGTTTTTTTAATAGTATTTTATTTTTTCCCCAGTTACCTGTCAAGAAAATTTTCAACATTCATTTTTACAAGATATTGAGTTCCAACTTTTTCTCCCTCTCTCTTCCCTCCTAAACTGCTAGGCAATTGGGGTTATACATGTGCTGTCATGTAAAAATATTTCCACATTAGTAACAGTTGCAAAAGAAGAAATATATCAAAAGAAAAAAAACATGAGAAAGAATAAAGTAGGTTAAAAAAATAATGTTTCCATTTGCATTCAGAGTCCATCAGTTCTTCATCTGGATATTGATAGCATTTTCCTTAATAAGTCCTTTTTACTTGTTCTGGATTATTGTGTGGCTGAGAAGAGCTGAGTCATTCCTAGTTGATCATCACACAGTGTTGCTGATACTGTGTACAATGTTTTCCCGGTTCTGCTCATTTCACTTCACATCACTTTGTACAAGTCTTTCCAGGTTTTTCTGAAATCTGTCTCTTCATCATTTCTTATTGCAAAATAATATTCCATTATATTCATATACCACAGTTTGTTTAGCCATTCCCCAATTGATGGACATCCCCTCAATTTCCAGTATTTTGCTCCCATGAACAGGGTTGCTATAAATATTTTTGCACATCAGTCCTTTTACCTTTTTTATAATCTCCTTGGGATACAGTCCCAGTAGTAGTCTTGCTGGATCAAAGAGTACGCACAATTTGGTTGCCCTTTGATCATAGTTCCAAATTGCTCTCCAGAATGGTTGGATCAGTTCACAACTCTACCAATAGTGCATTAGTATCCCAATTTCCCCACATCTCCAATATTTATCGTTTTCCTTTTCTATCATATTAGCCAATCTGATAGGTGTGAGGTGGTATCTCAGAGTTGTTTTCTTTTGCATTTCTCTAATCAATACTGATTTAGAGCATTTTTCTGACTATAGATAACTTTAATTCCTTCATCTGAAAACTACTTGTTCATATCTTTTGGCTATTTATCAATTGGGGAATGACTTATATTCTTATAAATTTGACTCAACTCTCTATATATTTGAGAAATTAGGCCTTTACCAAAGAAACTTGCTATAAAGATTGTTTTCCATTTTTCTGCTTTCCTTTTAATTATGTCTAAGTTTTTGTAGAGGATTGACAACCCTCAGAAGCAGACTAGGTTCCAAGAGGAACCAACAACTTAGTAAGACAACATAGGGAAATGTATAATGTAATGATGCTGATTATATAATAGAAAATATGAATATCAAAAAAGGCAGGAGGGATTTGTTAAAGGATTAGATAATGGAGAGAGGTCTCCTCTATGGTTCCATGGTCAAACATCCTGGCAGTGCTGCCCTCCAATTGGCTTGCTATTATGGTCCTCTCTGGTCAAAATGTATAGTTAGATACTGTGGTTCTGTCTTGGGCTAAATGGATGATATGAGTGTGGCTGAAATACCTGTTCAAATATGTGAATTGGATTTGGGGCAGTAGCTAGCTAGGAGTAGCTACATTGAGTCTGGTGGCCCGTGGTGTGGTTAAAGCTAGATTATGTGGTTAAATCAAGACATGATTGCTCTTCAGTGGGGCCCATAAGGAAATCAGAATGTTAGGGTTGGAGGCAGCTTTGCTAGGATTCCATCAATTTAAGATCTATCTATCTATCTATCTATCTATCTATCTATCTATCTATCTATCTATCTATCTCTCTAACTCCCATCTCTCAGTGCTCTTCTAAGCTCTAGTGGCAGTTAGGTGGTGCAGTGGATAGAGTACTAATGCAGGAGTCAGGAGGACCTGAGTTCAAATCTCACCTCAGACACTTGACACTCACTAGCTGTGTGACCTTGGGCAAGTCAACCCCAATTGCCTCATCCTGGGTCATCTCCAGTCATCCTGATGAATATCTGGTCACTAGATACAGATGGCTCTGGAGGAGAAGTGAGGCTGGTGAACTGCACTCAAAACAAAGTCAAGTGCAAGTCATGTCATCATTTCTCTGATGGCATGGTCTTCTTTGGCAATGAAGGATGAACACACACACACAAGCTCCAGGGCCCCATTCCAAATTGCCATTTTCATATCTTTAATTGGTTTTCCAAAAGGCTTCTCAAACTCAACATGCCCAAAACAGAACTCTTTGTCTTTCCCCCAAAATACTCCCCTCTTCGAAACCTTTACTGTTACTCAGGTTTATAATATCCATTCCTCATTTGAATTCAGCCCACATATCTAATGTTGTCAAATCTTGTCTTTTCATCCTTTACAAAACCTCTCCTATACCTTACTGTCTGTACTGACACAGCCATCATCCCATAGTCAGTACACTCCAGTGGCTCAGTACTTCTTCCTGGATCAATGATAAATTCATTTATTAAGCATTTAAAGTCCTTGATAAATTGCCCCTTCCTACTTTTCCATTCTTTTTATACTTTACTCCCCTTCACATGTGATATGATCTAGTCAAGTTGCCCTACTCCCTTTTCTTCAAACAGGCTACTCCTTCTGACTTTATTTTTTCACTCTCTGTCCTTATACCTGGAATGTTCTACCTCTAGACCTCTGCCTCCTGAATTCCCTGGGGGCTTTCTTTAATCAGCTCAAATTCCAGTTGCTGCAAGAGACGTTTCCAGGTACCTACCACAACTCTCCTTGTAACTTTTCTCTGACATTGCCTTCATCTACACTGTATCTAGCTTGTATGAAGTGTGTATGTGTGTGTGTGTTTGCGTGCATGTGTTACCCGTGGTAGATTAGGTCCACATAACTTTGGCTAAATTTGATTTGAAGGGAAGCATGAATAGATATCTCAGAAATCTCTCCCATCCCTCTCTAAAGGAGACTGATTACTGACTTGAGAGGAGCAGGAGACAGGGGACACCAGGCTGATCACTCTCCACTCCTCAGAGAGGAGATGACAAGTTAGAATTACATCTATCTGCCTCCCTAAATATTATTAGTCTAGGGGAAATGAATTTTGTGCTCATATTACTTTTCTGATTATTATCCCTCAATCAGGAAGGAGTGCCCCAAGCTGCAAATAAATGTTTTACTCCCTACCAGATGATAGCTGTACATAGTTCACAAATATTGAATAGTAAACAAGACATTTATCCAAGCCAACAGCAAACAGAAATTAGAGAAAATATACTGCCTGTAATATGCCAGACAATAAGCAAAGCGAATGAGTTCTCTCAATGGGAACATTTGTCTGCTTTCTATGTTTGTGTGTGTGTGTGCATGTGTGTGTGTGCATGTGTGCACGTGTGTGCATGTGTGTGTGCATGTGTGCACGTGTGTGCATGTGTGTGTGTGTGTGTGTGTATGAGAGGGAGAGGGAGAGAGAGAGACAGAGAGAGAGAGAGAGCATCTCCCTCACCATGGGGAAATTCCCAGGGAAATTCCAACAGAAGAAATAGTCCAAGCTAGAGAGAGGGCTATGCTTGAGATACCCACCTCTATACATATTTTGTTTTTCCTGGTCTTTTTCTACCTTCAGTGACCTTAGCCTAAAGAGAACCTCCAATTGCACATGTCTTCTCTCCAAACCAGAAGGCCAAACAACAAAACCCATAACAACTTCCCAAATTATCCCTAGCTTCTTTTGCAGGCACATGTTGAATAACTGTCTCCATCAATGAGGAAAGCCTTATGAAAATGCCCAGCTTTGAACCCTGCGACACACTTGTATACACGTAATTATATGCAGGTTGTCTCCTCCATTCGAAAGCAAGCTCCAAGAAGGCATGAGGTTTTGCCTTTCTTTGCGCGCGCGCACACACACACACACACACACACAGAGTACCTAGCACACAGTGATCTCATAATAAATGTCTGCTGACTTGTTACTGACTCATGCAAGCAGAAATTTCAGTCTGAATTTCTATAAATAAGATAACTTCACATGTTAATTCTGTGTTATGATTGTTTGCTAGATCAGTTATTATGTAACAGATCAACCTTAACACAGTCATTTTATACAGTGAAGCCGCTGTATCCTTGAGGTTCTGACTGGTGAGTGTTCACCATAACTGCCCGAGCGCATTTCTTTCCCCACACCTTTCTTCCTCTAGCTCTGGGGAGAATAATCAATTCCACACTACTCTTTTTGGAAAGGTCAATCAATTACTCTATGGACTCTAAGCAACTTTCTAATTCCAAATCTACAATCTGGGAACCTATGATCCCTGTCAATCTACTCACCATCCCTGTGATTCCTGACCAAAACACCTTTTTCTGACCACTGCTACCTTATTTCTGTTTCCTTACCCTATTAGTATATAAGTTCAGTAAGAGAAGGGATTGTAATGCTGCTTAGATTTATATCCCCAGTACTTAGTACAGTGATTGGTACCAAAAAACCTGAGCATTTTTTTATTCATTCATTGAATTAAATAAGACATATTGCCCATAAATATTTCAGATCCTTCCACAAACAAGCAGAATTTTTAAGACTAAAAATTCTGTATTAACACAGATAACTTATATCAGATTGCTTATCATTTCATGGGAGAATGAGAGGAGGGAGGAAAGGAGGAAGAGAATTTGGAATTCAAAATTTTTAAAAAATGAATGTTAAAAAATGTTTTACATGTAACTTTGGGAAAAAATATCACTAAAAATGAAAAATCTGTGTTAAAAAGACAAAATGATGGAGTTCTCAAACTTTTTTTGCTCATAGCACAGTATTATTCTTATAGTCAAGAAATGAATTGTTTTTAAGTTAGTAACATAATGAGAGAGTTGGGAAAATCATGTTTGCACATTATTGCAAATATAAGTTCCATGCAATTTATAGCACATTAGCATACAATGCACCAGGATAAACTGAGGCCCATTAATGTGCTTAACACAGTCTTTGAGAGCCATTGATATAAATGAATCATGAACAAGACAGGAGAAGAAAACCCTAGTACATAGTTTGAGAGGTAGCTTGGGATAGTGGATAGAACTCTAGACTGGAGCTCAGACCAAAGACTGAACCCTGCCTCACACTAGTTGTGTTATCACTTAATCTCTCTCTGCCTAAGATTTCTTATTTGTAAAATGACACCAATGAAAGTACCTACCTCACAGGGTTGTTGTGAAAATGAGGTGAGACAAGCTATGTAAAATAAATGATATGCATTATCATGGTGCATAAATATTATGTTACTATGACATTGTTGCCACTTGTTGGCTGAATTGGGCTGGATGAAATTGAATTAAATTGATTAATACATGGTACTTTTTTTCTCAGAATAGTTCTGGCAAACTGATCAAATACCTAAGGTGAAATGACAACAGAATGTGATCAGATAAGGTAATTTCAGAGTTCCTCAACAGGAAAGTGGTGGTCTGTAGGTGATGACAAGATCAAGGGTATGGTCAAAGATCAAGTATATGAGCACTTCTTTGTGTATCTGAGCTGGGGTAGAAGGGAAATGAGGTTTCGGTGTTTGAAGGAGCATCAACGTGTATATGGAGGTCCTCTCATGAGGGCAAGTGTAGTAAGAGATGAAAGAAACAAAGGCTGTGAGCCAGGCACTAAACTCATAAAGAAAAGGAAAGTATCCTGGAGGGTGACAGACAAGAGCTACTTAAATTTGGATTAGGTGGTAGATATGGATTGAGGGAACCCCAAAGGAAAAGAGATTACTGAATAATGGTGTTAGAAGGAAACCTTGGGAGTGAAATGGGGAACCAGGAATGTTCCAACTCCCTCACCTGGACCAGTGAGTGTGTGTGTTGGCAATAATGAGTAACAGCTAAACCAGTGCTAGAAAGGGCAACCAGGGAGGCTGTGTCATCATGTCGGTCAGGTCTCAGTTAAACCCAGAAGCAAAAACAAAAAGATGTAAGATTAAAACAAATTTGCTACATAAGAAGCAGAAATTTCAGAGAACAGATGGAAAAGATTTTAGAGTAGGATATTTGGGGAGCAGTTGTGTTGAGGGGGGCAGGAATAAGGGAATGAACAGAGAAAGATGGAATGTTTGAGTGCAAGGGGCAGAAGGTTCAGGATCCCTGAGGAACGAGTTTGGACTGGTTATTGGCCTCCCTAGGAGTCAAGCCTCAGAGTGGAGTCCTCCCAGTGTGTTAGGCCCCTCACAGGGTTACCAGAGGGGAGGGGATAGAATGGTGTTTTTCCCTTTCCCCCAAAGGCAAGAAACTAATGGTTGATGGAATGGCATTTCTCAATTAAATGAAAAACAGCAGTATATATAAAATACATAAGCTGGAATAAATTGCTATGCTTCAGGAGAGTCTAAAAATGAATCACACTATCAGGCAAGGAAAAAAACAAAAATTCACAATGTCAAGACAAACTTAGATATACATAAATGCATTATTTTAAATGTACCATAGACAATGAAATGATAATTTTTGAACTTTTATGTGTGAAATGGCACAGTTTCTAAGTTTGTAAAGGAAAGGTTAACTAAATTGAAAAAAATGGGATAGCAACACAAAGGACATTTTAATGTTCCTCTCTCAGAAAAAGATAAACCTAACAGATAAAAAAGAAAACATAGAACTACGTTCAGTTAGAATACATGGATTTGAAAGCTATAAAATGCCTTCTGAATATTTGTAAATGTACATGACATGTAAATGTACATGACGTGTAAATGTCATGATAAAATTTACAAAAATAGCCAATGTGCTAGGACACAGAAAAATTATAAGTAAATATAAAAATAAAAGAAAAACAAGCAAAATATATGATTTAAAGGGGATGAAATAACGGCATCCTGAACAATGAATGTATTAAAAAATAAATCATGGAAAAAATTAAGAACTACATAAAAGAGAAAAATAATAATACAAATTATAACAATATAGCATACCAGAATATTTGGGATTCAGCAGAAATTGTTTGAGAGGACAAATTATATCCCCAAAAACATACATTAGCAAAACAGAAAAAGAATAGCAAACAACATTAAAAACTAGAAAATCAGTACACACACACACACACACAAACAACAACAACAACCCTAAAATAATTAATAGCTTCAGTAAAGTATCAGGATGGAAAATAAATCCATAAAAAAATCACAACATTTCTGTTTCGCAACAATAAAAAGAGGAAATTATACATAGAGAAATCCCATTCAAATAACTATAAAGCATATAAAATAGATGGAATTTAATCTACCATGACATCTTTGAGACATACTAATATAATTACAAAATATTCTTTACAGAAATAAAAGAAGGTCTAAATAATTTAAGAGATATATATTGTTCATGGTTAGGATGCCCCCAAATAATAAAAACCTAATTCTGCCTAGCTTAATTTATACATTTAGTATAGTTAAATTATCAAGAGATTACTGTATAAAAATAAGCAAAGCAATCTATGAAGTAATAAAAATCATAAACTCTGAAGGCAAATAATTAAAAAGAGTAGAAATGATAGGAGATAAACACTTTCAGACTTCAAATTACATTATAAAGCTACAATCATAACAACTGTTTGGTACTTGTTAAATATAGAAAAGTAGACTAAATAATTAAGATCTTTATGACCAAATTCAGTTCAATAAATGTAAAAATATAAAGCACTGTGGGAAGGACTTCCTATCTAACAAAAACTACTAAGCAAATCTGAAAGCAGTTTAAGACCAAAATAAATAAATAAAAGGTTAGAACAGTATCTTATGGCATATAACACATTATGTGATTTTTAAAAATGACTTAAAATTTTGAAAAATGAAGTAAAATTATAGGAAGAACTCTTCATAATTGTGGGTAGGGGAGACTCTTCAAATCAGGATATAGGTCATCATAAAATATATGACTCTATGATTTTTGTCAATTTTGGATGATTGCAATGTACCCGTACCTAACATCCTATGGGACTACATTCTTCCAAAACTTTGCCACAAGGGGTTTCCCCAGTGTTTTGGAGACCTTTCTTACTTTCTTCCAACATCAATAGCATAGCAAGCAGAACACTGTGATCTCCTAAGTGTCCTTCCTCATTTCTGCCTTGTTACAAGCCCATGTTCTCTTTTCTGTCATAGTTATTTCCTTAGTTCTGTTTTCAGTTTTAGCCTGTTCAACTCATCATGTGCCTTTCTATTGTTCTCTGTAAAATACTAACCTTTGTCAAATCTATAAGAATGCAAGTCACTCTTCAATTGATAAATTGTCAGAGGATAGGAACAGGCAGTTTTCCAATGAAGAAATCAAAACAGTTTATACTCATATGGAAAATGCTCTAAATCATTATTGATTAGAGAATCAATAATGAGATACCATTTTATACCTACCAGATTGGCTAAAATGATAGAAAGAGAGAGTCACAAATGTTGGAGGGGACGTGGAAAAATTGAGACACCAATTCATTGTTGGTGGAATTGCTAACTGATCTAAGGATTTTGGAGAGCAATCTGGAATTATGCTCTAAGAGTTATTAAACTAACCATACTCTTTGATCCAGCAATACCACTATTTGGCCTATTTCCAAAGATAATTAGGGAAAAAGGAAAAGAATCCATATGTTCTAAAATGTTTATAGCAGCTCTCTCTGTGGTGGCAAAGAATTGGAAATTGCAGAGATGCTTATCAATTGGGGAATGGATGAACAAGTTGTGGTGTGAGGTTCTGATGAACTACTACTGTGCTATAAGAAATAATGAATTCAATGATATTAGAAAAACATGGAAAGACTTACATTAAATTATGAAGAGCGAAATGAACACAACCAAGAGCAGTAATATTTTAAGAACAACTTTGACAGACAGCCGAATTAACTATAAAGAACATATGAAGAAAGGTGCTACCTACATCTAGAAAAAAACTGATTAAGAAATACGTATAGAATAATGTGTGTGCGTGCATGCATGTGTGCATATAACTACTTTTGTCTCATGTCAACCATCTCTAGGATGGGGGGGAGAAAAAAAGAATTTACCTGTTAATTTTGTTGTATATTTGAAAGGAATAGCAAGCTGTAGATTTGAAGTTTCACATGCAATCATCTTTTCTTCTGTTATAGAAATGCTGGTTTTCTTCCATAAATTAAAAATACTAACCTTTAGATCTTTGGAGGCAATAGTATTCCAACTCAGCAACACCCAGTAGAATGTCTATATTAAAAAGATGGCCTCTTACTCTTTTATTCAATTTTATGGAACTGACAGGCTTTTGCAAGAATGAAATCAAAGTATCTAGGATAAAAAGGGAAACTATCCTCAATTAGGGAAAAATTTTGTATAAAATATGTGATAAAGGTTTGATACCCAAGTTGCAAAGAAGTGAATCTTCCAGTGATATCAAAACAAGACATCCACAAAATTATTAAAAAATAAAAGCAAGGGGGAGGGAGAAAAGTTCCCATATGTATCTTCCAAACTAGATATCATGGAGAGTAGCAGGTACAACATGGAAGATAAAGGTTCATAGGTAGGACCAGTAATTGACAAGAGACAACATCCAAGAAGAAAGGCAAATAAAATAAAAAAAAACCACTGGATTGCTATATGTAAACACACATAGTATGGATAATAAATAAGATGAACTAGAAATTTTGATCCAGGGTGGCAAATTTACCTTCCTAGCCTTCATCAAGACTTGTAGAATTACTCATGACTATGGAAGAGACTAATTTATTCAAAAGAAACAATATATGAAGGCAGTATTGTATTATTAAAAGCTATATGAATGTGAGGAAATCCAGGAATCAGAGAGAGGGAGTGTGGTAGACTAGAAAACAAAAACAAAATTTGGGTGATGATCAGTAGATTATCAGAGTACAGAAAAAGGAATATTGAGAGTACACAGCAAACCACCTGAACAAAATAAGGAAATGGATTGAGTTTTGAGAAAATGATCATATATTGGGCAGAGATGTGATATAGTAATGATGGTAACTTCATTTATCTTGAAATAGGAGCATCATTATAATGTAAAGATTATCCCTGCCCATTAATAGGTCTCAGGTGGAGCCCATTAAGGCAAGCTTGATTAGGGGAGGCTTGTTTTGTAGGAAGGCCCACATCTTTTGTTAATTATTAATGAGGCACATGATGGCCTCCAGCTCTGAAAAGTGTATATATCCTCTGCCTTGAGGTTTTGCTTTGGAGGAAGGTTCATGTACCAGATGAGATGCTGGGTAGCTGTTAAGGAGTGTCTCCTCCACTCCCTTGCCGTTTTGAAAACCCAGATGTTGGTGCTTCTTTCTCTGGTAACTATGTATGTATATAATGGTCAGACAGTTGGATCTGTCTGTTGATTTGTGATGTACATATTGCTTATGGTCAGACAGAAGCCCTGCCTGTTGGTCTTTACTTCTCTGCTTTCATTTTCTTTGTTGGTGAATGTAATTAAAGAAGATTGTTGACCTCCTCAAAAGTTTTCTTTTAGAAAAGTAGATCTAAGAAACTGTGCTAGCAGACCACCTTAGGTGTGTCACAGTGCTTATTGCTACAACCATCTCTGCTAAAATCAGAGCAAGTGGTAACTTTGCTTTTTTTTTAATGACCTCTTCATTTTTTAAACGTTTGAGGAAATAACAAAGGAGTTCCTGTTTTGAAACAGACTGACTAAAAAGGAAGACATTGTTGCTGATACAGAAAAAATGAGTACAGTGGAGGGAAGTGACTATTCTATTTCAGAATCCGTAGTAAGTATAGTGTGATATGTACTCTAGATTTCAGAAGAGAATATTTCAAATAGCGGATATTCAAAAAGAGGGTATTCAGAAGGAGGTTAGGTAATATTCCATGGCATAAAATTCTACAAGGGAAATATCTCAGAAATGAAATTCTGAAGACCCAAGCAAAAATGGAAACCCTATTTTCACTATAGGAAAAATGACAAAAAAAATCCTCCTGGTTGAGTAGCTAATCTTGTCAGTCTCATACGACGTCTTTATTAAAACATCACATGGAACCCTAAGATCATTCATTATCATAGTACTTTGAAGTTGCTACTGTTGATGACATCTGGCATTTTGATATTTAGAGGTGCTGCTAGGTGGGACAGTAGATAAAGAGCTGGATTTGGTGTCAGGAAGATGGAGTTCATAACCTTGACTCAGACATTTCCCAGCTGTGTAACTCAAGGTAACTTAGGTAAAGTCTTTAGACTCTTGTTAATTCTCTAGGAAAATATATTGACCTGCCACGGCAGAGAAGGCTTCTTCACTGGGGAGTTCTTATACTATTTAAATCACAGGTCCAATCCCTTCTTGTATCCTCACTATTATCATCCTGCTACTTAGAACAATGAGTAAAAAAAATCCTTCATCTTTTCCCCCTTCTAGAGCACTTTCTCTCTCTCTTAAAGTCACTGGATTTAGAGTTAAAGAACTTAGGTTCAAGTCTTAGCTCTTTCACTTCATAGCTGTATGATTTGGGGTAAGCCACTTAATTTCACAGGACCTCATTTGTCCTATTTGTTAAATGATAGGATTGGATTAGATGACTTTGAACGAGAATTCCAACTCTCATGTTTAAAAGCCTAATAAATATGAAAGATAGCCTGAAGTCAATTGTAGCTACCTGCTACCCTTTGCTCCTCTAATTAATCCATTATCAAACACTGTTTTGATGACCTTTTCCTACTTCACTAATACTAACAGGAGACGTTTAATGTACTTTGGAATGATGGCTCTGCCAGTCTATGGAAAATCAAGGCTGCCTGAGAACTTGGATTTTATTGAGGCTGCTTTCCGAAATGGTTTGCAATAACTCTGTCCATGAAAGGATTTACCATGTGTTCTGAAGTGATACCATAAAAGATTAACAAAATGTATTTAAATGGGCACCATGTTTTCCTTTAGATTGATCTCCCTGCCTATGCTTGGAGCAGGCTGATTCTGATATGTCCCGAGATATTTATAACAAACTGAAATCAAATAATACAATTTAGAGGAAAACGATAGAGCCATCTTATGGGGAAGACTAGCAATGTGCCCTTTAAAAGGGGTGTATAGATAAGGAAAAAATTCTCCAAGTGTAGATTGTAAAAAATATTAATTTTTTTTGCAGCCATAAAAGAGGAACAGAGAATTCATACTATTAAAAAAGATCAATCGTCCATCTCATCCAATATGCTGTCTTCCACAGTGGCCAGGCCAGATACTTTAGAGAAAGCCATAAAAATCCATTAACATACCTAATTCTACAACCTTGTATCATGGGAGAGATATTTCTTCTGACCCCAGATGGCAATCACCCCCTGCTCTGAATATTTAACATTTTTGTCTTCAAAATGTTCTACAAGAGATAACTAATTTATCCCTCTTCCTCCTTGGGGCTCATTTCTGCCCAGTGATTGTCCCCTCCCACCTCCATCTGTGAGCTTGATATACTACACTTTTTGATCTTTCCTTAAGGTGTCACTTTTTTTCTGATGCAATTGACTGCTTTGTTGAATTATCTATTTTTCCAATTAAGCAACATTTGTTTTACATAATTAGATCTTAGAGCATAGGGACTGTGCCTATATTTTAGGTGAGATCTTTTTGGTTTGTTTCTGTATTTAATAGAATAAGACTTGAAGAGTTTTCTTACCAATTCTTGTGATATTTTGGTGGGTGGTATAGAAAGAGCACTGGAATTTGAGCCAAGGGTCCTAAATTCTAATCTTAGCTGTGCTACTTACTACTTCAATTTCCTCATCTGTAAAACTGGAAGGTTTGACTAAATATCTATGATCCTTTTCAGCTCCAAATTCTATGAAAAAGTTACCTACCTAGGATGGTGATGACAATAGTCATCCCTGTTTACCTGTCAGGTAATCAAACAACAAACACTTAATGTGTCTATCCTGTGCCAATTACTAGGCAGATATTAGGAATACAAAGACACCGAATGGAATAGTTCCTGCTTTCAAAGAGCTTATAATCTAACAGAGGGGACAAATAGTGCATACATAAACATATACAGAATCAATTTTAAAATATGATGTGGTTAGGAGGGGAGAGCACTAGCAGTCTGGGGGATCAGGAAAGTCTGTGTAGAAGATGGCGCTGGAGCTCCATCTGGAAAGAGGCACATGACTCTATCAGAGCAGCTAGGTAGTGCAGTGGATAGAGCACCAGTGCAGGAGTCAGGAGGACCTGAGTTCAAATCTCATCTCAGACATTTGACACTCACTGGCTATGTGACCTTGGGCAAGAAAGGACAAACACACATGTGACTCTATGAGGCAGAGATGAGGAAGGAGGGCATTCTATGTGTGCAAGAGCATGGAGAAAGGAAAGAATGCTGAGCGAGATTGTAAAGCAGATCTTTCTCTGCTCTCTTCTCATGATGTTTGCAGACATGACTCTACTCTCACTCCTCCCAACCTGTCATTTAAAACCCAGATGTCCTCCCTTTCTACGGCTTGGTCACAGTCTCTATAAACTTTCACAATCCAACCTAAGTCAAGCTCTGTTACCTTGATAACTGCACTAGTGCACCTGTATTTTGGCTTCTGTACATAACCTTAGTTCATCTTATCTCATCTAATCTTGGTGAGATTCCTGAGGTCACTTTAAAAAAAGTTTACTTAATGCCTTTTTAAAAAGTTATTGTCATTTTTGGTTACACTCCTTCTACCCTCTACCACTGACTCCAGAATAGAACCCTCTTTGTAAATGAACACAACTGTCTTAGTGTTCCTCTATGACAATGTATAAAATCCTTTCCCATCACAGATAGTCCTCTACCTGATTGACCAAAGGACGAAGGCACCTTTCATTATCTGTTGTCTAGGACCATTATTGGTTTTTTCAAAGTTTGGCTTCCCTGTTGAAATTATTTTATACACTGCTTTTCTATATCCATTAATTTCTCCGTGCATCAGTTCATACAAATCTTCCCATGTTTCTAACAGATTCCTCATATTCTCCATTTCTTACTCTACAATAATATTCCATTATATTCTTAAAGTACCATTTGTTTAGCCATTCTCCAAGTCACGGGCTCCCATTTTGTTTCCAGTTGTCTGCTAACTCCTGCAACCACTTTTATCAGAATGTCTTCCTTATGGGTATCTGGTATATGTCAGGTGTCATTTCCTTTGCCTATATAATTTTCTACCTACATAGTTAATTGTGAGATTAAACATAGAACTAAAAACTGGAAGAGTATGTGTGCATTCCATTGATGGGTTTCCATACTGCATTCTGAATCCTAAGCCCGAATTTGCCTTTAGGTAAAGTGCTCTCTTAATCCTCACCTTTACCCTTGAACAAATCTTTTTCTCTTTTGTCACCATTATAGACTGAAAGAATGACTTTGCTTAGAAAACACATACTATATAGGAGTGGCACTCGGGTTATAGTTCTCTTATATCTAACCTCTGGTTCTCAGACACTTCTACTTCCTGTATTGAATACTTGATTGTAATAGACTAGATTCTATAGTGCCTACAATAGGCATGTGTCTATTTTTCTTAATGATGTATGTCAACGTAGTTCCAGAGTCCCCTGAGACATTTATATTATTATCTGCATAGAGAACTGGCCTTAGATCCAGGAAGACCTATGTTCATTTTGCCTCTGACACAAAGTGTGTGATCCTGGGTATGTCACTTAAACTCAGAATGTCCCCAGTAACTCTCTTGATATAACTAGGTTGTAGGTACTGATTCAAATTAGGAGAGTTTATTCATCTGGAATTCACTATACCAATAAGATTCCAGGTTTTTCCACCTTCAAAAAATATTTTAAGTATTTGTACTCATAACTTATCTCCTAAATCAAAAATTGCTTGAAGACATATATTATGTTGCCCTCTTGACCTATTTTGCTCTGTGAACAGTGGATGCTTAATAGTTAAAAGGGGGTGATTTAAGTATGGGAGTTCCTAAGCAATTCTGAAACTCTCTCCAATCAACTTGATGAGATTTAATACTGCAAAGTTTTGTCTGTAAGTCACAGTAATTCTATCCGTTGGCTCCCAGCAATTGGGGCTTCCCCTAAAATCACAGACTTTGAAAATTTAGAGCCAGAAGGGACCTCTGCATCCAGCTAGTCTAATCCATGCCTGAAAAAGGAATACTTGGTCTAACCCTTTGACAAATTTGATCATCTGACTTCAGCCTGAAGACCCCAAATGAGGGAAAACCCGCTAGCCTTTGAGGCAATCATTCTGCTTCTAGGCAGTTTTAATTATTAGGAAGCTTTTCTCAACATCTTACCTTTACTTGCTTCCTTGTAACTTCCACTTACTGCTTGTGGTCCTGCCTCCTGGGGACAAACTGAAGGAGTCTAATTCTCTTCCACTAGACCTTCTTGTGGTCAATATCTCAAGATCAAATTTGGTCTCTGAGTGCAGTGTGGGGTGCAGTGAGAGAGGGTGGAGAGCATCACCATCTCCTTCTCCTAGGCACACATTTAGGAATATTTTCACTGGGGACAAAACCAATCAGAAATGAATGTGAGGGAGCAGTGTACCCCAATGGTATTGCTTGTAGAATCAATGCATAAATGAATAATGGAATGTAGCTGAGAGGAAAAGAAGAGCTTCTTATGACAGGGGCACCATATCGATCCCTATGGGTGACAGGCTGTTAAGTGTACAACCTGGAAGCCAACAGAGGATGATGAGGTAAATAGTAGGGAGAGTAGTCACTTCAGGGAGAAACCTACTACCTAGCTTGTTTCCCTTACTCCATTATCCTGGGATACAATCACTCTCCACCTGGTACTAGTTATACTTTTGCCCTCCAATATTGTTTCTATGCCTTCTCAGATATTATTGCTTATTCCTGAGATGCCTGCTTCTAATTTATTTCATAATACGAATTACAGGAAGGAGGAGCTTGATTTGTATGGTATACTCAATCGAGAATAGTTTGTAAAAGTAATAAAAACTATTCAACGATAATATTTTGAGTACATAATGATTAATGGCGTGAAATAATGATTTACTGGATTAATTATGATAGATATTTCATTTTCTTTCAATAATTTAAGTGCATTTTCTACCTATTGCATATCATCTTTTTTAAGGCAAACAAAATACTATACGAGGCAATAACAAACAGATGCCCCTCAAATTCTCTTTGTTTCTTTGGCAAATAGCCCACAGTATTGGGTTACAGCATTTAGTCAGTGATGTCAGACATCAGTGTCAGACAGAGCAGAAGACAGTTCCTGAGAGTTCATAAGATTTAGAACTCTAGCTATAAATGGCCTGTACAGATTATCTCTTACAGTCCTCTTCATTTTACAGATATGGTCCCAAAGCCCATTGGTACCAACTCTCTCCTTGTTGATGATACCTTACAGGAGAGGTCTGGTGGAGTTGGCCAAAGAGTTTCTTCCATTCTTAGCAGTTCCCCTTTGAGAGATTCATCATTTGGGTGTCCTTGGCTTCCGGCTTTGAGAGAAAAGATAGAAGAGGCCAACCCCACTTCAGGTTGCTGAAGGAACAGACTGGGAAGATATGAGAAGAGCAGGCAGTCTCTATCAGATCAGACTTAAGGGAGTTTCCCTTGCTTGGGATCCAAGACCCTCTCTCGGTTGAGCAAGTTCCCAGTGGGAGAACTCCTTAATTGTGGATTGTCTGGTTTATAGTCTCCTAAAGTGACCTTCTCTGATTTCCGTTTTGCTGTTGACTTGGATAAAGGGTTTCACGGCTATTCTCTATGAGTGTTGATTGTGGAACTGGCATTGAGGAAGGGGCCAAGCCAAACCACAGAGCAGAAGTTAGCTGGAATTTAATCACATTCCCTATACTAATAATGCTTAAAGGGACAGATAGAGATGGTCCCAGCCCAGCAGCCCTGGCCAGAGATTTCTATCCCACTCTTTGGAACACCCCCAGGGTCACCATCACCACACCCAGGCGAGGAAAATTAAGCCCTTCTGGTAGCTGAATTCTTTCAGCCGGCACCTGACTCTTCATGACCCGTCTGGGGTTTTCTTGGCAAAGGCACTGGAGGGGTTGGCCATTTCCTTCTGGGGCTCATTGGGGAAACTGAGGCAAACAGGGTCACACAGCTAGGAGGGTCCGAAGTCGGATCTGAACTCTAAGAGTTGTCTCGTCATCCAGGTGGCACGTGGCAGGGCGAGGATGCCCACCCAGGCAGTGTGGTGTAACTGCTAGAGCTGGGTTCAAGAGCCGGGCACCGTCCTCACTGCCCCGGCCCCGCCCCCGACGTGCGCCGGCCTCGGAGCTGGGGGCGGCCCAGGGTCTCGGGGCTCAGGCAGTCTGGTCCAAGCCCTCCTTTTACGGAGCTGGTACCCGAGCACCCAAGAAGGGACGCCAACAGCCCCAGGTCAGGGAGGAAGCGGAGAACTCGAATCCGGGCCTCGGTGCCCGGACAGTGGGTCACACGTGACCCTCCTGCCACCCCGCCCCCCACCGCAAAGAGGCGCTAAGCCGCCGGAGGCGGAGCCGCTCTGCGGGGCCGGGCCTCGGGCTGCGCGGAACTGCGCGGCCCCAGCTCGCGGAGCACCCGGACCCTTGTCGGCACCGGACGGAGGGCCGGACGGGGGGCGCCGCTTCCGCCCCGCGCTTCCTGGTTGCCGGGGACGGCGGAGCCGCTGTTGCGCCCTGGCTCGGTGCTGCTGGGCCGCGTCCTGCCGAGGCCGTGGCTCGGGACCGGGCCCAGGAGATGCTGCCCTACACGGTGAACATCAAACTGTCGGCGCGGACTCTCACCGGGGCCCTCAACGCCCACAACAAGGCGGCCGTGGACTGGTGAGGGCGGGGCGGAACGGAGCGGGCCGGGCCGAGGAGGCGGGGCCGAGGCCTGGGCCCGAGGAGGGGGCGGGGTGGGAGCGGAGCCCCCCAGCGCCCCGCGTCCTTCCTGGTCGGGGCAGGAGGACGAGTACTTAGCAGGCACCTGCTGTGTGCAGGGCGAGGCGCCTCCCCCCTGTTCTCTCCTTTCATCCCCCCAAACCACTCTGGGAAGTAGGTGCTGTTATCGTCCCCATTTAGACAGTTGGGGAAACTGAGGCGAGCGGAGCTTGAGTGACAGGCCCGCTGCAGGGATCCTCCCCCTCGGACCGTGGGCACTGTGGAGGCCGAGATCGGAGCTCTGGCCTTCTAGCTCCGAGTCCAGACCCACCCCGGCCCCGCTGCCCTGCTAGCATTGGGTCTTTCCCTAGAAAAGTCGGAGACCCCCGAGTCCAGCCCCTACATTTTACAGATGAGGAAACTGAGGCCCGTACATTCTTGTGGCCTGTTTTTAGTTGAGCGTTTGTTTTAAGATCGGTACAGGGTTGGCGGTGGTTTTTATTTTAAATGACGTTGGGTAGAGTTAAACATAAACATTTTAATTTAGCTTACGTTTTTCGGGCTGCTTGTTTCTTGGAGGAGGTAGAACAATTCCGTAAAAAAAGTCTTGATTCTGTGTCATTTTTGTTTGTTTTCAAGTTATCCTCCTAGTCATCTCAGAAGTTGTCAGTCAGCAAGCATTTATAATGCGCTTACCGTGTACCAAGAGCTGTGTGTGCCAATTGCTTGCAATGCAAAGAAAGGGGAAAACACGTCCCCTTTAATTTCGTTCTTCTTTTGATTTGTTAGGGGCTGGCAAGGTTTAATTGCTTACGGATGTCATTCCCTTGTGCTTGTCATTGATTCTAACACTGCCCAGACTCTTCAGGTTTTAGAAAGGCATAAAGCCAACGTTGTCAAGGTAAGTCAATTTCAGTCAATTTCAGTAGGTAGCAGCCTTTGTTTGTGTTCCTTAAAGCTGTAGGCATTTTTGTCATCATCTCCTCAGATTGTGGACGGTATTAAACTGTTTGAATTCATAATAAACCCGTCATTTCCAAGTGTGTATCTGGTTTAATGTTACTCTAGGTTGAGTGAAATGACAGTCCTTGATGCGTTAGACTTCATGCTGTTTCAGAGATGACTGAAAACAATAATTCTGCAGGTTCTTCAACTGTTTTTGCTTTATGCCCCCCCTCCCCAGTATACCACCAGGGTAATACTGTTTTATGGCAACGTGTATTAGAAGTTTTTTTGAGATTTTTATTTATTAGTGTATCAGAGCAGTAGAAGATACTGATTTGAATAGATTATCTGGGTTTGGGACCTCAGCACTTTGTTTGCTGTAATGTATATTATATATCTACAGTACTTTTTAATTTAGCATTTTAAAATTTGTAAACCATTATTATGGTTCATAGACTGATTAAAGTCAACCTTAGAATTAGTTATGCAGGTGACCAAGATTTTACTCTGGGAGTAATTGTTCTGTGTTAACATTTCTGAACATGTATTCCTTTAAGACCTAAGTTAAAACTTTATTTTAATCATTTTGGTTAAAATCTTCATAATACTTATTACAAAATTCTCCTTTTTTGTAAAAGTGTTAGAAAATCATGATCATAGCTATGTGCATCAACTTTATGCTGCTGAATCAGTCCAATAACAGGCATTTAAGAAGTATCTGCCATGTGTCAGATACCACCAGGCACTAGGGAAACAAATACAAAATGAGACAGTTCTTGCCTTTAAGGGGCTTCTATTCTGCTAGGTTCAGGGCACACAGCACATTCACAGATAAATGCAGGTTAGAGACTAAATACGCACAAAGTAATTTGAGATGGGAGGCAGATACTGGGAAAATCAAGACCACTTGGAGAGTGTGGTAATTAAGTTTAACCTTGAAGAGAACTATCAATTCCATGTCATAGAAATGAGGATGGAAAGTATTCCAGACATGGGGGACCAACAGCCTATGAACAGAGATAGAAGTGGGAGACAGAATGTCATGTAGGGGAGCAGGCAGGTAGACAAGCTTGGTTGGAACCTAGATTTTTCTCCCCCAAAATTTAATGGACATATAAAGAAGAATGTACATGGAGGGACAAGTTCTTAGGGAACAGAAAATTGCTATTTTTGTTTTTTATGTGCCTTGACAGTGGTTTTACTTTTTTTTCCTAAAAGGAATTTTGAAAGAACTTGTTAACTCCAGTGACTTTCATTCAATTTAGATTTTGTTATAATCTGGTTTGGAAGTCCTAATTTAAACAATATTTTTTAATGTTTACTTGAAATTGGAAAAACTTCAACCTGATTTATTGCTGTGTACACTTCACTATTTCCCTTGAAGTTTTTAACTTTTGAATAAAAAAAATAAAATGTTATCAATAATAAAAACATATTTCTTTAATGGTAGACTCTTTGTATTCATCTCTAATAAATAATTCTTGTGCAATCTAAATTTGTTTTCTAACCTAGTGGATTCTTCAGTGAATATTGTGTTTAATTCAATATATGTGTGACGATGATTTGATTTGTTCTTGACACCAGGTTAAATGGGCCAAAGAAAATTATCACCATAATATTGGCTCCCCGTATTCTTTACGCTTAGCTTCTGCTGACATCAATGGGAAGATCATTGTTTGGGATGTAGCAACTGGAATAGCTCGGTGTGAAATACAAGAACACAACAAACCTATTCAGGGTAGGTAAGAAGAGTTTGTGCTTGTTGCATATAAATTTCTGTTGTGATAGAATTTTTCATTATATGATGTAAATTGTTTTATTGTAACTTTTCTTTCCATTTTCATTGTTGTAGTCATTGTGTATATTGTTTTCCTGACTCTAGTCAGCTTCCCTTTACATTGGTTCTTATAAGTATGCCCATCCTGCTCTGTATTGTTTGTGGTTTCTTAGGACACAGTGATAAACCATTGCATGAATGTACCACAGTTTATTTAACCAGTCTCTTATCAGTGGGTATTTGTTTGGTTTTTAGTTCTTTGCTATTATCTAATGTGCTACAATAAATATTTTTTGTGTGGATCCTTTATTTTTGCCAGTGGAGGAGTATCTGTCAAGCAGGGGAATCTCTTGAGTCAAAGGGGTGAATATTTTAGTCACTTTCTTTGCCTAATTCCAAATTGCTTTCCAGAATTTTATAACTCAACAAAAAAAGTGTTCATTTTTCTCTCTTTCCTTAAATACTCCCAACACTACTTCAGTCTTTTGTTAGCTTTACTAATTTGGTAGTTGTCAGGTGAAATCTCAGACTTGTTTCGATTTGTATGTACTTACTATTAGTGATTTGGTGAATGTTTTCGATGGTTACTGATAGATTTCCACTCTTTTGCTTATTTACTAGGGAACAGCTTTTTGTCATATATTTCTATTAATTATTCTATGTATCTCAGATAATCAAACCCTTATTAAAAGTGTTTAATACAGAGATCCTGAGAATAGTAAAGCTGGTAATGAAAAACATCCCATGATATATCTTCTCTCTGGTCTTCAGTTTCCCTGGGAATCAAATGAGGATGCTTAGATAAGATGAGCTCTAGGGACTCTTCCAGTGCTGTCATTGCATGTTGTGAGGTTTGATAACCCGTGTAGTGCTAGTATTGTAGTGTTCTATTCTGAAGTCTATTGTGAATGACTTGGAATTACTTGCTGATTAGAATCATCCACCATTGCTTCCTTCCTTTAAAGGCAGGGTCACCTATATTGTCTTTAGGTTCTCTAACTTAGAAAAAGAATAGCCTTTATTCAGTTCACAGTTTTTGAGTCTGTAGTTATCCTATGCTTATGCATTTATCTGGTTTGAAATGTGCCTGCATGAAAATAGAGCATTATCCTCAAAAGTGTTATGGGAAGAAAAACAAATTAGATGACTATGCTGCACCAGGAGGGTATTGACACCAACGTGTACAAGTCTTGACATGTTAAACTTGAATGACTTTAAGTCTTCCTTAGCATGAATTTCTGTTTGTTACAAGTTAACTTTACATTTTTATATTCTAATAGTTTTGACATTTGGTTTTTAGTAAAGATTGTAAAGATTTTACATAAAACCAGATCTTATGGACAGATTAGAACAATAATCCTTTTTTGGGCCTGCACCTATTATTTCATTGATTTAGGAAACTCCTTCCAGCAATGCCAACCACCACCTGCCTTATAATATATGGTCTTTGAGTGTTGCCTTAGGAACCAAGAGTGTTAGTGACTTGTTCCGGGTCCTGAGGCCACTATTGGCAGGACTTGAACCTGAGTCTCTTTCTCTTCAAGGCAAGTTCTCTGTCCCCTGTGCTGCCATGCTTCTCAGAATAATGTAAATGATATTTTTTCAGACATTTTTCTCCTTTTATGTGATTTCTACAGACATGCAGTGGTTATGGAATCAGGATGCTTCCCGAGATTTGCTCCTTGCTATCCATCCTCCTAACTACATTGTGCTGTGGAACGCAGATACTGGCACCAAACTTTGGAAGAAGAGCTATGCAGAAAACATACTTTCTTTTTCCTTCGACCCCTTTGATCCTTCACATTTAACTTGTGAGTTATATTTATTTGTATCAAAGGATTAAGGAAAAAATATATTTATAAAATACTGAACTAGAAATTCTGATGTTACTCTTAAAATGACAGAAATAGATTGAAGGGACGATCTATGACTACATTTTAAAGGAGTCTTAAAGTGGGCAAGTATGCTTTTTAGTTTTCCAGCTTTTTACTTGATTTTTGGTATTTGAATTTCTTCCTTGTGCTGACAGGCAGTATAACAGTTGCTGATAAAAAATATTGGGACATTTTGGCACTGTGTTGAGAGTTTGTGTTAGAAATAAAGTACCCAAAGAAAGAAGATTGTAATTATCAACTTAAGATAGCTTTTATGCCAGTATATTCCAATTCAGACTTAATTAAGTTCATTTTTCATGACTTAGGAAGAGCTGAGTCAGTGGTTTCATTTGGTCTTAATAGCTGTATTTAAATTGAATTCTTGTGAGTTTTATCCTACCCACTTGAGTTGGTAGCCTTGAGTTGGTAGCCAATGGCATGTAAGAAAGAGTATAAACCCAAATAATTTCCCCTATATTTTACTATGTGTGCTCATTACTTTAAGTGTTTAACTAAGATACTTATGACTTAAGTTTTGCTAAAAATGTAGCAGTGTAGACTATTTCACTCTGGATTCGGAATGTAACATTATAAACTATGAAGCGGGCGTTTATCTGGGAATCTGTAGTAACTTGAATCAGTATATGGGTTGACTTATATTTTTCAGGTTTTGATCAGTACTTTTCATATAGACTCTGTTACAGTTAATTGTCCTTTAGAAATTTTTCTTGATTTTCTGCTCAAGTGTCAGGTGGGGAACTTTTTCTTGTTTGCTTTTTTAAACCTGAAAACTTTGACTACCAAATGCAATAATTATTCTGTTATTTTTCTCTTTTCCGGTAGCATTAAGGTAGTATTGCACGGTATTTATTATTTTTTTAAAAATTTGTCCCTTTCCCACTTAGAAAAAGATATAAACTCAGGGACAAAATTGTTGCTTTAGAATACAAAGGATACATTTAGCCTTAAGTTTATTGTTACAATTAAATAATTTATTATTAACAAATCAAATTATTAGTCTCTGTGAAATATATAAATATTTTATAAATATTATAATATATAAATATAAATATATAAATAAATAGATATATATAAGATCTCTTCTGCATAAAGCTTACGTTTTAAAATTACTTCTTTATTTTCAAGTTAAGGAATATTAGATGGAATTTATAATAAAAATTGGTGTGCTGTACTAATTTGCAAAAAACAGTACTTCTTTAGTACTCATTCAAATTCAGCAAAACATTACTTAATACTTACTATATGCTCTCCTGACTTCTGAGGAGTATACAAAGAACCCTTCCATCACGGAATTTATAATCTTCAGAGATGAGACAATTCCATAGAGAACTACAAGCAGTGGTACAAATTAGGTGACAAGAGATGCTCTAAGAGATCTATAAATGAAAAGATTCAGAGGAGGAAAAGAAAGTCACATCTGATTAAAACTGGGGATTGGGAAATCAGGGAAGTCTTTTTTCTTCCAATAACCCTGTAGTATCTTTTTAATATGAAGAATAGATTTATAAGAGCTGATCACATTGGCCTCTGATGAATTTTGTAGCAAAACACCTACTTCTCTTTAATTTCTAGATGATACTTTTGCTCTGAAATATGATGTTCCAATAGAACTGTATTGAATTTAGCATGGCTTCCCTTTCAGCATTATACTGGAATAAAACTCTTATTAAAGCTGGTTAGCTTTAATGACGACTTTCCTTTTTCTAACGCAGTACTCACCAGTGAGGGGATTGTATTCATCTCAGACTTCTCTCCATCCAAAGCTCCTGCCAGCTCAGGGAAAAAAGTTTACATATCCAGTCCACATTCAAGTCCAGCTCATAATAAGGCAGCTGCAGCCACGGGTGCCAAGAAAGCTCTCAATAAAGTCAAAATATTGATCACTCAGGAGAAACCTAGGTAAGTTCTGTATTTATTTAGTAGCAAGATACAATCAGAAGCTGTCTTTTAATAGTGGGGATTAGTTTTCTTCCTTTTTTCCCCTACCATTCTCATTTTTTATTTTGAATTTTCAATCACCAAAGGAATAGCTGCACTTTTATTTTGTTTATTTGTATTTTTATCCAGCACATGTTTTAGTGATGACTTGAGAGTTTAAAATGTCTAATTCATGAACCAGATGAAGCATCAGACACCAAAACGTATTAATGTGAACTTGGAGATAATTCCATCTTCTTACCTGATGTTTACACTTTAGTTTTCATTTAGAAGAGATGGAATGAGATTTCTGAAGATTATTTCAGGGTCATTACACAGAGATTTGGAAGGCAGCTCCCTGTTACCTTTTAGATCAAGTACAGACTTGTCTGGTATTTGAGACCCTTCATAACCGATCTCAAACCTTCCCTTCCATCCATATTCCATATGATTGCCCTTCACATAGTCCAAACTAGCCTTTGTGCCATTTCTCACATGTAGCACCTCTTGTCTTGTCTCTGGCCTTTTTCATTGACTTCCCTCAATGCCTGAATTGTTGTAAAGATGCAGATCCTGCCAACTATGCCAGTTGTAAGGATGCAGGTCTGTTCTCCCCTGATTATGCCAATTGTAAGGTTGGTAGACCCTCTATGAAAATAGATAACAAAGAAAGAAGGACAACCCATGCCAGTGTGTGTGTGTGTGTGTGTGTGTGTGTGTGTGTGTGTGTAGATTTATTAGGGTTTATTGGGTTAATTGGGGAAGTTTAACAGTAATTTACTCATGTAAGAGTCCTGAGCAGTGGCAGGACAGAGTAATGGATCCCCGTGCCTCCACCTTATGACAGGTCAGATAGTATATAGAAACAGAACAAAGAAGGCATAGTAGTGGGGGTGGCCTTGGGTTACTTGCAAGTTTTCCCATAGGGTAGTTAGAGCTTCTTTGCTATTTATATTCATTCAAGGTGGCATCCATTAACTGTGGAGTCTTGGGTCATGTTCTCACATTCTGGCTCCCATCGTTCGACTGCAGTCTCTCCTCTCTGTGTCTTAGCCCTGGTTTTACACACAGTTCATCTCAAGCATGAAAACTATTTTCTGCTTGAAATTTTTTCCTGTGTTCCCACAACTTTGAGTACTTGTCTTCCCTAATTCCTTTGTATTTATTTTATTATATATAAAAGTGTATATAATATATTTATTTTGTATAGAATATCTTTATATGTGTGTGTATATAGGCATACATATACATACAAAAATATATCTACATGTATCTTGTCACATGCGCTCCTTGAAGGCAGGAACTGTTTCATTTATGACTGTGTCCCCAGCAGCCAGGGTAGTGACTGACAATGAGTATGCATTTAACAAAGACTTACTTGATAAGATAATTATTACATCATTGAAGCTTTCTCACCTACATAGTAAATAGGAAATGTAGTTTTGTGCTACTATGGTAATGGGTTTCCCAGAATCTCCAGAACAGTATAAGGTAGCATGGTGAAGTAGAATGACCTCTAGATTAGGAATCAGAACATACTTGTTCTGTTTACCTGACCTACCACTCACTCTTTAACTGGGTTGCCTTGGGTATAACATCTCTAGCCCTTTTTCTTCTCTGTAGAATGAGAAGTAATGAGCTTTCTAGCTTTAAAAGTCTGTCAGTTCTAGCAGTTGCCAAAAGTTCATGTTATAAATTTGAAGGCTCTTAATAGGTAACTCAAATTAAATAATGGATCTTAACATTGAGTTTTGCAGACATTTACTTAAATGATTTTATAAAAAGCAAATATGATACTTTAGTTGTGACATCCATTCGTATTAAAAGAACATTTCATCTTAATGGTGTTGTAATTGAAAATTTTTTGTTATTAGTGTTTAAGATGCCATCTTGTGGTTTAGAGAACCTTTAACTACATTTCGTAGTCTTCATATAGTCATATCTGTTGTGATAGAAATAGCAAAAATAAAACATTTTTTGGAAACGATCTCAGTTTCATACAACCTCTTCTTTACAGTTGAAGAAACTGGCAAAAGGTAAAATGATTTCCCCAACATCATAAAGCTGCTTAGTGGCAAATCTAAGTCTAGAATAAAAACCAAGTTTATTGATTCTGCCTAATTTCTGTTTCAGGACACCCTATATTATACATTTAGTATGACATCTCCAATAAGAAAATTTGGAAATGTTTTGCATGTGGGTATGCACACATGCGTGTTTGTGTGTGTTGGCTAGAGCAGCTTAGTTAATTTGTCAAATTATAAAATAGTATAAAGCTGAATTTTGTGAATGGCATTTGTATTTACTTTTTTCATATTTATTATCCTACTACATCATGGTACTTTTAAACTTGTTAAAAAATAGCTCCTATTATAAATTCAGGAAGTTACACCATGTCTTGGAGTGCAACATTAGCAATTAACTTGACCTTTTTTGCCATGTTCTAATTTTTGTAGCATTTGATGAAGGCCCATGCTGACCATTTCAGGAACCAAAAATATAATTTGTAACTCATGGTTTATATGACAAGAACATGAAATTAAATTTTTAAGTTTATATCAGTTTAGACTAAACATTTAGCAATATGTTCAGTGTGTATGTTTTTTTTCAGTGCTGAATCTGTGACACTCAATGATTGTCTTCAGTTGTCATACCTACCTTCCAAAAGGAATCACATGTTGTTGCTTTATCCAAGAGAAATTCTAATCCTTGACCTTGAAGTAAACCAGACAGTAGGTGTAATTGCAATAGAGAGAACAGGAGTACCATTTTTACAGGTATCCATTCTAATTTGCAATTTTCCTTGGCTGTGCATGAAACTACTATTTTTAATCTTTCATATATTTAAAAAATAAGTTAAAAATTTAAAGATCAGTATCTATTTTTACATGACCTTTTCTGAATAGGAATCTCCTCCCTTTCTGAGCAACCTGTCTTGTAAATTGGTCAGTCAAAAACCAAGATTATCAAGTACTATCTATGTGTCAGTCTCTGTGTAGCACTAGATTTGTAAAGAAAGGTAAATATAATCCCTGCTCCCCTTGACAGACTCACATTCTAATTGGGATACAATATATAAATAAATAGATGTGTACACGATATGTACAGAGTAGGAAGGTAATCTCAAAGGGACTGGGATAAAGCCTCTTACAGAAGGTAGTACCAGGGAAACTCATAGTGGAGGTGAGAGAGTGGTCAGACATGGGGCACACTCAATGCAAAGAAACAAGGAAGGAGGTGGAGTGTCAGGCAAGAGAAACAGCAAGTAAACTGTTGTAGCTGGATTGTCAAGTGAGTGAAGAGGAGGATAGTTGTAAGAAGATGGGAGAAGTAGGGAGATGGCAGGTTGTGAAGACCTTCATCCTCAAACAGACCTTTATATTTGATCCTGGAGGTAATAGGGTGCTGTGGAAGCTTATGGAGTAGAGGGGTGACAAGGTCAGATCTACTGTGCTTCAGAAAAATCACTTTGGCACATGAATTTAGTGTTGATTGGAGTGAGGAGAGACTTGAGGCAGGGAGACCTGTGAGGATACTATATTCCAGTAGTCTTCATAAAAAAAGATTTAAGAAAAGAAAGGGAGGGAGGATGCAGTTCATAAAATCAATTAACTCATTATCTGACAGATTATGCAGTATTCCATACCTGTAGTCCATTATTTCTGCAGAGGATACAGATGTGATTTCTGAACTCTTCTAGGGCCAAGCTTAGCTATTGTACATTATTCAGTTCTTTTACTTTATATTAAAATTAATATTAAAAGATAAAATATATATATTTTGTGACTGAAATGCCATTAAGTCTTTTAGTTCAACAAGCTTCCATTGTCTCCCCCACTATACGTGTATTGTTAATGTGATACATAAATGTGAAAAATGTGATTTCATCAGTTGGGAAATTCTTCTCACTCATCTATAACTTAGTAGAGAGTTCCTGTGGAGTTATTTGAGGCACATGAAATTTAAGGGACAGAGGCATCTAATAAGTGTCAGAGGCAAATGACTTCAAACCTTGCACTTACTCTATCCTATCATTTTTCTTTTGGCCACATTTGATTGTTAAACTTTAAAATAACCAGGTATGTTATTTTGTTTTTCCTTTTCTCTGCAATTCTTAATGAGTTTATGTTGCCCTTGAAATGACCAAGAATATTCTGGGAACACTGAGTAACAGAAGTGGTGTTAATTAAACACATGGATTTGGGAAGCTTTTGTGTTCAGATACACATTTCTGATACTTATTAATAAGTCTTGGATCCTAGACAAATCATTTAAACTCTGCATGCCTTTGATATTGGAGGGCATTATCACACTGGAAATTTCTCATGCTGAAGAATTCTCATGTGTGCACATGCACACACACACCCCCACACACCCACCCCATCCCACCCCCCGCTATGGCTTAAATGATTTCTAAATATATATTAAAAATGTGATCTTTCCCCTTTTTTGGTTGATCTACTTAGCATAAATAATACCTAATAATAAAGCATTTATATAGTGCTTATCAAAATAAGTCCTTTACAAATGTTATCTCATTTTACCCTCGCAACAATTCTGGAAATTAAGAGCTTCTATTATCCCTGTTTTAACAGCTAAAGAAGACAAAGATTAAGTGACTTGCCCAGAGTCATATAGCTTGTAAATGTCTGAGACAGGATTGAAACTGACTGTAGGTGCAGAGGTCTATCTACTGTTCCACCTAATTGTTTTTATCATAAACATCACAGTACCTAAAAAGCTCTATTAATCCACTGTATTTTGAGAATCAAATGTTAAATCTCCTTTAGGTAATCCCCTGCTTTCAGCGTGATGGCTTATTTTGCCTACATGAAAATGGTTGCATAACTTTAAGAGTTCGAAGATCTTACAATGCTATTTTGGGGACTTCAAATGAAGAGTCAGGTAATGTTATATAATATATGTTATTATGTACAGGTGTATATTTGAGCATTACTCACTGTATACCCTTTTTTTTTTACCCACTTTACACTCTGTGTTTTTGGACTTCTGTTTTAAGACATTTCCATTTGAGAGTGATTTGGAATCATAAGAGACAAAGGCAAAATGATTGTTAATTCTATTATTGCCGAATAGAATTTATTGTTAGCAGAATTGTGTACCCTGTTGGGGCAGTAATTGAGTGGTTAAGTCTTGTAAGTTCTTATATTTAGAGTGCGGATTGTAAAAATGTATGAGATCTGTTTTTCCATTAAAAGCCTTTTGTGAATGCCCCATGATGAGATGAGGATTGCCCCAGGAACTAACAAGAGTGCCCAGCCAGGGGCTGTTGGAAAATGATTGAAAAGAATTCAGATCGGCTTATGGTAGTGTCCTTGCCAAGCTGGCTTCAGGGCTGCTACCTTGGAAGCCATAGCAAGTCTTGAAGACCACTGATTTAAGTCTTAGAGGAGTTACTTTTTTGTAGTAATGAAGAATGAGGTTCATTAATCACTACATACTATTATTTGGTCATGTGTCATGGGAATGCCTTTCAAAAAACATCTTTTCAAAAGATTTTGATTCAAGTTGTTATTGCAGAACTTATATTTGCTTTCTATTCTAAGTAAGTATTATCTTTGTCTTCTCTAGGAATTGAATAATCTTTCTGTAGTGGAGTCATTATAAAATTACAAGTTTCATAAAGTGGATTTTTAAAAAAAATTTGGTCATAGTCCCATTCTGTTGATATAGTCACAGGATTGAAATTGTTCATTTCTGGAATAATGTTAGCAATTCTTTTACACAAAGATCCAGATCCAGTTCAGGAGCTGACCTATGATTTGCGAAGCCAGTGTGACGCAATTAGGGTGACCAAAACTGTTCGTCCATTCAGTATGGTGTGTTGTCCTGTTAATGAAAATTCTGCTGCTCTCATTGTGAGTGATGGAAGAGTCATGATATGGGAATTGAAATCTACTGTTTCTTATAGAAACTTTCGTAACAGGTAACTTAATTCTTGGACTTGTACAGCCTTTTAATATTGTTACTTCAAACAGCATTACTACTACCACTGTGTGGTTTGTAGAATACAAGGAATTATTTCAGTGGGATAAATGACAAGTTGAAGATTTGCATATAGGCAAAAGAGATAAATATTGGGGGAAAATAACCCAAGAAATAATATTAGGACCATAATCTGAAATTAATAGTTTGAGTTAATATATGTCATGAGTTTCCAGTTATTTTGAGTTTTGTAAAATTGCAACAACTGTTTCTTTGCAGCAGTTCAGGTGCATCACCTTTATATTCACCAATATCTTTCTGTGGAATTCCTGTAGGAGCATTACAGAATAAACTTCCAGACCTTTCTTTAGATAACATGATTGGTAAGTTTTTGGTTTTCTCCCCAATATTATTCTGGACTGTTGTGTTGGGAAAAGTCAGCATAGCCATTGATATACAGTTATATATAAAATTAAAGTTAGAATTTGGAAAACTAAAATATTTAGATGAGTTTCATGTATAATAGAGGTATGAAGTGTTTAAATTGGAAAATGGCTACATTGTCATAAAATGGAATTTGATTTGTTGGAATTGAAGTTCATTAATGAGAAGCATCATGACATCATATAGCACCATTGGGAATCCAACAAATTAGCCTCTAGTTCCTCTCCTCTCTTCTTAACTAGCTGCATGATGTTAGGCACGCCTTTTCACTTTTTTGAGCCTCCAGATTCCTCATTTGACATTGGTGATAATATATGTGCCCTGCCTTCTTCACATTTTGTGTGTGTATGTGTGTTTCCAGGGTGGGTGTTGTGTGGGAGGGGCAGGATGAGAATTAACATTTTTTGAAACTGCACACCATGTACGACCTTAGGGATATAAAATCAGAAAAGGGAAAGGGATCTTTCCCTTAAATAACTTGTTTATACTAGATAATTTGTGTAAAAGTACTTTGAAGCATTAAAACAACTCTCCAAATAAAACCAGTATTATGTCTAAATTATTATAATATGTTTTAAGTTCTACAGACATGAAGTACTTACTCTTAGCAAGGTAATCTGTTGGGTTCTGGAGCTATAAACTCAAAAAGTAAGCAGTCCTTAGCTTCATGGAGATTACATGTTAAAATTAGAACTACAAATAAGGATTCTGAGCAGTTTTGAAGTACTCGTTTTTATAATTAAGTCATTAATAACATTGTTTTGTGAAGGGAAAATTGAGTCTCAGTTATCTTTAGAGAATTTCAAATTTTGAAAACACTTCTGCCAGAAAATTTTAGGAGAAAGAAAAAATATTTTTAATCAGTTTCGGGGTGACATTTTAAAATATGAAATTGCTTAAAATCTACAAACAATTTTGTATATATTAGACAATAATATGCCTAATTGGGAAGTTCCCACTGCAAGTATGGTAAAGTTACTCACTAATACTTTTTCCTCCATTATAACTAGATGAGTATTTAGGAATTGGACAATTCTTACTGATTGCATTTATATTTTTTCTGATTACATACCTATAGTACTATCCATTATTGGAAATTTTAGTCATATTTGGCATGGTGAGGGCAATTCACATCTTGCCCCAAACCTGTTCTTGTCATTTCTGTTTTTGTCAGGGATCAGTTTGTCACCATAATTGCCCCTCATTTTCTAGATTAGAAGCTTTAGAGTCATCTTTGATTCTTCCCTCCCCCTCAACCATCATATTGAGTTAGTTCCCAGTTCCTGCTGATTTGATCTCTACTGTGACTATCTTCTCTCTTCTCTTCTTTTCATTCTTTTCATTGTCACTTCCTAAGTTTAGGATCACATTAATCTCTTGACTGGCCTATCACAGTTCTCCCTGCCGCCACCTTCCATCCCATCCTATGAACTGCTGTGAGATTAATCTTTCTGAAGCCAAGCACTGAGGTCATGTCTGTACTCAAAAGTCTTTAATGACTCTGTCATCCTTAACAGACAAATTTGATACTTGTTAGCCTGCCATTTGGGCTCCCCAGGATCTGACCCTAACGTAGAATTCTCTCCTTGTCTCCTTCTACTCCCCTTTTGAAAGTATGGCTGCTGCCAGATTAGAGGGCTTAACGTTCTCCATAAGCGCTGAGGTTTCTTGCCTCTCAACCCTCACATGGGTGAGTCATGGGCCAGTCTTTCTTCTGCATTGATCGTAACTTTTTTGCTAACTGCCTATCAAAAGTCCACCCACAGCCATAAGTTACTTCTTTCAAACTTTTATTTCTCTCTTATGTCTCTGATCACATTTTTTTCAAATATTTTTATTATTTTTTTATACAAGACTTACAGTTTGTGCTACATTAGAAGCCCTTAATAATGGCACTTTGATCAGAACAGCTGCTAAATAAATGTTGAATTGAATGTAACACAGACCATAGTTTTCAGAGTAAATTGTCCTTTCCAAATAAATAAATGAATGAATGAATACGTGTATCATGAACTCATAGTTTTAATGCAGCAGGTTTGTTTTTTCATGCAGACATTTTAATAAGATTTAGGTATTAAAACAGTGCAAAATAGCATATTTAAAGGGACAAAGTAGTGTAGATTACATAGCAGTTCTTGACAATACAGTTGATTTAAAAGCATTAATTAAGGAAGACTTTGTTACTTTAAACGTTTTAATTATAACTTTTAATTAAACCTTTAATTTGCACTGCAGCATGTACTCTGTGATAATGGAAAGCATTTTCTTGTTATCCAGTTAAAAGCATTGGGCTGATTTATACTCATCCAGTAAAGACCATTAAGATGTAAACTCCTATGATATGTTTAAGTGCAAATACTTTAATGAAGGAAGGATAGAGGAAAGTTCCCTTGTCTAAGAAGGGAATTCCATTCCATGCTGGGAATACCTAGGATATATGCAGAATGGTTTTCATTTTTCATTTTATGCCAGCATCTTTTGTTTTTCTGTTTGTTTTTGTTTTTTTCAAATTGACCTTAGATTTTGATGTGGTAATAATTTACCACCATTTTTTTATACCTTACTGTAAACGTATTTTGTCTTGTTTTGTTTTGAACTTCCCCCAGTTTTTTTGTTGGGATTTTTTTATTTTTGTTTTCGTTTTTTTTATTTTTGGTTAACTTAACAATCGAAATACTTATAATGTACTTCGAACTGTTGTATTTTAAGACTCTGACAAGTGACATCTTTAATGTACTATATAAAGAAATGTCTCATAAAATTTTAAATTGTAAATTACGCAAGAAACATAAAATAACTAGTATATCCTAGACACTTGGCGATATAAGGGCCAAAATGAGTATGTTCATTTGAATGTCCTATTATCAGTTTGATAGATTGAAGGGCAGTTTACAAAGTTGATTAGATTTTAAATGAACTACTTTTCTATCTTTCTTTTTAAGTATATGTAGTAGTTTCACAAAAACTAATGCTTATCTCAGCTGTTTCTAATGCCATCTATTATTTTATGCCAATTTCTTTTCTCTAGTACTGATACCTTTCTTCATTGCTCTCTAGGCTAAATATCACTAATTCCTTCATTTGATCCTTGCATGATCTTGAAATCCTTTACCCTGCTTATGAACTTATCAGTATCCTTCTTAAAATGTGGCCCCCTAGTTCTAAACGTAAGCCTCTGCATGTGAACTGACAGTGATCAGCTATAGCAGTACTACTGTCCCTTTAATCCTGGTCACTGCCTGCCAGGAGATAGAACCTTGACTGAAGCCATGAATGAAATCTTAAAATCTGGGAAGGGACATTAAAGATCATCAGATTAACCCATTCATTTTATACTCGAGGAAACAGATATTGAAAGTGACTTTTCCAGGGAAGTTACATAGCCGAATTTGAACCCATGCTTCTGGAAGGGTCGTAGGGAATGCTGATGGATTCTGCTTAGCAGTACTACAAATATCTTGTGGTCACACATGCTTTGAGGCTACACAAGGTGGTCAGTCCTGTAGGCAAACAGTGAAATGGTCCCCTATGTAGAATCTCCAGGGCCTGGCATGTCTTTTGAAGAGTTCAGTTTCTACTTCTTTAAAATACCGTATACTTTCTGGGAACATAAAATTGATTTTATTGCCAAGTTAAGGTATTTTTTTGGGGGGTCAGAATTAAGTTATAATTAATAGACTACTGTTTTGATTGTAAATCAGGGCAAAGCACAATTGCTGGAGAAGAGAACCTACGGGGCCCCACCCTACAGGAAGTGCATTTGAAATTTCTGCTCACGGGACTTCTTTCAGGACTTCCTTTGCCACAGTTTGCTATCCGTATGTGCCCACCACTTACCACAAAAAATATAAAACAGTATCAGCCACTGCTTGCTGTTGGTGAGTATTTGACAAGTTCATCTTCAGAACACTTGACAGTTATGTAATGTAGTAGATGGAGTATGTTGTTTATTTTTTTATAACTTATTATTTTGCATTCATTTTAAAGTTTGAGTTCCAAATGCCCTCTGTCCCTCTCACGCTTCCTCTATCCACTGAGAAGGCAAGGAAAGTATCAATTACTTGTATATACATAAGATTATTCAAAACATATTTCTATATTAGACATATCACAAAGGGAAAACCAAAAAAAAGTGAGAAAATTGTACTTGAGAAAATTCAGAGTTCATTACTTCTCTTTCTGGAGGTGCATAGCATTTTTCTTTTCTCATGAGTCATTTGGAGTTGTCTTAAATCCTTGTATCATCAGAATAGACTAGTCTTTCACAGTTGGTCATCATTATAGTGTTGCTGTTAGGGTGTGCAGTAATCTCCTGGCTCTTCTCACTTCACTTTTTAACAGTTCATCTAGGGCTTGCCATGTTTTGTTTTGTTTTTTTTCTGAAACTACCCTGCTTGTCATTTCTTATAGCACATTAGTACTCCATCACAATCATGTGCCTCACCTTGTTTGGTCATTTCCCACTTGATGGATCCCCTCATTTGCCAATTCTTTACCATCACAAAAAGAGCTGCTGTAATATTTTTTGTATATATAAGTCATTTTCCTTTCTCTTTGGTTTCTTTGGGATACAGACCTAGTAGTGGTATTGATGAGTCAAAGGGTGCATAGTTTTATAGCCCTTTGGGATAGTTCCAAATTATTCTCCAGAATGATTGGACCAATTCACAGCTCCATCCACTGTTTATTAGTGTACTTATTTTTGCATTTGTCATTTCTAATAGGTGTGAGGTGGTGCCTCGGAGTTGCTTTAATTTGCTAATCAGGAATGATTTTAGAGCATTTTTTCTTACAACTAAATAGCTTTGATTTCTTTTTCTGAAAACTGATAATTGATATCCTTTGACCTTTTATCAGTTGGGCAGTTGCTCTTATTTTGACAAATTTGACTCAGTTCTCTATATATTTGAGAAATTAAATCTGTATCAGAAAAACTTGCTATAGAATTTTTTTGATATTATTTTCATTTTCTGTAGTACCTTTATCAAAATGTAGTTTCCCTGATTATTTCTTTTAATTAGGTCTTGTTTTTCCTTTATTTGAGATCATGATTACTATCCCTGCCTTTTTCACTTCAGCTGAGGCATAATAGACTTTGCCTTAACCCTTTATTTTAACCCTATGTATGTCTCTGTATTTCAAGTTTTGTTTCCAACACATTGTTGGATTCTGATTTCTAATGTGTTCTGCTATTTGTTTCTGTTTTATGGGTGAGTTCATCTGGTTTATATTCACAGTTAAAATGACTAACTATGCTTTTCTCTCCATCCTGTCTTCATCCCCACCTTATATCTTGTATCTCCTTTTGTTCTATATCCCCAGTAGGTAAGATGGTTTTCTATATCCAGCCAAATGTGTATATATATTCTCTCTTTGAACCACTTCCAGTGGGAATGAGGTTCTTCAAGCATTGCTCACCCCCATTTTCCCTTCCACTGTGAATGCTCTTCCTTGCAAAGCTCTTTTATGTAAGAAAATTTTCCCCATTCTATCTGTCCCCCTTCAGTGCATTCCTATTTCTCACTCTTCCATTTGCTTGTTTTATATGTTTTTGGGGGGAGCGAGGAGAGTGGGGAAGATCATTCCAACAAACAGACTTACACTCATGTCTTCTGCCTCTGTGGATGCCTTCTAACTGCCTTAATAATAATAAAGTTCTTATCAATTCAGGACAGCTAGGTGACTCAGTGGTTAGAGCACCCGTCTTGGAGTCAGGAAGACCTCAAGCCCTGGCAAGAATTCAGTGTTGTACATTATACAATTGTCACACATATTCAGAAACGTAGTGAGGATGTCTAGGGATCCTCCCACTACTTTCCAGGTAGAGGACCTGAAGTTAAATACTTTTGTGGACTAAGGAAGAGGATAGGAGAAGGAGGCAAAGTGAGAAATAAAAAAAAAAAACTGAAACATTTAAAATGAGTCATTTTCTTCTTTTTTTCTTAGTTTCTCCCTATTTTTAAAATAACTTTTATATATACATATTTTTGTACATGTGTATGTGTGTATGCGGTGGTCATAAGGGAGTAGGAACCCTGGTCACAGTTCTAAGACATAGAGGAGCACTAGCACCTGTGGTTGCAAGAGATCAGGGGATCTGGTCACAGTTCCAGGGCCAAGAGGAAAGCTAGAACCTGTTGTGTTGCAGGGGAGTGGGAGACCTTCTTGGGTAAAAACCAGAACACTTACCAGGAGGGCAATGACCACAGCTGTCTCCAGATCATCCCACCTTCAAAATACTGAGAACTTGCAAGATCCTCCAGAACTAGCTCTAAAAACACTTTCACAAAAATGCCTGAAGCTTGGGACACTACCCCCCCCCCCACTGCCAGGTGGAAAGAGTTCAACTTTAAGATAAAGTTCAAAGTAAAGAAACAGGCTGGAAAAGTGCACAAAAAAGAAAAGAAAAAGAACTTGACCCCAAAAAGCTGCTACAGTGGCAGGAAAATCCAAGGTAAACTCAAAAGCCAAGGAGAAACCAACTACAAGCAAAACCTCAAAGAAAAATGCTAACTGTGCCCAAACTCAGCAAGAATTCCTGAAGAGTTAAAGAGATAAGAATGGTAGAGAAAAATTGAGTGAAGAGAAGAGAATGATGCAAGAAAATTATGGAAAGAGAATTAACAGCTTAGTAAAAGAGACATAAGAAATGAAAAAAAAGTAACACTTGAAAAATCAGAATTAGCCAAATGGAAAAGGACATACAAAACTTCACTGAAGAAATCCTTAAAAATTAGAACTGAGCAAGTGGAAGCTAATGACTCTATGAGATACCAAGAAATAATAAAAGTCAAAAGAATGAAAAAATAGAAGAAAATGGGGAAACTGATTGGGAAAGTGGGTCAAAAAGAGAACTTAAGAATTATTAGATGACCTGGAAGCCATGATCAAAAAAGGAGAATAGACATCATATTTCAAGAAACCATAAAGGAAAACCACCCCAGTTCCTTAGATCCAGGGGGTCAAATAGAAATTGAAAGGATCTACTGATCACCTCTTGAAAAAGATCTCAAAAGAAAAACTTCCATGAAAATTATAGACAAATTCTGGAGCTCTCAGGTCAAGGAGAAATATTGCCAGCAATCAAGAGAGAAACTATTCAGATATTATGGAGTCCCAGGATCATACAAGATTTCGTACTTTCCACGTTAAAGGTCGAGAAACCTTGGAATGATATTCTGGAAGGCAAAGAATCTAGCATTTCAACCAAGAATAACCTACTCAGCAAAACCAGGTATAATCCTTCAGGGTGAAAAAAAATGACATTTAATGAAATGGATTTTCAAGCATTCCTAATGAAAATGCAGTAAATAGAAAATTTGATATTCAAATAGAAGATTCAAGAGAAGTATAAAAAGTTGATAGTCAAAGGATATGAACAGGCAGTTTTCAGAGGAAGAAATTAAAGCTATATAGTCATGAAAAAATGCCCTGATTCACGGTTGATTAGAGAGATGCAAATCAAAACAACTCTGAGGTACCACATCACACCTATCAGATTGGCTCACATGACAAAATAGGAAGATGATAGATGTTGGAGAAGATGTGGGACAGTTGGAACACTGATTCATTGTTATAAAGCTATGAGGTGATCCAGCCATTCTGGAGAGCGATTTGGAACTATGCCCAAAGGGCTACAAAATGTACGTACTCTTTAACCCAGCAATATCGCTTCTAGGACTGTATACCCAAGAGATCATAAAAATGGGAAAGGGTCTCACATGTACAAAAATATTCATAGCAGCACTCTGTGGTGGCCAAAACCTGGAAATCAAGGGGATGTCTATCAAGTGGGGAATGGCTGAATAAATTGTGGTATATGAATGTAATGGAATACGATTGTGCCATAGAAATGAGGAACAGGAAGACTTCAGAGAGGCCTGGAAAGACTTAGATGAACTGATGCTGAGTGAAAGGAGCAGAACCAGGAGAACATTGTACACAGCAATGACCGCAGTGTATCAGGAATTTTTCTGGTAGACTTAGTACTACATTGCAATGCAAGGACTTAAAAAAGTTCCCAATGGTCTCTTAAGGCAAAATGCCTTCCACATCCAGACTATGGAATTTCATCGCAGAATGAACAGATCATTTTCTTTTGTATTATGTTTTGTTTTATGATTTCTCCCATTCATTTAAATTCTTCTCTGCAACATGACTAAGGTGAAAATGTTTAATGGGAATGTATGTGTAGAACCTGTATAAAATTGCATGCCATCTCAGGGAGGAAGTGGAGAGGTAGAAGGGAAGGAGGGGGAGGGAGGGGAAAAAAATCTAAGATACACGGAAGTGATTGTAGAACACTGAAAACAAATAAAGTAATCTTTAAAAAGTACAAAATGGTAAACGTGAAGCAGTAATCATAAAAGATTCAAATAATTACATTGCTCTGTGGTAAAATGATACATATAACTCCTAAGAGTTGTAATTTAGCTATTTTTCAATTATATCTTCATTTGGGGTTTTCTTGGCAAAGATACTTGGAATGGTTTGCTTTTTTCTTCTCCGGCCCATTTTATTGATGAGGAAACTGAGGTAAACAGAGTTAAGTGATGTGCACAGGGTCACAAAGCTAGTAAGATTTTGCTAAGGAGCTTCATAGATTCAACAGGTGAGCTAAAATTTTTCAAGTCCAAAGCATTGATATGTCTAGGATATGCTTTACAATCTATCTAATAAATGGTCAGCAAGCTTTTCCTTGAAAACATCTGGTGAGGGAGAATCCATTGTTCTTCAGAAACAGCCAGCTCCACTTTTGCATAGTTCTCATTGCATAGAAGTTTTTACTGGCATGAAACCTAAATCTCTGCTTATTTTTCTCATTTCTGATCTGTTGGATAAACAGTATAAATCTAATCCTTTTCCTACATGACAGCCTTTTAAATATTTGAAGAAAGCTGTCGTATACTCTGCCTAAGTCTTCTCTACTACAGGTTAAACATCCCCACTTCCTTGAGCTAATACTTAAATGCCATGATCTTGAGACCCTGTATTATCTTGGTGACACTTGTTTAGATTATCATTGCCCTTTCCAAAAAATGGAACTAGAATTGAATGCAGTACTTGAGATGTAATCTTGTTGAATATAGCAGGACTTTTCATCTTTTGAGTCTTGATCACTGTGCCTCCCAGTGACACCTAAGAAGTTAAAAAGTTTTTTTGGCCATCATGCCGTACTGTTGAACTTATTTTTAGCTTGCAATTAGTACTTAAACTCTGAACCTGTTTTAGATAAACTTATTTTGTTTCAGTGCTTAGTTAGGCATTATTATCTGATATAATCTGTTATTGATAAATCCATGATGCTTCTTTATGATTACAACCTCTTTTTGCAGCTGTTTACTAGTCATCCCTTTAACAATACAATCAAAAATGTTGCCAGAAATTGAAATCAGACTCACTGATTTATAGTTCTTGGATTAAAATCTCTTTTCTTTTATTGAAAGTCTAACAAGTGTTTATTAAGCACCTTTCTAGGTGCTTTGCTAGGTCCAAGAGGTAGCAAGAAAAAATGAAAATCTCTTTGAAAGTGAAAATCTCTCAAGACAATGTTTATCCTTCTTGAATTCTTTGACTTTTCTCCCATTTTGTATAAACTCAAAGATCACAGACAGTGAGTGGCCTATCAGTCATACTCACCATTTCTTAATAAAATATTAGGACATGCACTGTGACCACAGCTTTAAGGCTTATTTATTGCTAATGCATTCATTTTAAAATTTGAACCTTTGTAATAATTACCTGCAAGACGCTGTAATAATGACTGCTTGGGCAAATGCTAAAATTTCCCTTGAGGACTACATAAAAAGTAAATGCAGAAATAGCAGAAATCTGAACTTCATTGTCCTATATGTGCAATTTCAGGAACCAGATTGTAATTTTGGAGTTTTCTAAAAGCTTAAGCTTTTGAATCAAAGTATAAGGTCTTGGTGTACATTGAATTTATATTTTAAAACTTCATTGAGAACCAGCCCTCCAAGTACTTTCCAGGTACCTAAGCAAAGTTCTGCCTTTGTTGCTAGAGGAAGGAAAAAAGAACATTTTCTCTGCGGTGAAATTACAATAGTGGGGTGGTAGGAAATGTTATAAAGCAGTTAAATCTAGGTAAAGGAAAATCCTTTATTCTTATTTGGATTTGAACTTGAGGACATGCTAAATCTTTTTGTTTTGTCATTTTTTAGGCACCAGTAATGGTTCTGTACTGGTGTACCATCTTACCAGTGGACTGTTGCACAAGGAATTAAGTATTCACTCTTGTGAAGTCAAGTGAGTATATCTTTCTGGGAGAGGTTTTTTGGGGGGGTTAAAATTACACTAAAAAATGAAGGCTAAAACAATTAAATCTTTATATTTTAACTATATTGAGTGTGGTTCAGTAGCGAATAATGTGTTCTGATTTTGAGATCACAGGCCTAGAGCAGGAGGAACTAGTACAGCACAACTTCTCATTTTAAAATTAGGTTAATTATTCTCTTAAGTGTCCAGTGGGCAGTGATAAAATTGGAATTTGAACCTGACTTTTCTGACTCCATATCTACCATTCTTCCCACTGTACCATGCAATAAATAGTTCATTATAAATGTTGAATTAAGAATATGAAAGTTTTAAATAAAGTTCTTATTAATCATGAGTGAGCTCTGACTGTTTGCTCGTTCATAGAACATCATGCTCTTGAGAATTCTTTCTCCGTTTTATTGCTTCGTCTTATTTATTTGATTTTTAAGACTTACTTTTTTTCTCAGTGGAACTCATACATCCTTGTTGACGGTTATTTAGCGTGTCTTTCGTTCCTGTGATGAGAAATAGTGCTGCCAAATAAAACGCTGAAACCAAATAAACCACATTTGCTATAAAATAATGACATTTTGGTTATCGTTAATTCAGTCAGTTAACTTTTACTGGTGGTGTTTTTTGTTAGTTTAAATGCTGTTGAAAAAGGCTCATGTGAATGAATGAGTGGATAGATGAATGAAACTTAAGCTCTTAATTTTACATACATTTATTTCTACAACACTTACTACACACAGTACAAATCATTGTGCTTAGTACCGGGAATACACAACAGGAAAACCAGGCAGCGCAGGTGGGAGGTTGTAGCTGCAAATCAGATGGAAAGAGCAAGCGATAGTGCCTCTTTTTCAATGTCATTTCCATTGATAATATCCTGTTGGTTTCTGATGCTGGCCCATTTGTCATTGGGCTGGATGTATTTCTATTCCCAAAGCTCTCTCCATCAGGGTTTCAAGGGCAGTTCGTGGTGCCTCAGTGCTTTAGCTATACTTTCTTTCCTGCCTTATCAGTGGCAGTTGGTTGTCAGATGGTGAGGAGGGCTAGCTCCTGTTTCACAGTACCTGTCTTCCCTGATAATGGCTGTGAGAAATGGGCTGGAAACAGGACCAGTGGTCCAAGGGGTGCTGTCACTCTCAGGGCTCTTGTTGCCTATCTTCCTGTTGATAGTAGTTGGTCAACTTTTAATAGTGATGGTGATAAAGCAAGTGGACTCTACATCATTACTGTGAGTGGTTGAACTAGAAGCAGATTTGGATGTTTGGCAGATACTATTCCCAAGCACTGGTAGTAACCTCTGTTGGGTTTAGGGTCCTGGGCTGTCTCCATAAGATGGAATCCAAGGTGAGGTGGTGCTCAAGGTGGTGAGACTTTCTTGGTCCATCCTACCTTAATTCCAAATCACTCTGGCTCTCATTAATTGGCCAGCAATAGGTCCCATCCCAGGCCACAGCTAGTCACATGTAAATAGCAACTGTTTCTGTTTTGGTCAGAAACCCTGAGGGTCTTCCCTGCCCTGGCTGAAGTATTTATTTATTTGACTAGGTAAAAGAGGCCATTCTTTGCCTCATTTCTTACCACTGAATGGGCATTGCCTCAGTCAGAACTGAGACCTGTGAAAGACCTTAGCTTAAAAAGGTCGAGGCCTCCTTCTGTATCTAGGGCCATCTCCAGTTGTCTTGATCTGTATCTTGCCACTGGATCCAGATGTCTATGGAAGAGAAAGTGAGGCTGGTGACTTTGCACGTCCCTCCTTCAGTTAAATTCAATTCACTCGCAAGTCATGGCATCACTTTCTTTAGGTCATGGTCCTCTTCGAAAATGAAGGACAAGAAACATGGTTGATACATGCTGCCTTCTATCTCCCCTTCAGGGTACCCTGCTACTTCAACTGAGCTGGCCTTCCTGCCTTGTGAGTGTATGAATTATATGTCTATAGACATAGAAATGTGATAGAGTAAGACGGGAGTCTGTCTTATGGGTGTAGGGAGATCTGGAATTGAAAGTTATAAATATTAGAGAGTAAAGCTCCAAGGTCCATTTTAGAAGAGTAGACATACTTTAGTAGGTATGAGAAGAGTAAAATTGCTTTGAAACTTCTTGTCCTCTTTAACAGTTTGCAGGTTCAACAACTGTCTTCTTTGTCCTAGTGAGGTTGATAATGAAATTTTAAAGTCAAGTTTGCATTTCATTTTTGAAATGGGTATTTTTTTTAAGGTAAGTTTAAATATAATCAACATCTACTATTGCTCCCTTTCACCTTCCTCCTCCCCTAGTTAAAAAAGCAAGAAAAATAAAATTCCTGCTTTAAATATGCATAGGCAAGCAGAAAAAATGTCTACATTGACCGTATCTCTTCAAAAATATGTTCCACACTGCACTCCTGGTACCCTGCTTCTTTCTAAAGCGTTGGGAAGCATGTCCTGCAGAGTTTTGGGTGGTCATTACTCTGACCAGAATTCTTAAGTCCTTCAGATGTGCTGATCCCAACAGTATTCCCATCACTGCATAAATTATTCTTGTTTCTACTCATCTCACTCTGCATCTGTTCATACAAGTCTTTTCAGGTTTCTCTGAAACCATTTTCCGTATTACTTTCAGGAAGTGACTAGATTGCTTTTATTCATGGCCTTTTGATTCTAAGAGACTTGGATAGTTTTCAGGATTTCTTGACATTTCTAGACCCTTGTCATGGCTTTCAGGTAGTCCAGTGATTTCTAATTTTTTTCTCTTCAGTCAGCTTTCCAGGTCAGTTGTTTTTGCTATGAAATATCTTACAATATATTGTATTCTTTTCAGTACTCCCAAAATAGTTATTTTCTGTGGACTCATAAATAAACTATAACCAAGGGCTTTTCCTCTTTGTGCATGAAATATTATGTTACTTTTTTGTTGTTTAGGCATTTTCACTCATGTCCTACTCTACATTTTGGCATTTTCTTGGCTAAGGTGCTGGACTGATTTACTCTTTCCTTCTCCAGCACATTTTATAGATGAGGAACTGAGGCAAACAGGGTTAAGTGACTTGCCCAGGGTCACACAGCTAGTAAGTTTCTGAGGCCAGATTCTGGATTCCAGGCCCAGCACTCAATCCACTGTACTGCCATGATTCCCCTTAATTGCCATTTTTAAGATCATTTGCATTTTACATTCCATGATGCTGCCCAGGAAGGTGCTGTCTATGTTTCTTTAATGCAGGTATGATATAAAAAAGCCATTATAAAATTTCTTGTTATTTGTAATAATGATTCACCATTAAAGCCAAACTAATTTAGCTAGTGATAAACTATTTTGTATTTTTACATAAGAATTTAGGAGTTCAGTTTTTAAAAATGTATATACTTGCCCTGTGCTGTATAACTATTTCAAACGACTTTCACTGTCACTTTAATTGCATAAATGCATGCTGGCTTGGCCTTTTCAACTGTGGCTGATTATAGTTACTAGTTTATTTTGTTTGACCAAGGTTCAGTTATAGTTTTAGATTTTCTTTAGGAAGGTTTGCACAACCAGTAGCTCTTTAATTTGAAAGTTTTCTTAGATCGTTATTGTTTATGCAGTGGACTTAGGTGAAAACAGTCCCAGTGCCATTTGTGGTCATCTAAATTTTCATAGAGCCTGGCACAGGGCCTGGAGCATGCAGGGCATTTCATAAATGCGTGTGGAACAATAGATTACAATAGTAGGTTATTTTTGGATCTTGGTCATCTTTGGTTGGTTTTCAGATTTTAACTGCTGTTACTGCAGTTATATTGAGAATCGTTGGCAACCATTACCATGTGCTTTTCTTGACTCTAAACTTACTGAGAAGCAGCATGGAAACTTAGAGAAAGACCTCAGAGTGGGGGAGACTAGAGCTCATGTCCCAGCTGACATGTGATGGCTTTGTGATTGTAGTCAAATCCTTTAACCTCTCAGAGGCCCAGACCACTCTCTAATTGGCAAAAAAGTAGCTGGTTTCCATAAGTAATAAGTGTTTTTTCACTGAGTTACCTATGCCAGTAAAATCTCAGGTCTAGTCAGAAGAACGTTATTTGCTACAAACACTGCCTCCCCACATAATGCAGGCTGATAGAATCTGGTCAGTTGTCCAGTTGACATGAGACCTCAGATACCATCTCAAATGGTCAACCAATCATTTTGTATGCTTAGTATCTATTTAGATAGCCAAGAAAACAGCAGGATAATCTTGATAGCCATGTAGTGCTCTCTTGTTTCTAACAATAGTTCCATTTTCTCATGTTTGGAAAATAATTCCTTTCTTATCTCACCCGTCTGGGATCCCAGCTTGAGTTCATATTTTCTCTAGGAAGATTACAGAAGTATTCCTGGAATTCCAGCCAAGCCATCATTCTGTGAATAACACTAGTTTTGCCATGTCCTGTAAAGAGAAGCTAAAGCAACTTTGTATTCTTGTCATATAGTGCAAGTTCTAAGAAAAAAGACATCTGAGTCATGGGGGTAAACCTAGAAAAGACTTAAAAATGTGCTCGTCACCTCTGGCCATCCTGCAGGATTAGCTTGTGTATATAATGTTCCGTGGAATGGATTAAAAAATGCCAATCTTGCTTCTGTCGATGTCTTCTTGCCTGATATATGTTGTCACCAATGAACAGGAACTAGAATCATTTTAATCCTTGTTGACCTCTTTACTCTGTGATATTCACTTATAAACAAGAAGTGAATTGCTCGTTCTGAGGGCTGGTGCGCCATATGATTTATGCTTAAATTAGAAATCCCAGTCTAAACTCTATCAGTAGATCTAGGGAAACAGCTTCTATAGGAAAGAAAGCATACGCATTAAAAAAAAAAATCCTAATTTTTTTTCTATAACCCCTTTAAAGGCCCACTTAATTTATGAAAGATCCAAATCTGCTCTAATTATTGTGTATTTATATTCCTGTGAATAGTATTCTCTGATAAATAAAAACTGAGACCAATACAAATTTAATGAATTACAAACTTTTCTATCTGGTTTTCTAGGTGCTTTGTAAATGAAGGGTTAGACCATAGAATTCTTTTTGAAAATAACCATTGTTTTAAATATGATAGTGCATGTTCATGAGAGTAAATGATCAAGTACTTTCATTTGCCCCAAATGACTATTAGATTCATCAGTATCGTTATATGTTGTGATTAGAAATAGCTATTTAGCTAACTACAGATAAATCATGATTATCTGTAATAATTAGAAATAGGATAAACAAAATTCATGGAAAACACAGTATTTTCCTAAAACATTTAACAAGATTTGTTAACAAGAAATTTTATTATAGCCACACTATTGAAAGTGATAACTGCTTGAAGAAAGGGGAGACTCTTTTGTCTGTGATACAGGACATAGCCAGTTATTCTTACTCATCTCAGATAACTACCTTTCTTTTTTCTACCCACTAAGGTTCTGAAGAAAATCATTCCTCCATTTTACAGAGGGAGAGCAAAGAGCATAGACTCTTTACATTCCAGTCATCAGTGTCATAGTTTGCAAAATTGGAATACATCATGTTTCAAGGCAGTGGTGTCATTGTCAATAAACAGAATCCCTTGTTAGCACTGGTTTTGGGTGCGCAAACCTGATGACCCTTCTGGGTACCAAACATTGCTTGTTTGTTGTAGACAAGACTTTTTGACAGTGTTTTGCATTTTATAGATGAAATACATCCGCAAGGGACTCATGTCCTCCATGTTTACCTTCTTCTAAAAATACTTATCAAATGAAATGTCTAAAAAGGAAACTAGGACAGGGAAAAAGAAAAGCAGGGGACAAAGGCAAATTTATAAATAGAGAATCCTACTAGAAATGGGAAAGCTTAGAACAGCATGTTAAATCCATGGGCCTTTTTTAGAGGAATAAATATAATTTATAGTGTAACATTGATGGGCTGGAATGTCAGGTAGAAAAGTTTGTATTTTATGCAGTAGGAGGCCACCATAGATTCATGAGTAGGAGATGGATGATGAAAACAGTTATTTAGGAAAATTGTCCTCTGAGAAGCATACAGGATTAATTGGAGTAAAGGAGAACTGAAGTGAGAGTGATGGCTGCCACACTGATATAGAAAGCACGTAATGTTGATGGCAGATGTTACAACACCAAAATAAAGCAGCCCACTATGTAGTGTAGAACTATTTCTCCCCTTTCCCTGAGGAAATTGAGATCCAGAGGTAAGGTGACTTGCCCAATGCATATGTCTAGTTAGTGGAAGAGGTCCTAGGTAGGTCCACCTGGAGTCTTCTGACTTCATGTCGTGGCCTTACCAAGTGATGTAAAAGCACTCATTCCCATTTAAACCAGACCACTAAAGACAGATACACACACAGATACACACACACACGCCCAATCCTTGGGTGCATAGAACTGGGTTGATTGCCTGCTTACGGCAGAGACCTCTACTTCTTTATCTACACACCCTGAGAGTTGGAATAGATAGTGACCGTCTCCAGCAGTCTAAGTTCCTTTACGTTGGTGTGACCTATTTCCTAATAGAGTATTTTACATGTTCATCTCATTCTGTCCCCGTGAGATTTCTTGTTGTTATTGATCAGTTCTAGAGCACTCTAAGTGCCAGGATTAAAGATCTTACTACAATTTCATGTTCTTCCTTCAGCCACTTCATTTTGGTAAGATTCCCAAATATAATAAATTTCAGCAGCCTATTCTGAATATTTCAAGAAAATGTTCTTTTTTAGCATTTGGGATTTCCTGGCAGTAACTACAGTCCCCACTGAATAGGGTCGTGATTTTCATGCTCTTTTCTGTGTTTTGCCTGCTGTGGACTTAATAGCTAAGATGTTTAGTTTTTACATATAGAGATATAATTTCTATTAGAAATAAGCTCATCCCAAGTTGGAAAATTAGTGTTAATGAAGTTTCTAAGTACAAAGGTCATATTACTATGCATATGTAGGGGTGTGTGTGTGATCTTCCTTGTTTCACTCTTGTGTAAAAATGTCGTTTCCAAATTGTTTTTCTAACTTTAAATGTATCTCTCTGTTTGAAATTTCTGTAGGGGTATTGAATGGACAAGCTTGACTGGTTTTCTTTCATTCGCTACCTCAACACCCAACAACTTGGGATTAGTGAGAAATGAGCTTCAGCTGGTTGATCTTCCAACAGGTTTGTATCTTTAGGTTTATCTCCCTCACCTCCCCACCCCAATCCCCAGGCAGTCTATATAAGGGCAAGATTTTTTATCTTTTTAAAAATATTATCAGCACCTTGTATAGTGCCTTGTACTAGTCAGTACTTAATTTCTTGTTGAATTTAAACAAATTTAAATGTAGTCCTATTCTTAGAAATTGGTATTAAATACTAATATGCCTCAAAGTCCTTTCTGTGCATGGTTTTTCCTGAATATTCAGTTCATAAGCTTAGGATTTTAGAGTTGGAAAGCATCCAGACATCTGATCCAGTCAGCTCATGTTATGGATGAGGAAACTGAGACCCGTAGATCAGAAGCCTGGTTTGCAGCCAGGCTGGAATGAAGATTTCAGTCTCGTATCTTCCAGTCTTGGGTGTTCTTTGTGTCTGGTGTTTTGTCTGTTCTCCCCCACACACACCGCCCCCCCGCCCCCAGTTATTTTTTGGGAGGGTAGGGTGCAAGAAGCAAGGTGGGGGAGGCTATAAAATTATGGAAATCTATCATCTTTTTGCATGGAATATAATAAGAAAACATGTATCTCCTCCCCTCCCTCAAGAAAAGAGTTATATTTTCTTCTGTTCCTCCCACTCCTCCTGTCACCATACATATATCATTCAAAATTCTTAACGTTTTTAAAAGGTACCTTCCCACATATATGAAGCTATTTGTATTTTCAGCAGTTTCCATAATCACCTAATGAAATTTAATATACATTTGTGAAGTCAGTCTTTTAGCAAATTTTCTGTTAAATACTTTGGCCTTTGAAGAATACTCTTTAAAGGCTCTTAAAAGTTAAAGAATCCACAAATTTAGAATTTTTGGCCATCATTGGTTACAGTGAGGTACATGATTTTGACCAGGTAGACTGAGGTCCCTTTTCAGCTCTCACATTCTTTTATCTTCTGATAATTTTTATACTTCAATATTGTAATACAGTAACTGTCCTGTAGCAGTTATAGTGGAAAACAAAGATAAGTGCATGAAAATTTCACACTTATAAGTATAATTTAGTATATATAGAAAATTATAGATGGGATCATGTTAAAAAATGTTTTATATCAATAAATTGAATATAAGACAAGAAACCATGAGACAGATAAAACTGTGAAAGGATAAGAACTTCACATATTTTATTGGATATGTATTTCATATAATGGTGAATTTTCATAAGCACGTCGAGATTTTTATAAACAAAGCTTAGAAATTAAATTGTTTGAAAACCACAAAAGAATTGAAGACCATATTGTCCATGAAAATTTGCTTCCTAGATAATTTAGTTTAGGTATTATAAGTCCTATCAGTTTTTATGTTACCACTTAGTAATTTTTTTTTTTAGGAAGTAGAAATTGTGCTAACAGAAAAATAGAATAAGCAAAGGTAAGCATAAATTAAGGAAAATTATGACTAGTTTTTTTATATTGGCTTAACTTTTTATGCATCTTTCATATTTTCTACACTTTTTTCCATAAATAATGTTTGTGTCACAGGAAGAAGCATTGCATTTCGTGGGGAGAGGGGCAATGATGAGCCTGCTATTGAAATGATTAAAGTGTCTCATTTGAAGTAAGTATGTCGGCCTGAGCAAGCTATTGTGCTATTATATTTAGGTCTGTTATATTGGTGTTGTTACGAATACAGTGAGAGCCTAAAGAATTTTATTTGTTCTTTTTCTTGGATACTTTAGGGGAAAAAAAAACCCTGATGTTTTGTAATTATATCTCAGAAAATATCTTGGTCATACCAATAATTTGCTACAATTTTTCTTGGTAAATTTACCAGTATGGGGAAGGGCCTTTTTTTCTTCAAAATTTCATTCTTTCTAAAACCATTAAAGTGAATATTTTTTTTACTAATATCTCTCCTAATTAAAATAATCCTCGTCTTCTTGGAAAGTGTTATTAACAACAGAATATTTCTGGAAATTGAAAGTAAATGCTCACTTTTTCTATATAACTAAAGATAACAAGTAAGTTATTTAAACTCTTTCCTTAACAATTGATTGACTTGAATTTGGGATGACCTGAGTTCAGATTCTGCCTCTTGACACTTACCTGTATCAACCAGAACAAGTCAGTTAACCATTAGGTTTGAATCAACTTCTAGAATTTAACATCCTAAGTATTTAGTTGTAAATAAGTTATTTCTGTTAGAAGGAACTCTCACACCAAGAGTTGTCCTTTGCTAATAAAATCACAAATTCTTCATGCATTTGTTTATAATATTTTAAACAAAACAACGTCTTAAAAATTAACAACTACCCAGTGGTTGCTTTTAAAAACTGATAATTGGAGATGAAAATGGTTAGATATTACCGTAACGTAGTATCTTAGAAAGGAGTCATCCACTGGACTTACGATAAATAAGAGCTAGATAAAAATGATTACTCTTGTTGTCAGTATTCACATTGTATACTGGAATTGTATTTGTACCTACAAATGTAGCTTTTACTAGCTACACTTCAAATCTCTTTAAAATGCAGCACAGAAGTCCTATTCTAGAGCCTCGTTTTGGTATAGGGTTGTCCTTAGAATGCTGGTAGAGCACATGCTCTATCAGGTTCTGTCAAGCTGGGATATTTTGTAGCACAGTCCTGGCAGCAGACTGTCGTGCCAAGAATAGTTGTACCAGTTCAGAGAGGCTCATCAGGGCTGAGGATACTCCTGGAATAGTCTGCTAAGGCCTCAAGCAGTTACCTCCAGCTTGAGTGGACTGAGTGCCCACACGGATGCAGTCATCGTTCTTCTAAAGTTTTGAAGTATGAAGTACAGTACTAGAACGGGACGCTGTCCTGGTTCTTCCGGCCATGTGTGTACGTTTCTTGAGGCCAGGGGCTGTTGCTTTTCTATCCCCCGATGCTTACTTAGTACCGTGTTGTCTATGTAGCAAGCAATTAAAAAGTGATTGTTGTCTGACTAGCATGCTAAATGTGTAGTGATTCTTAAAATTGTTCCTTTTACAGTATGATAATCATTAGGAAGTTTTAGTCATTTTAATGTACTCATTTTAGTTTAAAAAATTATCTTTTTTGATCATTTCTATCATAATCTCCCTGTGCTGGGCCTCATTATTTGCTGTAAGCTTTTAAATTCTACTCTTCTAAATTTCCTTAGGTTTTGACTGCTCCAGAAAGGTGGAGGGAACCAAAAGTTCCATCTTCACGTAAAGGCTTATTGGTTCTTTCTCCAATTTTGGAAACACAAATTATGATTAAATCAACTTTGCCATGGAAAGGATGTGTCAATCTGCCTCCCTATTGTCTCACTCACCATCCTTTGACTGCAAAACCAAAGTGTCCCTGCCTAGCTAACACTTCAAAGTGTGTTTTTTCCCTCAAATACAAGCTTCTTGAGAGCAGAAAATGTCCTTGCATTTTCATTTGAATCCACTGTGCTTGGCACATAGTAAGTGCTTAATAAATGCATGATCTGCATTCACTGTATAAGGTTCTAAGTATTTTTGAAAGTCACAATCTAAGTAACAAGTTTATTTTCAATATTAATGAGATGCAATAATGTTAGTATTTATAATTATTTTTTAGGAATATCAGGGCTGAGTTTTATTCTGTATTTTTACTTATATATTTCTATTCAGTAATGGTAAGAATTTTTTGTCAGTAAGTTGTGACATTTAAATTAATAATTTAATTTGTTATAGACAGTATTTGGCAATTGTATTCAAAGATAAACCCTTGGAGTTATGGGATATCAGAACCTGCACACTCTTGAGAGAAATGTCAAAAAACTTTCCCACAGTAACTGCTTTGGTAAGTGACTTCATTCATAGTTGTGCAACTAATTAGGTGATTGGATTTATATGTAGGAAATATTTATGTTTTGTGATGTTACTTAAATTCATTATGCAATTTGTTTTCTATAAATAAATTGAATTTCTACTTGAGAATAATATATCTTAACCAGTGTTCTCCCAGTCAACCAGGCTCTTAGCCTAGTTATCATACTTGCCTTCTCACTCTCACCTTCCATATCCAATCTGTTGCCAAGACCTGTAATTTCTGCCTTTGTAATACCTCTTGTATATGCCCCTTTCTCCTTACCACTGGCACCACCCTGGTTCAGGCCCTTATCCCTTCATGCCTAGACGATTGTAGTAGCTGTTGCTCTGCCTGCCATAAATTTTTCCATTTTGCAGTCCATCCTCCGCTCAGCTGTAAAATTAATCATCATAAAGCACAGCGGCTCCCTGTTACTTTGAGTCAAGTACAAAATTCTTTGATTTTTACAGCCCTTTGCACCTTGCCCCCTTCCTATCTTCCAGTTTACTCCATATGCTCTTCCATCTATTGACACTGGTCTCCTTGCTTTTCCCAATACATGACTCTATATCCAGTTTCTGAGGTTTTCACTGGTTGTCCCCCATGGTCTTTGATCTCCTTGTGGTTTTCTTGACTTACTTTGAATCTCAGCTTAAGTCCCACTACCTGCAAGAAGCCTTTCCTAGTCCTCAATCTTTCTTCCTTCCTGCTGGGATTATCTCCAAGTTTTCCATATAGATGTGGTTTATACGTGGTTGTCTGCATGTTGTCTCCTCCATTAAACTCTGAACTCCTTGTGGACAAGGGATTTTGTATTGCTTTGTATCCCCAACTGCTTAGCATAGTATGTGGCTCATAGTAGATACTGAATAAATACTTACTAAATGAATATGTGATTATAAAGCAAAAATTGTACTTTCTTCAAAAATAACGTTAATAAATGAACATGTTCAAGGTTAGGCATGCAAAGCTTTTCTAATATCTTTATAAATAAGAGAATATACAACATTTTTCTTACTCAACTTCTTCCTAACAGGAATGGTCACCATCTCACAATTTGAAAAGTTTAAGAAAAAAACAACTTGCTACTCGAGAGGCTATGGCCCGACAAACTGTAGTCTCTGATGCAGAACTTAGTAGTGTAGAATCTTCTGTGATCAGGTAGGATTCATTGTCTCATCTAAATTTGTTTTCTTAATATAATCGTTTTGAGCAGTACAAGTGCCATCTGAAGGTAAATGTAGGAATCCATCTCATGACACATTTGAATTACATACCTTGTTTCTTCTTAGAGTATTCTGTTTAATTGGCTGATTATTTACTTTATTGCTTAATGCATTCTTTAGCCTGCTTACTAATGTCAGCATGTTAGTGTAATTGATGAACAAAAAAACACCTTCATTTACATTTTTTCCTTAATCTGCACTGCTTTTGCAGGTATGGGAGAATGCATTCCAAATACATGTAAATCAAATAAACTCTTGGGGCAAAGTCTTAATTTAAGAATGTAGCTCTCTTGTTATTACTTCAGAAGGTATTCATGAGTGTTTCAATCAGTGAATTAAGTTTTTTTAAAAATTGCAATCAAGATCAACATTCATGTAAAATGATTGCCTATTATATTTAGATTAGAGAGCTATAGCCATACATATTTATTTTGAGTGAACTTAAAACTAGAGGAGGTAAAAATGTGATGAACAAGATGTGTTTTGTTCATTGTAAATGTGAATTTTCCTTGGAATCCAGTTTTAATTTAATGACTGTAAAAGCAAACAAAAAAGTTTGTTAAAATAGTATAACAAAAATGTCCTTTATAAAGATGGCAAATACTGTTAAGCCACATTGTAATAATAATATTCTTTTGTATAATACTTGAGAATTTTTCAAAGCTGTTTTACATAATACTCTTTATCCCAGTTGGTGGAGAAGGGGAACCAATTCTAGTGTTTCAAAGGCTATGACAGGAGAGTTCTGGTTCTTGTAGCTGAAAATGCTGCAAGTAGGGAAATACCCAATAAGCTGGAAGTACTTCAAGTATGAGCTTACAAAGTAAAAAAAAATTACCATGGAAAGCTTGGCAATAGTCGTAATTTTTTTGACCATAGTAACCCATTGGTGCAAAATTTTGCCATTTACACACCACTTTTTTGCTGTTTGTATGTCTATGAATCATGAAACCCCCAAATCTCAGAAGTATCAAAAATTGCAGGTAGCTCAAAGGCCCATGAAAAAATATATGGTAGACATTAGTAGGCTGCAGGTCATTGCCAGCAGTAACTAGCATGCAATAAGTACCTTGAAAGTAAGCCTTGAAAAGGGTGTGTAAACCTGTCATAGAGGGAAAGTGATGGATAGCAAATAACTTGGATATTGCACTGGTGCCCAAAGCCAGAAGGAAGCAGCAGTGCTTTAGGCAGATCTATTGAATATTGTCTGAAGAAAGACATGGAGAAGAGTCATGCAAGATGAAATGACAAGAGCTTACAATTTGTATCACTATCAGGAGTACCTATATTAATGAAATCATATATCTAAGACTACTTTTGGCCAAGTATCATGGATTTGAAAATCTTACTTTTGAAAATTATGCAGTATTTCATTCATACTTTATTACTTCAAAAGGTATGTAATTTTACATGTTAGTATATGCTTTCATAAGTGGCCCTTCTTTCAGGAGTAATCTGTCTGCATGTAGCTACAGGAGTTTATCACTGGCCCTACTCTAAGTCTTTTTGTCATGAGAAAGCATCAGTAGAGTTTTAATGGAAGATGTATATATCTTTCTATCATATCTTATCCAAACCCCTTCCCCCCACACACACATACACTTATATAATATAGTATTTCTTTGTCTTGAATATTTTATAAGATATTTCTAAAGATATTTATTTTGGAATTATTTATTTTCAATTTAAAATTTTCTTACTGTGCAGTATACTATATTTATTATGTTTAAAGTGAGTTAATGATATATTAAAGAAACTATTAAAACAATATTTTTTTTTTTTGAACTTTATAAATTGAAGTATCTTTTGAAAAGGTCTTGTGGGACAGGATGCAGTTGTCCCCACCCACTTCCTTTTCTGATAGGCCAAAAAATTCAGAGAAGATTATACAGAGTTATTCTGGCACTTAATTTCACAAATTCTCAGACTTAGAAGGAATCTCAGAAGCTATTTAATCCAAGCCTTAACTTGAATAGGGATCAGTCACTCTTGCAGTATGTCCAATAAGTGGTTATTAAACCTTTCATCAAATATTTCTAGTGAGGTATCTTCATCATCTGCCAAAAATATTTAGGATGATCCCAGTAATAATCAAAATTCATTGGTTTCTTTGTTCAGCCCTATGTTTAGATTATTTAAAATGTTTTAATAGCTAGCTTTCCTATCATGGTGTGACTATTCCTTGGTAATTGATGATGGCCTATCCACTTTCAGGAGGTCAAGAATTCATGTATGTATGGTTTTAGACTTCTTATTTTATGTCTTTTTTTTTAACTCTTGATTTCACTTTGTGGAAAAGAATTGTCTTTCTTTTATTTCTATCCCAAAGCTTGTTGCAGGAAGCAGAAAGTAAATCTGAGCTGAGCCAGAACATCTCTGCCCGGGAGCATTTTGTGTTTACTGATACTGATGGGCAAGTTTATCATCTCACGGTTGAAGGCAACTCAGTAAAGGACAGTGCTCGAATTCCTCCAGATGTGAGTCAAAACTCATTTTTTATTTCATAGTTGAGAATAGGTAACAAAAGTTCATTGAGTTTTATATCCAGTAAACAGTTGGAAATACAAAATTAAAAAGTTATTTTAAGAAATTTCTTTTTGATAAATTGTAAATGAATACACTTGATCATGAAAGAAAGCATACCGTTAATCAATCAAACATTTATTAGGTGCCTTGTATATGTCAAGTGTTGTGCAAGGTCTTGGGGATAGAAAGAGAAAGATGGAATATTGCTTCCTTTAAAGGGCTCCATTTTGTTGGAGGAAATAGCATGGATAGGTAGATGCGAAATACAAATGAGGTCACTTATTTTAAGCGAGGCAAGAGAAGCACTAGTTGCTGTGAGATTAGATGTCTTCTCTCTGATGGCTGTGACCTGAACTTTGGAGGAAAGTTGAGATTTTAAGGCAGAGGTGAAGAGGAAATGAATTGTATGTGTGTATCCATCAGCAGTATGTAAATTTTAACCTTCTCTATCCTAAACATTATGCTGGAGGGAAGGAGAGAACATGAAGGCCATAGTTAAGCTCTTAAAATGCTTAAAATACAATATTATTTCAGTCAAGTACTTTTATGTTAAGATTTTAGTGTCTTTTTACTCAGTTTTTATTCCCTTTGGCATTGCCTTTTTATGGCCTTGACAACACTTGCTTGTGCCTAGTCAGCTCCTGATAAGCCAGGAGTTAATCCTTGATTTTATTTATGTCTTACAAGTAATTCTTTTCAAAAGGATGCAGTAAAAAAAAAAAAAATTGTGAATTGAAGCAAAATGTGGCAATAATTTTTTAAAATGTAGGAGAAAAATATGCATGTAGATATGCATGTAAATGTTGCTGTTTAAAATATGCTCTTAGAATGGGTGTTTAGAGATTTTTCAGTTTAATATCTTCATTTTTATGATGGGGAAACTGAGACCCAGAGAGTGGAAGTGAATTGCTCACAATCACCCAGTTTAGTTGGCCTCAGAGCTGAGACTATGATTTTTGCCTGCTCGACCAGGTTTTTTCTCTAAAATAAGATGCTTTTATTCATTTAATAATATAATCCTTATTTTTTTCTAAATACACATTCATCTACATATTCAAATTTAATCTTAGGAACCCTTAGAAGAATGACTTATCTTGACACTATTTTCTAGGTTAATTTTTCATGTCATAAGCCCTGAATGATTAAATAGCCATTATAACATTGGCTAAATAGATTAATTTGGAACCAAAAAATTCTTGAGCTTCCCCCTCTATATTAAAACAAAGGCAGGGTAGTATAGTAGAGAAGGAGCACCGGTCTCAAGTCAGGTGACCTAAGTTCAAGTCACTGTTCATACTTATGTTATGGTGGCCAAGTCATTTAACCTCTCTGGTCTTTAATTTCATAGGATATCAAATGAGAGTGAGGATATGTATGTTATGTACTTCTCAAGCTTTTTGATGCCCCAAGCCTTAAAGTACTAGAAACGTGTCATCATTCTACGCTCTCCTTAATGATGTTAGAAGGACTGAGGAAAAGGAGCCATAATGTCAATAACAACAACAGCAGCTAACGTTTATGTAGCATCTGCCATGTGCCAGGCCCTGTGCTAAGCACTTTGCAAATAGAATCTCATTTGATCCTCACAACAGTCCTGGGAGATCAGTGCTATTATTACCCCCATGTTACAGATGAGACAATAAAGGTGAAGTGACTTGTCCAGGGTGACACAGCTAGCACTTAGCTGAGGTCAAATTTGAACTCAGCTCTTCCATTTTCTTAACGTTTCCAATATCGTCAAAGTTTGTCTGATTATTTGCATAATTGACGGAAAGAAGTCCCAAACAGCAGTGGGGAAAACAACAATGTTTAGTATCTAAGAGGATAGGGGAATAATTTCAGTTGTTGATTTCCTTTTGTAATTTACAGTTGTCCATCTTAGTAGTGTAAATGGTTATTAGTTTTTAACACAAAGGGAATCCCTGACATACTGTGTTGATGACCTTCCAGAATCATAGCTATACATTTTATTTCTGTGCTACTTCATTTAGAAGTAGAGTGTACGTGCAACTTAATGGATTTTAGTTACCATTTTGGAAATAAAGAACTCCTTACAGATATTGAACCAATATGTTATAGCATTAGAAATTCAAATTTCTTTACATATCATCCGTTCTTTTCCAGTAAAAATTCAAGTTAACTACTGAGATAATGAAACTTTGATTATAAAAGTTTGATTATTAACATACCTCTTGTGTAGGCCAGAAGTCAGGGCATTTCAAAGATCCCTCTGTTTTGTCTGCCAGGTTGCCTAATTTCACAGATAGTAACAGCTTTATCAAAGAATGATCAGCTTCTAGGGATCCAGCCTCTAGTTAGAGCAGCTGTTTCGAGGGAAATGAGTTGGAAGTGGAATAAACAAGGTGGGAAAAGTACTTTTAATTGTTCACTTTATTTCTCTGAGATCAAATGAAAATATTTTACTAATGAGTGAGGATGTAGAATTTTTAATATAAAATAAAATTTTAATGTCCCATTTTGAATATTTATTTCTTTGAACATTGGATTGAAACTTTTCTCTCTTGGTTTCACTGCAGAGCTTCAGACTAAAGCAAAAAGTTTTGATATATTTTGAATAACACAGAGAATACAGGTTACTCCTGGTATTATTTGAGACTGGAGTGGAATATGAGAAGATATATATATATATAGTATATATATATATATATATATATATATATATATATATATATATATATATATATATAAACAGATACAGTCCTGAAAAGTAGCAAAATAGGTATTAATTTTTGAACTTTGTATACTGTAAATGGATATTTGACAAAAAAAATAGTGAAACTGAGTTTTAGTTTTGTACTAATTCTCCCATGGTTATTTAAAAATGGTAAAGTTAATTTTTTTCCACGCAAACTAAAATACTTTGATTTAGATTGCATTAATTGCATTTGTTAATTCCTTGATAGAGAAGTGTAGTTTATCTGTGGAAGTTCATAACTGCATCAATAATTAGCATCCTTAAAGGTATAAAATGATATTTTTACATATTTTAATATTCCAATTTGAGCTTAAAAAAAGGTGACATTTGACACTTTTCAACTTATTTTCTCTTTTTATTATTGAAAAGCATATTTTAAAAAAGCAAATTCTTAATTTTGTTGCATATTAGTGCACTGAGGGAAACAAAAACAAGGCTCTCCAAGTATGCTGATTTGCCAAGTTATTCAGACCTCCATTTTTTAAAAACTTACCTTCTGAATTCTTTGTTGAATATTTTAGCATTGTATCCATTTTGAGGTAGTTTTTTGTGTACTAAACGCTACTAGGTCTTCCTTTACTCACAACTTGGGGTCCTAAGTATTTACGTCAGCTAGTATTGAGAGTGGCAAACGACTTGTAACTGTGGAAACCTGGGAAGTCTTCTAAGACTTAAAAGGTGTGAATCAGAACAGTGCATTTGCATGGACTAAATGCCCTCGTAATTGCATTCCTTCTGTTAAACATGTTTGTTACACTTCTTTCAAAAAAGTTGTCCTTAACCAAGTGATTGACTGGTAAAGATATTGTGTAGCACGTTTATTGACATTGAATCCTCTAAATCAACTTACTGCAATAATCCCTTTGCTTAGTTTTAGTTTGGAGCTTTGTTGTTGCTGACTCACGTAAGAAGCTCCTTTGAGAGCTGGCTGAAAAGGCTCAATGGCACAGGATCTCTCCGTTCATCCAGATAGCTTTGTAAGGTATAAGCTAGCAGCTCCGTGGAAGATGTGACTCCACCAAATTTTATATTTGTTGTCAATTAAATTTCCTGGTTTTGAGTTTCCTCTTGGGATTGATTTGAGTTTTGCTTTTCATTTTTTGTATAGATCACACTTAATGGATAGTTATGAGTTTATACTGATAAAGGTAGCAGAGTATGACTTTGTATTAGATTTCTTTCTGATAAAATGTTTTGCTACTCTTCCTTGGCTCTGTCTTAAAGAAGAATCATTTCTTTCTTCAAACTTGTAGTTCAGAAAAACTGACCTTTCAATTTGTATAAATCTCGTTCTTTTTTCTTTACTAGTGAAATCTGAGTTATATAGATGCTTAGTAGTTGAAGACTTTGAATAGTTGAAGCCTTTCTTTGAGGAATTTGATAGCTTTAGTTTCTATTACTGTGTAAAAACTCTTCTTAAATTTTATTAAATGAATTTTTTTGCTACAGTGTATCATCACAGAGTTTTCAAGAATTTCCTTTATGATTGTTCTACAAACATGGTATTTCTTTGTTCATTTTTCTAGGGAAGCATGGGTAGTATTACATGCATTGCTTGGAAAGGTGATACATTGGTTCTTGGAGATGTTGATGGAAACCTAAATTTTTGGGATTTGAAAGCCAGAGTATCTAGGTATTTAAAATTGTTTATACTTGAGTGGATTCATGGATATATAGGAAGTAACTTAAATTTGTATAATAAATGTGAACTATTTTTACTTAGTTTTGTCATTTAAGAGTTTGATTGGTATATAGAAAGTAACTTAAATTTATATCAGTGTAGAAATTTTTGTTTTATAACTTTATTTGTCATAGAAGCATGAACATTAAGTTTGTTGCTTTGTCACAACTGCTTATCAACTTGTAAAGTGGACATGAGCTAATAATCCTTTAATATTGTTCTTGAGAACGTCTTAGATCAGAAATTTTACAAGGAGACAATGATATTCTTTACAAATAGGGATCTTCATGCCTTTAACTGAAATGGCAATCTCTCTATTAGGGAAATAGATTTAGAAACAGATCAATGGTAGACACTATGATATTGGATTTGACTGCTAATTTAAGGCTGATAATTTTTTTAAATATTTAAGTCATTTTTTGGAAATCTAATACACTCAGATAATTGTGCTTATTTTTTCAGAGGAATACCAACACACCGAAGTTGGGTGAGAAAGATCCGATTTGCCCCTGGTAAAGGAAACCAAAAATTAATAGCTATGTATAATGATGGAGCTGAAGTTTGGGATACTAAAGAAGTAGGCATCTGTTTTGTTATTTTCTCCTCCATACTTATGCGTTAAGTTCTTACTAAAATGTAAATACAGAAAGCTCTCTACTTTTTACTAACAGTGATAGACACTTAAACATATATATTTATGATTATTGATGAAAGCTGTGATCCTTGTCAGATTTGTTAAACCAAATTTTTATTCTTTGAACTCTTAAAAAATATTGACTTTATAGTACCTTTTCACTCCGGATATGAATGACAATGTCAGTTTCAGTTTTATCACTGTCATTTATTGGTTTTGAAATGCATCCTGAATATGAATGATAGAATGCTGAAAGACCAGGCAATTTTAAATTTGCCATGTATAATTTACCATAGTTACTGTCTTCAGTTGCTTTTCCTGGAACAGCTGATTCAGTATACACATCTTCATCTTACTGACAATTGTATTCACTTTTCAAGGTTCAGATGGTAAGCAGTTTAAGAAGTGGAAGAAATGTCACCTTCCGAATATTGGATGTAGATTGGTGTACGTCAGATAAAGTGATCTTAGCATCAGATGATGGATGTATTAGAGTCCTGGAGATGTCGATGAAATCAGCATGCTTTAGAATGGATGAACAAGAGCTAACAGGTATGTTGGAGGAGCCAAGTAATCGTTCATAGGGCAAGTATATTTTAATACCTTTTCCTTGTTGCTTTGGTCTACCATCTTTTGGAAAGAAGTTTATTTTTTAAGGTATATCGATAGATTAGACTGTTTTTAGGAGTGCTTAGTTCAGAGTAACATATTGATGTTGAATCAGACTAATCTTTCTGTTTTTGAGTTGCAATAAACATTTAAACTGTAGACTCCAAGAAATTCTGCGTAGCATATATCCTAGCTGTTCCTTTTTTGAAATGTCCATAAAAAAGTAAGACATTTACATGAATAAAAACGGTTTCTTTGCTGTGTAAGACAGCACTTGAGTATATGAATTTAGTATTAATGTTTGAACTAGGTGACATCCAAAGTCCTTTGTAACTATCATTCTGTGATGATTGGTCGTTTAAGTATTGTTCTTTTATTTCCCTTTTGACTGGAAATCATTAAAAAGACATCGTCAGCTATGCCATGCATCATAAAATTTGGATCCTGTTCATTGATTTATTGAATAAATAGCCACAGCAAATATTTTCTGCAGATTTTGGTTATGTCTTACTTTGTGCAATTACCTTACAATGTACTTTGTATTTATACAGTAACAACAGTTATGCAGGTTGTGGTTCCTGTATAAATTGTTCTAGATCAAATCACTTCCCTCTACATCAGCTCATACTGTCTTCTCCAGTTTTTCTGAAATATCCCTTTCATCATTTCTTACAGCCCTGTGGTATTCCATCACATATATATTTTGTTTAGTCACTAAACAGTTCATGGGCACCCCTCTGGCTTACAATTCTTTGCCACTTTTCCACTATTAAAAGAGCTTCAATAAATCATATAGGTCCTTTCCCTCTCATATAGCCCTAGTATTTGTATTACTGGATTAATGTGTATGCAGAGTTCAGTAATTTTTTTTTTATCATAATTCCAAATTGCATTTCAGAATGGCTAGACTAATTCATAACTCCATCAACAGGGCATCAATGCACCTGTCTTCCCAGAGCCCCCACAGCATTTCTCATTTTCGTTTTTATTCACCTTTGCCGTTCTGATGGTTATGAGGTTGAACCTCAGAGTAGCTTTAATTTGTATATCTTTAATTATTATTGATTTGTAGTCTTTTTTTCTTATGGCTGTTTATTGATAGCATGGATTTCCTTCTCTTAAAACTACCCTTTCATCCTTTCACATCCTTTGACCATTTATCAATTGAGGAATACATCTTATTCTTATGAATCTGAATAAATTTCTTATGTCTTGAAAATTAGACCTTTATTAAATAAACTTGATGTAAAGATTTCCCCCATCTCAGCCCTCTCACCGCCCCCCCCCCCCCCACCATTTATCTACTTATCTTCTAATTTCAGCGTCATTGGTTTGGTTGAAAAACTTTTAAATTTTATATAATCACAGTTCTGATCTTCTCTGTCCTCTGGTCATGAACTCTTTTCCTATCTATAGATTTAACAACAGGTAATTCCTCCTTTAGAAATTTGTTTATGATGTCAGACATTATGTGTAAATCATGTATCAATATGAAGCTTTTCTTGGTATAAGAGCATGCCATGTCTTTCTGCCAGACTGCTTTCCAGTTTTCCCAACAGCACTGAATTCTTACCCCAGTAGTTAAGGTTTAGGGGTTTAAGTCACACTAGGTTACCCTGATTGTTTGCTTCCGAATACTGTGTACTTAATCTGTTCCACTGATTGACCTCTATTTCTTAACCAGCCTCAAATCCCTTTGATGATTACTGCTTTGTTGTATATTTTGAGATCTTCTACTGCTCAGCCCCCTTCCTTCTCACCTCTTTTCATTATTCCTTTAAGATTTTTGACTTTTTATTCTTCCAGATGAATTTTGGTTTTATTTTTCCTAGCTCTTATAAAGTAGTCTTTTGGTAGTTTGCTTTGTATTACAGTAAAACAATTTAGTTAGTGTGATCTTTTTTGCTGTATAGGTATCACCTACCCACAATCAATTCTTGGTTATTGCAGAATCTTTTTGAATCCTGTCTCCATGACCTAACATTTAGCTATGCGTTCCTGGTTTATATCTTCTGTAAAATTGCTAAGTATTCCTTCTACGTGTTTTTCCAGTCATTTGTTAATTGTGTTAAAAAATGTTAACTAGCACAAGGCCAATCACAGATTCTGGAGCACTCCGCTAGAGTTGTTCCTAGGAGAGTATTTGAGTCCTGTCAGATAGTTCAGAGTCTGTTACTAGATTATCTGTTAGCCTAGATCACATGAATCTTGTCTATAAAGACATCTTGAGAGACTGTAGTAGAACTGCAGCATTTTCTTCATCTTCCAGTGACTGTCAGAAAGAAAATGGCATTAGTTGACATCACCTCTTCTTCAGTCTGTGTGTTCATTGCCTTTTTCTTTTAGAATGTTGACTAACCACCCATTTGAGAATGAACTTTTGCCAAGAATCACAGTCACTTATATTTTGCAGCCTTTTATTTTGCAAACCCTACTCTTTTCCCCATTTTGAAAGTTGAAATGTTTGCCCATTTCCAGGCCTGTGTCATGTGTTCTATTCTCCACCATTTTTCAGGATCACTGATAGAGGTTCAGCAGTCATATCTACTAGTTCATTTAGTACCTTGGGATATTATTTGTCTGGACCTCATGACTTGAATTTATTGCATCTTGGTGCTCTCTTATTATTTTCTTATTTATCTTACATGAAATTGATACTCCTAAATCACATCAGGTTGTGTCGTTCTCCTGCTCAGGAGATGTCATTAGTGCCCTATTTCCTTCAGAATAAAGTGTAAACAGCTGTTTGACATATCAGTCTCTTCGCAATCTGATTCCACTGTGTTTTTTCAGGCCAGTTTCACTTTACTCTTCCCTATTCACTTTATCTTTTGGTCAGACTGGCCTATTTACTGTTCTTTCCATGGCATGTTCTGTCTCTTCTCACCCTGTACTTGTTCACAGTAGGGTCTCCTGAGGCATAGAATGTGCTTCCTCCACCTCTTCTCGGAATTCTATTTTGTTCCAAGGTTCAGCTGAAGTGCCAGAAGTCTTTATTCTCCCACTTGGTAATACCCCTCCCCTACTTATAAATTATTTTTTATTCATTTTTTATTTATTTCTGTACATGTTGTTTCCCCAGTAGAATTTAAGCTCCTTGAGGGCAGCAACTTGCCTGGCACCTAATATTTACCTAATAAATGTTGACTTAAATTGTCCTTTGAGTCAGGTTTTATTGAGGATGAGGACAGTGACAGCAATAGTAGCTTACATTTATGGATTGTTTACAATACTTTGAACAGTTAAATTTTGTACTTTGATGTTTCAGATGAAAAATTAAAATCCAGAGTTGTAAAAAGAAATTTACAAAATTGCAACTGTCAGTTGGTGTTTAGTTAGTTGCTAGTTCAAACAGGGAAAAAAAATTTTTAAGGTCTAATTATAATGTCTTAAAAGCCTGCCTATACATCTCCCATTTTAAATTTGAACTGAAAAGGCTCCACGTCCAGAACAGTTTGTACTTATCAACTGACTATGAAATGAGAGCTCATCATATTAAGTCATATTTAATGCTGCATTTTAACATCTGACATACTGCCAAGCTGGAGATCACATTTTTCTTTTAAACTTTTCCTGATTTAAAAATGAATTTTCACCTAAATCATTTTTGAAGTCATTTATTCATGCAGCCTTAGCCACCCTTCCTCCTCCCCTAAAAAAAGTTAAAGTGGAATGTACACGATACACACTGTATTTTAAAACCCATATAATTTCCAACAAATCATAAAGGATAAAAAAATAGCCGTTATTTTAAAAATAATAGGTAATATTTCCATATATTTAACCCAAGATGCATGTTTTATTTGTTCTTGAATAATTAAAAGCTCTGTGCCAATTCAGTACCATCCATTTCTGTGTTTACAAATCAGAGGTGAATATACTCGGGGGTGAATTATTGGGAATTTTATATTTACATCAGAGATTTTGATGCATGCTTTTTTAAAAAATTAGGTGCAGAACAATAAGGAACTATAACAAAAGATAGCTTGAATCTGTTAGTGTCCTGTCTTTCATTCTAGGTCACAAAATATCTTCTTTGTTCTGATTTCCCCAAAGAGAAGGTTATTAAAGTCCAAAGGAGACTCCTTGTTTAATGTCCTTGGGACTATAGACTAGTATAGAAATTCACAGAATATTCCTTAGGCTGTCATTGCTAGCTATGAAAAGTAGCTACTTTTTAAGTATGTAAAAACTGGTTTAATATTCTTCCTTTTTAAGCAGTGGCTGTAAAAATATGAATATTAGACTGCAGGGGAGGGATAGGAAGATGTTTAATATGTGATTTTCATAAATATTGACTTGGCTTCAAGGAATATTAAACCATAACATTTCCTCATTGGCAGTGATCATTTATTGGAATAAGAATTACTGAGATGAGACTTTCAGTATCCACATAAACTTTTCCTATTGGTAATTGCCTCTTTTTCTTCTTTTCATTTTGGAGAAACAAACACCAAAGCATGCCTCCACCTTCTTCCAGCTGCAAGGTTACTTTCTTCTGACCTTTGTATTTATTTGGTAGTTGCTTCCATTTCTGGCTGGTGGAATAGTTATTGTTCTCCTTGGCTTGAAATACTGGGTCTTTTACAGGCTTCCAATAACCTTAAGTTCATTTTAGGATTTTTAATACCTTACAAACCACTAGTATAAACAGGAGTAGGAATGATTTCGACCCCTTTTTATAGTTATTTTTTAACTTAGATAAGACCTCATAGGCAAATATATAGAGGTGTGGCTATTACCTTTTAATTGCTGATCTCTGTGTTTGAAGAGGAAAGTTTTTAGGTTGACTTTTTATTTGCTGGGGAGGGATTACTACTAGGAAGGAGGCTATCACTTTCATTTTGTCTCATAGTGATATGCCATCATTGAAGAAGTAGCAATTATTTTATTTGGAAACAAAACTTTCCTACTTTTCTCTTTTTTATTATAGTTAACAGTATTCTACTTCATAGACTTCATAAATATTAACAGTTTAAGAAGTTCTTGATGTTGCTTTCTAAAAATCATCTTTTTTGTTTCAATACATCATAAGAATATAATCTCACTTTTTTTTTTTAATAACATAGCCTCCATTGCTCATCCTTCCATTAACATAATGGTGTGTGGTATGTATAAGACTTTCTTTGAGTAGTGCTAAGTGATCTTTTCCTATGGGTAGAATGGCATGTCCCATTTTGAAAACACTTCCTGATTTGCTGTTATAATCTACTGCCCCCTCTTGCCTCTAGCATCATATAGTAATGTTTTTCCAAATGCTAATGTTTCATTGCTACCTATGTTCGTTTTTATATCAGTGTTTTGTCCTGAGTTTCTTACTAGTTACTTATTCGTACCATCCCAGATCTGAATTGTTTCCTGAGATATAAAAAGTCAATGAATGGCATAAAAATGCACAGGATGTTGAGATATCTCAATGTTTGGAACAATGGATTTAAAAAAATCAATACAGAGTTTTAACTACCAGTTACTTTCGATTCATTTAACATCTCTAAATACCCTGAATAAGAATTCTATCTATCTTTGTAATGAGAATAGTTTCAAAAAAATTTAGATTATAATATCCATAGAAAATTTTTGATTTCCCGATTTCATTTAAGGATACAACCACCATGTTGTATAATTTTAAATGTCCTCAATAGTCTCTGTTGGTGTGATGATAGCAAAGGGGGATAAAAACCTATATAGAAATTACTACAAAATATTTATTTAGAATTTTATTCATTCAGTAAAGAAATTAAGTTTTTTTTTAATATATAGTAAGATCTGGCATGGCAAAATAGTGATTAATCTAGTGCTCTGAGAGAGCTACCAAACATACCAGTGCATGGGTTCCTAATTTTTTTATATCAGTTTACATTATAATTTTGCCAATTATCCATTGAATCTTTCTTTACTGTGCCTTGGGCATCATTGTCCTTAGTAATATGATTTCTTATTGAGCCAAGGAATTTAGTGGATTAATGTGTTCCGAAGGTGAAACTTGGCTGCATTACTGAAGGAAGAAGATGCTAATTCAGCCTTAAGCTTCATTCAGTAAACATTCAGTGTTCATACTATAGGAAATGTTCATCTGCAGTGGTCAAGAGACAGCTGGAATATTTTGCCCATTTCTGGGTGTGGCACATGTTATTAAAAGGGGTTTTGTCAGATTAGGGTTTGTTACCCTAAAGAATAACCAGGAAATTGAGGAGTTGCATAAGAAAAGTTTGAAAGAATTCTGGCTTGCTTGGAAGAGAGAAGACAGGTCATGTGGATTATAGTCTTCAGATACTTGAAGTTTTTATCTAATGCCAGAGGAAGTAGATTTAAGTTGTGGATACTCATGGAAAGACAGATTTTGGCTTTGTCAGTGGAAAGAGTTCAGCAAAGCAGTGAGCTTTACATCCTTTGAAATATCATCTATACTGCAGACATATTTAATGCATTGAGTAGAAGATTGACTTTACTAAGGCTCTTTAATTGCTTTTTATTTTTATTCTACATGTAGTCAGCTCTCAAAACAGTGTAAATCAGATAGTTTTTCCATTGATATAAATAGAATCATTGAGTTTAGAACAGGCTAGGACCTCAGATACCTAGTCCAATGCTATCATTTTGTCCCATGAGGAAACTGAGGCCTCAAGCAGTTGTGTCTTTTAAGATCATAAGATAGAAGTACATTCTTGAGCAAGAACTTGATAGGTATCCTTTTTTATAGAAATGAAAACCAACATTGTGTTGAATACCTCTTATTTACATAGCTCTTTAAGGTTCACAAAGTAACTTATCTAGATTGTCTTACTTCATTTCATTTGTTAATAATTTAGTTAGCTATTAACCAATAATGTGCCTGTAATACCACATGATATAAAGTTTTCTAACGTACGTAATCAATTCAACACACATTAAGCATTTATTACTGTACTGGATGCATATAATACAAAACCAAAAACAGTATGGTCCTTGAGCCTAAGGACTGAATATTTTACTGAGAGAACATAACATGTACTTCTCACCTGTTAATGTAAGAGGTAGAGGAGAAAAGGAACATTTACAATTGAAAGGAGTGAGGGAAGCCTAAATCGAGAAGGTAGCATATTGGAGCTAAGCCTTAGAGAAAGCAAGCATCGTGAGTGGCAGATAAGAAGAAGCAGGAGGTCCAGACATGGGAGGAGCAAAAGGGTGAGACGGATGTTCAGCGTGGGTGACAGCTAAAGGGAAGAGTTTGACTCATACTAGAGTAGAGTTAATGAAAGAGAGTAATGTTTGAAGAAGGATGCCTGGCACGTAGGTGTTTCTCGATTGATTGTAATAGCTACCTAAATGCTTTTTGAGTAATTAATTGGAGCCGGGCTGTGGAGATAACATAATCTATTGGCAAAAGCCCTTGCCTTGGCATCAGGAAAGAACCAGATTCATATCTTCTCTCAGGAACTTATTGGCTCTGTAGTATTGGGTGAGACACTCAAACGTTTTGAGCTTCATTTTCTCTTCTGTGAAATACCTGTTTATAATGCTTACTTCACAAGGTTGTCAGGATCCCCTGGGATTATGTATGCCATATATGTAGAAGGCTTCAAAAATTTTAAATCACTAGCAGATGTCACTTCTTATCTAATTTTTCTTAACTTTTTCGATGGAATTCAGATAGGAATGGTCTAAGGACAAGATGTTATTCTCCTGTTATTATTTTGTATTAGTGTCTTGCAGACTATTGCAAAGATGTCTCAAATGATCACTTTTTGTAACTGAACAAGAGTTTTGGAAAGGAATTTCATCTTCTGTAGACTCAGTGAAAGCATCTTCAAGATAACTGTAATGGCAAAACAGGGCAATGAGAATGACATACATTTTTCTCTTCCCATGTAATTTTAATTCCTTCTGCTCAGTCCCTTTTCAAAAGCTTTTAATTCCCTGTAATTTGGATATTATGGATATTCAATTTGGTTACATCTATTAAAAGCATTCTCAAATTTTTGAGAGAAGGGGACGTATATGAGAGAGAGCATAGAGATAGAAACAACAAGATTTGGCGGTTGATTTAGTGAGCCTTGAGAATAAAGGGTCAAATACAACACTGAAGCACTGGCTATACTTTGACATCTTCTTCCTGGTCCCTAGGACTATGCAAGTTGCTCCCTGTTGCCCTTTTCAGACTCTTCTTTTACCACCGTCATTCAATAACCTCTCCTCTTTTAACTTTCATTCAGTGTATAGACACTGTATTACCTAATCAGAATTCTGGTAAGTACTGTCAGTCACCCTACAGGATACTTCCCCTTTCTTCCTGGAGTTCAGTGCCTGGCCTCAGAATCTTTCTTCTTCAACTCCTGCTCTATACTAAGGGACAGACATGTTGATACTCCCTCAAAACACCTTAACCTCATGAGTCCTTAGCTTACCTGTTTCACATTTTCTGTTCCTCCCCACCTTAGCCATATATAAGGTTGTCATACATTTGATCTTGCCATCACACCCAGGTGAACCACTTCCATATTTATGAATTCTGAAATTCCCTTATTTGATCACAGTAAGTTTTCATTCCATCTTTCACTCTACCTTCCCAAGCCCTATTCTTTGTTCACACCATCACGTCTAGTCCTTGAACCCTTTAATCCTCTCCCAGGCCATCAGCTCTGTACCAGCTACTCTCCTCTTTTCCTCATCTTTGACCTCTTGGTGAACTGGTTCACCTCTACATTGTCTTCTTCTTGAGTTTTTTGCCCCATTATCATACTACTAAACTTGTCTGCAAAGTCTGCCTTGGAATTTCAGCTACTCTTGTCATCTCCTGCCTTCAGTTGTATATACGTGCTGTTGGACAAAGCTGGAGAAAATCATAGAACTATGCTGACTAGCCCTCACTATTGCAGGGCAATCCTTTAATACCTCCCTAATTGATTCTCTGTCCTGCTCACTACAGCAACTCTTCCAAACCTTTTCATCCTTCCTTAAATCTTACCTCTTACTCTCAACTGAGAACCTTCTCTCATATTTCACTGGAAAAAATATTGAGACCATTTGCTGAGAACTCCTTCATGCCCCCTCCTTTTGCCACTCTTTTCTCCACCCCTGTCTCACATGAACAGGTGATACTTCTTGCCAAAGTAAACCTCTGTGCATGCAAAAGTGATCCCATTCCATCCCATCTTCTCCAGCATACTGACCCTCTATCATCCACATTCTCTCTTCTCAGTCTGTCCCATTCTGCTGGCCGCTTCCCTTTTGAGTAGAAATAGGTGCATGTTTACCCTGTCCTCAAAAACCCTCCCTTGATCCATCCATCCCTGCTTGTTATCTACTATAATCCCTTGTCTCTTTTGTGGCCAAGCTCCTTGAGAAGGCTGTCTCTAATTAGTACCTCTACTTCTTCTCACCCTTCTCCTAACTCTATATAGTCTGGCTTCTGACCTCATCATTCAACTGAAACCACCCTCTCCAAAGTTACTAATGATTTCTCAGTTGTCAAATCTAAGGACATTCCTCAATCCTCATACTTATTAACTTCTCTACAGCCTTTGAAAGCATTGATCACCTTCTTCTCCTTGAAAATTCTAACTTTTCCTGACACTTTTCTTTCCTGGTTCTCTTTCTATCTGATCACTCCTCAGATTCCTTTACTATGTTTTTATCCAAGTCATACCCACTAACAATTGATGTCTTAGGCCTCTCCTCTTCTTCCTCTACTGTTTTGTTTGGCGATTTCATCAGTTCCCATGGATTCAGTTGAATTCTTTCCATTGCTAATTTACTCTCTGGTTCTAGAATATCAGGGCAGTTTTCCTTGATAATTTCTTGAAAGATGGTGTCTAAGCTTTTTTTTTTGATTGTGGTTTTCAGGTACACCAACAATTTTTTTTTTTAATTTATTTATTTAACTTTTCAACATTCATTTCCACAAAATTTTGGGTTCCATATTTTTTCCCCATTTCTCCCGTCTCCCACCCCAAAATGCCAAGCATTCTAATTGCCCCTATCACCAGTCTGCTTTCTCTTCTAACATCCCTTCCTTCCCTTGTCCCCATCTTTCCTTTTGTCCTGTAGGGCCAGATAATTTTCTATACCCCATTACCTGTATTTCTATTTCTTAGTTGTAAGAATAATACTCAACAGTTGTTCCTAAAACTTTGAGTTCCAACTTCTTCCTATCCCTCCCTCCCCACCTATTCCCTTTGGGAAGGCAGGCAATTCAATGTAGACCATATCTGTGTAGTTTTGCAAATGACTTCGATAATAGCTGTGTTGTGTAAGACTAACTATAATTCCCTCCATCCTATCCTGCCCCCCATTGTTTCTTCTCTCTCTTTTGATCCTGTCCCTCCCCAAGAGTGTTGATTTCCAATTGCTTCCTCCTCCCACTGCCTCCCTTCCATCATCCCCCCCTCCCTGCTTATCCCCTTCTCCCCCACTTTCCTGTATTGTGTGATAGGTTTTCATCCCAAAATGAGTGTGCATTTTATTCCTTCCCTTCAAATGTGATGAGAGTAAGCTTCATGTTTTTTTGTCTCACCTCTCCTCTTTTTCCCTCCACTGAAAAGTCTTTTACTTGCCTCTTTTCTGAGAGATAATTTGCCCCCTTCCATTTCTCCCTTTCTCCTCCTGATATATTTCTCTCTCACCACTTAATTTCATTTTTTTAAGATATGATCCCATCCTATTCAGTTCAGCCCGTGCTCACTCTCACTCTCTCTCTCTCTCTCTCTGCATGTGTGTCTGTGTGTGTGTGTGTGTGTGTGTGTGTGTGTGTGTGTGTGTGTGTGTGTAATCCCACCAACTACCCAGATTCTGAAAAAAGTTTCAGGAGTTACAAATATTGTCCTTCCCTATAGGAAAGTAAATAGTTCAACTTTAGTAAGTCCCTTATGATTTCTCTTTGCTGTTTTTCTTTTCATGCTTAATTGATTCTTGTGTTTGAAGGTCAAATTTTCTTTTCAGCTCTGGCCTTTTCATCAAGAATGCTTGAAAGTCCTCTGTTTCATTGAAAGACCATTTTTCCCCTGAAGTATTATACTCAATTTTGCTGGGTAGGTGATTCTTGGTTTTAGTCTTAGTTCCTTTGACTTCTGGAATATCTTATTCCACGCCCTTCTATCCCTTAATGTAGAAGCTGCTAGATCTTGGGTTATCCTGATTGTATTTCCACAATACTGAAATTGTTTCTTTCTAGCTGCTTGCAATATTTTCTCCTTGACCAAGGAACTCTGGAATTTGGCCACAATGTTCCTAGGCATTTCTCTTTTTGGATCTCTTTCAGGCGGTGATCTGTGGATTGCCTCTGGTTCTAGAATCTCAGGGCAGTTTTCCTTGATAATTTCATGAAAGATGATGTCTAGGCTCTTTTTTGCATCATGGCTTTCCGGTAGTCCCATATTTTTAAATTGTCTCTCCTGGATCTATTTTCCAGGTCAGTTGTTTTTCCAATGAGATATTTCACATTATCTTCCATTTTTTCATTCTTTTGGTTTTTTGATTTCTTGGTTTCTCATAAGGTCATTAGCCCCCATCTGTTCCATTCTAATTTTGAGAGAATTATTTTCTTCAGTGAGCTTTTGAACCTCCTTTTCCATTTGACTAATTCTGCTTTTGAAAGCATTCTTCTCCTCATTGGCTTTTTGAACCTCTTTTGCCAATTGAGTTAGCCTATTTTTAAAGCTGTTATTTTGTTCAGCATTTTTTTGGGTCTCCTTTAGCAAGGTGTTGAGCTGCTTTTCTTGCATCTCTCTCATTTCTCTTTCCAGTTTTTCCTCCACGTCTCTTACTTGATTTTCAAAATCTTTTTTGAGCTCTTCCATGGCCTGAGACCATTTCATATTTATTTTGGATATTTGAGATACAGAAACCTTGACTTTTATGTCTTTCCCTGATGGTAAGCATTGTTCTTCCTCATCTGAGAGGATGGGAGAAGATATCTGTTCACTAAAAAAGTAACTTTCTATAGTCTTATTTTTTTTTCCCCTTTTTTTGGCATTTTTCCAACCAGTTACTTGAGTTTTGGGTCCTTTGTCAAGAATAGGGTATACTCTGGGGACCTGTAACATATCAGTTCCTCCAAGGTGGCACAATCAAGTGTGTACTGGTCTGGGTGCAGGGAAGGATTTTTGTGCCCAAAATCTTAGCAAAATTTCCTCTTCACAGGCACCTGACCTCCAGTTCTGCCAAGCTAGTACTGGGGGGGTGGGATTCAGTCAAGCTGTGGGGACAGGGCCACCATTCAGTGTGAGACAAACACCAGCTCCCTCAGTGCCCCCAGGGGTTTTTACAATCCAGCACTGGTCTTGGGCCGCTGTAGGGGCTACTTTGAGAACTCCTGCCGCTTGCCTGATGTGAAGGCCCTTCTCCTTTCCTGGCCAGCTCAAAAACCCCCATCACTGACCTTTGGCACCTGTAGGTTGAGGGATCTGAGGTCCCACTGCTGCGACTGGAGATTTTGCCCCCAAGGGCTGTTCACGAGCAGTGCCATGTGGCCAAGACTGAGCTTGGTTCCACGTCCTATGCAACCAGCGTTTCCCGTGGGTGTTTCCAGTCACCCTGGACTGGAAATCTCCTCCACTCTGTTGTTCTCCATTTCTGCTCCTCCAAAATTTGTTGAAGAGGCCCTCTCTACTGGTTTTTTATGGGCTGTGTGGGGAGAGTTTGTATTTTTTTGTCTTTCTACTCCACCATCTTGGACTAGACCAATAATTTTTAAGTGATCTCTCCTGGATCTATTTTCCAGGTCATTTGTTTTTCCAGTGAGATATTTCTCATTGTCTTTCTTTGGTTTTATTTTATAATTTCGTGGGTTCTAATAAAGTCATTAGCTTCCATCTGCTCCATTCTAATTTTTAAAGAACTACTTTCTTCAGTGAGCTTTTGAACCTGCTTTTCCATTTGGTTAATTCTGCTTTTTAAAGCATTCTTCTCTTCATTGGCTTTTTGGACCTCTTTTTCCATTTGGGTTAGTCTATTTTTAAACGTGCATTTTCTTCAGCATTTTTTTGGGCCCCATTTGGCAAGCTGTTTACTTGCTTATCATGATTTTGCATCGCTCTAGTTTCTCTTCCCAATTTTTCCTCTATCTCTCTTGCTTGATTTTCAAAATCCTTTTTGAGCTCTTCCATGACCTGAGACCATTTCATATTTTTTTGGAGGTTTTGGATGTGGAAGCCTTGACTTTTATGTCTTCCTCTGATGGTATGCTTTGTTCTAACTCATCTGAAAGGATGGGGGAAAATATCTGTTCATCAAGAAAGTAACCTTCTATAGTTTTTTCCCCCCCTTTTTGGGCATTTTCCCAGCTAGTTACTTGACTTTTGAGTCCTTTGTCAAGTGGAGGGTATACTCTAGGGACCTGTAAGTTCTCAGTTCCTCCAAGGTGGCACAATCAAGGGAGAGGAGTTTACTCTTCTCCTGGCCTGTGCTTTGGTTTGGGAGCAACCACAAGCACTCTTTTTTGCCCAGGATCTGTAAGTAGGATTCCCTCTCCAGAGCCTCCATTTGCTCTGCCACACCAGCACTCCTCCTTACCTCAGGATTGCCACTCAGGACTCAGACTCAGATCTGCCCCTTGATTCCCCTAGGATTTTTAGACCAAGGGCTCCAAAAGTGGATGCTGTGCTAGAGTGCCTGCTGCCACCCTGGTACTAGGGTTGGGGCCAGAGTGAACTCCCTTCTCACCCAGGTGAATGAGCTTTCTCACTGACCTTTGAAGCTATCTTTGCCATTTGTGAGTTGAGAAATCTGGGAACCACAACTGGTACAGGTGATTCTGCGCCCTGAAGCCTTCTCCAGTCCTATACTGGGCTTTGTTCCACTCTGAGCCTGTTGCGATAGACCTTTCTTGTTGACTTTCCAGGTTGTCTGGGGCTGGAAATCTCTTTCACTCTGTGGTTTTGTGACTTCTGCTTCTCAAGAATTTGTTTAGTCATTTTTTACAGGTATTTTATGGCCTGTGGGAGGACAGCTAGAGCAGATCATCTTTCTACTCCACCATTTTGGCTCCGCCCAAACTTGCCTATTTCGAAGATATCAGATTCTTCAAGTCCCCTGATTTTATTTTCTTAGCATTATCATAAACTCCTCACTTTCTCTCACTCCAGATTTCTCATTTGTTGCCAAATCTTGCTTTTTCTACTACTGTAGCATCATCTTATATGCGATGGTTCTCTGTACTGATCACTTTAGTTCATGCTTACAGCATTATTTGCCTGGATGATTGCAGTAGTTTTCTTATTGGTCTTCCTCCTTGAAGTTTCTCCTCCCTTCCTCATGCTCTGCACAGTTGCAAGTATGTGTATTTAGGCAAGACTTGAAATCAAAGCTTTCTGATTCTGAGGCCAGTTCTTTCTCCATGCTGCCTGTATACAGCAGGAACTTAATAAATGTTCATATTATGTCAAATATTAAGTAGATGATGGATCACATCAGAAGCTTCAGCGAATTCAAGAAATAGGAGGACTGACAAAAGGATAAAAAATGTAAGATGTGGTCTTGACAATGAGAAGTCCTACTTCCTTCTTGAAGACTGGCACAAAAGAGAAAAGAGTGGCAAAGATGTCCATAGGAGTTTTGAGATGTGGAGGTGGGAAAGCAAGATTAAGGTGCATAGTCTTAGTTTTCTCAGTAGTGGAGGAGCTGAGGTTTTCTACCCAGAGATGCATGTAGTTGGCATTGGAACCTTGAGGGAGAAAATGTTTAGTAGCCTCCGATGGGAGGAAGAGTCACTCAGGAATGGCTAAAAGGGTTGATGAGCAGCACTGAGAGGCTGAGTTGAGATTAGGTAAGATGCATTGTAGCTGATACAAGGACATGCAGGGACATTCAGCTGCATGGGAGATGGCCCAGATGTGAGGATTGACAAGGTGAGGTAACAGTGGTAAGATAAGGGACTTATGGTGGGAGTAAATACACAGTTAAACTAGTTAACTGTAGAAAAGGATGAAGATCGGGAAGTGAATCCATAGCAAGAGCAACAGGCCTAGAAGCATAGGAAGAATGTTGAGGAGCTAGAGATCATGGTGGTCGTAAAATCTAGGTGTAGGAGGAATGAGCTACCGTAAGAGATGAAGAGGCAAGAGAGGATTGTTTCAGAATTAAACATCATGGAGAAAGAATGTTTGGGGATCTTGGTGAGATGAAAGCTGGAATCACTTCTTGGGGAAGGTGGAGATTTAGGTAATAAAATGAATGATCAGGAGAAAGGGTAGCACAAGGTGGGAGGGAGATTGTTTCAAGGCAGAAAGAAGTGTTGTGAAGTCTGTAACTTGTGTGTGTTGGGTCTTATTATCTGGAATATTCTCTTAAGTAAGTCAATTTTCTCATGTATACTTTCTTTTGTAAAATGGGAAAAATGCTTATGCTATCTGTCACCTAGGCACTTTGTGAGAAAAGTACCTTGTAATTCATAAAGAATTATTATTACTGTTAGGAAATTAGTTGCTTTTTTTAATAGATGTTAAACATATCATAATATATAAAAGTATGCTAATAACTGTGTTACGAGAGACAGTGTGGCAAAATAGACAGGCGACCAGCCTTGGGGTCAGGAAAGCCTACATTCAAGTCCTGTCTCTGACGCATACTGGGTACATGACCATGGATAAGTTACTTAACCTCTCAATGTCACAAGCAAACCTCAAAGACAATAAGCCTTGATTATCTACACCAGCAAAAGGTATTTCTATATTTGGAGTTCTCCACACTGATGAAATCACAGGTCTGGACAAAACAATAAATGTGTCACAAACATTGAAGAGAAAAGGTTTAATCGTAGGATATATTAAGAGCCTAGTTATTTAGTATGTTGATGTACCTTCATAAAAATTGTGCACAAGATGCTGATCAGCTATAATTTAAATATCTGCTAGTATGTTGTCCCTTAGCTGCATACATTTTAACATTGTATATATACATATACATACATACTGTATATATTTAACATTAAGAGTTTGTGTGTGATCTTTACTTTTGAAAAAGAAAGCTTTCTTTTTTTCTTTTCTTTCAGAACCTGTGTGGTGTCCCTATCTCCTTGTTCCAAGGGCTTCATTAGCCTTAAAAGCATTCTTGCTACACCAGCCATGGAATGAACAATATTCTTTGGACATTTCACATGTGTAAGGCTTTTACATTTTCATTTTTTTCCTAGTTTTTATTCAGTATTTGAAAGAAATAAAAAAATTGGACCACATGTGTAGGACCTAAAGGAAATAAGGAGACTCAGGATAATGAAGTAGAAAAGTATAAAATAGTCTGATAGAAGCTTGGAAACAAGGATAAATGGGAATTCTGAGTACATTTATTGCTCTCAGATGTTTTATTTTTTTAATATTGGATAGTCATAGGATTTAAAATGTATGGAAAGGAGTATAATTAGGGCTAGTGAAGATTTTGTAGACTAATGAAAAATTTGAGGCTCATTTATTAAAAATCATTCATAGTGAGACTGGTTTTGAGGTTGTTAAGTAAGCCTTTATTTATTGAATGCCTACAGTATTGTAGGGGATATGGAAGATACCAAGACATAAGTGGGTGACGTCCAACAACGGACAGTAGAGATTTCTCTTAAGGAGCTCTAAATAATTTATTTACATATATTGCATGATTGCATGAAATACTCATTTTTTTCTTTAAAATCTCTTTATGTATTGAGTCCATTTCCCCTCCATAAGGCAAAAAAAAAAGTTTATTTGGTTTAAAAGCAGACATTAAAAATGTTAGCTAAGAATCCTAGGGACAGAACCAAAATGGCCAAATAGAGGAAGCACTCAGCTGAACTTTGCAACATTCCTCTCTAAACAACTTTAAAATATGACTTAAATCAATTTCTGCAATGGCAGAGCCAATAAAAGGTCAGAGTGAGGCATTCTTCCAGTCCAAAGCAACTTAGGAGGTCAGAAAGAGAAATCTTTGACACAAGAGTGGAGGCTGACCCAGAGCTCAAGTGTGAAGAAAGCAACCTTGTAGTACCAGATTTCAAACTGAATTAGAAAGCAATAATCATGAAAACAGTCTGCTACTAAGAAATAGAATAGTAGATCAGTCGAATATATTAGGTACACAATACACATTGACAAATTACCATAATTATCTAGTGTTTGATAAACCCAAAGAACTTAAACATCTCATAAAAATTTCTGGGAAAAGTAGGAAGCAGTTTAGAGGAAACTTGGCATAACCAACATCTCACACCACGTTGCAAAATAAGATCGAGGTGGACCTTGAGGTCACAGGTTCCTCACCCCTAGAACTGATTTAGACATAAAGGGTGATATCATAAGTAAGTAGGAGAGCATGGAAGAATTTACTGTGAGATCTGTGGAAAAAGGAACAGGTTATAATCAGATGAGATAGAGATGATCATGGGAAGTAAAGTGGATTATATACAATCAGAAAGGTTGTGCAGAAGGAAAGCCAGTTCAGTCAAAGTTAAAAGGAAAGAAGGAAGCTGGGGAAAAAATGTTTACAGCACATGTTCTGATTAACATCTCACTCCTCAGACATAGAGAACTGAGCCAAATTTGTAAAAATAAAAACCATCCGCCAGTTAATAAATGATGAAAGGATATGAACAGGGAATTTTTAGAAAAAGAAATCAAAGCTATCAATAATCATCAAAGAATGCTCCAAATTATTATTGACTCTGGAATTGCAGATTAAAGTAATTCTGAGATACCACCTCACACCTGTCAGATTGGCTAACATGACAGATGCTGGAGGGGACATTGACGCACTGCTGGTGGAGCTGTGAATTGGGCCAGCTATTGTGGAGAACATTTCAGGACTACGCCCAGATGGCTATAAAATGGTGCATGTCCTCGGCCCAGCAATGCCACTACTAGGTCTATGTCCTGAAGAGATCAAAAAGAGAGAAAAGGATCTACGTGTTAATGAAAATTTTTATAGAAACTCTTTCTGTGCTGGCAAAGAATTGAAAATTGATGGGATGCCCATCAATTTGGGGAGTGGCTGAAAAAGTTGTGGTGTATGATAGTAGTGGAAGCCTATTATGCTGTAAGAAATGATGAGCAGATACATTTCAAACTTATGCAAACTGATGCAAAGTGAAGTGAGCAGAACCATTGTACACAGTAACGGCAGTATTGCATGATGATCAGCTGTGAATGACTTAGCTGTTCTCAGCAATACAGTGTTCAAGATAATTCCAAAGGACCTATGGTGAAAAGTACTATCTGTCTCCAGAGAGAAAACTGATGAACTCAGGCAGATTTAAGCATATTTGTTCACCTTTTTTTTCTTTTTGTATATGTTTTGTTTTGTAACATAACTCTTATTGAAATATATTTCGCATGATTTCACATGTGTAATCAATATATTGCTTGCCTACTCAATGGTGGGAGAAGAGTAGGAGGGAAGGAGAGAATTTGGAACTCAAAAAAAAATGAATTAACAAATTTTAATGTTAACTGGGAAATATTTAAGAAAATAAACATTTTAAAAACAATGTTAGGTAAGATTGAATAGATTGTTGATATTTTAATGTTTTTCAAAACTGCTCAGAATGTTCACTAGAAAGAGTAGAATTTGCATTAAAAGAGTTTAATTTTGAATTGTAATCTGAACTCTGACTTTAAAACAAGAATTCCCAAATTTCTTGCCTCTAATTTCAACAAGTCTTGACTGTTACTGTCAAAATATTTTCCTACTACTATATTCACATTCCTTGCATTCTGTTAAATCTATCAGTGATACTTAAAAGATCATAAAGAATAAGAAAAATAAACCACAGGATTGGAGAAAAGCAAATATTTTCCCAATCTTCAGAATGGGAAGAAAATGGAACCCAGAAAATATAGGCCCTTGAATTTGAATTCCATTCCTGGCAAAATTCTAAAATTTTTTAAGGGATTATTAGTGAATATTTGGAAAATGAAGTTAAAGAGCCAATAGTAACTTCATCAAAAACCAGACTGCCTTATTTCCTTTTGTTTGTACACTGGTAGGTCACTGGAGAATCCTTTTCATGAGACATGTACCACATGTGAACTTAGGACCCTAATAAATATCTTGCAGAAAATAGTGATAAACATTTTCTTTAATTAGGTTTTCATATGAACTGGCCTTGTGTATGTATATTGTAGTTAAGAATTAGATAATTGTGATAGGAGAGAATGTCTTAACTTTAAATCTTTTTTACAGTGACTATCCAGAAAATGAAGATATTAAAAATCAGCTTCAAGAACAGTTGAATTCCTTGTCTAAGTAAGCATTCTTTAAGTATATTTTGTTTGAAGAAATGAAACTATGGAAGAACAAAGCAGGATAATTTGTTTTTTTCCTAAATTTTATACTGCTGTTAGCATAAAATATTCTGTTTCTTGAGAACCAGCTCTTTTTTAAAAAATTTGGTTTTGTCATTTCTGCTGTGACAGAGAAATCTGTATTAGGCAAGTTAAGATTTCAGTATTAAATTGCTCTGATAATATCAGCATAGAAATAGAAGATTTGTAGGAAATTGGTAAAAATAAAAATTGATTAATTTTGTTTATTAATAGACATTTCCTACAGAATTTATTACTTACTAAGTTAATTATACTCGGATTTATTATTCAAAATATCCGCTATTAATATCAGTGTCTAGATACTAATGTTTATGTTTGAAATTAATGTATATTTTTTAAAAAAAGACCTATGCCCTTGTTTGACTTAGATTTTAAGAAAGATTAAATTCATATTTAGTTATATTAACACAGTCTCTTTCTTCTCCAGATAACCTAGAACAATTTCAAAAGAAATATTGAAATTTACTCTTCTCTGCATATTCTCTCCTGAAAATTGTCAAAAATCACAATTATATCCATAATTATATTACTCCTATAATTTTACCATTTTTTGAAAATCATGAATTTGAAATGTTCTCAGTTAATCAGTGTGAACAGAATCTTATAATACTGTGCAATAGCTTATAGGGACTACTACACCGACCCTAAAATGTACAGACCAGGTGTAAGTAATTACCTACTAGGCAGAGTGCAATTTATACTTAAATATCTAAATGTTTAAGCTTTGGTGAAGTTTCAGTTATGGAATAGTAATTTTTCAGGTTCTGAATCTACTTATTTTTACATAGGATTTTTCAGTACAAAAATGTATCTCTAGTAACTGTCTTCCAAGAATTTGGAATTCTTATTCTTCTACTGTTTAACTCAAATTCACTGTTTTATGTTGATATGGCTTCCTGTTTGCAGTGATCTGAAGAGGCTCTTACTTGATCCTGAATTTACAGTCTTACAGAGATGCCTACTTGTTGCAAGGTAACATTGTGTATTTAGTGGATTTTCATAAACTTCAGAGTAGGTCCAATGAATAATTTTGTTTTTCTTTGAGCTTTTTTATGAGCCATTAGTATCAAAAGCTGGAAGAAACTTCAAAATTGTTTGATCCAGCACCTTCATTTAGTTAAGTGATATAAATCCTACTATTAAATTAAAGAAGTTACATATAACAACGCTAATTTATTTACTTTTGTTTTATTAATTTCTGAATATATCTCCTGCCTCTACTACTTCCTCTTAATGGGAAGAAAGATTTTTTTAACAAAAAGAAAGTGTAAAAAGAATGTAGTTAAATCAGAACACATAAAATATGTCTGACATCATATTCACTATACTATACCATAGTTCCTGACCTCTGCAGTCAAGGAGGATAGACAGATTTTCTCACCTCTTTTCAGGGGCCACACTTGGTTGTTATTATTAGACAGCATTCACTTTCAATTATTATTTTTTTTTGACATTGTTTTCCTATTCTGCTTACTTTAGTCTATGTCAGTTCGTATAAGTCTTCCCATACTTCTTTGGATTCTTCATATTCATCATTACATATTAATTAGTATTCTGTTTATAATTATAATTAATATTCTGTTACATTTTTATATCATGATTTATTTAGTCATTCCCTAATCATTGACTGTCTACTTTATTTTCAGTTGTCTGCTGTCACAAAAAATAATGTATTTTGTGAATATTTTAGTGAATATAGAACTTTTCTTTCTGTCTTTGACTTCTATAGGATACATGCCTAACAGTGGGATCCCTGAATGAGCAGATAGGGGTTTTTAGTCAATTTCTTAGCATAATTCAAAATGATTTTCTAGAATAGTTGGATCACTTTTCATAGTTCCACAACTTCTGTATTTCTTTCTGTAGCCCCTACAACATTGACTTCTGTCAAGTGAAACAATTCCTGCTCATTGTAACAGGAGAAACAATGTGTTGCCTACATATGTGAACAAAAGCTGTTGGGTGAGAGAAGGGGATGCACCAAGGAGGATTGGGAAGGGCCTCTTATAGAAAGTGGCTGTTGAATTATATCTTGATAGAAGCCGAGATGAGAATAGAGGGTATACCAGGCATAAGAGATAGCCAGTGCTGAGGCACAGAAATCAGAGATGGAATGTTATTTATGAAGAACAATAAGAATACCAGTTTGATTAGACTCATAAAGCACATGGAGAGTAATCTGTAAGAAGATAGGAAAGGTGGAATGAGTGAGAGTGAGAACCTGAAGCAGAGCTGAGAGTATGTTACCTGAGGGATCGGAATGTTAGCAGTTCCTTCCACAGAAATAGCACTTAGGGAAAGGGAGGAGGATAATGATACTGAGTTTGGTGTGGTCCTGGAGAAGACTTGAAAATCCCTTGGACAGCAAGGAGGTCAAACCAGTCAATACTTAAAGGACTTAATGCAAGATATTCACTGAAAGGCCATATACTGAAGCTGAAGCTTAAACACTTTGACCACATAACGAGAAGATGAGACTCATTGGAAAAGATTCTCATGTTTTCAGAGATTGAAGGCAAAAGGAAAGGGAACACCAGAGGATAAGATGGATGGATAATGTCATGGGGACAAGCATAGGCTTGGATGGACTTGAAGAGAGAGTCTAGGACAGAAGGGCCTGGAGTGCTGTGATCAGTACGGAGTGGAAGGTGAACGAACAACAGTGACATGACACGGCCAGTTGGGGAGATCTAAGAGGCCTGTGATTTATCTGCAGAAATGATGAGATTAAAGAGTGAGAGAATGTGGAAGAGAAGAGGGCCCAGGATGGATTCTCAGTTAAGACCCATGATATGCATGATAATTCAACAGAGAAGATGAAGTATGGGAACCAGGAGAGAAAATGCTCCCAAAACTCACAGAGGAAAGAGTATCACGTGCTCCACAGAGTCCATCAGATTGGGCAGTTAAAAGATCATTACTAACTTCGTAAAGAACAGTTCCACCCCAGGAGTGAGGTCTGAAGCTCGACTGCAACGATTGGAGAAGTGATCGAGACAAAGAGGACACGTGGGGCATGGCCAGCTTTTCAGCAGACTGACAGGGAAGGGATCAGTAGGGGCACGTGCAGGGTGTGTTTTCTGGTAATCGTCTTGTTTGTTCCCTCCACCCCCTCCCTCCTGTGTAGGCAGTTTGAATGTATTTGTAAGCAGCAGTGCAGGAATCAGTAGATGAGGAGAGATTGAAGAGTAGAGAAAGAGTAGAGAGACGGTGTCCTGCTGGAGATGGAAAAACAATGGGATCAAGTTACAGACAGTGTAATAAAGGAAGAGAGACTGAGATAATGTCAAGGGGGTTAGAGGCAATTCATGGCAAATGGCCTCTGTTTCTCAGTAGAGTCTAGCTAGGTCTAGCCTTGCTAAGAGGATGAAGGGAAGATTATTGTGAGAGGCAAAGTTTGAAACAATTGTCTGGAGTAGAACCTCAAGAGGATCAGTTGTTGATCAGTTGTTTCAGTTGTGTCCAACACCTCATGACCCCTTTTGGAGTTTTCTTGGTAAAGATGCTGGAATGGTTTGCATTTCCTTCTCCAGCTCATTTTATGGAGGAGGAAACTGAGGCAAACAGGATATAGTAATTTCCCAGGGTCACACAGGTAGTAAGTGTCTGAGGCTTGATTTGAATTCAGGAAGATCAGTCTTCTTTATTTAAGGCCTTGGTACTCTATCTACTCTGCCACCTCCTACCTACCTGCTCAGAGGGTCAGTTAAGGAGGAATAAAAGGATTGACTCCATTTCGCAAGGACCCAGCACAGATTAGACAATATAAATTTCTAGGAGATTTAGTCTAGTACAAAAGTACAGTTATCTCTTCCACATCATGGTAGGTAAGGGCACAGCATCCCCACAGTCTGGAAAATCTGTTTAAAATTTTTGGCCCTCCATACCAGAAAAAAAGTGAATTTTTCCTTTTTTTCTTATGGGATGTATACAGTAACTTATTGTAAAATTAGAATTGAGTATTTGGCTCTGTGTCATCTGTTGGCTTTTGTGTGTTGTCTACAGCTTCCTCAAAACTCCAAACAATTCCCATTTAATTTCTTATACCAGCCTATAATAAATTGAAACTGCAGTGGGGAATGTCATGATGTGGACAGGATAGCTGTAGAAATAGAGAAGGCAAGTGATAGGAGTGATATGGGGTTAGTATTTTGCAAAAAAATCAGTGTTTGTGATAATTTTTTTTTCTTATTTGCATTATCAAGATGAAAGTCCCCTGCCTTCTTAGCAAAAATCTATACTATCAGCAACATGTAAAGGCCATTGCATAGGATGGAATGTTCAGAGGGACCTATGAGTTCCACTTATCCAGCCTTTTAATTTTAAAGATGAGAAAATTAAGAATCAGAGGTTAAATGACTCATTCAAAGTTACACATGTAGTGTGTGGCAGAGATGGGATTATTCAAACCTTGATCATCTTCAGATTCACCACATTTTCCATTTATACTACTACATGCTTAAAACAAAAATAATCTGTGTCTTGCCAAGTGACCTCGTGTATTCCCTTCTGTAAGTTTAGTTTATTTAAAATTTTTCAGTATAAGGTTTATCTGCCTAGACTATAAATCAGTGACTGCTTTCTATATATGATGTAATCAGAAACTCAGAGGAAATTTTTGCATTATATAATGTAAAATGAATCTATTCAAATATGATAGTTTTCTAGATTTAAAAATCTGGCATTTGCAACTTGCAAAGCCTTACAACAACTCTGTGAGGTAGATGCTACCTCCATTATTACCTCCCTTTTGCAGATGGAGAAACTGGGACTCAAAGAGAAGATGATTCCTTTGCTCCTATTCATAACAGCCCGAAAAACCCAGTTATTTTTACAACAGTAGATGAATTGTGATCAGTTATGTGTATCTAGCTTTAGAACTCTATTCAAAGGATTCTTCCTTGGACCAGAAGAGGCATACATTTAAACCTAGAAATAAAGGCAGGCAGTAGCAGACATAGGATGTGTTTAAAAGACTTGCCGTTCTCATAGCTGTCCATCCAGTCAAGCCTCTCGTTGAGTTTTGTGAGGGTCACCCTGCTGTGTTGTAGCTTAATGTGCTGCTGGACGGTAATGAAGGACTGAGGCTCTGTGAAAGTCTGCTGTACATATGTATCTGTGCACTGGCTTTGATTTTTCACTCCTCAGGCTGTATGGTGATGAATCAGAGCTACATTTCTGGACTGTTGCTGCCCACTATTTGCACAGTTTATCCCAGGAAAAATCAGAGAGCTCAACAGACAGTGATAACATTTCCCTGCCTCAGGAAAAGGTGACCAACCCACTGGATATTTGTTATGACATACTCTGTGAAAATTCATATTTTCAGGTATTGTATTTTTTTTAATTCTTTAAAATTATTATCCTAAATGTTTATAGCTTTGTCAGTAGACTGTTGTAATAACCTCCTCGTTAGTCTCCCTGCCTAATCACTTTATGCTGTAATGTCTCCTCCATTTAGCCACCAAATTGATACTACTAAAGCACAAGTTTGACCATGTTATTCCCCAGTAAACTCCAGTGTTTCCCTCTTACCTCTGTGGTTAAATATGAACTTTTCTGATAGGCACCTTTCACAACTGACTCCAGCCTACCTTGCCATCTTTATTACAGTGTTTCCCCTTCATACACTTTTTTGGTCTAGCCAAAGAGGTCTTTTTTTATGTATGATATACCTTTTCATATACATATGTGTACACACTTGTACGTATATATACTGCTTCCCCTTAGAGAATCTCATCTCTTTGAAGGCAGAGGCTGTGTCATCTTTTGTTTCTGTAGTGCCTGCCACATAGTATGTGCTGATAAGATACATGCTGATTATGATTTTTACATTACAGCCTTTTCCGGATATAGCCTCCTATTACCCATCCCAGTTTAATCCTTCCTTGTCACAGGAAAAAACAGGCAAAACCAACACTGACTATACCTAGCAGGATATACAGCATTCTGTTCCATAGGCCCTGCTTCTCAAATGTTTAACTCAAAGTTTCTTGCAGTTTTCTTTCTTTCAATCACTAAATTAAAATTTTTCTTTTAAATTTTCTGGGTTTGAACTTCATTGTTGTTCTAGATCTAATTAAAACTTTATTCAATATTTTTATATCTCTTACCTCCAAACAAGCCAAGTTTTTTCATATGGGTAAGGAAACATATAACAAAATTGTTTTACCAAGTGCTATAATTTTTACATTATAACATTGATTGTCTGATGTACTTATTTATGGTCTATGTTTCAGTAAATAATTTTGTTCTATAGAAATTTCAACTGGAAAGGGTAAATCTACAAGAAGTAAAACGGTCAACTTATGATCATACAAGGAAGTGTGCAGACCAGCTGCTTCTTTTGGGTCAGGTATATGAACATTATACATTTTATGAGTTGTTTTTGTGTTGAACGAGATTGTTATTTTAAGACTGCATGTTTTTTAGTTTTTTATTCTGAATATATTAAACACCAAAAACAAAAGAGAGAAGCATTTCCATATACATTGTAGAACAGCAAAAGGATTTTATGTGAAATTATTATATGTGAATTATTATTATGAAACATTTTATTATATGTGAAATCATTAATGTGTGTGTATGTGTGTGTGTGTGTGTTTGTATATATCTTTGTATGAGCATTAGCACGAGAAGGGTGGGATAGGTTTGAATTCAAATTCTACCTTAAAATCTTACTAGCTGGGAATGTAACCATTAGCAATTCACTTAACTTCTCAGTCTCAGTTTCCTCGTTTATAAAATGGAGATAATAATAGCATTTACCTCATAAGTTTGTTGTGAAAATTGAATCAGATAATATATGTAAAGCATTTTGCAAAAGTACCATATGAATACTAGCTTTGTTTTTTTGGCAATGCATTCATTAGCTTACATTCTTATCCCCTCTCCACAGTGAAAAAGGAAAACATGGTCCTTTTAACAAGTAATCATAATCCAGCAAAACAAATGCACAAACTGTCTATGTCCAAAAATGTGTGTCATATGTACCTTGGGTCTACCACTACCTGTCAGGTGTCTCTGGGATTGTGACTGGTCATTTCATTGATCAGAGTTATTATTACATCATTCCAAGTGTTTTTTCCTTATTTTTCAGTGTTATAACTGTATAAATTGTTCTCCTAGTTTTGATCACTTTACATCAATTTGTACAAGTGAGTTTCTCTGAAATAAACCCCTACATATTAATAATGACTGAATCTCCTCTTTATAACTTTACTCCTCTTTACATGAGTGAGAAAAATGGAAATTTTATTCTGTTGGAAAGTAAACATATGTAGTTTAATGAGACAGTATTTCTCTTATCTACAAAATGTCAACTTGAGAGGTACTTTGGCAAAGACTTGGGGGGACCTGGTTCAGGTCCTACCTCTTACACACATTGGCCATGTACAAGCACTTGGCCTCTGAAGCAGATCTCACAAATTTAAAATAGAGACAAAATGCCTATCTATATCAGTGGAGGAAATGCCTAACTGGTATATGCCTCCCTCTTGCTCCCTGCCTCCCCCCACCAAAAAAAGTTATTTGCATAAATGATTTTCTTTTGTGGTTTTTTTGGGAGGAGAAGATTGTCCCTTTAAAAAATGACATCTTTTGTTTTTTACATTACCTTTGTTTCTAACATATTTTTACCACTTTAAATTATGTTCACACAAAATTGAATGGTGGTAGCTGTGAGCCCTATATAAGAGTAGGCATAACATTTATTCATAGACCTCAAATGAATGATGCCATGTTTCGTTCCATTCTTGCCTAGATAGATAAAATATATCTTAAGATTAAGAGCTTTCCTCAAGTGTATCCTTCAGCAGTCATTTGTTAAATTCTAAATAAGAAAGCTTACATTGATAGGAAAATTCTCATATTTAGAAAAACTTTTTCTTTACATATTAGACAGACAGAGCTGTGCAGTTGCTTTTGGAAACCAGTGCAGATAACCAGCACTATTACTGTGATTCACTGAAAGCTTGTTTGGTGACAACTGTCACTTCTTCCGGCCCTTCTCAAAGTACCATTAAGTTGGTTGCTACCAATATGATCGCCAATGGCAAGTTGGCAGGTAAGGTCACGTGTGTGTGTCTGTCTGTCTGTCTGTCTTTCATCTAGTGATATATGACTTGAAGATCTGGTAAACCAAGACATTCAACTGTTGCAAAAATGTTTAATTAAAATGATCTTTTGGTCTGTCTTTTGTTATAAGGAAAAAAGGAGGCGCACTAGAAAAACTCATCATTCTTGTGTTTGTAAATAATAGACAGATATTCTTTTGTCGTTTATGTTTACCTTTATAGACTCCATCCATATTTGTACTTCTTACATTAGTTGCTTGGGGGAGTAGCAATGATACCATACAAGGAATTTTCTTTAAACATTGTCTTTAATTTTTAAGATGGAAACTTCAGCAAGCTGTGTGAGCCCCTGGGATCTAGCTAAAAGTTGATTTAAATGTACAGCGGATTTTCTTTATTCTAAGAATTAGAAACAGCTTTCTAAGTTTTAGAAAGTTTTTATTTGATTTCTTTTTATTCTTCTTTTTTAGAGGGAGTTCAGTTACTCTGTCTCATAGACAAAGCTGCCGATGCCTGCCGCTATTTACAGACATACGGTGAATGGAATCGAGCAGCATGGCTTGCCAAAGTAAGTAATTAATAACTCAGATTACTACTCATGAAATTTCCTTGCGCTTTTGACCTAGGATATGGAAATCTTTAGTACTGGAAGAATTTTGTACAGTTACAGTATTAGTAGTTTTCTTCTAAGCCCTTATATTCTTTCTGATTATAAAAATGCCTTTCTTCTATGCAAATATGTATGTAAATATAAAATGAGAGATTACATCATTAGCAAATTAATGAGAGCAATAGACTTAAGTTTATGAGATAAACCTACCCTTATTTGCAAAAGTATAAAAATGAGCAGTTAAATATTAATGATGAAATTTTCTTTCCCTTAGACAAAAGCCATTTCATTTCTTAAAAATGGTATCATTATCATTATTTTCAGTAAAGAATAAATACAGAAATTAGGGGCAAACTGAACTTTATTGAAAGCCAGTTGTTTTCTTTGTAGTTGTCTAGACGGAGATCTAGTTTCATATAAATACCTTTTTTTAAGCATACTTTTTGTTTTGTTTTGTACTCCTTACAAAGGTTCGTTTAAATTCAGAGGAATGTGCTGACGTTTTGAAACGATGGGTTGATCATCTTTGCTCTCCACAAGTCAATCAGAAATCAAAGGCTATCTTGGTCCTTCTATCCTTAGGCTGCTTTACAAGAGTGGTGGAGATGTTACACAGGTAAATCCAGGAGTGTTTTAAGCAGTTCTTATGATTGCTATTTAGTAGTCATGAGTTCTGAAGAGAATGTTTGCTTCCAAGTAAATCTCAACTCAGGAGTATTTTCTCCTTACAATTTAAGTATAAAAATGTCCCTAAGTTTATCAGGAATTAAACTTCTGGAAAAATAGGAGTAAGATTCAGAATTATTTTGATAATGTAAAAAATTGGTCTTCATTGGACAAAAATTTAGTTAATAGCTATTATATCTATTTCTTTAGCACTTCAAAGCTTACAGAGCACTTTTCTAAACCTGTGGATTTTGTTCTACAAATTTTATTATAATCTCCATTTTATAGAAAAGGCAGCTGAGGTAAGGCTTAAGATAAATGCCTTACCCCCAGATCTATAGTAAGTATCAGAATTCCAGCTCAGGCTTTTATTGACGCCAAGTCTGTATTTTTGTTATAGTATACTGTGGTATTCAGAAATACACAGACTAGGCTAGATACTAGAATGTGATTCCATTGGTCTAGGCAAAGTCCAGTTGAGGAAACACTCTCTACAATTCAGGTTGGCTCCTTCTCTGCATTATAGTTGCCTAGAGAACTGAGAAATTCAGTGATTTGTCCACAGTAATACAGCCAATTTGTGTCAGATAGGACTTGAGCATTGGTCTTCCTCATTTTGAGGGCTAACCATCCACTGCCTCAGTTTTCAGAAAGAACAAATCAAAAAAACAAAACCTTTGTGGGAGTAAAGCAAACTACACAAAACCTAAGATGGGGAATAAATGATGATATGTAGAACTATTGTTGGACTCCTAAGTAGGAGTACCTCTCATTCCACATTTATGAAAAATGTAAAAAGCATTCCTTAAGAGTTAACTGTGTGGTATATAGACAGAAAAATGGGACAATCCCCCAAAGCTCATGTTCTGATTGAGAAAAACATAGAGAAAGCACATAGTTCTACCACAGGGCAGATGGGAAGGCCCAGTGCTTTTTATGTAGTAGTGAGGACAGATAGCTGGTAGTGTGTCTTCTTTATTGTTACTTCTATTAATAAAACCATATCCATCCCTGACACTGAATCATTTGGCTTTAGTGACAAAAGTTGTTTTCTGAGTCCACAGTAGGGGGAGCTCCATGTTAAGTGCTTATCTTGTGTGAAGCCATGACTGATCATACCTAGCCTATCTAGCAAGTGAAAATGGAGAAGGAATATTTATAGAATATGGTATTCCTTGGTCTAGGCCATAGGGAAGGGCTGAGAAACTATTTGATTAACAGTTTTACTCCCTAGAAAGATCCCTTGCTTAAAGAATAGTGAAGGCCTCCCCTGAGGACAGAATAAAGGAAAAGAGTTTTCACTTAGACAACCAAAGTTTTGTGTAGCGTTACCATTCACAGGAATAATTTGTGGAAAGTCTTTGTGTAAGCATGTGGGATCATGCTCTTCTCCCCACTTGCCCCATCCCCCTGCACTCCCTTGTCGAAAGCTTTCAAGTCGAATGCTAACACTTTTTTTCTGTTTGCCAGCATGAGGTACTTTGATAGAGCTGCCTTATTTGTTGAAGCTTGTCTAAAGTATGACACAATTGAAGTAAATGAAGATACAAATATCCTTTTCACTGGGGTGTTTGTTCACCTTGTCAGTGGGGAGGGGGTGATAGAAATGGGAATTGCTCTTCATTTTATGTCTGCACTCTAGGTACCACAGATTATATTGGGGGGAAACATACACTGCACTGATTCATCAGTCTGGTTTAGAGGAATGATTTCGGATGCCTGCAGCTTGGGAAGTGGTAGAGAATGAAAATCCTGGAACAGGACTCAAAATGCAGGCCAGGAGTGATCGATCATAGGCCATGAAAAGTTTGCAGGAAGTGGCAGAGTACAGGGATTCAATCTTGTTTTGGTTTTCTTTTAAAATGCAAATAGAGAAAACAGACAAAGAAATGCAGATGAAGGGCGAGTTATGTAAACAAGTCATACTTAAATAGCTCTCCTTAAGGGGGTTTCTTTCATCTATTTCTCTGGGAAATATTTCCCATTACTTTTCATACTTATCTATTGAGGTAAGTTATTTTACAATCGCTATATCCGTTATCCCAAATAGTTAAAAATCTGAGAAGATAGAATGTTTTGAAAACTTCTAGGCCATGCTAACATTCATTCTCTCCCACTCTAGAATTATACTTAGTTCCTTTATTATGTTAACAATCCCTTTTTTTCCTTTCAGATGAAGAATGTGTGGACATTTTAGAGTAATGGCACTTTATTCTATTGCCTTTCTCAATGCATTTTCTTACTTTTTAGAATTGCGTGCACACAGTTCCCCAAATTGGTAGGTAGAGAGTACATGATTTGTCCCTATGAGAAACTAAGACACGCTGACTTAGCCAGGCTCTCAGAGCTTGTTAATGGTGGAGTCTGAAGAAAACATCTAGCTCTTGCCTTAATTTCATAATGCTTCATATTGTGATTGAAGGCTTTTCTTTTGAAGAAGCTACTTAAGATGTCATAAGTAATACAAATCTACAAAAATGCCAACTTTTGAGCTCTAACATGTTTTCCTACTCTTTTTTACCAACTTTTAAAATGTAACTGAAATGTGCTCATAAATATTTTTTCCCTTGAATTCTCAGTGTTCAGCTGTTTTCCTTTTTCAAGTTTTACTTGGGTTTAGCCTATGAAAGCATCAGTTGAAAACCGGCCTTGAGTTCAGGAATCTTATTGTTAGGAGGGAGTCTTCTAATAAAAATTTCTAACAATAAGTATTACTCTTGCACAGGAAGGGTTCTTCTATATAAATGAAAAAGTGCATGAAACAAATGAATATACAGCTGGGTGGATTATTTTGCTCATGTCTTATTGTTCGTAATCTTTCTAAGAAGTATTCTTTAAAATAAATTATCAATATAGGATCTGATATAGTTCTTTCTAATTCCTTCTGTTTGTAAACTATGCCACCGTACACAGCATCTCAACTGCCAAGCGTCAGAATACAAGCTCTTGTTTTGTCGCCCATCATTTATCATCTCTTTATGTGAGAAGAGGGTTCTTTAATGTAAAAATTGATAGTTACAAAATGCACAGTCATTGAAGACTTCTTGCCTTCACCCAGGGTTTGGAACTTAATGGTGAGCTCATTTTGCCCTTTGCTTCTTTCCTTAACCTTTGACAATACAAAAGCTAATCCTGGCAGTATATGCAGATTATGCCCGGAGTTTGAAGAACCTCGGTTTTAAACAGGGAGCTGTCCTTTTTGCCTCAAAAGCAGGAGCAGCTGGTAAAGATTTATTAAACGAACTGGAACAACCCAAGACTGAGGTGACTGAAGAGTGACAAGTTCATGCACACCATAGACATTTGGCATGAGGGAAGGGAGCCGATTCAGTCACAGTCACAATTCAGAGAACGATGAGGATACCATCAAAAAAATGTATCTTTTCTTGTAAGCAGTGTACTTGTAAGGTGTCTTATCTTGTTCTAAAGCTATATATGCAGAATATTATGTAAGGATTTAACTTTTAGGAGCAATTTCTGTATCCTGTGTTTATTATGTGGAAAATATAAAGCACTTCAGATTTTATGACTATATATTAAAGTTTTATAAAATCCCTGAAATGTACTTTTTTATTTTATGAATTTTGAGTTCAAGGGACTGGGTAAATGCTTCTGTCATTTGCCTAAAATCTGGGATGTTTAAAAAAAACTATAATGAAAGCTCTATGGGAAAATTAGAATTCCTTTGCATTGTATATTTAGATGTGTGTATATATACATACATACATGTGTACATGTATACACACACACAAGATTGGAATCTCTAGAAGGCAAAACTGTTTCAATAAATCTGATTCACCAAAGCATTATTTGCTTTTTCTTGCCTTGAAAACACCTCAGCCCTACAGTTATTTTGGCTGATGCATTTGTTTTTCACATCATCTTAGATTCATAGCTCAAAAGGCGAATTCTACCTTGTAGTGATGAGTACCTCTGAATTTTTCTGTTTAGCAGCATAAATCTTTCTGGATGGGATATAGCAAGGTAGGGGAGATACTGGCATTTTTCCGTTGTAAGCATTCTTTTTAAAAAAAAATGTTTTTCTGCATCTTGAGATATCTTGTTTTCCTTATCATTCTTGGTGCTTTATTTCTCAGCTGATCTGAGGCAGACATGTTCTTTTTACTTATATTTGTGATTGACAGGAATATTTTAGATATTAAACATATCTTTGGGGCCATCAAAATGTCACACTCAAACTAAATAGAAAATGGAGCATTGACATTTTTAGGGAATTTAATTCTGAAATCATTGAAAACTATTATGACTTTAAAATCTTTATTTTAAGCAGCTGTACAAATTTCTATTATAGCCTCTTAGTTATTTCCTATGTTAGAAAAGATGAATTTACTGTTATCCGATGTTTGAGAGCTACATATGTTTTTAACACAGTAAAAGTTTTTTCTCCTATGTGAAAATAGTATTTATCATAAATAAAATTAAAATGTTAACTATATAATGAAGTGATGAATTCATAGTTTTTTATATACATTATAATGTGACTTCATTTCTATAAACAGAAAATTTACATGTTTTACTATGGTGTGTCTTGTCTTCCTGCCAAATGTTCTGCATATCGTAATATACATTCCATTCATTGAATTACAAACAAAATCTGTATAATTATGTTGATGTGGGAAAAATATATACACATAAAGACTTGCCTTTAGGATTAACTTTGGCGCAGCCAGGGGCAGTGTTAGCGTAAAGTCTGTTTGTACTTTATGCATCATCCACATACGACATAGAAAATTAGTTCTTTTAAAATATAACCTGCACCATGCATGATTGAGGTATATTTAGCTTTGAATTGTGTTCTATACCCTCGGAAACTTCAATGTTTTGAATTTCTGGTCTTGTGATGTCATGTTCAAATGACCTCATTCTTGAGGTCTCTATGTTTTAACTTTGTTGTCTGAGCATTGTACTTATGTTTAATGTTCAGCTTTAATCACTACTTTCTGTATGGGATATTGACAGTGTTAAGTCATTGCAAAGATTCATTTAAAGTCATGCGAAAAAATAAAAAGTTAAATAATGTAAAAACCATTGTGTTGTGATTTAGGTTAATGCATTGAAATGGAAAGATCACATGTCCTTTATCTTTATGTCAGCTAAGCAGGTGATTTTTCTGCTCACTTTTTGAATCAATAAGTAGTCAGAATACAAAGTCCATTCACTAACATTTTGATTTCATACAGTTGGTGACTTTGCTGAGAGATGCTGGCTCAAACTCAAGATCATAATAGAAAATTCCTATTCTTTCACTAGTATATCTTTATTTGTGGCTCTTTTTGCCACAGAGAACCCAGCTCCTAGTCTTTAATTTCAAGTTCATTCTTGGTATTAATGAAGATTTCATTTATGCTGTGGTGCACCAGTGATTAGAAACTCTCAAATAAGAGGATTTGACCCAGAGTTTGTAACTAGTAGGGTAGGAAAATGGTTTCCACTACCTGTCGTACCCCTAACACCTCTGCACTTACTGCCTTCGAAGGTCTTAGGGAAAGACAACAGATGTTATGATTCAGTAAGTATTTTGGGGCCATTGGCTAGATTCTGACATTACCTGACATAAGTAAAGCTTATTACAAGAATCTTTCTATGCAACATACAGTCAGAACTTGTAACTTTTTGGCATGTTAACATGATTTAGTGTCTGTAATTTTGGTTTTTTTTTTTTCACTAATCTTTAACCCTTAGGTGAAAATAAGTGAAATACCAAGTAATACATGGAGGTGATGGTTTACAGTGGACTCTAGACTTGGTAAGTATAACAAGAATGAAAACTGTTTTAGGACAGTGGAGTTCCTAAAGATGCTATTTTTTTTTTCTTTTGGTACCTTATTCCCAAAGAAGGGATTATGTGGTACTGCTGGCTGTGATAATTTCAGTCATTGAATCCTATAGCCAGCTCTAAAGCAAGTGGTGACAACATAGAAAATAAAGATGGAGAACCTGTGACCAAGCAGTAGTATTTCGTGCCGACATTTTTCAACATGGCTTGGTTTGCTAGCATGCTTGTAATTACTACCAGTTACACAAATAGAAAACCAGGTTGCCTGCAAGGATGGTAGTGTTGTTCTCAGAAACAGGGAAGTTTGAAAGAGGCAAAAATAAATTCTGTTTTGGATGTGTCTCATTTCAGAGGCAAATGGAATATCCAGATGGAAAAGTCAAAGAGGCCCAATAAACAAAGTAAGTTTGGAGTTCAAGGGCGGTTAGATCTGGATTTGGGACTCATCTATTAGAGGTTATAAACCCATAAAAAGTGATGATAGTCACTGAGAAAAGGTATACAGAGAAAAGGCCAAGTACAGATGTTCACAAGATACCCTCAATTAAAGTGTGAGATAGACTGCTCTATCAGTAGCTGGTGGCAACTCATAGGATGAAAGGCAATTGGATTTAACAGTTGAGGGTATTGCTAACCCTAGAGATCCAGTTATGGTTGATTAGTGAAGTTAGATGCTAAGATTGCTAGTGAATGCAGAATGAGTGAGACATGAAGTACAAGGAATAATGTAGATAGCTTCTTTTTACTAAATGCTTTTCTCTACCTTCATTTCCAAATACGTCCCTCCCCATGCAAAAAAAAAATGTTCTTTCTAACATTTTAAAAAAAGGAAAAAAAGTCAATTTAAAAAGAAACTGCACATTAAGTGAGTCTAATAGTTTATACAGTTTGACCCTCATCCTCTCCCACCCATGCCCACCTTTAGAAAGAGTAGAAAAAATACACTATGCACATTGAGTTTTGATTTTTGTTTCTTTCCATTTACTTTCTTATAATCATCATGATAGACCAGCTCTTAAACTGTGGATCACACAATAGTACAAGGTTTCTGAATGTGCAATGACCAACAATTAAAAATCACACACATAAAGAATCCAAAGTGTTCCTGGCAGGGCTTGCCTGTGCTGTATCACCCAACTTCACTGCAACCAAGGTTCTGAACACAAAGCATGCGCACTTTGCACTGCACATGCCCTCAAGCCATGCATTGCCAACAAATGCTACTGAAGTGGGAAAAGGGCTTGTGAAAAAATTTAAGATGCCCTGTGACAGACAACATCTGTCAGTTTGGCTGAAGAAATATAGGAAGAAATAGAAATATAAGAAGTCATCTGCTCATTTGAAAACAGGGACAGGTGAGTGGGTTTTGTTTTCTTTTTTAAAGGATGGAGAAGACTGGCATATGAAGGAATCAGTCACTAAGGAGACTTACAACTAAGGAGACTGATACAACAACTGTAGTTGAGAAAGGTCAAGCTTTTGGAGAAAACCAGGGGATGGCTGGAGAAGATCTAGGGATTTAGGGAAGAGATAAGCCTTGTAGAGCATAAGAAAGAATGGAGGTTTGGTTTGTGAAATGGGGGAGATGAGGGAACCTGTGACGCAGTAGAGGAGTCAAAGCCCTCCTAAGAGAGAAGGGCCATTGCTTTCATTCTTTTAAGAGCTTTGGTCGAATTAAAGTGTGTGTTCTTGAAAATTTTATCAGTCCAGTCAGGTTGGTTGTTTTGTTTTAAAGCATTAACAAGGGCCTAGAGTAAAAAGACTGGTAATAGCGTGTGTGTAGTGCTTTGAAGGGTACAAAGCAGTTTACAAATAAATATTTTATCGTTTGATCTTCACAGCAACCCTGGGAGTTAGGTGCCAGAGATAGGATTTTAACTTGAGACTTCTTGACCCCTGTTTTATCACGACACAGTCCACCTTGCTACTCTCAGTGCAAGTAGGTTGCACTTGAGATTATGACCTACAGAGTTCTAGTGAACACAATGGGCAAGGTTGTGTGACTTGCCCCTGTGGCATGCCCATAGTTCAAAAGTAGGAGCTGTTATTGATTACTCTTTAGGGAGTCTGTCATTCACCCACTTATGAAATTCCCTCATCACTTCTTCACACAGACATCACAAGGAAAACAGTTCTTAATTTAATGTATCAAGCATTTGTTTAACTCCTATATAAGAGGTACTATGCTAAGAGCTAGGGATACAAAGCAAAAACAAAACAGTCTTTCCCCCCGTGGAGCTTGCATTCTGTTAAGGTGTACCTATGTTCTTTCCCAGTGCTTCCTGATCCTCTATGCTGGGCACAATAAGGATGCCACTATACAAGTCTGTGCTTTGCCAAAGGCCAATCTGACCCAACAGTCCCTGCATCTTTACTGACTTGCACTGGTTCAGGGGATACTGTAAGTGTGACAGTATAGGCAGTATTACCCATTTCTGAGCTGCAGCATCATAGACTTATTTTTCACTGGCACCTTTTCCCTTCAGGATTGTCTTTTTTTTAAATTGTTTTATTTGTTTTCAGTGTTCTACAATCACTTCTATATATCTTAGATTTTTCCCCTCCTTCCTCTGTATTTCCCCACTCCCTCCCTGAGGTGGCATACAGTTTTATATAGGTCCTACACATACGTTCCTATTTAAATATGTTTTCACCTTAGTCCTGTTGCGTAGAAGAATTAAAATTCATGGGAGAAATCATACATAATACAAAATACTACACATAATACAAAAGAAAATGATCTGCTTCATTTTGCGATCAAATGTGGAAGGCATTTTGCCTTAAGAGACCATTGAAAATTATTTAAGTCCTTGCATTGCAATGAAGTACTAAGTCTACCAGAAAAATTCCTCACACACTGTGGTCGTTGCCTGTGTATAAAGTTCTTCTGGTTCTGCTCCTTTCACTCAGCATCAGTTCATGTAAAGTCTTCCCAGGCGTCTCTGAAGTCTTCCTGTTCATCATTTCTTATGGTGCAATAATATTCCATTACATTCATATACCACAGTTTATTCATCCATTCCCCAACACAAAGAGAGCTATTATAAATATTTTTGTATGTGTGAGACCCTTTCCCATTTTTATGTGCTCTTGGGGATACAGTCCCAGAAGTGGTATTCCGCTGGGTCAAAGGGTATGCACATTTCTGTAGCCCTTTGGGCATAGTTCCAAATTGCTCTCCAGAATGGTTGGATCAGCTCACAGCTCCACCAACAATGAATTAGTGTTTCAATTCTCCCACATCTTCTCCAATATTTATCATCTTCCTGTTCTGTCATGTTAGCCAATCTGATAGGTGTGATGTGGCATTACCTCAGAGTTGTTTTGATTTGCATCTCTCTAATCAATGGTGATGTAGAGAATTTTTTCATATAACTAGATTTAATTTCTAGATAGAATTTAATTTAGATTTAATTTCTTCCTCTTAAAACTGCCTTTTCCTATCCTTTGACCATTTATCAATTGGGGAATGACTTGTATTTTTGTATATTTGACTCCGTTCTCTATATATTTTAGAAATGAGGTCTTTATCACAGACACTAGTTGCAAAAATTCTTTCCCAGTTTTCTGCTTCTCTCCTAATCTTGGTTGCATTGGGTATGTTTATGCAAAACTTTTCAGTTTAATGTAATCAAAATTATCCATTTTGTACATCATAATGCTTTCTCTCACTTGTTTAGTCAAAAATTCTTCCCTTTTCCATAAATCTGATAAATACACTATTCTTTGCTCCACTGATTTGTTTACAGTATCTATATTTATACCTAGATCATGTACCCATATGGACTTTATTTTTATGTATAGTGTCAGGCATTGGTCTATACCTAGTTTCTGCCACACTGTTATCCAGTTTTCTCAACAATTTTTGTCAAACAGTGAGTTCTTATCCCAGAAACTGGGGTCCTTGGATTTATCAAACAGTAGATTGCTATATTCATTGCCTACTGTGCCTTGAGTACCTAACCTATTCCAGTAGTCTACCCTTCTGTTTCTTAGTACCAAGAGCTTTTGATAATTGCTGGTTTATAATACAATTTGAGATCTGGTAGGGTTAGGTCACCTCCCCTAGTGTTTTTTTCATTAGTTCCCTTGATATTCTGGACCTTTTGTCCTTTCAGATGAATTTTGATATTATTTTTCTAGCTCTGGAAAGTAATTATCCAATAGTTTGGTATGACATAAGTAAATTAATTTAAGAAGAATTGTCATTTTTATTATATAACTCGGCATACTCATGAGTAACTGAGGTTTTCCCGCTTACTTAGTTCTGACTTTATTTGTGTGAAAAGTGTTCTGTAATTGTGTTCATATAGTCCATGGATTTGTTCAGGATTGTCTTTTTTAGTGCAGAAGCATTCTTTCAGAAGTCAGTAAAAGTGTTTTCTTTGGTGTATATATGTTTTATTGCTATTTTTTTCTATAAAATTTTCCTTTAGCAGCAGCAGTGACATTTATGTTAGTTGTGATTGTCCTGATACATAGTAATATGAGTCTAAACCTGGAAAATTTAGGTCGGTGAATGTATTCTAAAAGTTAATGACTCCTCGGGGCAAGCAACCTTTGTAACTCCAAAACTCCATCAAGACTTAAAGAGGCCATGAAAAACCCTATGTCCTATTCCACTAAAACAAACGGAATCTTTCCTTTATACATAGTTCTCCTCAGGACTATTAATGCTGCTTGCTTAAACCGAGCCCCTGGCTAAGACTTTGAAACTGTTCTCTGACTGTGGTTCCTATGAAATCTCGTAAATGTCTTTCATCTTGTTTGCTTGTTCAACTCCAAAGAACATTTGGAGAGGCATGAAACAAGGTGTTATAGGACTTGGCAAGCAGTACCAAGCAAGCTTCAGAGAAAGGTTTTTGTAGACCTTGAGAACCAGACTCTTGATCTCCCCATAAGTAACTCTCAGGAGAATGGACAACTGCAAGGGCCAGAATGCCTAGGACCCAGTTTTATAAACTTAAGGCCCTGTGGGGCTGTGAGATGGTGGGAAAAGTGGCTTTATCACCATTAAGGTACCTCATAGGATATGTGAGGCAAAAGTTCTCTGGGGATGGATGGCCCAGCATTCTTTGGAGGATGATTTTAAGATCTCCAGTTCTCCAGAGTTAACAGAACCAAATACAGTCAAGAATGGAGCCTAGTTCACACTTTTGCCAAGTATTTCATCAGAAAGGAGAAATTGGATAGAACAAACTGAGAAGAATGTAAGACAAAATCAATCAGATGAAAAATTCTCCAATTACTGCCTAGAACATAGACGCCTTTGAAGGGAGGATCTCAGAAAGTTAAGGGGGTAAGAGAATTGGGAAGGGGGCGGGGCTGGGTAGAGCTAAAGAGATAGGTTCTACTGAATGGTAGTGTTTTTTGAAAATATTAGCTTTCTGTTCACAGGAACCCTTTCAGTGTAAAAATAACCAAAAACTGAGATTTACCACCAAAACTAACTCATTGTTGCCTTTGTATAAAAACATTTTCCCCAGGTCAGAACTTGTGATTTCATCTAGTAGGGAATTCTTCTTGTGGACATTATCCCCACTGTTGCAGATCAGCAACTCTCAATAACTTAATAGCTCTTGAGTGTTGCAAGGGACACTGACTGAGAGTGACTGCCCATGATTACATCACCGGCAAAAATTGGCAGAACTTGAATTCATCTCTTCCTGACTCCAAGGCTCTATCCATACTATCCAAGGCTCTGTTTCATACTCTATCCACCCTATGAAAGGCAATTTCATGTAGGGAGGGGATAGAGTGCCAGCCTTGGAGTCAGCAAGACCTGAGTACAAGTGCTGCCATCGATCCTTATTGGACTCATCATGATATATTGTTTATAAGTAGCTAAAGCAAAGGAATGATTAGCATTGGTACCCTCAGTGGCCACAAGATGCATATATTAGTCATTTATTCTAAAGACTTTATTTTGAGAAATAGCCATTGATTTTATATATATATATATATATATATACATATATATGTATGTATATATATATATGTATGTATATATATATATATATATATATATATTAAAAAACCTTTGAAACAACAAAAAATATTTACCTGAAAATATTTTAAGTAAACCTAATTTTCTGGATATTGTTTGCTTTTTATACCCATCATTTCCTAATAACCCACAGGCCTCTTTGAAACTAAAGGACAAATTAAGCAAAACCAAGTACAGCAACTGTGTTGTTGCAACATACACCACATTCTGCACCCATAGTTCATTACTTGCCCTGGGGAGAGGGAAATGGAGGAAGATAGCACTTAACCACTGGATGGATCAGGAATTGCTTCTTGTGCCCTCCATATAGTAGGGGTTTAATGTTTGTTGAATTGAGTGGGTGAAAATTTGCTGCATTTTGCCTCAGATATTTCCATTATTGCTGCGGCAGTGATTTCATGAGGGAAGCACGTATCTCACATTGTGATCAAATTAACTTATAGAATGCTACGACCCAGCAGAAGAATTGCCAAATTGTGCCTGTTAGCTGAGATTGAGTAGAAACAAAATGTGTGCCTTTGTGGATGATTCAGTAAATGGAAAAAGTCAACAGTAATTGAACATATGTACATATGTAGAAGGAATGACAGACCACTCTAGTTTATTTGTCAAGAAAATCCCAAATGGGGTCACAAAGAGTCATTAAAACAAGTGAACAACAGCAATTATGTATGTATGTATGTTATAACCATATAAATTGCTCCCCCCATAAAAAGGTTGAACACTTCTAATTAATTTATATTCTGCAAGGGCAAATAAATATTAAATAAGATTTCTTGAGGATAGCTCAGAAATCACAATTATATTATTAACTTGGTTTGAGTTTAAGCTAAACAAAAAATTCAGATTTTTATCAGTGTAGTCACATTTGTTGAATGCACTGTACCACTAGATTCTACTGAAGTTTCTCTTGTTAATCTAATAATAATATACAGTCAAATAGCTATCAGGTGAGTGTTTTGTGGTTTATGATGCGTTTGATTTATGTTCCCCAATAATCTTCAGTCTTCTCCCCATTTTCCAGAGATGATGCAATAACGTGCTCCAAGTCACACAGCTCTGGAGTGGCTCAAGTTAGTTGTGAACCCCCTCACTGGCCCCCAAATCGATATTCTTGGTATACATCCCAGCCATAGTCAGGGAAACTTGAGTTCAAGTTTTGCTCCTGACACAGATGTGCTGTGTGATCCTGTGCAATTCACTTCCCTTTTCAGTAGCCCCATTGTTGCCTAGGAAGTTCCTTACTACCATGGTGAAAGAAGTTTCCTCTCATGAAGGGCCCTATGTCAATAAGTTCAATCTAAAAATTAAACATCTGAATTAATTATGAGAAAATAATAGTGGCATATGAATGGATACATCATGATAGAAAAAAGACATAGTGATAGAAACAGACATGATGAGAGAGTTAGCCATAGGTAACAACAGATGGACAGATAGATGACAGGATGACAATAATAGAGGGATAGATAAATACTGATAGAAACAGACATAATGATGGATAAACAGATAAAGATAGCGATGAATATGAAGTAAGCAGTACAATGACTGATTGAATTCAGAGGTACACCTTTAGGTGTTTGGTAGGACACACTGGAACTTCACTATACATCCCTCACTTCACCTGGGATCCTCTACCTCAGTGATTACGGACCTAAGCTTCAAAATGGCCTTGTTACAATGTATGCTTCTTGAGGACAAGCACTGTTTTTCATTTCCGCCTTTGTATCCTTAACACTTATCTTTCACATGCCTTAGCTTGTTGCACATGCTTATGAGCAAGTATTGAATTGAATGAAGGCAGGCACATATGGACCTTGAAGATGGTTCCAGTGGTACACTTTGTTAGCTTCAAAGTGCTTAAAATACTGTTAGCAAAAAATAATCTTAAGAATTTGACCTCTTTCATAAAGTAGTAAAAGTAATTGTTAATGGAATTATGTTTTTTACACATCATTCATATCCTAGAGACTACAACAATGTATTCAGAAATTATTCACTATGACCAAGTTGAGTTTATAGCAGGGATACAAGGATAGACCCCCATGATCCCTGCTACCAGGGGGTGCTAAGGCTGATCTCTTGAACTCAGGAGTTGGGAAGTGGTACAAGATGAGAAGGTGTCCAAAATAAGTTAGGCATTTATGTCATGAACCCCTGCGATCAGGAAGTCACCAGGCTGTCTAAGGAGAGGCAAACTGGCTAAAGTCATAAATGGAGCAGGTCAGAACTTTTAAGACAGAATGATAGTGGCCCTGTGAGTGGTATATGTATTTTCAGCCTGGGGGAGATAAGGGAAATACAATTTTAAATACATACACACACACAACTAAAACCTCATGATTATATCAATGGAATCAATATGTAGGAAATATTTTGATAAAATACAGCACTCTTCCCTTTATTATCTGACGTAGTTTTAGAAATGTTAATGATAGCAATAAGGACAATTGCATGATAAATTTATTTAGAAAACTAAAGGGAATCAATTTAAATTATTAATAGCATTGAAAATTACTAGGACATAAAATAAGTCCCCCAAATATTAGCATTTCTTTGTATCAACAATTAAAACCAGGAGGAAATCATAGAAAAGAATCCCATTAAAAATTAACTACAGAATGCGTAAAATATCTGATAGTCAACTTACCAAGACACACCCAAGACATAGAAATGCAGTCATCAAAGTCTTACAATAATTAAAGGATAGTCTTTACTCAAAGTTGGGCCTTGCCAATATAATAAAAATGGTACTACCTAAATTAATTTATAGGTTTTATACTATGCCAATAAAACTGCCAGGGATACTTTATAGAACTAGTAAAAATAAGAACAAAATGCACTTGGAAGAACATGCTGAAAAGAAAATAATGGGGGAAAACAGGAAGGAAGTAGGGGAAATAGCACTTCTGGACTTCAAAATTATCTTTAAAAGCAGCAAGTGTCAAAAACATTTAGGACTGATTGCAAATGAAAAAGTAGAACAGTAGAAAAGACTGGAAAAGTAAAAATCAGAAATATTTTAACTTAGTTATGTCAGTGCTTGATAAACCCAGTGGCATTAAATGAAACTGTCGTGTTATTCCTCTTCCTCCTCCTACCCCCCAGAGAAAAATGGAAGAAGCCATTTTTTGTAACAATGGCTAGAAGTGAAATGGACGGAGTTCATAAGTCACAGGCAAAATTAATTGGGAATTTCGAGAGCGTCATTTATTAGCCAGGCTGGTGACTGCCTCATGTAGAGACCCAGAGGAGACAGCCCCGAACTGAGGTGGGTGAGTGCATTTTAAGCATTTCGGCACTCCTCGGTACAGCCTTGCTGCTAGGCAAGAACCCCCAAATCCAAACCCAAAGGTGGTTGTCAGAGTGCTACTAGGCAAAGGACCCCAACAGAGGAGAGGTGCCAGGAGAGGTAGCCAATCAGGAGGGGGGAGGGGGGCTCAGCAGAAAGTGGTTACCTGGCAAATGGGGTCTAACATTAGAGGGGTACAGGTGGTTACCATGCAAATGGACTAAACAAAAAATGACTGTTAACAATTCATCAGATATTAAACCAAAGGGGAATAACATTTTGACAGGGGCCCAACAACAGAAAAACTGTTACTAAGCAAGTTATCCAACCCTGCCCAGTAACCTAACAGATATCTCTCAACCTAGGGGCCCAGGGAGGAATAATGTCCACTTCAGAAGGAGAATTCCTAAACAAAACATGGGATAGGTGAGATGATAAAAGAGAAAACACATAATTTCTGCTACAAATTTTAAAACCTTTTTGTACAAACAAATGGAGCTAGGATAAGAATGGAAGCTGTCAAGGGAATGTGTTTTGTATCATATATCCCTGATGAGAGTCTATATCTAATATCCTTAGGGAATTAACACATATACACATACATAAACATATGTGTGTATATGAAATCAAAAGCCATTCACCAAGAGATAAGAGGTCAATAATGGATATGAACAGATGATTCTGAAAGGATTCTCAAACCGTACGGAAGATTTTAAAGATGAATGCACATTCAGATAATCCTAAGATTTCATAGACCCAATATATTGGCCAAGATGAGAAAAAGATGAAAAATGTCCATATTGAAAGGGCTATAAGAAGACAAGTATTGCTAATATACAAGTGGTTGTACTGTGGATTGTTTAAAGTATTGTGGAAAGCAGTTTAGAATTAAGCAAGAAAAATTAGTAAGTTTCTCAAACTATTTGACACAAAAATCAGTGTCTAGGAATGTACTCCCAAAAAGATTGAAGAAAGCTAGGTCTTACATATGCCCAAATAGCACTTTTGTGGTAGCAAAAATACACAAAAACCTGAAAATAAAGTGGAACCCATCAGTTGAGGGATGGCTGAACAAATTGTGGCATAATAATAAAATATTATGTTACATATTATACAAGGGAAGAGTTGTATGAATTGATGCATAGTGAAATAAATAGACCTAGAAATAAACTATATATAGTAACTGCACTGACATAAAGTAAAGCTCTAAAAATATAAAAAGGCTGTATAATAACAACGGCCACCTTTGGCTCCAAAGAAGAGATGGGAGAAATGCATTTCTGTTCTCTCCTTGGGGAGGTGGAGATTATGGGTTCAGAATATTGCATACTCTGTCAGGTCCGGTTTGTAGATTGTTCTATTTAACTTTTATCCTTTCTGTAAGGATGTTCCCTAAGTGAAAGCTGGACAGCAATATATCTAGAAATGACTAGTGTGCAAATAAAAGTCATCCATTTAAAAAAAAATAATGAAAATGTTCTTACAATTTGAAGGAGAGGGAAAATCTACTTACCCTCAGTAGATTACAACCAGAAATTCCAGAAGGCTATTTTGTGGCTAATTGCAAGTGTATTTTAATTGCATGTAGTGCATTAAACATTTATGGAAGTCCCGTTCTTTTGCATTGTGCTATGCCTGTCCCTCAAGGGGTTGTGAAAGGGTTGGTATGAAGATTAACAAGACAGAGCCCCTGCTCTCAAGGACCTTACAATCCAGAAAAGTGATTCCCGTTTAAACTAACTTTGGCATTTTTCTGCCTTAGGAAACCCAGCTTTGGATGGTTAACATTTTAGCTAGGAAATGAGAGAAGGAAGACGACCCCTAAGACTAAGTCTTGTCATTTGCTCACAAGATACTTGAAACCAAAGGCTCAAGCGAGATGTTTGGATTTAGTGACTTTCATATTTTCACAGCTGTTTTGTCAGACCCACCGAAATCTGGACTTCTGATCCCACTTCATCCCTTTCTTAAAAGCATGTGTGGGTGGGTGTGCATGTACGTGTATGTGCATGTGTCATTGTGCTTCTGTACTGAGTCTCAAATGATTGAGTGTCAGAAATAAAAAGAAAAGTTCATTGCCCTGGCTGTGTCTTAAGAAACTCACTTCATTTGCTTGCAGCAAATCCTCTCCATGAGATTTGCCATGTCAATGTTCAGCAAGTCTCTTCCTGCCTGACAGAACCCAAACCATTATTCTCACTTGCATTTCTAGTTTCAGCTCGGATTCATGTCTCATGCTGTCTGCCCAGTTTCACTTTACTAAGCTCTGCATGATGAATGAAAAGTTTGAGAGACATAGTTTCTGGGTAATTCATTTTATTAATCATGCTAGCAATAATTAATGAGAAGGTATTCGCAAAGACCCCTCATGGAACCCACTCAATGCTTATATGCCCTTGCAGAAGTGGATGTTCCTGAGGATATCAATCAACTCTGATTAGTTAACAAGCAATTGATACAATGAATATAATAAGGAAAGATCAACTTATTCTAATGAGGGTCTGGGGAACATGAATGATCACTCAGTTTTGGTCAAAGAGACTTATCTATACTATATCACCCCATTGAGGGTACTCTAGACTAAAAGGAGAATCCACTTCTTTCCAGATCTATCCAAATAAAATACAATGAACCAGAGTCCATCAATTAATTCACTTTAAATAAAATTTCATTACCTGTTAAGTAGGTCTGAGTTTTCCATTTCATTATCAGCCTTGTACTTCAAAGGCTGAATGAGAAAGTAGAAAAGGGGAAGAACCTTAGTCCTAAATCAATAATTGATTATTAATATATGAGAGAAATAATCACTTCTCTCATGTGCCGCCTGTTGAATTTTTATTGGGAGGAGTCAGAATCACACCATACCCCTTCCCCCTCACCAAGTTTTACGTATGTGAACTTAGGCCCAATTACTGGAGTGAGGCATGGTTCTGTGATTTAGGTAGCCTTAGACACTTAACGTTCTATGTGATCTTGCCCAAGTCACTTCTCTGACCTTTGGGGTTCTCAGTTATTAAGTTCAGTTAAGAAGTCTTGCCCCATCCCTACTTCACAGTGTTGTGAGGATTGAGTTGAATAATATATATAAAGTTCTTAGAAAAATGAGATACTTCAAACCAAAATAAGGAAGAAGTTTTTGCCAAATACATTCATAGAATGTTAGAGCTGGAGGCCACCTTAGAATTTATCTATGGGCAGCTAGGTGGTATGGTTGATAGGAGCACTGGCCCTGGAGTCAGGAGGATCTAAGTTCAGATTTGACCTCAGACATTTAACTGTGTGACCCTAGCCAAGTCACTTAACTCCTCCAAAATTAAAAAAAAAAAATTATTCATCTAGGCCAACCCTCTAATTTGGGGAATAGTATAAATAACGTGCAGAAAGAGGAAGTGACTTGTCCGACATCTTAACTGGTGAGGGTCAGAGGTAGGACTAGAATCTTATGCCCAAGGATGCTTTGTCCTACATGAAGGTGCAATCACATAGTACATGCAGGCATCTAGAAGGAACAGTGCATAGAGCACCTGGAGTGAAGAAGATTTAGACTCAAATCCAGCTCCAGATACTTGCCAGCTGTATGACCTTGGGCAAATCATTTCACCTCTGTTTGCTTCAGTTTCCTCACCAATAAAATGGGGATAATACCAACACCCACCTCTCAGGGTTGTGAAGATTGAATGAGTTAATGAGTCTGAACCACTTAGTACATTGCTTGGTATAAATGTCAGTAATTATTATTTTTTATGGTTATCAGGATTTCTTACTAAAAGACTAAACAGATGAAGATTATACCTCACATAACACTTGAAAACAAAGGTGCCCACAGACCAACCTTTGAAAAGTACTGGGGAGGAGGAGCCAAGATGGAACTCTCAACAAATTCTAGAGCAGCAGAAGCCACAGAACAACGGAGTGGAGATTTCTGTTCCAGAGAGGCCTGAAAGACCCACGGGAAAGGTCTGTCACGTGCCGGATGTGGAGCAGAACCCAGCTCTGGCTTGGCCACGCAGCACTGAAAGGAGCAGATCCAAGCAGGTTTCAGGGACAGAATCTCCAGCGGCAGGGCAGATCCCTCAACCCACAGGCACCAAAGGTCAATGAGAGGCTCTTTTCAGCTGGCCAAGAGGGGAGCGGGGTGTCCCCATAACTCAGGTCTCCTCAGGAGGCAGTAGTAGAGGCAGCAGCAGACAGGGCTCTCCAAAGCAGGCAGTAGCCGGAATCCTTGTAAACCCCCTAAAGGAAGTGAGCCATGTGTGGCAGCCCTGCCCTGAACTGAGCAGCTGATCTGAATCTCACACTGAATAGCCTCCCTGCCCCTGCCTAAAGCCCCTGAGGGTTTGGAGCAGCTCATCTGAATCTCAGCCCCCAGTGCTGGCTGGCTGGCTGGAACTGGAGGCAAGGTAGGTGTGGAGAGGAAACTCAGAAGTCAAGTAACTGACTGGGAAAATGCCCCCAAAAGGGGAAAAAAGAATAAGACCATAGAAGGTTACTTTCTTGGGGAACAGGTGTCTCCCCCCATCCAGTGAGGAAGAACAAGGCATACTATCAGAGGAAGTCAAGGCCTCTGCCTCCAAAGGGAACCTAAATTGGGCTCAGGCAATAGAAGACCTTGAAAAGAACTGGACCCAGGCCTCCTAAAAGAACCAAGTAATACCTTCCTGGTGAATTATTTCCTTTGATTCTCACAACAACCCTGTGAAATTGCTATTAGTTATCCTATTTTTCAGATGAGGATGGGAGTTCAGGGGACTTTATTAGATTCCTATATACATTGTACCTAATCAGTGCCTTCCCTCTGAGATGACCTTATGTCTATGTTGTGTACATCCTGTGTGCATTGGCATGTTGTTCTTTGTTAGAGTATAAGCTCCTTGAGGGGTAGCTATGTGGTGCAGTGGATAGAGCACCAGTGCAGGAGTCAGGAGGACCTGAGTTCAAATTTCACCTCAGATACTTGACACTCACTAGTTGTGTGACCTTGGGCAAGTCACTTAACCCCAGTTGCCTCATCCTGGGTCATCTCCAGTCATCCTGATGAATATCTGGTCACTGGATTCAGATGGCTCTGGAGGAGAAGTGAGGTTGGTGACCTGTACAGCCCTCCCTCCCTCAAAACAAAGTCTAGTGCAAGTTGTGTCATTATTTCTCTGATGGTATGGTCTTCTTCAGCAACGAAGGATGAACACACATAGTAAGCTCCTTAAAGGTAGGGATAGTGTTCGAACTTTTCTTTATATTGTAGTCACTCAGCTCAGTGCCCAGCACAGGCATTTAGGATGCACTTTAACTGAATTGCCTGTACCTGTGCATCTCTGGAAGAGGTAAAATTTGAATCAAGTCTTCTAATTTTCCAAATCCATTTAAACCTTTCCTATACCATGCTGCTTTTCCTGACAATATTTATGCAAAATGTTTGCTTCCAAAATCTCAGCTAATTTTTTTCTCCCTCCTACTACTGAATGAGGCAGTGTGATATAGTACTTAATGTGGTGGATCTGGAGTTAGAAAGACCAGTGCTCAAACTTACTCTTGGATCACTTAGTAGCTGTGTGACCATGGGGAAGTCAATTAGAATGCAAGACAACAGACAGAACTGCATATTGTAAAGAGCAAATATTCCTTTATTCGTTGGTTAATGACATTTATATGGCATCTCTCTATTATTGCATGTCTTCTACCTTATGGTCACTCTCTCCAATTTCCCAATGACATCAGTACTAAGGCAATACATTTTTCCCACCTCCCATAGTGCTCAGAGACATAATTGTTCAAAGTTCAAAATGTTGATGTTGGTGACTCCTCTAAAAACTTTACCTCTCACTTCCTTAACTTTTTTAGCTCCAATGATTTCATTCTCCACCCAACTTCATGCCCAAAAATGTAGCCACATGTTAGACATCATTACTCATGGAATTTCATTCATTTTAAAAGATGAAACTTTCAAAGTTCACTCTCCAACCATTCTTCCCTTCTTCCACATATTCCATGATCTTATACAAACCATAAAAGTACTCTTCACTTTTATTCAAATCTCTAAGCTCTTTTCCAAAATCTAATCCAGACCATTTCACCTATTTTTGCTTTACTTGAATTAATATCTTGCCTTGATCTCATGGTCTTCCACTTTAATGTTTTGCTAGCTACTATGCTAGGATCCACTGGGTCTTCCCCAAACTTCTGCCATTTTCAGTGGTGAATCCTTAATAACATCCACCATCTGATGTCCCTGGTCCCTTTTCCAGTACTACTGAGAATTGGCAGAGAATATCATAAAACTAGAGGGGGAGTGAACTTTACCTACTACAAATGGATGGCATATAATCTCAGCTATTAGATAATTTTTTCCCATTCTACCCTTATTGACACTCTATCTTATTTCCAACATCTGTTCTAAATCTTTTCTTACATCTCCCTCCCAACACTATTTCTAACTTTTTGCTAACTAGCACAGGCCTTAGTTTCCTGCTTCACTGAGATTAGGGCCATCTGGTGTGAGTTCTCTAAGACCTCTTTCTTTCCTCAAAACTACTCAGCATCATTACATACTCTTTTCCTTCTCTCTGATCATGGAAGAAGAGGTATTCCAATTCCTCAGGCTAATTGAATACAGATCTAGTCTACCTAATCATCATCAGAAGACTAGTCACCACGTGATAAAATTTTTCAGCCGTAACAATAAAACAATCTGCTATGGTGCAGGGCATTACAATCTGAATTAGTGGCAGGTGTAACCAAGTCTTAGCTACCATAACACCATATATCTAGAATTGGAAGGTACCTAAGAGACCATCTAGCTCGACCCTCATGTTTTATAGATGAGGAAGCTGAGGTCTGTGGATGTTGGTCAAGGCATACTGGTAGGAAAGCACCATGGTGGATTTTGAACTCAGGTCTTCTGATTCCAAAACGAATGCCCTTTCTCCTATACCAGATCACGAATCTTTGAAGTGTGTCCTTGTTCCTTTTATCACATGAAAAATAGGATGGGAGTAGAGTTCCATGCTTAGAACCAGTGCACCTGTGTCTGAATCATTGTTCTTACTGACTGTGCAAATTGCTCAACCTCTCTGAGCTTTAGCATCCTCTTTCATAAAATAGAGAAAGTAATACTTTAGTTAGAAACAACTTCAGGAGATGCTTGTGAAGAACGGTGAGTTATTTATACCACGGTCACCTCTGTCCTTGGTACCATTCTCTTTTGTCTCTAATAGGATTTTGTTCTAGCTGTTAATCTCAGTCATTAATCTTCAGACTTTCTCCTTTCACTGGCTTCTTCTCATCTGCCTGTCAGTATGCTAATGAAGCCTTCCCTGGACTTTTAAAGTTCTATCCATCTCTCTTTTCCCTTTGGGTGGTAAAAACAAAACAAAACCAAAAAACCCCATCTATCAGTATCTGAAATGTCCATATTGTCACTACCCATTGTTTTCTCAAAATGCCATCTATCCCCAGCTCTTTCTCACAGATACCAGTGAGCCTATCAAATCTACCTTCTGATGAATACCTTCAGAATTCATCCTTCTGACGGCGCTTCTTTCACTCTGTGATTCTTTGTTGGTTAGGTTGAATACCCCTTTGTGCCTCTCCGTGCCCTTGGAGTGACCTTTAACTTTAATTCTTCAGTGTCTGTGATACTCTACGACTTTCCCTTTTCCAGCATCAATGAAAGGGTGTTAGTAGAAACATGAAGGTTTTTTAGGGAGAAGTTTGGGGTCAATAAAAGCAATTTGCACTCCCCCCCAAACCTGTTTTGTTCCTCCCCACATTCAATTCTGGGACCATGACTTTGTCAGTGTATAGTATTGGTCCAGGACACATGTACCAGTAGACCTGTTTTATGGGTTACCCATCAAAGTGCACTTGATTTTCTAGAAAATGAGCATTTTTGCCCTTTTTTCTTCCCTGTCAGTGACACATTAGCCCCTATCATATTTATATACTCTGTACTTTTGAACATATTACTGTACTCCCTCTCACTCAAATGTGTCATGCACCTTCTCACTTTGGTGCCTTTTCTCTTGATGTTGCCTGTGTCTAAAATGCCCTTCACCTGTTCAGTTCCTAATTAGCCTTTAAAGAAATTTCTCCTGTTCTATGAACCCTTCCTTGACTCTCAGTTAACACTGTCCTTCTTCCCTAGTTATCTACTTTGTTTGGCAGCCCTCTAATTAATTTGTATGCTGCGGTTTTCTGGGATTGTGTGTTATTCCCCTTCTAAACTGAGACAAGGGTTGTATCATATCTAGACTTTGCATGTCCCTAACATCTAGCCTAGTGCATTGTACCCTCTAATTTTGCTGTTTTCCAACAAAATACAATTCAAATATGTGTTTAAATGGCTTCTCCTACATTTTAAAGAATTTAGGCTGTCCAACAGGAATTTCTTCAACTCCCATCTCACCTTTAGGTCTAAAACTTCTCAGCATCTTTACTCGCTGCCTACTTTCCCCTTGTCACGGAGGAGTAGACGCTATAACTTGATGGTTAGGTAACCCAGTCCGACGTCTCAAAGACTGTGTGCCACTCACACTCTGCCTGAACCTACCAAACCTGAGAGGTTTTAAATATAGCTATGCCAATGGACTGTTGTTCAAGATAAGTTCAAAAAAACATGTTGGCTACCACTTGATGGAGGGACTACATCTTCTATCAAGAGAAAAAGTATCCATACAATTGAAATCCAAATTCTTTGATATGTATTAAAGCCAAAAAACATCTCTGATTCAAAGGTTTTCCATGCTGAACCCTTGAGAGGTATCTGGGTACAAGCCCTACTTCTATCACGTACTGATTTTGTGACCCTGGGCAAGTCCCTTAACCTTTCTATACTCCAAGTAATCCTCTAAGACTCTACGTTGCAGAAGAGATACCAATCTGCATGAGTGGAGGGAGTTTCTTCACCTGAGAGTTCCCAAAGTCCATGAACTTGTGCCATTTCTATATCCCATTCTCTGTGGTGAGCCAGAAGTGGTGGTGTTCTGGTAAACCTTTAACAGGAGACTCTTGGAGAGAAAGGGAAGAAATGTATGTAGGACATATTTCTAAGTTTATTCTGTATTATTAAACATTTTCACCATCAAGTCCAGACAGTGAACAAAGAAATGTCAAGTCCTTATTTGTAACTTTACCAGTCTCTGAAGTGTAAATGCTCACACTGAAATATTTAACAGTTGGCTTTGGAGAGATGGTTCAAGCTGATTCCAATGTACCCTTGGGTAGTAACATGGTTAACTTCAGCTCTAAATGTCCTCTGTAACATTTTAGGTGGCGAGCCATTCACCAAGTCACCAAACAGTTTGGAAAAAAAAGGCATCCGATTGTGACTTGTTACCAGGACCCTTCTCTCTTTTCAGAGCAGATAGCAGCAGCTGCTGAAATCTCTCCCTCCACCACTTCCAAATCTTGGATATTTGCATTTTATCCAGCTTGGCTCATCAAGTGTTGGATGTAGGTTGGGTGAAGAGAGGTAGGATGCAGTCCCTCTCTGAAAGAGCTTACTCTATAGTAAGAGGTATTAAATATGTGCATTGATAAATGGCATACTAAATAGAATGAGAAAGTATATGAAAAGTACAAATTAAGTTCTGTGATTGTTTAAAGGAGGGCAGGAGAGAGGACTCATGGAAGTCTTCATGGAGGAGGTGACATTTGATCTGGACCTCAAGTAACTAAGACATCCTTTTGGATTGATTCGTCTGCCACTGGGCCTTCATTTCCTTTGACTTTCATATATTAACAATCTAAATTATTGAAATTCCAAGATCATCCTCCTTCAAATTATAGAACATAAAAGAAAATAGTGAAAATTAAGGAAGAGAATTCCACTCCCCATGTAATTATATTTCTACCCAATTACACCCATTAATTACAGTAAATTCTCTGCTCTGTGGAGTTGCGTTACTTGACCTCTCCTAGTCCAGTAAAGGTATTTCTTGTCTTTCCTTGGCTTGCCTTCCCACAAGTGGATGTTATCAGAAGAAAAGGCTGTGCTAGATCCAGCTTGAACTGACAAGCATGAGGCGATTGCTAGATATTCAGTGTAAGCATCTACACCTCCCACGTCAGCAAACGCCACAAACCAGGGCTTGCGTTATTGTTCTATTGATTGTCTAAACTTAAAGTGGTGGAGTAAATGTAGATAATGCAAACTAACCTTAAAACTGTGCCCAGCACACATATTCTTTTTTAAAAAATCTGGTTGTTAAACATTTCCCAGCATTTCTCTGCCCAAAAAGGGATCATTTTCTCAAGATTCTGGAGCATTCACTTTTAGAACCAAGCTACAGAGAGACCTGTCTCAATACGAAGAAAATTGAAGAGAGAGACATAGGAAGGATTTGAAGGAAAAAAATAAGAAACTTGAATAAGGAATATCTAGTTTAAACCAAAAAAGAATGAAAGAAGGCTAGGTTTGGAGTAAGAAGAAATTATCTACAAGAATCCAGACTTTACTGTTTACTCCCTATGTGACTTGGAGCAAGACCCCCTTTATTTCTCAGGACCTTAGTTTCTGTGCCTCTACTACAAAATATTTACACATCTGACTGATGTTCTGGGGTCACAGAGTGTAACTTTTCCATCAAGTTTCTATCTTTTTTTCCTACATGGTTTATAGTTCCAGGGGAGTTTCTTTCAGTGGTAGATTATGGTCAGATGCTTTTTTTTTTCCTACTTGCTACAGACTCCTTAGGAAACCGTCTCCAATTAAAGCCTGCTTTTGTAACTGGTGGGCCCTGAGGGAGGCTGGCACTGCTCCATCTGAAGGAAGGCCTTGACCCAGGCCTCTTTCCCGGGGCAGCTCCAAGGCTTTCTGTCTTAGATAAGACATTGGCAAAGGAGACTGCATTTCTAGGCATGAGCCTTTTGTGAGAAACTGGATCTTTGTGTTACAAGTGTCACTTGTGGGTCTCTGACCTTTTGAATATTCAGTATCATAACTAACTCCTACTTCTATCCAACTTCCCTATTCACAGGTGAATTAGCCTATAATCAGTGTGAAATTCACTAGTCCCACATTTTAGCTGTGGCATATTGATAAAGGCCAATATAATCGCTGAGCTGTGCCTCTGTACCTAATTATTTGGACTGAAGTTACAGCGAGGTCATTGGAAGGGTACCTGGGTTGAGAAAAAGGAAAAGAAATGTCTAACATCCCTGACTGCCCCTTTCTGAAGGTAATTAACGAAGAGATTTTCCTTATTGATTATAAAAATTTTACACTGCCTTTTTTATTTTGGTAGGGGGAGGACTTTTGATTTGATAAGTTTAGGAAACTCTGCTAATGCAGATCAGCAACTTTTTCGCTACAGTAAGTCTGGTCTTTGAGCGTCACCGAAGGCAATGGAAGCTTAGGTGACTTACTTGCCCAGGGTCACACAGCAGTTATGTCTGAGGCTAGACTTGAACCCAGGCCTTCTTCTGAAGCCAGTTCACTATTTACTTTTCTATGGGAGCCAATTATTCCAGAAAAAGAAACGTTGGTTAGTGACATGACTTTGGATCTTTAAGAAGAGAAGTGAGGAATTTGCTGTTGAATCGTTTCAGTTGTGTCGAACCCTTTGTGTCCCCATTTGCGATTTTCTTGGCAAAGATCCTGGAGCACTTATTATTTCCTTCTTCGGCTCATTTTATAGATGAGGAAACAGAGGCAGATAGGGTTAAGTGACTTGCCCAGGGTCACACAGCTAGGAAGTGTCTGAGACCAGATTTGAACTAAGGTCTGTCTTTACTCCAGGCCTGTTGCTTTATCCACTGCACCACTTAGCTCCCCCAAACAAGGAATGTTATAACCTAAATGAGAGAACAGAGCCAAAGGCTGTCAGAGCCTAGAAATCACCTCATCTACCCTTCTCATTTTAGAGGAGAAAACGGAGACCCAGTGAATGAAATAAGGATGGGCACAACTCTGAGGATCCGGGATTATGGGACTTGTCAGTCAATGGCAGGCAGGCTAAAATCCTGGTCTCCACAATTTTCATGTTTTGTTCCCTCACATTATTCATCACTCAAACTGAAGAATTTAGGCAATGGACCTATGGTTTATGTCCTTACATTGTGGAGAGGAAAGGAGAATGATTTAAAAGTTAGGCTTTGGACTTGGCGATCTTTGATAAATCAACCAACCTGGTCAAACACACGTGCAGTGTTTTAGGAACTTAATTGTCAACTGTTGTGTAACCTCCTTCTAAAGGTTTTTCCTTTTATTGGGCAGATAGATCAGAGGATTAGGTCCTTTTCCTCTCCTTCCATTTCCTTTTTAAAACTTCCTTTGGCAAAAGCATAACGCTTTTTATTTGAATGCAATCCTCTGAAAATTCAAGGGCAGGAGAGTTTACTTAGGATAATTACATCCTGTATTGTGGTTGTCGGATCCAGAAAAAATATTTTCAGGAAAGAAAAAAGACACTATTTCAATATTTTTTTCTCCTGCTGCATTAGGATATGGTGCAAAGATGCATTCGTCAAAGCCTACTCCTATATTTTCAGTCTTACAACTAAGAGAAAAGGCATCTTCATTTTTTCATACCTTTCAATCCTTTGGAATGACCTTTCTTCTTCTCTCTACATATTCAAGTCCTATGTCTCCTCTAATGATATATTTCCGTTCAGCAAACATTAAAGTGCCTACATGTAGAAAGAGTATTGTGCTGAATCTGGGGAACTTACTACGTTTAAATAAGACTCTGCCTTCATGGAACTGACCACTTCCATTACAACCTTCTCAGAATAGTAGACGTCTGTGATATCTTCCTTCTTTAGACTCCTACAGCAATCACTGACTGTACCACTCAGTATTTAGCATTGATATTAGCCATCTTTTCATTTGTATTTCTTATCTTCCTACTAGACTGTACCTTTGTTAACAGCAAGAATACTGTCTTATATTTCTCAATGTTGCCCTCATTGCTTTAGCTTAATGCCCTACACATGTTAGGCACTCAATTTTTTTCAATTTGATCAAAAAATACTTGTCAAATGAATCAATGAATGACTTTATACTTTAATTTTCAAAGATCTATGATTTCCTCAGTGTGGGTAACATCTCCACTGATATAGATTATGGCCCATTGAGTTCTTTCCTAGTGGAGTTACTATAGCAGAAAGATTTTTCACCCCTTAGCCAACTGAGGGATGAGCAGCTCTAGACTTAGCTAGGCTGGTTCTCAGATGACAAGTCTTCCTCTCCATAATAGGCTGCCTGGACCTTCACCAGATGCCTTTCCAACTTGGTAGGACCAGTTAGAGCTTCCATGCTAATTTTCTAGAACCCAAGATAAAATTTTCTAGAGTTCAGGGTCACTTCTATGTTCCAATGAGGCAGTAGGGTAGGGTTCTATGAGCAAACATGCTACAGTGGACAACTTATCAATAAAAATCCATGAAATGTCTAAATTTAATACTCATCTCCTCTTATGATGCAAACCTCACCCCAATCATGCCTTTCCATCCTCTTGACTAGACTAGACCTTCTCTTGTCCATTTCCTCCCAGAAATCCTCCACTAGAAGATGGAGGAAAGTCTACCTTCCTTGCTAGAAGATCTTTCCCTAATATTTAATATTTCATAGGTACATGCAGCTGTCCTTATTTTTGCTATATGCAGGTGTGTCAGTTTCTGGTCATTCATCGTTTTGTTGCTATCTTTTATAACACTTCTTGTGGAAAAGCCACTATTGGTAATATGCTGAATGTATTTATGCCCAGCATACATTTGAATCACCCACAGTTTTAATTCTAAAGAGATTGTGGTGTTCAATGATTTATCTTAAGGAAAGCAAGAATTGATGAAGAAGCATTTATTAGGTACTAGCTATGAGTTCTGGGCTAAGATCTAAGGATACAAAAACAAAAACTAAGGCAGCCCCTACCATCAAAGAGTTTACACTCAAATATTTTGGGAAGGTGACATATAGGGGAATTCTGGCCAGACAGGGCTATTTTGCTTTGGAAAATGAAAGAGATGGTAAATAGAGCAATAGGGAATAAATTAACACATCCTTTCCAAAAGCAGTGGCAGTATTCATTTGTCCATGGTTCTATAAAGATGGATTTTATGTCCAGGAGAAGTTGAGGTCACTGAAAAAGCTATGCAACTTTCCAAATATAATTCAACCTATTCTTTCCTCATTAAATTCTAAGTCCAGATCATTGTTTACATACAGTTTCTGCTGAATATATATGTATAATTTCATCAACTGCATAACATAGTCTAGAAGATAACAGATGTGGTTCAAGCACTTTTTTTCCCCTCTGTATGCTGATTGTGTAGTCAGACTCTTTCAAATTTTATGCGATCAGCACAATGTCATCTGCAAACAGAAGCATCTCTAATGTATGTTAATTTTATTTTTAATGATATTTTATTTTTTTCCTAATCACAAGTCAAGAAAGTTTTTAGCATTCATTTTTACAAAACTTTGTGTTCCAAATTCTACTCTCTCCCTGCTTCTCCTCCCCTCTTCCTAAAATGGTAGGCTATTTGAATAAGTTATATATATGTTACCATGTAAAATGTATTTCCATATTAACCACAGTTGTGAAAGAAGAAACACATCACAAGAAAAAAAAACATAAAAAAGAATAAAATGAGTGGAAAAAGTATGCTTTGATCTGCATTTAGAGTTGACTGGTTCTTTATCTAGATATGGATAGCATTTTTCTTCTTGAGTGTTTTGTAGTTGTCTTGGATCATTGTGTTTCTGAGAAGAAAGGACTCATTCTTAGTCAATCATCATACAGTGCTGTTGATAGTATGTATAATGTTTCCTGATTGTGCTCATTTAACTTTGCCTAAGTTTGAACAAGTCTTTCCAGGTTTTTCTGAAGTCTGTTCATTCATCATTTCTTATTGCACAGTAGGTATTCCATTATATTCATAAACCAACGCTTGTTCAGCCATTCCCTAATTGGTGGGCCTCCCCTTAGTTTCCAATATTTTGCCACCACAGAAAGGGCTGCTATAAACACTTTTGTAAATATGGGGCTTTTTCCCTTTTTTTATGATTTCTTTGGGATAGAAACCTAGTAGCTGGATAAAAGGATATGCACGGTTTTATAGCCCTTCGGGCATAGTTCCAAATTGTTCTCCAGAATGGAAGAATCAGTTCACAACTGCACCAACAGTATATTAGTGTCCCCATTTTTGTACATCTTCTCCAACATTTGTCATTTTCCTTTTTGGGAAATGAAACCTTTATCAGAGATATTTGCTGTAAAGATTGTTTCCCAACTTTCTGCTTTCCTTCTAATCTTAGTTGCATTGGTTTTGTTTGTGAAAAATCTTTTTTAATTTAATATTATCAAAATTATCTATTTTTACATTTCATAAGGCTTTCTATCTCTTGTTTGGTCATGAAACTGTAACTCATTTAACTTCTTTAAGAATTTGGATACTATACCACTTGGTGCATATATGTTTAGTATTGATCTTCTTTATCTGTGGTATCTTTTGGCATGTTGTAATTTCCTTCCTTACCTCTTTTAATTAGGTGTATTTTTGCTTTTGCTTTGTCTGAGATCAGGATTGCTATTTCTGCTTTTTTTAAAAATTTCATCTGAAGCATAATAGATTCTACTCAAGCCCCTTACTTTATTCTGTGTTTCTCTCTGCTTCAAGTGTGTTTCTTGCAAGCAACATATTGTAGGATTCTGGTTTTTTATCTACTCTACTATCTGCTTTCATTTTATGGGAGAGTTCATCCCATTCACATTCACAGTTATGATTACTGTGTTTTTCCCTCCATTCTATTTTTCCTTCTGTTTTTCTTCTTTCTCCTTTCACCCTTTGTCTCATTGACAGTGTTTTGTTTCTGTCTACTGCCTCCCCCAGTCTTCCTTCTCTTCTCTCAGTCCCCCCACCTCCACCCTTTACTTAATCTCCTCCCTTTTTGCTTTCCTGTTAGGCAAGATAGATTTCTATATTCAGCTGATTGTGGATATTATTCTCTCTTTGAGTCAATACTAATGAGAGTAAGGTTCAAGAGATGTCCATCACCACCCTCTGATCTTCCCCTCCACTGCAATAGGGTTTTTGTGCCTCTTCATGTGAAGAAATTTACCCCATTCTACCTCTCCTTTCCTTCTGCACCCAGTATATTCTTCTTTCTTATCCCTTAGCTATTTTTTTGTGCCATTCCCTCAAATTCACCTTATAACCATACCCTTTGTCCATATATATTTCTTCTAGCTGTACTGTTGCTGGTACAATTTATAAGAATTGCAAGTATCCTCTTCCCATGTAGGGATATAAACCCTTCAGCTTCAATAAATCCCTTATGTTTTATTTTCCCTTTTCCTCATTTTAAGCTTCTCTTGGGTCTTGATATTGGAGATCAATTTGTTTTTTTTATTCAATTCTCATCTTCTCCTCATGAAAGCTTGAAATCCTTCTATTCCATTGAATAACCATTTTTTGCTTGATGTATTATGCTTAATTTTGCCAGATAGGGGATTCCTGGTTGTAGTCTTAGCTCCTTTGCCTTCTGGAATATCATATTCCATGACCTCCAATCCTTTAATGTTGTAGCTGCTAAGTTCTGTGTAATCCTGATTGTGGCTTCCCAATATTTGAACTACTTCTTTCTGGCTATTGGAAGTATTTCTTCCTTGACCTAGTAGGTCTGTAATTTGACTGTAATGTTCCTTGGAGTTTTTATTTTGGAATCCCTTTCCTGGTGTATTCTTTCAATGACTATTTTGCACTCTGGTTCCAGAATATCAGAGCAGTTTCCTTGATAATTTCTTGAAAGATGCTGTCCAGGTCTTCCTTTTGATTATAGCTTCCAGGGAGTCCATTAATTCTTAAATTATCTCTCCTAGATCTGTTTTCCAGATCTGTTGTTTATCCAATAAAGCATTTTATATTCTCCTCTATTTTTTCATTCTTTTGAATTTGATCGATTCTTGATGTCTCATACCTATTAGTTTCCACTTGCCCAAATCTAACTTTTAAGGAGTTGTTTTCTTCAGTTAGCTTTTCCACTTCTTTTTTTCATTTGTACTTTATAAATTATTTTCTTCAGTGGAATTTCGTATCTCCTTTTCCATTTGGCCAATTCTACTTTTTTCCAATGAGTTCTTTCACATCATCTTTTATTTTTTTTAATTTTTGGTTTTGTTTACTAACTACTTGGTTTAACTCATTCTTTTCCTTGGACTCAATTCTCTCTTTCAATGAATTATTTTGTTCAGTGAGCTTTTGAACCTTCTCCTCCATTTGGCTAATTCTGCTTTTTAAAACCTCCTTCTCCTGGTTGGCTTTTTGGACCTCTTTTTCCAGTTGAGTTAGCCTCTTTTTAAAGCTGCTATTTTCCTCTGTGTTTTTTTGGTTCTCCTTTAGTAAGCTGCTAACTTGATTTTTAAGGTCTTCTATTGCCTGAACCAAGTTTAAGTCCCCTTTGGAGGGAGGGCTCTTGACTTCCTCTGACAGTTTGTCTTGTTCTTCCTCATCCGAAAGGATGGGGGGAGACACCTGTTCCCCAAGAAAGTAACCTTCTATGGTCTTATTTTTTTCCCCCTTTTCTGGGCATTTTCCCAGCCAGTTACTTGACTTCTGAGTTTCCTCTCCACACCCACGTCACCTCCAGATCCACCCAGCTAGTGCTTGGGGGCTGAGATTCAAATGCTGCTTCCCAGCCTCAGGGTTTTCTGTTGGGGGCAGGGCTGCTATTCAGTGTGGGATTAAGTTAAGGTGCTCTGGTGGGAGCAGGGCCACCATACAGGGCTCAGTTCCCTCAAGGGGTTTATGCAGAGACCTTCAACAATGGATCTGAGCTCCTGTCTGCTTTGGGAGCATAGCCAGATGAACTCAGAAAATATAGCTCTGAGAGTCACCACGTGCTTCAGCATAGCCTTGGCCAAACATACAGCCACCAGTGGCCAGATAATCATGTGGTTCAGTGTAGCCCCAGGTAAATGAATAAACACCCCACCAGCCTCAGAACATGCCAGACTTCACAATAGGACCCCAGCTATGCTTTGGGAGCCCCTGTATGCTGCTACTTCTGCTACTGTCTCTGGAGGGGGCCTCAATCCCCACCCCAATCCCCACTTGGCCAGTCAAAAAGACCCTCTCACTGACCTTTGGCACCTGTGGGTGGAGGGACCTGCACTACTGCTGGAGATTCTGTCCCTGAAACCTGCTCATATCTGCTCCCCTCGGTGCCATGCGGCCAAGCAGGGCTGGGCTCTGCTCCGCATCTGGCGCGTGACAGACCTTTCTCATGGGTTTTTCAGGTCTCTCTGGAACAGAAATCTCCTCCACTCAGTTGTTCTGTGGCTTCTGCTGCTCCAGAATTTGTTGGGAGTTCTTCTTTACAGGTATTTTATGGGCTGTGGGTTAGGAGTTAGCATATATGCATCTTTCTACTCCGCCATCTTGGCTCATCCCCCCCCCGCACCCCTCCCTGCTGACCAGCATTCTCCAATTCTACTTTTTTAAGTAGTTATTTTCTTCTTCTAGGCTGTTGACTCTTTTTCATAATTCTCTTGCATCATTCTCATTTCTTTTCCAAATTTTTCTTCTACCTCTCTTACATGATTTTTAAGCTCCTTTTTGAGTTCTTCCATGACTTTTTTCTGGACTTCAGACCACTTATGTTTTTCTTTGGCATTTTGCCCATAGGTGTTTTACATTGTTTTCCTCTTCTGAGTTTGTGTCTTGATCTTCCTGTCACCATAATAACTTTCTATGGCCAGATTCTTTTTTTTTTTGCTGTTTTTTGCTCATTGTTTTTGGCTTTTTTCCTTTCTTTTAAATTTGAACTCTGCTCCCAGGGTGGAAGGGGCCCTGTCTGAGGCTTCTTGTTCCAGGGACTGCAGACACTGACTGTTTGCCTGGTGTTGCCCTGACGTTGTCCTGAGGCCAAGATGGGACCTTGGTCTCTGGTTCTGTGCTGAGGGGAGTGGTTGGTAGTGCTGGAAGTCTTAGGGGTCTGGCAGCTTACTTGATACTGAGCTGGGGTCCTATTGTGAAGTCTGGCATGTTCTGAGGCTGGTGGGGTGTTTATTCATTTACCTGGGGCTACACTGAACCACATGATTATCTGGCCACTCGTGGCTGTATGTTTGGCCAAGGCTATGCTGAAGCACGTGGTGACTCTCAGAGCTGTATTTTCTGAGTTCATCTGGCTGTGCTGAGGTATGTGAGGGCAGGGGACAGGGGTGGGGGAAGGGTGTTTTGGTGTTGGCATTTGCCTGTTCTGTGACACTGGAGCCCAGGATCTCCCGCTGGTTTGCTGAGGTGGGGCTTGCTGCTGGCTTACTGGCTCATTTCCTGTCCTGGACTGCATTCATCCTTTTACCCAAAAGAGACAGACCTTTCTTGTCAATCTTCCAAGTTTCTTTGGCTAAAAGATTGTTTTACCCTGTCTTTTTGCTAGTTTTACTGTTCCAGGATTTGTTTGGGGGTACTATTTTATGGTTGTTTGGAGGTGAATATGAGACAGTTATGGCGATTCATTGCTTACTCTGTCATCTTGGCTCCCTTGGCTCTGCATATTAACTTTAAAATAGCTTTCCTTTTGATTATCGAGTCTTCATGCTATGTTTTCTGAGGAAGATGGGAATATGAAGTTATTGTTGAAATGACCTACTTTGACCTCCCATAGTAAATCTTTTAGTACTGGCTAATAGTTTCACAAGATTTGGGAAAAACCCACAAAAATAATGAAATTCCTTGTTAGTTGTACTTAATTTTAATCTCAAATCTTTATAGAAAGAACTCAGAGGAGGTCAAGGACAGGTTAATAAGCCAAGAGGTGAGATAGCTTTGCAGTTGCCATGAGGCTGAAATGTCTGCTTGCTTCTAACTGTGTTATTCTGAGCTGGGCATATTAGCGTTATACAGAGTGGCCCATTGAATGTGGCCCTCTTCAAAGAGGTAATTGTAAACAGGATGTGAAACTTATGACAAGTGCTGTTGGTTTCAAGAGTCCTTCTTATTAGAGAACTAACGGAAGACCGATTTTTATTTGACCCTGACAAATAGTAAGACTGTTATCTTTCATGAAATAAAAAGATTTGAAGTACTTCTTGAACTGATCTGAACTTGGTTTGTACAAAATGATTTATTGCCCTTTTGCAAAGATAAACTAACTCTTTTATATCTGTGAGGCTCAGGCTTATGCCATGAAAATCCTTTTATAGGCCTGGGATTTTCATGAGGAGAAAAAAATATCAATACCAGAGCTATCTTTGGTGAGATGAATTAGCCTTATTTTTCTGTTTTATGGAGTTAGAAGAGTAACCTAACCTTCCAAATGCTCACCAGCTCTAGAGTAGTAGCAAGTTGTCACTCTCGTCATCATCATCATCATCAACATTACTGGCATTTTATGTAATACAGCTATACATGCTTTACCTCCGTTAAGCATCACAGCGGGTGGTTTGTTGGTTGGCTGTTGTACTTTGATCCTGAAGAAGACCAAAATGACACCCCAATGTTGTGGTCAAAGTATAGAGTGTCTGACTATGACTGATCAGAATTAAGATGAGCTCAGAAGGTTCTACACGCTTGGCCACAAATACCCCACCAATAACCCTGTGGGGCTGGTGCTTCTCTTATCCACATTTAACAGATGAGGAAATGGGGCCCCAGAGAGGTACAGCAACATGCTTATGGTTATATAGAGAGCCAATATTTGAGGCAGGGTTCGAGCCTCAGTCTTTCTAAGAACAATCTGTCCTTTCTGCTGCATTACAGCTTCTGTCATTGCCATCATCATCATCCATGCTGATAGCGCTCCTGCAGCTGTGATCACATTATCCCACTTACCTGCCCCCCCAAAACAAACTTACCAGGTAATTAATTATGAGGGCACTGAAGTCAAACCACCATCTTATTCTATCAACTTTTCTACCTTTAACAAACTATTCATCTTCATAAACTTTATACTACTTTCCAAGTAGATTACTCACTGTTGCTGCTTTCCTCCTTTGGTGCATTTTAATGTTCATGCCCTTCCTTTTACCTAGATTGCCTTCCCCTGCCATGTCTTCCTATTGAAATATGAGGAGAAGGTTGGGGGGATAGAGGCACAGACTTGTTGATTTATTGAGGAAGACATCAAGCATATTGGATAGATCCTGGATTCATTAAAAATGTATTAAGAACCAAGTGTGCTGGGTGCAGGGAATACAAAAACATCAACAAAACAGACCCTGAATTAAAGAAACTTGTAGTGAGTGAATGAAAGGATGGTAGCATCCTCATCCAGCAAGGATGGAAATATAGAAAATAGGCAGGTCTAAGGGGAAAGATGATTAGTTCTATTTTAGAACAAATTATCCATGTTGAGTTTGAGATCCCTTTAGGGCCTCAAGGTACAAATGAACAACAGGCAATTGGCTCTTCAGGATACATTTCCTATGATGGGTTTATGAGAGGATGAATGCAAGAGGGACACAGGATGTGGGAACAGGGTTGGGTTGCAGTCTGCACAGTTGGCAGTAGTATCCATGAATTCGTAGATCCATTGAGTTATTGAAGCATCCTCTAGACACTCTGTGGAAGAATATGGCATAAAGCAGAATGAGAAACAACACCAGTGAACCTTTGAATTTAAATAACAAATACAAAATTCTTCTTCTACAGCAAAAGTTCTTAACCTGAATCCACACACCCATGCAAGTCTTTGGACAAATTTCAGGGAATCTGTGAGCTTGAATAGGAAAAACAACACATCTTTATTTTCCCTAACATTTCCTTCACTTATTTAACAACATTATTTTGAGAAGACATCCATAGGCTTCACCAGATTGTGAAATGGGCTCATGACACAGAAAAGGTTAAGATTTTTTGGTCTAATTATAAAATATTTGGGAACTTACTTGCCAAAACAAACCCAGGAACTATCTGAACGCAATTACAAAACACTTTTCACACAAATAAAGTCAGATCTACATAATTTGAAAAGCATGAGTTGCTCATGGGTAGGCTCAGCTAATATAATAAAAATGACAATTCTACCAAAATTAATTTACTTATTCAGTGTCATATAAATCAAACTATCAAAAATTATTTTATAGAGCTAGAAAAAAATAACAAAATTCATCCAGAAGAACAAAAGTTTCAGAATATCAAAGGAATTAATGAAAAGAAATACTAGGGAAGGGTGACCTAGACATATCAGATCTTAAATTGTACTTGGTATGGGTTAAGAAATAGAGTGGTGCATCAGTGGAATAGGTTAGGTATACAAGACACAGTAGTCAATGACTATTAGTAATCTACTGTTTGATAAATCCAAAGACTCCGACTTGTGGGATAAGTACTCACTATTGATAAAAACTGCCAGGAAAGCTAGAAAATAGTATTGCAGAAACTAGGCATAGAACAACATCTTACACTGTATACCAAAATAAACTCAAAATGGGTACACAATTTAGCTATAAAGGCTGATACTATAAGAAAACTGAAGAGCGAGGAATAGTTTCCCTGTCAGATTATGGAGAATGGAAAAATTTATGACCAAACAAGAGAGGGAGAGAACATTAGGAAATGTAAAATGGATAATTTTGATTACATTAAATTGAAAAGTTTTTGTACAAACAAAGCCAATGCAACCACGGTTAGGAGGGAAGCAGAAAAAGGGGATAGAATTTTTATAACCAGTGTCTCTGATACAGGCCTGATTTCTAAAATTTAAAGAGAACTGAGCCAAATTTATAAGAATACAAGTCATTCCCCAATTGTTAAAAGATCCGAGGATATGAATAGGCAGTTTTCAGAGGAAGATATTAAAGATATCCATAGTCATATGGAAAAAATGCTCTAAATCACTATTGATTAGAGAGATGCAAATCAAAACAACTCTGAGATACCACATCACACCTATCAGATTGGCTAACATGACAAAACAAGAAGATGATAAATGCTGTAGAAGATGTGGGAAAATTGGAACATTAATGTATTGTTGGTGGAGTTGTGAACTGATCCAACCATTTTGGAGAGCAATTTGGAACTGTGCCCAAAGGGCTATAAAAATGTACATACCCTTTGATCCAACAATGCCACTTTAGGGCTCTGTCCCAAAGAGATCATACAAATGGGAAAAGAACTCACATGCACAAATACAGAGCAACTCTTTTTGTGGTGGTAAAGAATTGGAAATTGAGGGGATGCTTATTAATTGGAGAATGGTTGAACAAGTTGTGATATATGAATGTAATGGAGTACTATTGCGCTCTAGGAGATGACAAGCAAGTGGACTTCAGAAAAGCCTGGAAAGACTTATATGAACTGATACTGAGTGAGGGGAGCAGAACCAGGAGGGCATTGTACACAGTTAAGTGATATTGTGTGATGACTAATTTTGACATAGCTGGCTCCTCTCAGGAATGCACGGTTCTAAGATAACTCCGAAAGGCTCATGATGAAAAATGCTATTCACATCCAGAGAAAGGCTATGGAGTCTGAACGCAAATCAAACCATACTATTTGCTCTCTCTTTTTTGTTTTGCTCTATTTCTTCTTTCTTGTGAGTCATTCTATGGTTATAATTCTCCTTTACAACATGACTAATGTGAAAATATGTTTAATATGAATATATATGTACAGCCTATATCACATTGTATTCCATCTTAGGGAGGGAGGGGGAGAAAATTTAAAACTCAAAAGTCTGTGGAACTAAATGCTGTAAACTTGATATAAATTAATTGATTCTTAAAAAGAACTTTTGATTTAGAGGAAGAAGCAGGATAGTCTAATGAAGTAGCAGCTGCTTCTCTTCCGGAAAAAGAGGATGCAGATGAAGGCTGTTCTGTAAGAGAAAGAGGAAGGAGATGATTCGTGGTCTTTGGTGACCCCCTGTTTAGCAGTACTAAACAACTCTGTGTTGATCTGACATAACAATAAAGAGGTCTTCTTTCTTCCTAGATCATATATCCAAGTCATTATGGAGAATGTTCCAAAATCTGTCAAACTTTATGGCTTCTCCCCACTTTTGGTGATTCAAGTCAGCACAGATTAGTACTGAAAGAAGACTAGAAATCATTGCTGAAAATTATAAAATCTTGGACAAGAAACCGAAGACCGCAGAGCACAATGGGTGTTTTGGAAAGTGAGTAGATGATTACGATGATGAAGTCTAAGGATGGGTTTGAGATGTTTGCACATAGCATTTTGCACATAGCACATTGCAATTATATTCAGGGTAGTCTTTACGCTTAAGATCATCACTAGTACTTAAATAAAAGAAGACTAAGTATCCCATGAAATGATATTTGTTATTTATTGTCTTTGGGCATACAATGAAGGCAACTCCTTTATTTGTCTTTTGGGGGGAAGTCTGCAAGCTGTTCTATTTAGCTGCATCTTCTTTATATCTTCAAGTTTCACTGAGAGCAAAAATGTCTATCCTGGTGTGGCTCCCTTTCTCCTACAGTATATCAATGCATTCATCACTGGGCAAATATTTTGAAAGTGCAGACAGAGCCTATAAAGTATTCATCACCTGGTGGCCCACCTGTTGTTGATGAGCTTGGTAGGCTGGTCCTTAAACACAGGTGTAGTCACTCACTGAAACTGCATTGGAAGCTTTAAGGGCTGAAAACCTGTCAGAGCTTGTACTGCACTGACAGAGCTATGTCCTTGGCTACCCCAGTGAAGTGATGGAGGAAGGCTTTCCAAATAATATGTTAGAAGAGTCCAAGGGGACTGTATTTGGAGTCAGATGACCTAGATTCAGACCTTAGCTTTGCCTCTTACTAGTTAGCTATATGTCTGGGCAGATGATTCATGCCTCCAGTGCCCTGTTCCCTAACCTGTAAAATCAGGGCTTTGTACTGGTGATCCCAAGGTTTCCAGCTCTAAATCTCAAGAGCTCCATTGTTTTGGTTTTGATTCCTGTTTTAAAAAGTTCTTTAATACAAGAATTATTTACTACCCTGGAAGGGTATGGGGAGAAAGATTCCATGGGAAGTATAGGTGATGCCATAATTTTTTTTTTTTTTTTAACAAGTAGGTTGAGAGCAGTCAACCATTTCCTACAGTAGATGGCAGGAGAGATCTGGGAGATGTAGCTGTGCTGCTTGAGAAATAATGAGCCTATAACTGCTCACCTCTATTACTAGGGAGAGAGGCCAACTAGTGAGGGGCTAGGGCGGGGGCTGGCAAAAGCATCAGGAAAGACTGTGATGTAAATGCAGAAGGCATTAATAAAACTTGTTTACATAGGGAAAAAACTCCCTGTCGAGTTAGAAAGATGATAATAATGATGATAATGTCAATGATGCTTTTTTCTCCCTTTTCCCCTCCTTTCCTTCCCTCTTTTCCTTTCTCTCTCTTTTTCCTACTCTTTTTTTCTCCTTTCTTCTCTCTCTCCCACTATCTCTGTCCCTCCCTCACTCTTTTCCTTCCTTCCTTTTACCTGTCTATCCTCTCTCTCCTTCTTTCTTTCTTCCCCTCCTTTCTTCTCTCTCTTTCTCCCTCCCTCCCTCTCCTTCCCTTACTCACCCTCCCTCCCTCCTTTTCTTTCGCTCTCCCTCTATCTCTTCCTATTTTCCACTCCCATCGTGGGTGATTACATTTGGGGTTGCTGAGGAGAAACAGCCTACAGGACATGATCAGAGAAATAAATAATCATGTGTCCTAGAGAGAGTAAGGGATAACTGATGTGTAAATTATGTGCTCCCCTGATAGCCATAAAATGTCAAAGAAAGGCTCCCAGCACAATAGGTGGAGTCTCTGTGGAAGATTTATGGAATTAAAATCATAAGTACCTCATAAGACGGGCAGGCGTGGATAGGTTGTGATCTGTGAGGTTGGAAGGAATACCCTGATTGATGAGGTCATAGATCCTTCCCACTATCACTGTACTGAAGTGCCATGTGCTGCCTAGAATGCTTTTTGCAGTATTTTTTCTCTTAAAAGCCTTTGATCTCAGTAATACACACAGTTGTTCCCTTACAGCTCTAATCCCCATACACCTTTTCAAAGTAGTGGAACAAGAATGGGAAATTCTCCCATTTCACTGTAGAGGCTAAATCCCCAGTTAATGAAAATTAATAGAGCACCCATATGCGCTGGTTAGAAATGGACAGCTTTAGATCTTCCCAGAATCTGCATAGATAGTATCATCTCTAGCAAGAGTGAAAAGGACCTATATCTTCAAGGTTTTGTCATATTTTTACATAATTTTCCGTTAGGCATTCCTCATATGTCTTCTGACAATGTCTTCTGTAAATCTGACCATCCAATAAAATTATTGTAGATAGTCTTTAAACTACAGCACATGGACTTGACTACTGGTTTTATACAGCATGAATATTTCCAGATGATATTAGAATCATAGCACTTTAGAATGGGAAGGGAAGGGACCTCCGAGCTTGCGTAGTAGAAACCCACCTTTTTTTTTTTTGACTCCAGTCCTTCTATTTCCTATGCTAGAGTTTCTTAACTTTGCAACTTTATAATTCCCTTTACCTTTATCCTCTCCCTCACTTTCCATGTCCTATTAATGGGGTCTTTCCATTCCATTCCAAAATGTGTCTCAAACTTTCCCCCACACCTTCTTTCCTGTCAATTGATCAACAGGCTATACTTTGTACCAGTCATCACACTACAGAATGAGGATGCAAAGATGGAAATGAATCAGAGCCCTTAAGATCTCCTCTTTCAGAGGAGACATATGTATGAATCTAAAAAAATGAAAGATAACTTTGGCAGTATGGGTACAGATGTCCTCATGCTCATTCCCTCCCCTAGAGCTTCCTTTCACTTCATCCTGGCCAACTCCAATCTATCAGATTTACTGTTTGTCACAACAATCTTTCTTATAGATCTGCCCATGGGATCATAGCTCTAGAAGTGAAATAGAACTCAAAGGCCATCCAGTCTAACCAATCTTCTTGTTTTACAAATAAAGAAAATGAGGACCATGCGGTTAAGGTCATTCAAGTAGAAGCTGTCAGAAGTGAAAATAGAGCCCATCTTCTTGCAAAAGCAGTGTGCTTCCCACCATACTTCTCCTTTTCCAACTCCCTCATCCACAAATGCATGCTGTCTTTATTTGCCTATCCCTTCCTCTGTTAAATTCCTACCTATATTTCATAGTATTGCTAATACTTCTTTCTCAAGAAAGTCTTCTATGAATCTTCCCCTCCCATCTCCCATCATTGGCAATCACCTGCCTTCAAACCTCATGAAGCATTTTCTTTGCAATTTTCTCATGTACTCCCATGTGATTTTAGATATTACAACTACCTCTGGTTTGTGTCTCAGCCCCCAACTTGATTGTAGGTTTGTTGAGGTCTGGATTTTGTCATATCTAAATATTATGCCTCACCCTCTCAAGTGACACCACATTGCTCTACATGCTGTAGGTTCTTGATTACAGAATTTCAGAGCTAAAGGGGATGTTAGAAGCTATAGTCTCTATCTCCAGAGGAAGTCCATTTCACTTTTGGACAGGCTGCCCTGCAGACCTTCCAGGGAATGTCAACCCTATTAGCAATGAGTCTTTGATTCCAGCAGTTACATTCAGCCACTTCTAAAGTGACCAAACCTAACCCAAAAGTCTTTCCACATCATGGCCTCTGCAGTCATCCTTGCTTGAGGAGGAGGAGCCCCACCAACTGAGGTTCATGCCATATCTGTTTTACAAAGATCTCTACAGACATTGTCTCCTTTGAGACTCACAATGAGTGGTCTTGTGAGGTAGGGATTCCAACTGATATTACACCAGTTTTTGAAGTGAGGAAACATAATTAGAGAAGTGATTTGCCCATCATCACCTACTCAAGCAACGTAAAGGGTGGAATTCAAAACTCTCTCCTGACTCCAGGACTACAACTATTTCTCTTATCCCTCTCTACCTTTTACTACTTCCAGAAGAAACTCATTCTGCTTTCTGAACTGTTCTAAGATGTTCTAATATTTCCTGACATTGAGCCAGTGTCACCTTTCTACAATGTCTAACTATTACTCTTAGTCTGGCCCTTTCGAACCAATTTAATTCTTCTATGCAGCACTCCATAAGGCAACTGTCATTATCCCTACCCCTTCCACATTTAGCTTTCTCTTGAGGCTTAATATTTAAGTTTCTTCAACTAATCTATGTATCACTATGTATAGTTCCCAAGTCCCTCAGAATCCTAGATAACCCAGTTTGAGTAGTCTCCAGCTAATCCATATTCTTCCTAAAATATGGTCAAATATTACAGACATGATTTGACCAGAGGAGAGTACAGTGGGGTCAGCTCCCTCATTCTGGACAACAATATCTTGATGAAGTCTAAGATATAGCTTAGCCTCTTTTTTTTTAAAAAAAAGATGCTTTTTGGTTTCCTTGTCACATTTTGACTCATTTTGAGCTTGTCAAAACTCCCAAAGATCTTTTTCACATGAAAAATTATCTAGCTTTGCCTCCCCCATGCTATATTTGTGCAAATGATTCTTTGAACCCAAGTATAGGAGTTTATTTTATCCTTTTAAAATTTCTTATAGATTAGGCCCATCATTCTAGCTAGTCAAGATATTTTTTGGATCCTGACTTTATCCTTCAACACGTTAGATATTTTCTCAGATTTCTACCAACTGTACCTCTTGAGAAGTGTACCTTAGATACCTTCATTTGAATCATTAATAAAAATGTTGAACACCCCAGGACCAAGAAAGGATCCCTTTGATGCTCTGCTAGAAACTTCCTTCCAAGGGAATCTCAGGCTATTAATCATCCCTCCTTGGGTAGAGTTCCTTGCATATAGTGGGTAGCTGATAAATGAGAACTGGACGTGGATTAGGTCAGGTTTTTTGCCTAGCCAAAAGACACCTAATAATACTGCTGTATTGTCTATATCTTTTCATTATGTCCACAAAAAATGACAAGAGAAACATTGGTGAATGTCTTTCTGATGTCTATCTGTAACAACCCTCTGCTCTACTAGTCTAGTTTTTGTGTTTTTATTTATCTTTTTGGAACTGATCCAATTTTTTTAGCTTAGTTTTTATTTTCAGTTCCAAATTCTCTTCCCTCCAGCCCCTCCTCCATACCCTGAGAAGGCAAAGAAATATGATGTCTATTTTACTTATGAAGTCATCTAAAACATTTCCACATTAGTCATGTTATGAGGGGAAGAGAGAAAATACACACTTCAGTCTACCATCTGAGTCCATCAAGTATCAGAAGTTAAATAACATTTTATGTAATGAGTGCTTTGATGTTATGGCAGGTCATTATATTGATCAGTTACTAAGTCTTTCACAGATGATTATCTTTACAGTATTACTATTTCCTTATAGACTCTCCTCCTGTTTCTGCTCACTTCACTTTGTATCAGTTCATAAAAGTCTTCCCAGGTTTTTCCAAAAGCCCAATCCTCATTTCTTAGAACGCAATAGTACTTCATTATATTCATATGCCACAACTTATTCAGCCATTCTGTAATTGATGGGACATCCTTTTAGTTTCCAATTCTTTGCCACTACAAGAAGAGGTACTATAAATATTCTTGTAAATATAGATCCTTTCCCCTTTTCTTTGAACTTCTTGGAGTATAGATCTAGTAGTGGTATGGCTGGGTCAAAATGTATACAGCTTTATAGCCATTTGGGCACGGTTCCAAATTGTTCACAATTCTACCAGCAGTGCATTAGTGTTTTTAATAGGAATGAGTGCTCTATTTTGTCCAAAGCTTTTTCTACATCTGTTGATATAATCATATGATTTTTGTTGGTTCTGATATTGATATGGTCAGTTATGCTTGCACTTTTCCTAATATTGAACCAACTCTTCCTTCCTAGCATAAATCCACCTTGATCATAGTGTATTTTCCTTGCAAGTATTTTATTTGATGCAAGTATTTATTTTATTTTATCTATTTATTTGAAATGTTTGCATCAGTATTCATTAGGGAAGTTGGTCTATAATTTTCCTTCTCTGTTTTTGCTTTCCCTGGTTTAGATATTAAATTTGTATTTGCATCATAAAATATATTTGGTAGGACTCCTTTACCTATTTTTTCAAATAGTTTTTTATTATATTTGAATTAATTATTCTTCAAATCTTTGGTAAGATTTGCTTGTAAATCCATCTGATCTTCTAGTCCTTTTCTTTAGGGAGAGCAATTATGGCTTATTTGATGTATTTTTCTAAGATAGGGTTATTTAAGCACTCTACTTCCTCTTTTTTTAATCTGTGAAATTTGTATTTTTTAAAATATTTATCTATTTTAAATATTTATCTATTTCATTGACATTTAGCAACATAGCTCCTACTACTAGCTTTAATTTATTTGCATTGGTGACACATTTACCACTTTCATTTCTGATATTCACAATTTGGTTTTCTTTTTTAAAGACAAACTTGTCAATGGTTTGACTATCTTTATTTTTTTATATATAGAAGCATCTCTTAGTTTTTTTATTACTTCAATGTTTAGTTTTTTTACTTTCAATTTTATTAATTTCTCCTTTGATTTTCAGGATTTCTATTTTGATGTTTAATTGGGAGACTTTTAATTTGTTCTTTTTCTAGTCTTTTTTAGTTGTTTGCTCAATTCTTTGAATTCTTTTTTTCTTTCTTTTATTGATGTAATCATTTAGAGAAATACAATTTCTCCCAACTACTGCTTCGATTGCATCCCACAAATTTTGGTATGTTGTCTCATAATTATTGATTATCATTATCATAACTGAAGTTATTGATTGCTTCTTTGATTTGTTCTTTGACCCACCCTTTTTAAAGATTAGATTATTTAGTTCCCAATTAATTTTTCATTAATTCATGCTTCAAAGACCCTTTGTTGAATGTAATTTTATTGTTTTGTAGTTTGAAAAGGATGTATTTAATATTTCTGCTTTTCTATGTTTGTTTGGAAAGTTTTTATACCTTAAGACATCATTGAGTTTTGTGAAGATGCCATGTATAACTAAGGAAAGAGGTATACTCATTTCTATTCTCTTTCAGTAGTCACTAGAAGCTTATTGTATCTAATTTTTATAAAATTCTATTCCTCTCCTTAGCTTCTTTCTTGTTTATTTTATGGTTAAATTTATGTAGGTTTTAAAGGGGTAAATTGAGGTCCCACACTAATATAGTTTTGTTGTCTATTTCCTCCTATAACTCTTTTAACTTTTCCTTTAAGAATTCCAATACCATGCCATTTGGTGCATATATGTTCAATATTGATATTAATTATCTATGATGCTATTTAGCAAAATGTACTTTCTCTGATTATCTCTTTTAATTAGATCTATTTTTGCTTTTGCCTTCTCTGAAATCATGATTTCTGCCCCTACATTTTTCATCTCAATTCAAACATAACAGATTCTGATCCAAAAAATTTAACTCTGTGTGTCCTATTTCAAATTTGTCTCTTGTAAGCAATATATTGTTGGATTCTGTTTTCCAATCCATCCCTCTATCCTCTTCCATTTAATGGGTGAGTTCATCCCAACTGCATTTAATTATGATTGCTGTGCTTCCTTCCACCCTGTTCTATTCTATTTATCGTTCTATTTTTTACCCTGCACCCTCCTCAAAAGTCTGTTTTGCTTTTGACCACTACCTCGCTTAATCTACCCTCCCTCTTATAAGCCCCACTCTCTTTATCTCATCCCCTTACCCTCCTACTTCCCTGTTGGGTAAGATGAATTTCTATGCCCAACTGTATATGTATCTTCTCTCTTTGAATCAGTTCTGATGAGAGTGAAGTTCAAGCATTGCCTGTTCTCCTCCCCTGCCATTTCTCCCTCCATTATAAAAAATCTCCCTATCAATATGCATGAAATTCCCAAGCACTTTTAAGAAAAGATGGCTCTCGTAATGAAACTAACTGGAATAACTGGTGTCTCTAACCTAAGTCACTTCTTTACATCGTGATTCCATTTGAGCTTCCTTTGCTCCTTCATTCCTTTCCTCCTTCTTTCCCTGCTTCCTCTCTTTTTACAGTTTTCCTAATATTGAACCAGTATTAAATTTTGTCTTTCTGTCTCCCCCGCTTTAGACTTTTTTTTACATGTAGATATAATACAAAGAATCTGTTTCAAAGTGTATATATAATATATATAATACATACTCATCTAGATATATAGATCAATTACTGAATGTGGTTACAGCAATCAGTTTGGCTTGGGAAGAGATTCCAATAAAAAACCAAATACTGGCCAATTGTTCTGATACATGCCATGCTTTTCCTTTCCCAAAACAACAAAAGTTTTTTTAAAGTTTCCACTGAAAATATGATCACTAAAGGGAAGACGCAGAGGGAGATTCCATTTAACATTGCTAGGGGGCTGGTATTGACCATGAGTCTCTATCACAACCTGCTTGGTACAAAACAGCTATGGGTGTGCTCCATCAGTAGGTACTGCAGATCTCCAAGAGTGAAAGGCAGGACAGCAGTGCTTTGATTTTTCTCACTTCATTATAAGAATAATTGGGCAGAACAAGGAGTTTAGCTGGTTGAGAAAGTTATTTTGAATATACAGGCTCTCCTAACTGAAGGCTTCTGCTTGTATAGAGTCCATGAGAGGCCATTAGCTATCTAAGTTGTGCAAATAAGAGAAAGCTAACACAACTGATCTCTCTGAGTCTGCAGCCTGTCCTCAGCAGGAGAGCTATTAGGAACTATACAAGTTCCAAAGCGACTGGTCTGAGCATTGTTATCCCTTATGAGTACAAGGATGAAGGAAAAACATTTCTGCAGAAAATCACAGAGCATTGAAATTCTTACAATCAGATCAGCACCATGCTCTACCCTGAATCTAAGTCAAGGAGACAAGCTTTTTCATCCTCCACAGACTGAGCAAATCTCACAAAGGTGGCACAAAGTCCACTTGCTGCCAGAACATGCATTATTCACACGTTCACTTGAAGCCGAGTTTGCTCAGGTAGAAGAAAGGAGGCATTGAAGGTTGGAGCAGGAAGGAATACTTGTGCCTGACAGTTTACAGAACTCCTTACTTCAGAGTATGCTTGTATATACTTGTTCTGCTGGCAAGCAATGAATTGTTACTTGGCTAGCTTGCTAGGAGATTAAGCTTTTAAAAAAAAAGATGAAAAAAGACTTCAGAAAAAATGATTGACTATAACTGACCCCCTAGGAAGAGGCAGAAATAACTAATGGGCACTACCTTTGTCTAATTAATCTTCTTGTCAACAAAATGGTTATTTAGCTTTGCCAACAGTGATATCACCCCACAAATATGCTAGCTTGGTTAATTCTAAGCATGTAAAGGATTATGTTGACCCAACCCAGCACATCTCAAAAAGGCCTGTATGTTCCATGTGTTTTTGAGTCGTAGACTACTGTTAACCAGTGGCTGGATTGAGGGGAAAAAACGACTGCATATTGTGTGACAAAGGAGCCACTTGGCATTTTCATGGAGGCAAATAGGGAATTACAAGAAATTACTTTATATCATAATTCAAGGGAGTGTTACTGATTTCACAAGATTGCCAAAATGATGAGATTAGCATCTAGTTCCAGAATGCAGATCAGAATCTGTGAATTGACTTTAGTTTCTTTATATGTAAGATGAAAAAGTTAAGAGTAGATAGTCTCTAAGGTCCTTTCCAAGTCCTGAGATTCTCGGATTATTTGTTGTAAGCATTCTGTCCTTTCCTTGACTGTTTAAACTATGGAACCTTTAGTTTTCCTGACTTCAAATAGCAAGAAAACATTTTCAGTTTTATACGAGGGAGTTAACCATTTAGCCTAGATACTTATGCCAAGTTTCTTAGTGGTAGGACCATTTTACAGATTAGGAAACTGAGGTTAAGAATGGTGCAGTTGCTTTGCCATATTACATGCGTAATAAGTAACAGTCAGGATTCTAACTGAGATCCTTTGATTCTAAATCCAATATTCTCCCCACTGTACTATGATCTAGAGTCAGAGGGTTTCTTTTCTCCTGAGTGACCTTCAGCATGTTGCTTCAATCCCTGGGAAGCAGTTTCTCTGTCTCTAAAAAGGCTGAGTGAGATAACCTTTTAAAAGTTCTTTCACATTTTAGGTCCTCTATGACTGACTATGTCCAGAGTAGCCAGGGAATTCCAAGGTATTTGATTAAGAGTCCAAGAAAATGAATTTAAGCTTCTCATCTTCCTCAGGAGAGACACTGATTTACCACCAGGAGACGTAGGAATAGAAAATGAAGGGAGCTTAAACCTAATAACACAGTGCCAAATAATGCGACTGGTATAGATTTTTAATTAACAGTAGTTATTTTGCTCCTTTTGAAAGCATGTATTCCAACAGGGAATGAAATGATTATTTTCCATATGGTCTCATTCCCACCCTCACGAGAGTGAGTTTTCAAGAAGCTCCTGCTTCTTTAGCAATGTCCAGGGTCATCCAAAGCGACCCCAGAGAATCCCACACTTCTACTCAGAAGCCACAAGATGGCAATGTTTCGGAACCTTTCTCCGGTTGCTGCCCAAATTAGTTGGCAGCTCTCAGGGTATTGTTGCATTTCTGAAGGAATAAAGGTCACTAGACTTTAATCCAGAGGTTGGAAAGGGACTGGTTTGCATCCCCCTGCCCTCGCCTCCTTGTAACACAATATTGGTTGCTTAAGTAAAACTGTGCTTTGCTGCCTGATGGGGTTGATTTAGCCATAGCAGAGATGCTCCGGGATAATTAAAGGAATGGTTAAAAGTTCATGCTGCAATTTTCACCCCTAACTCTCCCCACTCCCAACCTCCACCCCTTTTCCAGGTTAGGTTTGGTGCAGGATATTCAGGACAAGCAGCCATGGAAAGTGTATTGATCACCCTGGCTTGTTCAGTCCTTGGAAGAGAGAGAGAGAGAAAGAGAAGTTTTGTGCTCTTTTAACTAGTAGTTGTGGTACAACTGACCTTCCCCTCATCCTCTCAACCCTCCTCTCTCCCTGGCCCCCAATTTGCTATCTGGCTAGCAGGAAGCAGCCCAAACCAGAAAGGGACAGGACAACTGAACCACATTCCTCCTCCCTGGGGAACAAGGCTCCCTGGGAACCCACAGGGGGTCAATGAACAAGTATGTGCTCCTTTAGCCCTTCTGTCTGGCTGCTTCCAAGCTAATTAGTAGCCAGGGTGGTCAGTTACCCACTTTACGATGGAATGTAAATCATTCCCCCTTTCCCCTCCCTACATGGAAGAGGTGTGGATTCTGATCAATAAAGTATCTCCTGCTCACATAGGTGAAAGATGAGCCCTCCAGCCCAATTTGTATTAACTGGACTCATTGCTTAGAAAGTCCCCGAATTCTGTCAAGTCCAGAAGATAAACATAGAGTTATTCTTAGGACTGACAGGTCTGTACTTCCATCTTCCTTCAGTGTACATCTGCCGGTCCATATAGAATACGTGTATGTGGTAAAGAAATACATTTGCAGAAAAGTGTGGGTCTAAGTTTATATACCCATATATATCATTTTAACCAGATATGCGATATGCTTTTATGGCTATCGGAAAATCCTACGTTAGGGCTTTCTCTAAAGGCATATCTATACCTCCTCTGCAATTTACTTGCCTTGGGGCAATGAGAGATTGGGTGACTTTGCTGGGGCTCACCCAACCAGCATTCTTTAGTCGTGACATCATTTCACCTCTACTTGAAATGTAATGCTTTTAAATCCTTGTCTCAATCAGAGAAATATCTTTAATACAACACAATGCAATGCAATACAATTCATATAATGCAATGGTCTGAAAATGGAGAATTATAATGTCAAATAGGATTAGGCTATATAATCAGCCCCCAAGGGAAATATGATCAAAAATTCATTATTTTTGTCCTCATCTATTCAACCATCATTTATTCAGTGCCTCCTGTGCTCCTTCCAGACATTGAGCTAGAGACTGAGGAAAAGACAAGAATAAAATATGTCTCTGCCCTTGAGGAGCTTAAAATCTATTGGCTTTAAAAGGCAAACTAAGATAACTTGATGGCGTGTGGAATCCTGCTTTTCACAGCCTTTCAAAGCTAAAGGTAACTCACACGTATATGCCCCCCACCATATCTTGCAGGGAGCAATTGACAGAGAAAAAAAGAATTAAACAATGTTACCAGGGATGTAAGGAAAATTTTAGAGTCAACTTTAATTTCCCTCTTTCTAAGCAACACTGATTGAGTGCCCTTAAAGCTTTTACAGCAAGGGAGACTGAGCAGTGCAGAGACAGGCTCCAACAATGTTTCAGTAAAATAATTTGAATTATAATCTACTAACTGATTCTAAAATTTTCCTTACATCTCTGGTAGCATCTTCTAATGCCAGATCTGTGAGTAGAATCCAGGTATCTTGATACTCAAGCCTATACTCTTTCTACCACCCCATACTCTTTGCTCAATTATTGGAAATAGTATCACATGTAACAGAATTTTAATCTTCGGACATATGGACTAGGTCTATATAATACAGGGAATTTGTAAGTAAAAAATATACCATCTACCATTGCAGGTTATCACCTTCTCTAAAAGTAATCATCTTAGTTGCCTAGTTTACTTCTTGAGAAATTAAATGACTTGGCCAAGGTCATATAGTCAATGTCACATAACCAAGACTCCATGGCTCCAAGGCCAGCTCTTCTTCCATGGTGCCGTAGTACTGTAAGGTTTACAGAACACTTTCCTGACAGTAAGGCCTGAAGTATCTATTATTACTATTATATATTATAATAATATATTATATTATTATTGTCCTTATTTTATAGATGAGGCCTATGCTATGTCAACATGACATGGTGGAAAGAGAGCTGGCTTTTGAGTTAGGAATTCTTGGATTCGCGTCTTTCCACTGGCTGTGTGACCCTGGGCATCTCTCCAACTCTCAGTGCCCCAGATAGCTCTATAACCCGAAAGAGCAGAGCAGGGTCACCCTTGCTCTGCTTAAAGAGTCTCACTGAAAGTTCTCTCTACTATAGTTGGGGTAACTGAGGCACCAAGAGGTTGAAGTGCTTGCTCAGGCTCATGCAACTGCTAAGTGTCAAAATCAGAAACCAAACAGGCCCTACTAGGTTAAGCTGCAGGTAATGTCTTTTTCATCCACAGCAACTCTGGAATACCTTACACTAAATCATAGGGAGACTGTCATTACTTGATTCCTGGTCTTGCCTTCATCCCACTGCTTTGTAGGTATCTGCTGCTATGACAAAGAGTCAGAGGGTTGAAGATACAGAAATGAAAAGGATTTAGACTATCTGTTGGATTTTATTATAATGGAAATTTGATGTGCTTACTTTCCTGAGAGATCTTAAGCAGACAGGCAGGCAAGGAACATCTAGCCTAGGAAGGTATTCGGAAAAGACTGTGACCACTCATCCCCAATTCTTTGTAAATTGGGTTAGTTGCTCTCACAAAACTACTTGTCAGAAATTCAGCCCCTCTCCGTGCTTCTGGGGAAGAGTAGATTGCTAAACATAGCTATTTTGTGAGATGAATGTAGTAAAACTCTGCTTTGCTCATGCCTTTGTCTTGTAATAGGATAACATTCTTGAAGGATGGTTTTCTCCTTCATGTTTGTGCTGCATCCTATCCTTTTAAGGTCCTTTCTCTCTCTGAGCAGGCCCCCATATGTATTGTCTCAGGGCCCATTATGCCGGGGAAAGAGTGATTGCATTCTCTGCTGGCAAGTGGAGGTCAAGTTCAATAATTAAGAACCATACCAGCAAGAACCATACCAAGAAGAGAGATGCCTGTGGTTAACATGGCTAGGAAAAGATCATTTGATGCCTCAGGACAATTACTGACTGATGAAGCACTGAAAAAAAACAACAAACTTACTCTTTAATATATTGTCAGTGTACTTACCAAGTAAGTGTCAAACACATTTTAATATAAACATACCACCCCTAACATGAGTTTTATTTGTAGATATCAAACCAAGTGCTTTGCACGGTGAATGTGCCAATGAAGGTATACGTGCTTAATTTTTTATGGAGAAATGATGTAGATTCTCACTTGAGAACTCATTCTACAGTTCTTCAAGTAGTATCCTAAAAATAGAAAAAATAATTATTTTTTGGACCAGACTTGGTATAGGGAATTTCTCATGTAGAACATTCTGTCTTCTACGCAGAAAAATACTATAAAGAAAAAAGAAATTAGAAAGATGAAATGTGGTTTCTTATTCAACATTGTTATATTATTTATTCTTTAAGTTGGAAGTGGGATAATGAGAGGTAATCTGGCATAGCAGGTAAATAATTGATCCTGGAGTGAGGAAGAACCAGGTACAAGTGCTCCCTGTTTCTGACACTTACTCATTTCCTAAACAACTTTCTAAAACCCTCAATTACATAAGCATTGCTGATCGGCTTTGGTGGAGGTCATTTAGGGATGAAATGACGGATCTGGATACACACATATAAATCAGGGGATTATAATTCTCTAATTTTCTTCTTATACTGCCATAACCAGGTTTCCACTAAGTTACCTGAGGCATTTTGTTTGCTTTTGCTTAGGGGTGACTGGATTGGTGGAAAGAATGCTGAGGCCAGGCTGCATATGTCAGGATCCAGGGTCAGGAATTGGTTGGAAGTTTAGCTCAACAAGATGACAAGTTCCCATCTTTAAGAAAGAATGTTTACCTTCTCCAAGACTGTCATTGCAACCTCACCGTTCATTCAGGCACATAGTCTTGTGTCAGCACACCTAAGCAACAATATGGAAAATACTCAAAAGACTTTGTTGGAAACCTAGGTTTCAATTCCAGCGTGATGTGTGACACTGGATTCTAAAAGGCTATCCTGTTGGAACAAAAGCTCTGTCAGTTGCTACCACCAGGTTTTTAGCCACAATCACTCCTGAAGATCAAGTTCTCAAGGACTTCGAATAGGCTTTGGTGATAAGACGCTTCATTGTGATGAAATTGCAAACTCATGAAGGACTGAAATAGTCTAAGTAAAAGAAAGAGATCTAAAAGAGGCTCTTAGGAGACAAGTGCTTTAGGCAACTTGTCATTTCTACTCTTCCAGAAAAAGCAAAAATAATTCTTAAGAATATATAGGGACAGTTTTATCAAAAAGAAAAAAGGGAGCAACTTCCAAGTGCAGATTCTGGGTTCCAAATGAATGGAAATGGTATAAGATTGTATTTTATTTCCTCTCAAATTGGAATTTTTCTTCCCCATTTCCTGGTAAATTAAAGCCATTCATTAGCTACCATGGGTTCACATTATGTACTCAGAAGAATCTTTGCTCCATGACTACCTTCCAAATTAAACTTGGAGTTTCCAGGAAAATTCCAAGAAATGTTTAAATCAGTCAAAAGTTAAACTAAAGAAAGGAAAGAAAAACAAAACAAAAAACCCTTTCTTCTCTTACACAGCTTTTGCATTTCACCCACTGGCAGTAGCAATAGACTGCCTTTATCCTAGGGATCTGAGAGGGTTTTTCACAAAGGGATAAGGTTGAGGGAAAGGTATAAGGTCTGGCCATAGAGGTCACTGAAAAATTCTTTTCAATTGTAGCAGGTAGATTTCAGCATAATCCTAGACTACTCAAAGTCTTTGTTATACATGGAATCCAATATGAACTTTGGGGAGGGTCTTTGAGATTCCGGTCTAATCTCTTTATTTTATCAGACAGGTTTCTAACAGCAGCTAGGAGACACAGTAGATAGAACACTGGTCTCAGAATCAGGAAGATTCATCTTCCTGAGTTCAAATCCAGACTTAGACACTAGCTATTTGACTTTGGGCAAGTCACTTAACCTGGTTTGCCTGTTTCCTCATCTATAATCCATCTATAAAATGAGTTGGAGAAGGAAATGACTCTAGTATCTTTGCCAAGAAAACCTGAAATGAGGTTAAAAAGAATCAAAACATTTGAAACAGCAACAAATGTTTCAGTTACTATGGGTTAGCCAAGATGAATAAATAAGTGATATTCTTCAAGCCATAATAATTGTATTTTGACTGTTATTAAAGTTACATTTGTTATTGTGCAAAAAATAAAGGTACAACCAAAGAGAGCTACTCTATTACTTGGACAGAGTCATAATCTTATCATTATGGGAATCCACTATAGTAATGCTGATTATGTCCCTCACCATATATATAATCAAGCAAAACAGAATTCCATACTGGCCATGTCCATAAAAAAAAAAAAAAAATCTCATTCTTCACTCTGAGTCCTCCACTTCTCTGTCAGGAGATAAGAAGCATGTTTCATCATTAGGCACCTGGAATCATGATTGGTGATTACATTGATCAGAGTTCCTAAATCTTTCACTCTTTATAATAGTGTCATTGCATAAATCATTCTACTGGTTCTGATCATTTCACTATGCATCAGTTCATAGAAATCTTCCCAGGTCTCTCTGAAACCATTTCCTTCATAACTTTTTGTAGTGCAATAGTATTCCATCACATTTATATACCAATTAATTCCTTTGTTAATCTACTCACCATACTAATTTTCCCTTCTCTCTTCTCCCCTTTCCTTTCTATTTCCCTGTGGAGTGAGATGTATTTTTGTACCCAACTCTTTTGACTAGTTCAGATGAGAATTAGGTTCAAGTGTCAGCTATTCCCCCATCCCTCTTCTTTGGATAGATGTCTACTTTTGTATCCTATGTGAGATAATTTTCCTTAACTTTCCTTTTCCTTCCCACTCCCACCCCCAGCATATTCTTCTTCCCCTACTTTTCTTAAGATCATTAAAGCAGAGCAGAGCTGGTCTTTTCCTGGTTTAATTAGACTCCTTCTGTGATCTCTAATGATAATAGGATTCAGTAGAAACTCATGTATCTCCTCTCCATGTTAGTATGTAAGCATTTACTTTTGCTTAGTCCTTCATCAATATTTATCATGTTTACCTTTACATGCTTCTCAACTCACATGTTTAAATTTCACTATTTCTACACAGCTTTGGAATTTTCCTCAGAAATGCTATAAGTCTTTTATTTCATTAAAGGTCAACCCTACCCCCAACCCCACAGGATTATATTTAGTATTTTTCTGGTAAATTATGGTTTGCTGTCAGTCTATATCCTTTCATTATGGAATACCATATATTATATCATATTCCAAACTCTCCATTCTATTATAGTGGTAGCTACTAAATAATGTGCATTTCTAACTCCAGTCTTTTAGTACTTGAAATCTTTCTTTCTGATCATTTCTAGTATTTTTTCTTTGACCTGGAAGCTCTGAATTGTGGCTATTATGTTCCTCAAGTTGATATTTGGAAGTTTCTTTCAGAAGATGCCTGGTGAATTCTTTCTTTTTCTACTTTGCTCTCACTCTCTGGTTCTAAAAGATCTGAGCAGTTTTCTTTTTATATTTCTTGAAATATGATATCTAGGTTTTTGTTTTGGTTTGGTGAGTTTAACTAATAATCTTCAATGTTTTTCCTTTCATTCTTTTCCAGGTCTGTTGTTTCTCTTTTGGGATATCTTATATGTTCTTTTTCTACTTTGTTTTGTCTTTTGACTTTGCTTTTATATTCTTTGTTTTTTCGTGGAGTCATTGGCTTCTGTTTGGTCTATCCTAATTTTCAGGGAGTTTGTTGGTTGTGGAAAATTTGGTACCTTTTGTGCTAAACTATTATTTCACTTTTGCAATTCTTTCTTAGTAGCTTTCATTTCTTTTCCATTTGTTTTTCCTCTAGAGCTCTCATTTCACTGACCAAAAAAAAAAAATAATAATTTCTTTTTTTTAAACCTCTTGCTTCATCTCTTCTAGAATTCTAGTTGAATTTTTGTCCAAGCTGAATTTTTCTTTGAGACTTTACTTGTGGATATTTGAAGTCATACTCTTCTTTTGAATTTGTGTCTTGAACATCCCTGTCAACATAATGACTTTTAATACTGAGATTTTTTTTCATTTGCTCATTTTTCCAGTCTGTTTCCTGACTTGTTTTGGTGGAAAGGTCTGGGACAGTTCTGTTGCTTCTTTCTTTAGACATTGACTGTGGTCTTGTTTCAGGATTTCAGGGACAGTTCAGTCTGGGGACTTACAAGTTTTCAATACTCCCAGTGATCTGATCTAGGGTGAAGTCTGATTTCTGTCTCCCTGGTTTAAGATCTATAAGCTCTTAACCTAGGTTTGGATTTGAGTAATTGTAGTATCCTGTTGGACTTAGATACTATCAGCCTACTGGGAAGATCTGTTGGTTCAGAGCTACAGTCTCCTTTGGTCTGGAATTCCTGTCCTAATTATTCCTAGGCAGACTTCAACCTTATCTAGAAGCTGACCTGCTCCTGGGATCTGAGCTACCCTGCTGCTTCTTGTTTCTCAGTCTGCTACGGTCTTGGTGCACAGACTAGGGTCTATACTGGAAGTGGGGGTGGGGCCCATGTACCCTCCTCATTTTGCTCTGGGTAATGAGTGACAAAGCTGTCAGTTGGCATTGGTCTCCATTGAGGTGCTCCAGTATGGATCTGATCCCTCTATTTGCCATGATGCACAACCTTTCTTTATTGTCTCTCCCTGTGTTGAATACTCCATATAACCTCCTAACCAGACCCATTCTCAGGATCCACAGACTAGAAAGAGGATTCAGAGTGACTTTTCCTTGGATTTCTCCTTTAGAATTTAGTCTAGTGTATTTCCTAGATCTGTTTGGCAGAGTTGGAAGGAAAAGACCTCATTATATTGTTTCCTGCTACTTCACCATCTTGGCTCTTTCTCAATTGATGTTAAATAAATTTGTTTCTGGAAGATTTTGACCTAAAATGTAGAATAAAGTATCACAAATATTTTTCTTCAACAACACACATTTGTACAAATGACTCAGTAATTTTAATGTACTGCAAACTCATTTTGATTTAGCAGTGTGATATGAATGTAAAAATCCCCACTGAAACCAATTTAATTCAACAAATATTTATCGTATACCTATAATACATAAGGTACCGTGCCAGAAGCAGAAGGAGAGGGTCCTGAACAAGGAAAGTGTGAGTTATAGTGTAATTTGTACTGATCAGGCCATATTTGAATTATTGCCTTCATTTCTAGGAAGTACATTTTAAGAGTAACACTGTCAAATTGGAGAGTATCCAGAGTAAGGGACCAGAATGATGAAGAGTTTTTAAAAATCAAATCATATTACGAATGACTAAGGAACTGAGGACATTTAGAGAGAGCAGACTAAGAATGTGTGTGAGGAGGGGAAGAGGGAGCAGGGGGGAAGCAAGAATGACCATTGTCTTCAAATATTTGAGGAGCTGTCAGATGAAAGAACAGTGTTCTATCTGTGCATGTATACATGTGCATATTTATTATATACGTATATAATTACTTGTACTATGTACTATATATGCATATGTAATTTTATAGACTACATACAATTATATGTTTGTTGTATATGTGTATCTATTGTGTGTATATGTGTGTGTATACATATAAAGTAAGGCTAACAAGATGAACTAGAAGGTCTAAAATAAAGAGGCAAATAGTAACTCCAGTCCATCACTGAGAACAGGTAACAGGTGTGCTCTACTATCTCTCAAATGAAGGTTTGTTCCCTCTCTGGAGGAATTCCAAACAAGGCTGCCATTATATAACTGAGAGACTGTACAGGTCCCAGTTGGAAAGGAGGACTCATTTTTGATGAGTTGAAGGGAGAATTGTGCCTATCTCCAATTGTTCGTGGGTTGCTATAACCCAATTCTATTGTTTTGAATCTTCTGTAGAGTGAAATAAAGGCTGTTCTATACTGGATATTAGGAGTTTGATACTTGCATTGAGTCTAGGATCTTTTTATGCACATAACTCATGGCCCAGCATTTATATAAATTCTGGGCTCACATAGGAGAGCTGCCCCATAATTTAGACTCTCTTTAGAAGGTGAATTCACTTTGGGACTTCTGAACAAGAAACTCTTCCCATTACATCTCTATTGCCTACTGAGTCACTACAATGGGGGATGGCAGTAGCAAGATCCCAATTTATTGGTCTCCTAATTCATAACTTCAGATCCTTTACTGATCTTCCAGATATTGGGTCACATAAGCTAAGCTATCCTCTTTTTTTTCCCCCAAGGGCATGCATCTTCAAGATTCTCTCTTTAGATAGGTTGAATCTCTTTACTCATGAAATTTTATCACTCTTGAATCCACTCCAAAGCTGATACTGCCAAAGAAACCTCTCTTCTCTTACAGAAATCTGGATTCCATAATCATGGTCTTTGGGAAATTTAGACCATTGCTCTCCTCTCAAGTCATTTCCCACCTCCTTCCCCAAAACACACACATACACACACACATACTGACACACACACACACACACACACACACACACATTTCAAGTTTAGAAACATTGTTCATGAACTCCCTTCCAGACCATGTGGCCAGGCCAAATCTGTTTCTGCCATGTCTTCCAGCAGAATTCCTGATATTCCCCCACCATCCAGATATTTTAGTCTGGGAAAATCTACTCTCAATTCTCTGGTATCTGATCTGTGTTCAGAAAAAAATCAGAAAGGCAGAAGGGATCCAGGAACTTGAAATTCAGTAATCCTCCTCCCCCTATACAAGCCACCTGGGCAGGTACATTCAACTCAACTCATATCAAATGAGATAATATTTGTAAAGCACTTAGCACAGTGCATGACAAATAGTAGGTACTTAATAAATATTTCCCTTCTCTCTTCCCCCAAATACCTCTCCTGCAAAATACTCATTAATACATTCTGAATGGAATACATGGGAGATGAAAATGGAGAAAAAAATAACAGTTTAGTATCCTGGGTTTTATGTTATATGCATGTGTATACCACTAGTAGAATATAAGCCCCTGGTGGGTAAGTACTGTTTCTGATTTTATCTTTGTATTCTCCATGCCTAACATGATGCCTTACACATATTAGGTACTTAATAAACATTTATTGAATTGAATGAGACTCCTAAAAGGACCATAGTTCAGAAAGGCAATACTTTATTCCACAAAGACAGCATTAAATAAAAGAGAGGGTAGTGAAGTGGTCATTAAGAAGATTTACTCATGTTATGAAATCTAGGCACAAAAGTCAGGAAGCATAATGGAGTGTATTTACATAAAGATCAATGAAGGCAGAAACAGCAGCAATCTTATGATCACTGTGTACTCCAGACCATTTAGACAGAAAAAGGAGCAAGATGAAGAGATAGGGAAATAGATCATAAGTTTGGCGCAGAGGCATGATAGAGCAGCAGTGGAAGACTTCAATTATCTGACCATCTGCTGGAGCTCCCTTTCTGCCAAAAGCAAAGCAGCTAATAATTTCTTGACTTGCCTTAGTGATAATTTCCTCCTTCAAAAGGTAAAGGAACAAAAAGGGAAAATTTTATGCTAGATCTGATTTTTGTTAACACAGAGGAACTTGTTTCTTGGCGGGAATGATGGGACCCTTGGCCAAAATGACCACTCCATTTTGTGATAGAGAATGAAAGGAACACCCCAAATTTGGGAACAGCAGGTTTCAAAGATTTCAGAGGAAGGTTGGGAGAGATTCCACTGACTAAAAGTCTAAAGGGGAAGGTATCCCAAGAAAGATGAGAAAGTCTTAAGAGTAAAATTCAGAAAACATATGGAAAAACAATTCTGATAAGTAGAAAAAGGGGAGCTAATAGATGTGGTACCCAGGAAAATCATGAGCTGACTCAAAATTTTAAGAGGCATATATGGAAAATAGAAATGAAGGCAAGCAACAGTGAATGAATACAAATGTATGTCATAATTCTCTAAGAATAATATCAAAAGTAAAAATGTTTAGAATGAACTGAAGATCATACAGAAATGAAAAAGAGCAAAATAGGTATGGCTTGAGTTTTTTCAGTCTCTGGGTTGGATTTTTTCAAACTGTTGGAGAAAAGGAAGAAGTCAGCATAAATTTATCAAGCATCAGATAAGTCAGACTAACCTTATTTGTTTTATTAAATGTATTAATAAAATGTATTAATAAAAAAATTTATTAATTTATTAATAAAAAAGTTTATTAAATGTATACATAAAGGGAATTCTATGACCACAGTTTACCTGGATTTTAACAGAGCAGTTAATAATGCATTTCATGTCATTCTTCTGGAAAAGAAGGAAATATATGAATTGGATAATCATATAATTGCATAGACTCATAACTGGTTGAATGAGTAAATGCCAGAAAAAGTTATATCTGCACTTGGCTCTGTGTTGTTGTTGTCTTTCATTTTATTTTTTTCATGTCTATCTAATTTAGACTTTTAATTACTCTGGACGAATGTTACATTTCAGAGATTGCACGCCCCGAGGAAGTCAGGAGAATGTCTGTGATTGCTGGTAGCAACAGCCTATCCAATGCATGTAGCCTCCTCATTTTTTTGGCAGCTATCTTTCTGGTTTCTAAAATAACTCTTATTGGGGGCGGGGCCAAGATGGCGGACTAGAAACACACTTACGCAGGGTCCTCCTCACAGCCCATAAAATACCTGTAGAGAGGGACTCTCAACAAATTTTGGAGCAGCAGAAGTGGAGAACAACAGAGTGGAGGAGATTTCCAGCTCACGGTGACCTGAAAGGCCCATGGAAACGTAGGTTGCGCCAATGTGGACTCGAGCACAGAGCCCAGTCCAGCCTTGGCCAAGCAGTGATGCGTGATGAGACTCTTGGAGGAGAACATCTCGGGGGCTGAATTTCCAGTTGCAGTAGCAGGTCCTCAGATCCCTTGGCCCACAGGCGCCAAAGGTCAGCGATGGGGTTTTATCAGCTGGCCAGGAAGGGAGAAAGGCCTTCCCATAGCTCCGGCAGCTGGCAGCAGCCACAGAGCCTGCACAGCAACCCTTATGGAAGCTCCATTGTTGGAGCATAAAAACCCCTTGGGGCATTGAATAGCTGAGTCTTACCTTAGCCCTGGATGGAGGCCCTGGCTGAGCTGGTTTTTGTCTCAAATTGAATGGTGGCCCTGCCCATTCAGCTTATCTGAAAATAAGCCCCCAGTGCTGACTTGGGAACTGGAGGTCTGGTGGCTGTGGAGAGGTAACTGCTAAAATTATGGGCATAAAAATCCCTCTCTGTGTCCAGATTAGTACATGCTTGATTGTGCCACCTTGGAGGAACTGAGATCTTACAGATTCCCAGAGTATACCCTACTCTTGACAAAGGATCCAAAAGTCAAGTAACTGGTTTGGAAAATGCCCCAAAAAGGGAAAAAAAAATAAGACCATAGAAGTTTATTTCTTGGTGAACAGATATCTCCTCCCATCCTTTCTGATGAGGAAGAACAATGCTTACAATCAGGGAAAGACATAGAAGTCAAGGCTTCTGTATCCCAAACATCCAAAATATAAATATTCAATGGGCTCAGGCCATGGAAGAGCTCAAAAAGGATTTTGAAAATCAAGTTAGACAGGTGGAGGAAAAACTGGGAAGAGAAATGAGAGAGATGCAAGAAAAGCATGAAAAGCAGGTCAACACCTTGCTAAAGGAGACCCAAAAAAATGCTGAAGAAAATAACACCTTGAAAAATAGACTAACTCAATTGGCAAAAGAGGTTCGAAAAACCAATGAGGAGAAGAATGCTTTCAAAAGCAGAAGTAGTCAAATGGAAAAGGAAGTTCAAAAGCTCCCTGAAGAAAATGGTCCTTTAAAATTTAGAATGGAACAGATGGAGGCTAATGACTTTCTGAGAAACCAAGAAATCACAAAACAAAACCAAAAGAATGAAAATATGGAAGAGAATGTGAAATATCTCATGGGAAAAACAACTGACCTGGAAAATAGATCCAGGAGAGAGAATTTAAAAATTATGGGACTACCTGAAAGTCATGATCAAAAAAAGAGCCTAGACATCATCTTCCATGAAATTATCAAGGAAAACTGCCCTGAGATTCTAGAACCAGAGGGCAAAATAAGTATTGAAAGAATCCATCGATCACCACCTGAAAGAGATCCAAAAAGAGAAACTCCTAGGAACATTGTGGCCAAATTCCAGAACTCCCAGCTCAAGGAGAAAATCTTGCAAGCAGCTAGAAAGAAACAATTTCAGTACTGTGGAAATACAATCAGGATAACTCAAGATCTAGCAGCTTCTACATTAAGGGATCAAAGGGCGTGGAATAGGATATTCCAGAAGTCAAAGGAACTAGGACTCAAACCAAGAATCACCTACCCAGCAAAACTGAGTATAGTACTTCAGGGGAAAATATGGTCTTTCAATGAAACAGAGGACTTTCAATCATTCTTGATGAAAAGACCAGAGCTGAAAAGAAAATTTGACTTTCAAACACAAGAATGAGAAGAAGCATGAAAAAGTAAAGAGCAAAGAGAAGTCTTAAGGGACTTACCAGAAGTGAACTGTTTACATTTCTACATGGAAAGACAATATTTGTAACTCTTAAAACTTTTCAGTATCTGGGTAGTTGGTGGGACCACACACAGACATGTACACGCATGCACGCACACACACATACACACATGCACACACACACACAGAGTCAGAGAGCACAGAGTGAATTGAATAGGATGGGACCATAGCTTAAAAGAAATCAAGGTAAATGGTGAGAGAGAAATGGAGTGGGAGGAAAGAGGGTGAAATGGAATGGGGTAATTATATATCATTTAAGAGGCAAGTAGGAGACTTTTTAGTGGAGGGATAAAGTGGAGAGCTGAGGAAAAAAAAACCCAAGAAGTTTACCCTCATCACATTTGACTAAAGGAAGGAATAAAATGCAAACTCATTTTGGTATGAAAACCTATCTTACAGTATAGGAAAGTGGGGGGGAAGGAGATAAGCAAGGGGGGGGTGGAAGGGAGGGCAAAGGGAGGAGGGAGCAATTTACAGTCAACACTTGGGGAGGGTCAGGATCAAAAGATAGAAGAGAAACAATGAGGGACAGAATAGGATGGAGGGTAATTCAGTTAGTCTTACACAACACGACTATCAGGGAAGTCATTTGCAAAACTACACAGATATGGCCTATATTGAATTGCTTGCTTCCCAAAGGGAATGGGTGGGGAGGGAGGGATGGAGAGAAATTGGAAGTCAAAGTTTTAGGAACAACTGTCAAGTATTGTTCTTACTACTAGAAAATAAGAAATACAAGTAATGGGGCATAGAAAGTTATCTGGCCCTACAGGACAAAAGAGAAGATGGGGACAAGGAAAGGGAGGGATGTTAGAAGAGAGGGCAGATTGGTGATAGGGGCAATTAGAATGCTTGGCATTTTGGGGTGGGGAGGGGAGAAATGGGGAGAAATTTGGGATACAAAATTTTTTGAAAATGAATGTTAAAAGTTAAATAAATAAATTAAAAATAAAATAAAATAACTCTTATTGGCACCATGCTTATGGTTGAAGAAGCACTCATTGTTTTCTATCAAGATACCCAGCTTTTCTGCCATCTGCAGGGCCAGGTACTACTTGGATGTGGGCTCAATGGAGCGCATCACCATTGTGTTCATTGGCTGGTCCAGAGAGGGCATGAGTTCTTCACTGATGATTTTGAAGTAAACTTTGATGATTATAAAGTGAACAGCAGGGCAGATTGATCCAGGTGGAACATATGAGGCAGTATCTCCATGTTAATAGAGTTTTAGACACTGCTGTGGGTGAAAGGATAGGTATGCAATGACATTTCCTACATTTCTAACAAGTATGGTATGGACTGTTTGGCCTCAGGGAATAAATCACAGATTTTCCCATTCATTTTCTCATTAATACTAAATGTGTATCAAGCCTTCCAGTCACCTATCTTCACAGCTTAAGAAGCTGCTACTACATGTTCCCTCATTGACTTAGGTGGATGTGATTGCAATCAAATTAGGATCTTTTGCTATTTTTGTTTTACTAAAAGTCTTCTGATTGAATAATGTGATTAAAGAAGATCTTCCCCGTTCATTGATGAACCTGCCCATTGAAGGAAGCTTAATTATGGGTAGGAGGGTCCAAAGTACCTTTTGTTTTTTCTGTTGAGGTACTAGGTCAGAGGGGTATGCTCTCTGGCTCTGAAAAGTGTATAAATACTCTGAGGGTGAGGTTTTTATTTTAGGGTTTACTGACTGGAAGTGTTTGTTTGGCCCGATGAGGACTCTGGGAAGTCAAAATTGGAAAACCCAGATGGCCTGGAAAACCCAGACATCGGTGCTTCCCTCTCTGGTAACTATGGTCAGACAGTTGGGCCTGTCTGTTGATGGTCAGGCAGAGGAAGTCATGTCTGTTGACTTTTGATTTCTCTGTATTTTCTTTGAAGTTCAGGGTGCTAAGTCCCCTGAACTAAGTGAATGAGGGTTTGGTTAAAGGTATGATACATGTGCTTGATTAAAGTGATTGTTAACCCCTTGAAAGTTGTTTTCCTTTTATGAATGCAGATCTAAGAACCTGTGATAGCAACTCTCCCTCTGTATGTTGGGGTACTTGCTGATATAGCGGACTGAGGAAGGGCTGCCACTCTCTCACTTGCAGTTGGTGGTAAAATTGTGTTGGCCGATCAAATGACTGCAGGCATCATTTTCATGGGCTGCCGTGTATGAGATCTCCAGAAGTATGGCAGATACTAAATAGATACAGATTGATCTTTTTGTGATTTTAAGGACCCTTTAGGGAGAGCAAGCTGCTGCTGATGAACCTTAGAGTCAAACTTGTAGTAGGTATGGCGTACATGATGAAAGTAGAGATATGGCAGATCACCTTGGTTCGCTTTTCCTGTGAGTAGCATTGAACATGCTTGATGATGGCACAGACATGGGCTTCACATCTGAGATATTCCACATCTTCTTGAGAACAAAGATCTGATCTTGGAAAAAGATGTTGGAAAAAGATCCTTTCCACCAGTTAGGATACAATCATGAATGCAAAGAGACTGCTTAAAGTTAGAAAGTTCTCATTCTCTTCCAGGATATTCTCTCCAACAAAGATGTTGGGGTATGCAAACAAGGTGTACACCAGTTCATTGATACAGTCTAAGTATAACTGCCACATCTCTGACTTTGTGTATGTGGTTGGGTTGGGACTGTAGTCATAGATGGAAGCAGTGATGTTGAACTGGATCTTAACAAACTATATCCCTCCATCCCCTAGATTATTTTCTTCTGTTATCTGAGCCAACAGTTGCAACAGTTCCATTTAGTCTACTTGATTAGTTCCTTTCTTGCTGTAAGCTTATGGGATCTCTTTCAGTTTCTTGACTACAATTTCATGGTTAATCTTTGTTCCATTGGTAAATATTTTAGGCTTCTCCTTAACCTGTAGTGCCCTTCCTTGAACATTCTCCTACTTCTGCCTTCATTATCCTCCTCCTTCTCCTCCTCATCTAGGTGCTTGGGGTTTTTATTTGTGCTTTGTCCTCTAACTTCTTCTCTGTAGCTTTTTTATCTGTAGTGCTCCCTTTTTCAAGAGAATTCAATTAGAAGGCACTAAGGTATGTTTCCCATCTTCCTCCTCTGAGTCAGAGTCTGAGGAGTGGATTCTGAACCCCAGTCTTCATTATTGGGTAAATCTTCAGAGATCTCATGTTCATCATCCATCTCCTTGAGGAACTTGCAACTTTTCCCAGATGGTGTCCCAGATGCCTTCTTCAGGAAATTTGTGTCACTGAGACCATCCTCATCCTCATCTGAAAGGAAGACCCTTCTTAGTTCTCCTGATTTTCTTCTGTGTCCTCATCAGCAGACTGCTCAGAGTTCTGCTTACGGTTGATGATCTGGGTTTCATAATCCCCATTATATTTATAGATCTTCTGACTCAAGGTGTGTAGAGCCTTTGCTTGCTATTAATCATTTTCTTTCTTTCCCATTGCTCATTGTACCCCAGATAGTACCCCTAGATTAGCCAAGATGTGCATATAGAATTGGAGGATACCACCTTTGACCACATTGCTCTTGGCCTTTCCAGATATCTTACCTGGAGCTCAGATTTCTCAAGACATTTAGTGACATACCAAATTTTCATGACATTTCACATGGTCCAGATAAAGTTGAGCACGTCCTTAAGCCTCTTGTCCTTTGCATTTTAGCATTCTTCTTATCTTCATTCAGGAGCAATGACTATTTGCCATAGTTGCCCTCTGTAGGTTTGGGTGCCAGTTCCTCCTTGGACAGGAAGGACTCAAGACTTGTTGTCTGAGCCAGTAGAAAAAAAACTGTGACATAGTTCAGGTGCTCAGGAGGCAGCAGGTCAAGTGGGATATGGATGTGAGCCAGCTCAGAAGACTGAACCTCTGCGTTGTTTTAACATGTTTATCAATGATGTGGATGAGTGCATAAATGGCTTACATATAAAATTTGCAGATGGTCCAAAGTTGGGAGAGATAGCTAACTCAATGACAGAATTAAAATTCCAAAAGTTCTTTATGGACTAGACCATTGGGCTCAATCAAATAGAATGGAATTTAAGAGATAATGCCTGGACTTGTGATTTTGCTCTTACATAGAACTTCCCTTGTAAGGAAACTCCTTTTACCAACACAAATCTACACTTAATGGTCTTAGAGTGTAACCTCTAGTACTAGGAGGTTGAGTGATTTGTCAAGGGTCACAACCAGTTTGAGGCAGAGGTAAAATCTGAAACCAAGTGGTCCTGGCTCCAAGGCTAGCTTTTTATTCACTAGACCACCCTGCCTCCCAAGAGGAAATTCAATATGGATAAACGTAACTTGCTCTTGAGTCTAAAAAATCAACTTCACAAGAACCTGAGGGGAAATATGGCAAGACAGTAGTTCACCTGAAAAAGATCTGGGGATTTCAGTCGATTTTACGCTCAGTATGAGTCAAAAGCATACTGTGTTAACTAATAATGCCATCTCAGCCTGCATATTATGACAAGCATAGATTCCCGGAATAAGGAGGTGGTGGGTTAAGTACCCTCTGCTCTGGTGAAAGCACATTTGGGGAATTATTTTCAGTTCTTGGCATCCTTTTAAGGAGGTTATGGCTAACCGGGAAATTAATGAGAGAATGGCATGGGTTATGAAGATCGGTTTAAAGATTATAGCCCAGAGAAGAAAAGATTTGTGGGGAACATGATAGTTATCCTTAAGTATTTGGAGGAATGTCCCATGGAAGCTGGGTTGTATTTATTCTGCTTTGGACCCAGGCAGCAGAACTAGGTACCATGGGTAGAAGTTGAATCAAGCCAATTTCACCTTCATGGTAGGAAAGCAACAACAAATGAGAACTCTATCACAGTAGAAGTGGTTGCCCCCAGAAGCTGCAGCTCTCCTGGGCTCCAGTCAAAGGCAGAATGGCCACTTGTCAAGTTCGACAAGAGAAGGAATTCTTTTTTCAGGCATGACCCGACTAGACAGTTATAGAGGACCTTTAGTTCCACCTCCAAAATTCTTTCTTTCCCTAATGGAGAAATAAAGAAAATAAACATGAAGAATGCCACAGAGTACAAAATGGTTCAGACTCCCTCTCTCTCCCCGCTTCAGCCCTGTTTTATTTGAGGTTTTAATTTTGTTTTGAAATTGCATCGGATAAAGTCTTGAGTGGGAAATTATATTGCCAGAAAATTTTTAAATAAAAGTTTTCCAATAAACAGTGTTTGGGGGTGGGAGGAACTATGATTCTGTAAAATTATAGGGAAACAGGTTTCATATAGGTTATGGAGAGAAAAAAATCCTTTCTAATAATAGAAAATGTCTCAAAAATGGAATAGACTGTATGAATGACTCAATTCCTTGTCTTTGAGAGGATTTGGATAATCATCTCTCAGAGACAATGCAGAAGATTCACATATCAGGTTAACAGATTGGATTTGATGATAGCTAAGGGACTTTTCAAGCCTGAGTATGGGAAATGACCACGTATTCAACTTGTGACACCATAGCTGCTGGCCAACTTCTTATGCTCCAAGACTCCACTTTTCATTCCATTGATTTATTTTTCATTGCCTCAGATAAGGCTTGCATAACTGGCAGTCTGTCTGCCAAAACTAACCAAAGCCCTCAGGGTATTTCTCACCTTCCTTGGGAAACAAAACTCTTGGCAGGTTAATTATAACCTCAAGGATCAATAGTCCTATCTAACATATTGCCACCTTTTACTCCATTTCTCTGACATAGACTAGTCAGAGCACAGAAGAGGTTTTTCTTTTTAATTCCTTGAAGACAAAGGGTAGGATTAAGGTGTTTGTCATATGGAGAAGACTGCTATATTTCCAGATGCCTGTTAGAGTTGGCTTGTGATTTCTGAAAGTTGACCCTTACTCCATTTGTTCAATATGACCAGACAGAAGCTAGAAAGTCTTCTCTATGTTCCTTGAGAAAGAACTGCATGTAATTTTAGAACAAGTGTCACTGAGACTCAAAGAAGTAGAGTGACTTAACCAAGGTCATACAGCTAGCTAGTAAATAGCAAAAGCTGGGGTAGAATGCAAATGTCTTGATCTCTCAGTCCATGACACTAGTCAATCATAGTTCTCCATTTAGAAGATTCAGCTGATTGCTTTAAACTGCACTGCTTTCTAAGAGAGATATTGATAAATGGAAATTCTAAGTTGCATGCTGTGGTCAGAAAAGTGCAATGGGTATCAGGAGACCAGAGCTCTAGACCTGACTCTATGAGTAAGGTCTATGATCTAGGTTCAGTAGATCAGAAGTTTCCTACAAAGCAGCCTGTGCCATTTTTAATAACTATCGTCATCATTAAGAAAATCTTTATTCTAAGCCAAAATCTTGCTTTTTGAAACTTCTGCTCATTAACCCTGCTTCTATCCTTTGGGGATGCACATTATAAATCCAATCCCTCTTCCATATGAGAACTCCTTAAATACTTGGAGAGGGTTATCATAGCTGTCTTCTATTCCCTTTTCTTTAGGCTTAAACTATCCCGTCATTTCCATGTTCTCCATGGCTTCTAAGAGCCTTCCTCATTCTTGACCCCACCCCTCCCCACTCACCAGCTACAGACATGCTTTAGGTTACCAGTGATCTCCTTAAATAGTTCTAATTTTAGGAGCTATCAATCAAGTCCTATTCTTAAGTAAAATAAAATCCTCTTCACAAATTTCAGCTAGTGCCTTCTCTAAAGTTATCCACTTTTTTACCAGCCTGTATCTCCCCCTCTTTCCTTCTTCCTCTCCTCCCTCTGCCTCTACCCCTCTCCTTTCCTTTGTCTCTCCTTTTCTCTCTGTTTCTTCCTCGTCCCTTTCTGTTTTCCCTCTTCTTTTTGTTTTTCTCTCTTCTATGTCTCTGCAATGCATTTTCATACACATACATATATGCATATGCATGTTTTCTCCCCCGTATTAGAAAGTAAGGTCCTTGGGAGCAAGGACCATTTTCATTTTTTTCTTTGCATCTCTTGCATCAAAAGACAGATAGTTGGTGAAGTGAATAATGTGCTAGGCTTGCAGTAAAAAAGACTTGAATTCAAATCATGAGTCAGATACTTATTATCATAGCTGGTGACCCTGGTCAGGTCAACCTAACCTCCCAGAGACTGTTTTATTATCTGTAAAATGGGAATAGTAATTTTATGGGCCTGTCATGATTGTTGTGAAGTTCAAATGACAAAACAGATGTTAACTGCTTTGCAAACATTAAAGTGCTCGATAAATGTTAGCTCCTTAAAAATCATATAATTATTCATATAAATTATATAAAATATAAATTTATACATTATATAGAAATAAATTATAAATTATATAAAATATAAATTATAAAGTTAGCTACTATTTCTATTACTGTTATTTAACACAGTGCCAGGCACAACTATCAATCAATAGACTTTTATGAAGCATCTGTTACGTTCCAGGCACTGTGTTCAGCACAGTGTTTACAATACATAGTAAGCATTTAAGAAACATTTGTTGGTTCATCAACTGGGTAGTATGGCTCATGTAAAAAAGACTTGGGAGCTCTAGTGGACTGCAAACTCAGTCTGAATCAATGGCAGCACATAGGGCTAATCTGATCATAGGGTGCATTGACAGAAGTGAGAGTCCCAGAAGAAGGAAATTCTAGTTCTCCTATACTTTGCCTTGATTTCTTTCTTTCTTTTTTTTTTTTTTTAGCACAAGTGTGGTACTGTATTCATTGCTGAATACCACATTTTATGAAGGATATTTATTATCCAGAGCACATTTAAGGAGGGAGAATAGGATTGTGAAGGAACTCTCAAAACTATGTCAGAAAAGAATTAGCAGAAGGAGATGGAGATGTATAGCCTTCATGTGAGAAGACTGAGGAGGGGGTACATGATAACTGCCTCTACATGTAGCTATCCTGTGAATGAAGTGTTAGATTTCTGGTTAGATTACAAGGTCCTATAGAATTTAGAAATGCAAGGGACCTTAGAGGAAAGTCTAGTCCAATCCATTACTTTACAGTTGAGGAAAATAAAAATACCTAGGAAATAATCTAAGAGTCAAACCCAAATCTTGGACTCCAAATCCAAGAGGCTTTTTTCCTATCAATTTTTATAAAATGTTCCCAAAAGGTCAGAACTAGGGGCAATGACAGAATCAAATCTAAGAAAATTTGATATAAAGAAAAACTTCTTAGCCAAAGAGTCCAAAATAATGACTTTTTTTCTTTTTTCTTCCTCACCCACAATTTATTTGTTTTTAATTTTCAACTATCACTTCCATAAGTTTTAAATTTTCTCCCCTCCCTCACCTTCTCCTCCCCAAGACAGCATGCAGTCTTACGTGGGCTCTTCACACACATTCTTGTTAAACACATTTTCACATTAGTCATGTTGCATAGAAGAATTAAAATGAATGGGAAAAAACATGAGAAAGACTAAACAAAGCCAAACATAACAAAAGAGAAAATAGTCTGCTTACATTCTGTGTTCTGATTTCATAGTTCTTCCTCTGGATGTAGATGGCATTTTGCATGATGAGACCTTTGGGAATGTTTAGGTCCTTGCATTGCTGTGAAGGGTTAAGTCTATCAGAAACAGTCCTCGCACACTGTGGCTGTTACTGTGCAAAATGTTGTTCAGGTTCTGCTCATTTTACTCAACATCAGTTCATTTAAGTCTTTCCAGGTTTTTCTGAATCCTGCCTGTTCATCATTTCTTATAGTACAGTAGTATTCCATTACATTCATGTATCACAACTTGTTCAGCTATTCCCCAATTGCTGGGCATCCCCTTGATTTCCATTTCTTGGCTACCACAAAAAGAGCTGCTATAAATATTTTTTGTATATGTGAATCCTTTTTCCATTTTTTATGATTTCTTTGGGATACAACCCTAGAAATGATATTGCTAGATTAAAGGGTATGCACATTTTTATAGCCCTTTGGGCGTAGTTGCAAATTGCTCTCCAGAATGGTTGGATCAGCTCACAGCTCCACCAACAATGAATTAGTGTTTCAACTCTCTCACATCTTCTCCAGCATTTATCATCTTCCTGTTTTGTCATGTCAGCCAATCCGATAGGTGTGATGTGGTACCTCAGAGTTGTTTTGATTTGCATCTCTCTAATTAATAGTGATTTGGAGCATTTTCTCATATGACTATAGATTGCTTTAATTTCTTCCTCTGAAAATTGTCTGTTCATATCCCTTGGCCATTTATCAATTAGGGAATGACTTATATTCTTATAAATTTGGCTCAGTTCTCTATATATTTTGGAAATGAAGCCTTTATCACAGATACTAGTTATCAAAATTCTTTCCCAGTTTTCTGCTTCCCTCCTAATCTTGGTTGTATTGGCTTTGTTTGTGCAAAAACTTTTCAATTTAATGTAATCAAAGTTATCCATTTTGCATTTCATAATGGTCTCTCTCCTTTATTTGGTTATCTCTGAAATCTCAAGGGCTAATTGTATGTCCTTAAGCAGAGGTTTCTTAATGGGAAAATTGGAGTATCTAACTAAAAAGAAATTCACCATCAGTGATCTGGATTAGGGAGATCCAATTTTGGGGTGTCAGTAGCTAATAATGGAGACTCCTGGGACTGGAAAGAACTATCTCTACTTGAAAGAAGTGCTCAGCATTTAAGGATTTCAAGTCACTTTCCAAATGAGCAGAATCTAAGAACTGGCTCCTGTGTCCCAGCGTCTGTGAGATAAAATGCTTTAAGAGGTTACATGAAAATGTCAGCCTTCCCATGGGCACACAGATCAATAGGTAGATCTGCCCCAAGGAACATTATGCAGCTTTGCTTCCTTCCCCTCTGAAAGCCTCTTGTACCCTGCCAACGTTCCCTGACTGAAAAGTGGCTTCTGACACCCTCCAAATCACTAACCCTAAACCATGTTCTCAGTAGTTTATAGTTAAGGAAACATGTATTGAGCTCAACATATCCACTTTGCCCTCTTTCCCTTCTCCCCTCTGTCAATGTGCTATCAAGCCTGTCTTTTTTAGGGTTTACTTTTAAAGAAAAACAAAAACAAATTTGGAATAAATATCACAAACTAGTGACAGGAATTAGAGATGTACAAGTGAAACCTATTAAGAGGGAGCTAAAAGGAATAATGCTCTGGTTTTCTCCAGGATCACACGGTGTGACCACCCTCTTTTCAGAGAGATCCATGTGACGGACATCCCTTGCATTCAGTGCTCTCCCAGAATGGTCTCTTATTCCTCCAATCCCCTCTGGGAGGGGCAGGTTTTACTTAAATTCTAGACTCTTTGGATTACTCTATTGCCATATTTTCTACATTTCTGATAAGCCTTTAGACAGTCAAGAGTGGTCACCTCCAGCCTTGCTGCCTTCAGTCCTCAGCTCACATAGTCCTATATTTTATAGAAATACATGTGTGTATGTATATGAAATATATATTCTTATATATTTCCACATATAAATATATGTTCATGCATACACATACATACACATATATGTGTACTGTACATATATGTATACACATTCACTGTGTGCATATATGCGTATATATGTGTATGTACAGATATAGATATCTATATCTGTTTTACATAATGTCTATATTTTTAAGATGGGCAGCTAGGTGGCACAGTGGATAGTGTACCAGGAGTCAGGAAGACTCATCAAATCTGACCTCAGACACTTACTAGCTGCATAACCCTAGGCAAGTCACTTCACCGTGTTTGCCTCAGTTTCCTCCTCTGTAAAATGAGTTGGAGAAGGGAACGACAAGCCACTCCAGTATCCCTGCCAACAAAACTCCAAATTGAGTCATGAAGAGTCTGACATAAAGACAAAATATTTTTCAGTGGAGTAGGTAAGTATTTATCAGTGTAAGATGTTCTTCTCATGGAAGTTCCCTTGCACATGAAATTCCCATTTTACTGTGTTGAGTTTCTTCATTGGCTGTCCCTCATCCCTGGAACTTTATCCCACTTCATACCTGCCTTCCAGTTACCCTGACTTTCTCAGTTAAAGTCCTACATTCTACAAGGTTTTTCCAGTTCCCCTTAATCTTAGTGCCTTCTCTCTGAGATCATCTCCAACCTACCCTAGATAGATCCTGTTTATATACAACTGTTTGTATATTTTCTTCTCCCCTCCACTGTGGGATCCTTGACAGTGAGGACTGTCTTTTGTATTCCCAACATTTTACGAGGTCTGGCACATAGTAGGTGCTTTAATAAATACTAGTTGACTAACTCCTCTCATGCAGATCAACAACTTATCTGGAGTTTATAATCTTTAGTGAATTGCCTAGGTGGGGTTCAGACCGGCTAAATTACTTGCCCATAATCATATAGCTTGTAAGTGACAGAGGAGAGATTTACATTCAGTTCTTTCTGTTTCCAAAGCTTGTCGTTTATCTATTATGCCACATACCTATATATATATATTTATATATATGCACACATATACATACACACATATACGCACACGTATATACATACACAATACATATATGTATGTATTGTGTATATATACATACATGTGTGTACACATACACATGTTTATGTATTGTATGTATCTATCTATACACACACACAGGCAACTAGATGACTCTATGAATAGACCACTAGACTTAGAGTTCACATCCCACCCCAGACACTTATTAGCTGTGTGACTCTGAAAAAGTCATTTGACCTCTATTTGCCTTAATCCCATAGAAAAAGAAATAATAAACTACTCCAGTATCTGCCAAAAAATAAAACAACCCATGGACAGTATTGGTGTTCTGTGGTCCACAAGGTCATGAAAACTTGTGTACTACTGAACAACAACAAATATTCATATATAAAAATATATATTTTATATAAAATATAATAAATATTAAATAAATAATAGATAAATAAATATCAATAAATATATAAAATACAATAAAATATATAATATATTATATTACATATTACATAATTATATAATATAATTAAAATATAATTATATTAATTATAATTCTTTACTAATATATTAATTATATGCTATAGCATATGTTATATATTATATAAGTTTACATACATTATTATATATAATATAATGCAATGCAATACAATACAATATAATATAATTGTATATAATCATATTATCTATAATTATATGCTATATTTATCATGTATGATATAAATAATATATTACATATTATACAATATATTATAATAGTGTGCTGTATATTTTATTTTATGTTAATTATGTTTATATTACTATAATTATACATTGTATAATAGATTATATATCATATATAATATATATATTGTTTATATATAAATATATATACATACACATACATACCATATACGTATAACTCTAACTCCCACAGTTTATTATTCACAATAATGTAGAGTATTTTACGTATATATAGAAATAGAACTTTAAGAGTAAAGGTAATCCATTCCTTCATATTCATTTAGACACCTCCAAAAGGTTATCGGCTCTCTCATTTCCTCAGTTTCAAATAAACTCAGCAGCAAATCCTAAAAGCATTGGGAATTTGCCCAGATAAGGGGTGTGTGTGTATGTGTGTGCGTGTGTGCATGTGTTGCGTGGATGAGGGGACGTTAGGTTCAGCGGTGGGAGTCAGTAGCAGATTTTCTGCCTCCTCTTATGGGATGCTCCCATCCCAGCAGAGCCTTAACTAAGCTCACACAGTACCTGACAACTCCTTTTTCAGAAATGAATTGACAGTTTTTATTAGAAATATGATTGGTTGAAATGATCTTTACTAAGAAGAAAAGTTTCAAGAAATTTAGCCATAAAGTAGGAAGGCCAGTGGAATGTTACAAAGACAGAAATGTAGCATGCTTGCTCAAGCCACTTTAAACATTGAAAACATCTTGGGTTTGATAGTAAAGCTTATGACTGCATTTGGCCATTCATATTAACTGATTCTGGTGAAATCTTGTTCTTGGATTGTGTTCGGAATTGCTATTTTAAACAAAAGCTGAACTAGGCTTGGGAATATACCGAAGAATATGAAATTGCAAGCTTTTGAGCATAAATTGTGTTATGTTACTAGACCTGAAGCATAATGGAACCATTGAAGGCGGCAAAGCACAAAGTGAAACCCTGGGGAACCTATTAATAAAGTGTAACTTGGCGAGAGGAAATGGGATTCTACTTACTAAAAAGAGTATTATGGATGTGTTTAGTATAAAATACAAATATTACATAGCGAGGCAGCTTAGGAAGCCCAGCTGGATTTCTCTTGACCCTATAAGATTAAAGATGTATCTTTATTAATTTTATTAATAATTTTTTTATTATTTTTATTAATTTTAATTTTATTAATTATTAATTAATATTTAACTATTAATATTAACTATTAATATTAACTATTTAACCTTTCCTTCTAGCCACCCTCTTCTGTCTCAAATCCCTGCAGTTCTCATCCTTCTCCACCTGTTCACAGCAGATGCTACAATTCATTGAATTCATTAAACACTGATTAAGTGCCTACTATGTGTCAGGTACTGTGCTAAGTGTTGGGTATACAAATAAAACAAAAAGACAGTGTTTAATGGATAAAGACAACACACTGGAAAAGTTGGAAAGGGAGTGGGGGAAGGGGACCCAGACCAGAGGGCATCTTGTTTTGTGGAGATGAGGACAGATGGAGAGTGGAGAGAGCTGTGAAGGCCATGTTTTACGCTTTATAAAGGGTAGAATTATTTATAAAGGGTAGAATTCTTTGAGTAGAATTCAGTGCCCCATCCTTCAGTCCTCCAATTAGAGGGTTATGTGCTTCATGCCAACCTGGAGAAGGAGAATAGGATGCTGGTCCTGGTGCCACCTCTCAGTAATAAGAAGAGCATGATTTTTACAACTTCATGCCAGGTAGGGAGCAAGAATGGGTCTGAGTTCCCTCCCTACCCCTCCGTGGAGCAGCAGGTCCTTCCTCACTACCAGGGAAGGAAAGAGAGATTGAATTTCCCCATGGGAGTCCTTTGCATGCATTTTCAGTTCCAGCTTAGCAGCCAAAAGAGGCCCTTTCTTCACCCACCTGGAAAGGAAACTGTCATAGAATACCCACATGTGTTTTGAAGTCCATGAAGGCAGTTGCCTCAGGTCTAGCATGCTCCTAAGAACCATGCTGCCATTGACCACTCCTCTATTATATATGTGTTCTTTTGTTTATTATTTTTATTTTTTTTGCACCTCTATCACTTATTTCATTCTTCCCTGAATGTCCAGTCTTGTAACAAATAAATATAATCAAGAAAACTAAATAAACACATATCTAAAGCTGTTTATCTCATTCCATACCTCTACCAAGATAACTGTCAGATTTGTCATCTGATGCGTAAAGTCAGGATAGTCCCTGTAACCATCAGATTTCTAAAGTCTTCCTTTACCTTTTCTCTTTACTGTCCTTCTTTTGGGGAGTAATTTCATTAACTCTATGGTTTTAACTATCACTATTCTATATCTGACTTTGGAATCTATAAGTCCAGCCCCAACTTCCCTTAAAAAAGCAGACTTGTACCATTAATTTTTGCAAGGACATTTCTGCCCCATCTATCTTACCAACATCTCAAGACCTTGTTGTCTTTTCCCTAAAACTGTGACCTCATCTGAACTCAGCATTTCTTCCAATAGAACTCCTATTCCCTTAGTCTCCTATTTTCAAAATGTTGGCATTATTTTTGACTTTCCTCTGCTCCATTTTCATATCCATTTGGTTCCCTGGGTTTATTGCATTCTTATTCTGCAATATCTTTCTGTCCCTTCCACTCTATTCCTTTAGGAAAGGGATTTAGTACTGCTGTTAAAATAGCTTCCTAAGAGATACTCTTCCTTCTCCTCTCTCCTCTCTTCTAATCTATCCTTTTTACCATTCCAAAAATAACCTTTCTTACACATTGCTCCCGGGCCCCAAAATCGTTAATATCTAGTACCTCCTAGGTAAAGTTCAAACTACTTTTCATGGCATTCAAAGCCTTCTACAATTAGCACCATCATGCTTTTCTAACATACGTTAGTCAAATTAGATGCTTTCTATCCCCTAAAAATGTCCTGTGTTTTGTATTAATTGTTTAGAGTATCGAAATATTCGTCAGTGAACTTGATTTCAATGCCTGGTATAATTCCAAGAGGTGTTATTAAAAGTATGCTTAACTAATATCTCTATAAGAGGAAGTGGTAAGCTCAAAGAGTCATCATGGCTTCATCAAGAACAGGTCAGAACAAACTCATTACCCTTCCATTCTTGTGTTTGTATTGTCCCATAAGGGCACAGTGCCTTGCACATAGTGGTCACGACAACGAAAAATTGATGGTTAATTATCTTAATTGGAGGCACAGAATTACAAGCATTCCCCAATTTATAGAAATGTTGGTTGCTTTTGGAAACGTCCACCTGCATGTAAGCAAGTTGTATGGAATTTGGAGCAGAGTTTCTCATAGAGGTAATGTTGTATATGACAAATGTACCTAGCTGTTACCCCTTTGCTTCAACTGTGTCCAATTCTTCATGACCCCATTTTTGCGTTTTCTTGCAGAGACACTGGAGGGGTCTGCCATTTCCTTCTCCAGCTCATTTTATAAGGAGGAACTGAAGTAAACAAGGTTAAGTGACTTGCCCAAGGTCACACAGCTGGTAAGTGTCTAAGGCTAGATTTGAACTCAGGAAGATAAGTCTTCCTAACTCCAGACCTGGTGCTTTTATTCACTGATTCACCAGCTGTCCTTATGTGCCTAGGTCAACCATCAAAAGTCTTTCTAATCCAAAAGAAAGAAAGATATATTTGCAATAGCAAATAGTAAAAAATAATACTGGGACATTCTTCCCTGATGCGTTTCCTTCTTCAAAAAGACTAAGTCAGACTCTGGTACTCAATTATCGATAATCTCCAAATCCTTCCTGCAAACCCCCTCTCCCCCCCCCCCCCCAACCCTCCACACCAATCCCATCAGTAACTAGGTAACTAGAACCCTTCCTCCAGGCTGATTCCACTATTGTTAAGCTTGGTCTGGGCTCTGGTCTAATCTTCCATTACCCTTAGTGCTCCTTCCATGAACATCTGGGAAAAATTAAGTGGTTAAAAGTTAACCTGAAAGAGGTTGGCCTCAGGTTCTCCATCTAGTGAATGGACAAAGAGAAGGGTGGGGTATATTCCCTCCACCTGAAATATTAGCTCCCACTGTCTCTGCCTGTTAGAATTCTGAGATTAGAACTTAATAGAAAGGTTACCTTCTTCTAAAGTTTGTTTTTCTTGCTTTGTCTCCGTCTCCATCTGTCTCTGTCTCTCTCCCGCCTCCCTCTTTCTCCCTCTTCTTCTTTCTCCCTCTCCCTCTTTCTCTCTGTGTCAGAGCTCACACATGTGTCTCCTTTAGCTTTCCCTTTCCTCCCCAGCACTAAGACTATAAATGGCACAAAGGTCAAGAATCATTTCTTATTCATCACCGTTGGCCTCCCCAACTACCCATCCCTGCTGTCCCCTTCTCCAGGATGATGTCTTACATATAGTACGAGTATACAAAAGGATCCATATTTAATGAATGAATGAGATGCATGAATGAAGTGATCCTGTTCCTGGAGTGTTTCGAGTCTAGGGGTTAAATCCAATTTGGCCCTGAATGAACACCCCTTCTATAGCATCTCAGCTAAAATTCCACAGGTCCACTTTGTTGTGATTAGCCCTCATGATCACAGTCTGAGCTTATTCTGAATCTGAGTACTCCTCATGGCATTTTTACACACCCATGCTCATATATTTAACTTCCCTCCTATGCTCTTGCTTCTAGAATATAGAGATATGAATATGTATGTATGCACACATAGATACAGATATGTAAACCTAAATTGATTTTTTTTTTAATTTTCTAAGTCCCCGGTCTTTCTGGGGGCAACGTATTTCTTCTTCCCTTCCAAGCAAGTCTGTTTTAACCCTTTCAATGCTGAATTCAAATTCATCACCATGATACATATTATTATTGAGTACCTTCAAAATTAATTACATAAAGAAAGGGTTATGGGTCTCTTGTGGATTTTTATTAATAATTGAATAGGTACTGTTAAATTGAGTATCTATATCCCAGGGGAATTGCTGTATTTTATAGGGAACAGAATCTCCAAGTAAGAAAAAAAGATTAGGAAAATCAGAACACCCAACTAAAATACAAACCTTATTTTTTCTTTTGTTAAAATTGAGATTAAAAAAACTTCGTTAATTATACACCAAATGATATTTAGGATATAATAAAAAGCTTTCAGGAAGGCTTTCCTTGGAGGAAAAACTACCAGGAGGGACTGAGTTGAATGTATTTCTGTGACCCATTGCTTGCAGTGCTGTGGGATCTAAACTGGTCTTACTCATCCTAGGTAGCTTTTAGATTAAAAGAATATTATGGCTTAAATGTAACATAGATACCATCTACTCTAAGCCCTTCACTTTACAGATAAGGAAACTGAGGCTCAGAGAAGGTATGGTATTTACCCCCAAGGTCTCCTAGCTATAATTAGTGACAGAGTTAGGCCCTTAATTGTAGTCTGCTGTCGTCTAAACCAGTGTTGTTTCCCCTACATCAGGACTCCTTTCTGGGAAATTCTTCCTCACACAGGAGGAGAAACTGGCCCACTTTCTCATGGTCTATGGAAAGTGCTGAATATTGTCTCTCTTTCTCTCTCTCTAGCGTGTGCATAAATTCCTGGGGTTTGGCCTTAGGAAGACTGCTAAAAGTTGTTTTTCTTGTGGCTGTGGGAAGAAGAAGGGGGATGGTATTATTTGTCTATTTTTTAAACCAAATGTTATCAGCTAAACTGGACTCAGCTTAGTATTATCTATTTTTCATCACTGTCAAAGTCAAGGTGAATTATTACTATTTATGTGGAGGAATATCAAACGTATCTCCAGCCAAGCCCAGAAATCCAGGCTTTGCTGAAGGTGTGTGTTGGATCTGTAAGAGCAAATGCTAAGGAGAACCATTACTGTTCTAGGGAATGGACGAGCTTAGCAGATGGAATGGTTTGGGTTTATAATTTTCTCTCTAATGTATTGTCGGAACCCAAAGCTGTATCCTTCTAACGCAAGCAAATCAAAAACGGACCAGAGTTGACAGCTAGTATTGGTTCTAGGCAACATCGGAGAGCTGGCAAAATGTGTTTTTGGAGTTCCTAGCCTCCCCTTTACTTCCCCCCCAGTGGTGCCCCTTACCTTCCAGGCACTCAAGAAGAAGAATGCATTTCAGAGTATTTTACATGAGGTATTACTAGAATCAGCATCAATAATGGAGGAATGAAGGACAGGAGTTACACATAGTTTCTTCTTTTTCTCCATGTCAAAACTGCTCTCTAAAAGGACTTAATAAACTCATTTCCACTGAAGTGACTAATTAGAACTAAAGCATAACCTTCCCCAAGGGCATTGAATTGTAGAAATGATTAAGTCAAAAGAATGACTTCCTAATTGTAGATTTTTAGCTATCAGTGAGTCCAGTTGGGGGAAGTGTTTGTGTATGGTGGGTGGGTTCTATGTGTCACAAAATCACACTATAAGAAGCAGGCGACCATGGAGTCTGTCTGCCCAGCCAGCCCTGATGACAGCTTACTTTTAATGACTGTAGTCACTACAGGATGAAGCCTCTTCATTCCTTTCAAAGGCTTGATGTGTCAAGGATGGCATAAATCTCTGTTTCCTGAAAACCAATCCTAAAAGAGACCAATCCACTTCTCCATCATCCTTTCCCTATTTCCTACCACTCACCCAGAGACCTCAGAGGCAATCACAGGGATCATAGCGCATAATTATAAATGAGGAGGGATGTAGAGAATGACTTAAAACTTAATTAGATTTCAATCACATCAGTGTCTCCATTTCTGAGCATCTTATTCTACGGAGGATTTTTAGCTGATTTCTGGGCTTGTTACAACAGTAACCTCTTTCCTTCCTGTCATTTATATCCTATGCTGTAATTAAAGTTTGTGGTTCACTGCTTCTCTTTTTTGGGCTAAGAAGTCATGTCAGAGAGGGGACACTTTTCCCAGCTCCTCAGCCAAGACAAATACAGAGTGGGAAGTGGCTGGATTGGAAGTTGGTGACCTGGGCTCATGGTGGTACCACTTACTATGTCTGTGACCTTGGGCAATTCACCTAATATCTAAGGAACCTCATCTTTATTTTAAGAATGAGATGGTCATACCCAGTGACCTCTAAGGTACCCTCTGACGCCAAATCTAACCTCCAGCAACTTATGGGATGGTACATAGTTCAGAGAACTAGGAGTGTCAGAAAACCCAGAGAATAGCCAGGGGCCTAGGAGGAATATGATAGCAGTGTAGTAACATCAAAAGGCAGAATGTGAGACGGGGGAACCAAGGTGATACGTAAGGTATATATAGTATGCAGTACTCTAAGATAAAGTATACTTTTCAAGCAAAGCCTTTTAAGGCCTTTTATCCCAGCAACACAAAATCTATGAGTTGAAAGGGACCTCAGAAATCCTTGGGAGCCATAAATACCTCAATAATAATTCCCTCTAGGACATACCCACAAGTGGTCATTCAGCCTCTGTTAATGGGATCATAGGCCATCTCCAGTCATCTTGATCTATATAGTTCCACCGGACCCAGATGGCTCTGGAGGAGAAAGTGAGGCAGGTGACTTTGCACAGTCCTTCCTCGCTTAAATCTGATTCATTTGCATGTCATGGCATCATCTTCCTGATGTCATGGACCTCTTTGAGAATGAAGGACAAACAACCACTGTAGGATCACAGTAAGATCATTCTGCTCTGTGGTCCTCCATCTCTCTTCCCTGAGGAAGGATCATAGATCCATGATGTCATGGATTGAGAATGGGAAGGGATCCCATAGCCCAGTCCTCATCATTCTACATATGAGGAAATTGAAGCCCAGAGAACTCAGGTGATTTGCCCAAGGTCAAAGAGGTAGCAAGTGACAGAGTGAGAACTGAACCCAAATCTTTTGACTCTAAAGAGAGCCCCCTCTACTAAACCATGCTGCTCAAAGCAAGGGGAAGTCAACCTCCCCTCCTCTAAGCTTTGGACAAAGATTCAAATATGTCCTTTGATAGAAGCTTCTACAGGCTGACTGAGCCCCCTCCTAACGCAGGCACTCTACTGAATCAAGGAGTCCCTTGAGTTGGCAATGTACCTTTAAAAATGAAATGACGTAAATCATGCTTATGCCTCACCTCTCAAGAGAGCTTAGAATTCTCTGATTTCTTATTTCAGCTACTCTTTGTGAGGTAGATGAGAGGTAGGTAGCATGGTCTTCTGGGAAGAAGACTGCCCTAGGAGTCAGAAGATTTGTGTTAGAATTATACCTGGCACAGGTGGCTAGGCCTTACCTTAGTGAGATGAGCTGACGTATGGGAATGATGCCCCAGACTGATGTCTCTCCATCTACCTCCACCAGGGATGCACTGGTAGCATGGTTGTCCCCATTGTCTTGGTCTCCCTCCTCCAGGGAGTTGGAGGATTGGACATCACCTCCCCTGATATAGCTGTACTTGACTGGAGATCACTCTTCCCTCACCTCCCTTTAATCCTTTGCTCAACTGGATTTGTATTAGGTGCCAGAGTTTCTAGTAATCTGTCTGACCTGGGTTCTAGTCTTATCTCTGGGACTTAGTTACGTGACCTTGAGAAAGTCAATTCTCTAATAGTGAATTTTTCTCTGTGGGGGAGAAGGGTCACATTAGATGATGACTAAAGTTGATCCTGGCTCTGATGATCTGTGATTATGACTTGCATTTTATAGGTCTAGGAAGAGTAGTTTATGACTTGCTTGAGTTCCCATGATTATTCGGTGGCTGAGCTGGGAATAGAGCCCATTCACTTGTCTGGTTATTTTAAAACTTTCATTGCATTTCTCTATTTTTTTTCTCCTGGGTTGTCCAAAGCACATGATAATTCTTTCAGTTTATAAGCTTGCCCTCGAAGCATCCAAACCAAAGATACAAACCTCTTCCAAATGAGATGCAATGATTTTTATCTCCCGTAAGTCACAAGATTGAGCTAAGGGGTAGTGGAAGGTAGTGTTACTAAAAGAGCAAAGTGAGGAGGCAGGTTGGACATGGCTAGCTGAGCTCTCTACCAGATGAGACTTCAACATCATTTCTTAGATCCCAAGCAGAGAGTTAGAGCTTTCCAAATTAGATCCAGAGGCCCAGTAGGGTCATTCAATCAATAAGCATTTATTAAGTACCTACTATGTTCCCAGGCACTGTGCTAAAATGCTTTGGACACAAAGAAAGACACAAGACAGCCCCTGTTCTTAAGGAGCTAACAGCCTAATGGGAGAGACACCATGCAAACAGCTTTGTACAAACAAGATGTATGTGGGATAAATGGGGAATAATCAACAGAGCTAAGGAACTAGAATTAAGGGGTATTAGGAAAGGCCTCCTATAGGAGATATTATTTTAGTTGGGACTTGAAGAAAGCCAAAGAAGCCAGGAGGAAAAGATGAAGGGGAAGAACATTTCAGGCATGAGGGACAGTGAAAAAAAATCCCAGAGCCAAGAGATGCTGTGAGAGCATCCCTGGGCACAGAGTATCCTAGAGTATGGGGAGGGGGGGAGAAGAAATGTATAGGAAGCCCAAAATGTGTGCATGAGGGAGGGGTGGGGGATCAGGTTTTTTTTTTAATATTTTATCCTGGAAGTATTAGGGGTTGAGAGGTGAGAACTGTGCTTTAGGAAGACCATTTTGACAGTTGAATGGAAGATGGATGGGGTAGGAGGTAAAGCAGAGATGGAAGGCAGGGAGACCAGTCAACAGTCTATCGCAACAGTCTGGGCAGAACATGGTGAGGGCTTGAACCATGGTAGCATCAGTGTCAGAGAGAAAAAGTGGGGTATGTATAGAAGATGCTATGAAGGCATGAGCAACAGGCCTTGGAAACATATTGGATATTTGTTTTTTATTTTTTTTATTTAACTTTTTACATTCATTTTCACAAAATTTTGGGTTCCAAATTTTCTCCCCTTTTATCCCCTCTCCCCACCCCAATACACCAAGCAATCTAATTTTCCCTATCACCAATCTGCCCTCTCTTCTATCATCCCTCCCTTCTCTTGTCCCCATCTTCTCTTTTGTCCTGTAAGGTCAGATGACTTTCTGTTCCCCATTACCTGTATTTCTTATTTCCTAGTAGCAACAACACTACTAAACAGTTGTTCCTAAAACTTTGAGTTCCAAATTCTCCCCATCCCTCCCTCCTCACCCATTCCCTTTGGGAAGGCAGGCAATTCAATATAGGCCCTATCTGTGTAGTTTTGCAAATGACTTCGACAATAGTCGTGTTGTGTAAGACTAACTGTATTTCCCTCCATCCTATCCTTCCCCCCATTGTTTCTATTCTGTCTTTTGATCCTGTCCCTCCCAAGAGTGTTGACTTCAAACTACTCCCTCCTCCCATTGCCCTCCCTTCCATCATCCCCCCCCTTGCTTATCTCCTTCTCCCCCACTTTCCTGTATTGTAAGATAGGTTTTCATATCAAAATGAGTGTGCATTTTATTCTTTCCTTTAGTCGAATGTGATGAGGGTAAACTTGTTTTTTTTCTCAGCTCTCCTCTTTTTCCCTCCACTAAAAAGTCTCCTGCTTGCCTCTTGAATGAGAGATAATTTACTCCATTCCATTTCACCCTCTCTCCTCCCACTACATTTCTCTCTCACCATTTACCTTAATTTCTTTTAAGATATGGTCCCATCCTATTCAGTTCACTCTGTGCTCTCTGTCTCTCTGTGTGTGTGCATGTGTGTATGTGTGTGTGCGTGCATGTGTGTATGTGTGTGTGTGTGTGTGTGTGTATAATCCCACCAACTACCCAGATACTGAAAAATTTTAAGAGTTACAAATATTGTCTTTCCATGTAGGAATGTAAACAGTTCACTTTTGGTAAGTCCCTTATGACTTCTCTTTGCTGTTTACTTTTTCATGCTTCTTCTCATTCTTGTGTTTGAAAGTCAAATTTTCTTTTCAGCTCTGGTCTTTTCATCAAGAATGATTGAAAGTCCTCTGTTTCATTGAAAGACCATATTTTCCCCTGAAGTATTAGACTCAGTTTTGCTGGGTAGGGGATTCTTGGTTTGAGTCCTAGTTCCTTTGACTTCTGGAATATCCTATTCCACGCCCTTCAGTCCCTTAATTTAGAAGCTGCTAGATCTTGAGTTATCCTGATTTTATTTCCACAGTACTGGAATTGTTTCCTTCTAGCTGCTTGCAAGATTTTCTCCTTGAGCTGGGAGTTCTGGAATTTGGCCACAATGTTCCTAGGAGTTTCTCTTTTTGGATCTCTTTCAGGTGGTGATCAATGAATTCTTTCAATACTTATTTTGCCCTCTGGTTGTAGAATGTCAGGGCAGTTTTCCTCAATAATTTCATGGAAGATGATGTCTAGGCTCTTTTTTGGATCATGACTTTCAGGTAGTCCCATAATTTTTAAATTGTCTCTCCTGGACCTATTTTCCAGGTCAGTTGTTTTTCCCATGAGATATTTCACATTCTCTTCCATTTTTTCATTCTTTTGGTTTTGTTTGGTGATTTTTTGGTTTCTAAGAAAGTCATTAGACTCCATTTGTTCCATTCTAATTTTGAGAGAACTATTTTCTTCAGTGAGCTTTTGAACTTCTTTTTCCATTTGGCTAATTCTGCTTTTGAAAGCATTCTTCTCCTCATTCGCTTTTTGAACCTCTTTTGCCAACTGAGTGAGCCTACTTTTCAAGGTGTTATTTCCTTCAGCATTTTTTTGGGTCTCCTTTAGCAAGGTATTGACCCGTTTTTCATGCTTTTCTTTCATCTCTCTCATTTCTCTTCCCAGTTTTTCCTCCACCTGTCTAACTTGATTTTCAAAATCCTTTTTGAGCTCTTCCATGGCCTGAGCCCACCAGACATCCACCTGGGATGTCTGGGATACAGATGCCCCGCCCTCCACGTCTTTCCCTGATGGTAGGAATAGTTCCTCATCATCAGAATTGAAAGGCAGGGACATCCGTACCCCATCAAAGTAGCTCTCTATAGTCTTATTTTTCTTCCCTTTTCTGGGCATTCTCCCAGCCAGTTACTTGACTTCTGAGATTCCTGTCCACCCCTGCCTAGATCCACCCAGCTAGTGCTTGGGATCTGAGATTCAAATGGGCTTTCTGAGGCAGGCGTGGCTGCTATTCAATGTGAGCTTAAGTTCTGGTGCTCAGGTGGGGGCAGGGCTGCCTCCCAGGCTCAGTTCCTTCAGGGGCTTTAGGCAGAGACCTTCAGGAATGGAGTGGGTGGGCGTAGGGCCGTCTCCCAGGCTCAGTTCCCTCAGGGGGTTTATGCAGAGACCTTCGGTAATGACCCTGAACTTCTGCCTGCCTGTTTGGGGAGTCCTGGGCCACTGCTGCCTCTGCCGCTGCCTCTGCTGCTCCCTCCGCCACTTCCTCCCCCGGGGGCCTGAGTCAGGGAGACACCCCGCTCCTCTCTTGGCCAGCTCAGAGGTCTCTCTCACTGACCTGTAGCATCTGTGGGCGGAGGGACTTTCCTGGCTGCCGGAGGTTCCGTCCCTGAAGCCTGCTCGGATCTACTCCTCTGGGGCCATGGCCAGGGCGGCACAGTGGTGGGCTCGGCTTTCCAGGGCACGACAGACCCCTGGGGACCACTCTCCAGGGCTCTCTGGAACGGAAATCTTTTCCCCTGTGTTTCTGCGTGCCTTGCAGTGCTCCAGAATTCGTGGGGAGTTCTTCTTGTAGGAAACATATTGGCTGTGGGTTCAGAGCTAGCATACGTGAGTCTTTCTACTCTGCCATCTTGGCTCCACCCCAACATATTGGATATTTGGGATTGAGAGAGTGAGGAGTAAAGGATGACATCTAGTTCCCAAGCCTGGGTGATGAGGAGGATGCTTGTGCCCTTAATAATAATAGGAAAGTTAGGATGAGGGGAGAGTTTAGGGAAGATAGATGATGAGTTCAACTTTGGACATATTGTGTTTAAGATATCTTTGGGACATCTAGCTCAAGATTTCCAATGGAGATGAGTTTGGAGGTAAGCAGAGACGTGAAAGGTGAGGGGAAGGCTGTCTATGGCAGATCATCAAAAATTTATAGGTATGAAAGAACCTAAAAAAAATGAAATCTAGCTCTTGAATTCTGACAGAATAATAATCCATCCTAGACAAATGGCTATGTACCTTTTCCCTAATTTTCTCTAGGGGAGACAATTTCAAAGTGCCATGGAGTCCATGGGGCTACATACTTTCCTCCAGTCTATTAATTTAATTTCACTTATCATGAGAAATTTCAGGGAGTGACTAGGATCTTTGAGGTAAGAAGTCCTCATGGCCATAGAACTCAATAACTCAAGGTCATCCCTTGAATGGTGACCTGCTCAGCATGAAAACTGGAGCTGAGTAGAAAAGAAAAAAACTGAATTCTTGTATTTTGAAACTTGAGATTTCTTCATATCCATATACTAATAACCTCCTGAAATTTGTAGGGTGCTAGAAAAACATTATTTTTTATAAGTTCTATGATTCCAACCTAGTATATACAAACACCTAGATTTAAAATTATAACAAGGGAAAAAATAACCAGGAAAAGATAATTGGAGGGTGAATTGATGGACAAATTGGATTTAGGGGTAATATTTAGGCCATACAGAGGACACAATGATGGGTGTTGGAACAGAAATTTGAGAGCAGTGCAAAGAATAATCCAGCTATGATTACAGCCATGACAGGAAGATGGGTGACCTCCCCAGAGCATTCCATCCTTATCCTTCTGAGGGCAAGGGAGCAAGGTAGGTTCCGAAATAAGGGCATATTAGTGATGGAAGCCTGGAGTGTTGCCTAGAAGGGCATCCCAAGGTGAGGAACAATTGTGGTAGAAGTAGAACAATTGTGGTAGAAGTAGAACAATTGCAGAGAAGTAGTATGCCCCCTGGATATCAGTATCCCAAGACAAAACCCCCTTTTCTTTTGGCTAGTTATAGCTATAGATGAATTATAGGTTAAGCATTTTTTTTCTCTTAGAATATTTCACAGAGTTCCAAAGTTTAAAAATGGCAGATTCATTGTTTTCTCCCCATATGATAATAATTTGGCTTTATTCTCAAGTATAAATTGTGTCTATAACATAGGATTTTGCTTATTAGAGTATAACATCTTTAAATGATCATGCATTTTATCATCTTCTCGGACAGACATTGTGTCTATATACAAGATAAGGGAAAGAAGTCCCTTCAGTTGCATCCTTAAAAATAAATACTACATATTAAAAAGTGATAATCATCAAAACAATCTGGTACTAGCTAAAAAACAGAGTGGTGGATCAGTGGAATAGATTAGGTACACAATACACAAAAGTAAATGGAGTAATCTAGTGATTGACAAACCCAAAGAGCCAAACTTTTGGAGTAGGAACTCAACCTTTGACAAAAATGATGGGCAAACTGGAAGGCAGTTTGATAGAAACTAGGCATAGAACAACAGCCCTCACTTTATACTATGATAAAGTGAAAGTGGATAAATGATTTAGAAATAAAGGGTAATATCATAATTAAATTAAAGGAACATGCAAAAATGTACCTGACGGATGTATGGATAAGGGAGTTTATAACCAAACAAAAGAGAGAGGAGATTACAGGAAGAAAAATAGGTAATTTTGATTACATGAAATCAAAAAGCTTTTGCACAAACAAAAGTTATGAAGGCAAAATTAGAAGGAAAGCAGGAAACAAGAGGGGAAATTTGCAACAAATTTCTCTGATAAAAGTCCATTTACAAATATATAGAGAACTGATACAAATTTGTCAAAAATCTGAGCCACTCCCCACTTGATCAGAAGATGGGAACAGGCAATTTCCAGAAGAAGAGATCAAAGCTATCAATAGTCACATAAAAATGCTCTAAATCACTATTGATTAAAGAAATGAAAATTAAAACAACTCTGAGTTACTATCTCATATCTATCAGATGGGCTAATGTGACAGAAAAGGAAAATGACAAACATCAAGGGGCATGTAAATGGTGGAATTGTGGACTAGTTTAGCCTTCCTGGAAAACAATTTAGAACTGCACAGTGTGTAAGGAATTTTTCTGGTAGACTTAGTATTTCATTGCAATGCGAGGACCTAAATAATTCCCAATGGTCTCTTAAGGCAAAAGGCCTTCCACATCCAGAGGAAGAACTATGGAATCTGATCATAGAATGAAGCAGATCATTTTCTTTTGTATTATGTTTTGGTTTGTTTTATGATTTCTCCCATTCATTTTAATTCTTCTATACAACATGACTAAAGTGAAAATGTATTTAATAGGAACATATGCATAGAACCTATATAAGACTGTATGCCATCTCAGGGAGGGTATGGGAAGGTAGAGGAGAAGGGGGACAGGGAAGGGAAAAATCTAAGATATATGGAAGTGACTGTAGAACACTGAAAACAAAATAATAATAGTAAAAAATAAAAAACAAACTGTGCATATCTTTTGACCCAGCAAGATCTGTATCCAGAAGAGAAAAAATAAGGCAAGGGAAGGACCTATTTGTACAAAATTAGTTACAGCAGCTATTTTTGTGGCAGCAAAGAATTGGAAATTGAGCAATTGCCAAAGAAGTTGTGGTATATGATTGTGATAGAATACAGTAGTACTATAAGAAATGACAAGCAGAATGGTTTCAGAAAAACCTGGAAAGTTTTATATGAACACAGTAAAGTGAGCAGAACCAGGGGAACGTTATACGGAGTAACAGCAATATTTTAAGGATAGCTGTGTTTTGTCCTTCGTTTTGGAAGAGGACCTTGACATCAGAGAAATGATAATATAATTTGCACTTGACTTTGTTTTGAGTGAGGGAGGGCTGTGCAAGGTCCCCAATCTCACTTTCTCCTCTTCAGCCCATTTTTTAAGGATGATCAACTGTGAAAGACTTAGCTACTCTGATCAAGACAATGATCCAACACAGTTTCAAAGAACTCATAATGAAAAATGCTTTGCCCCTCCAGAGAGAGAACTGAAGAATTCCAAATTCAGATCAAAGCATGCTTTTCATTACTTTCAAAATTTTTATTTTGTTTTTCTGTCTGTGTATAGATTTTTTTCATGATATTACATATATAATCAAAACCAAGTTGATTCCCTTCTTATGATAGGGAAGAGCAGGAGAGAGGGAGAGAATTTGGACCTCAACAAATTTTAAAAGAGATTGTTAAATTTTTTTATATGTAATTGGAAAATATTTAATAAAATAAAAAGTTACAAATACTACAATTACCTCCTAGGATTGTTGTGAAGATAAAATGAGAAAGCATTTGTGAAACACTTTGTAAACCTTAAAGCTCTATATGAATACAAACTATACCACCTAGTCAACTGGGCAGTGACTTTTAATTTTGTCTCTCCTTTTCTCTTTTCTAATTCTATCATCTAGAAATCAGAATACTCAACCAGCTTTCTCAAAGGAGACTCTAAGTCTATTTGAAACCAAGAATAAGGTATATCTGTTCGGTATAGGAACCCCTTGAATAAAGCCAGTAGCTTTTTTTCGCTTACTAGAACAAATCTATACCTTATTCTGAGAGTCTTGGCTTGAGATAGTCCCATCCCACTCCCGTCACATGGAGAGAATGTTAGCAGATAGATGGACCCTCTGCCACCACAACTTGGCTGCAAAGACCAAAAAATGATTTCCAAGCCTATGCAAACTTTCAAGGAGGGCTTCCAACACAGAGGCCTGCCAAAAAGGGAGCAATTGCTGGAAGGCCTGTTGTATTTCTGATAGAAAAAGAGACACCTAACACACACACACACACACACACTGCAAGGAGCTCATAAAGACCAAGAATAAAGACAACTCATGCACCAACAAGTTTCTCCATGTTTTCATGCAGGGTAGAGCTACTTGTTCGTACCTGTCAACATTATCACAATTATCTGGATGTACACTCCTTTGGCTTGGGAGATAGAGCCAAGATGTAAAAAGCCACTCACTGCAGGGCAGTTACTGACTTCACATTTTGAAATAAAAGTCTCCCCTATGGATGGGATGACTGGCAAACTGGTAAGCTCTTTCCTACAGTGCAAAGATACTGCCTCTAAGAAAGAAAACTGCTCAAGGTCAATCTTGCAAATGCTAGCCAGCTTGGCGCTCCAAGAAAGCACAAGGTGAGAACCATTTCTCACCATGTACGGGCTATAGTGGTTGAAAATAAAAGATTTTAATTAAAATTTATGGTTCTGCTTGCCTGGGAGCATTCAGTGTGATGGAAAAAGCTGACACCAGCAAGGTGTCTGTTGCGGTAAAAAACTAGAAACCCTTTTCCTTGTAGCTCACATAGGAGGACTTTTCTATGAGTCGGGAGAATGGAATTTCTCAGAAAGTGGGAAGAAAGGATAATAATATTAGTCACTAGCTGCCTATGTTATATAATATAGTTGAAACAGTGCTGGGTCCTGAGTTCAAATACTTGAACACCGCTACTATATCCTCCCAATTCTCCACCTTGAATTCATCCATTTTCTCTTCTTTTCTCCTATCTGGTTTCTTTAAGCCTCATTTGTCAGGAATTTATTTATCATCTTGGGTGGCCCTCTCTAGACACTCTTCAGTTTATCAATGTTCTTCTTAAACTATGGCCTCCTAAAACTGGTTCTAGATTCCTCATTCCTCTCAACGAGTATTCTTTATAGCAGGGATTCTTAAATTTTCTTTTTCGTGCCATGGACCCTTGTGGCTACAATCTGGTGAAGTCAGAGTATTGATTCACAGGATTATTCACACAAGAATGTTTTTAAATGCCCAAAGAAGTTACATGACTTGCCTAAAGTCATATAGGTAGTTACTGTCCATGACAGAATTTCAACTTAGTTCCTCTGACTCCACTGCTGGTGCTTGTTCCACTGTACCATCCTATCTCTTAAGTTGAAGAGGCTCTCCCTCAGAAAGGTTTCCCTAAAGTCTCAGACAGTAAATGGGTCTCCTCTTACCTTTGTTGGACTATTTCTTAATCATCTCTCTCTTCTAATCTGGTCTATAAACCTAGTCATGACTGAAACATATCTTTCTGTTATATTCTGCCTATCAGACAACCCCTCAGGATTCAAATAGTAATTAATGAATACCATCACCACTACAGCCAAAACCCTTTACCCCATATGTACCACAGTCAGCCTGACATTTCATCAACACTTAAAAATTGAGGGTCCTTTGGAGCAGACTTAGTGAAATGTCATTTCTCACTCACAAGTCTCTGAGTGCATTTTTATGACCCATGCCTGCCATCTTTCATCCAAGTAAGTTATGGCTTAAAAAGTCAGCTCCCCTCCATCCTGCAAGGCCCACTGCCAATATTCTGCCCTACTTCCATGAAGTTTGACTTTTTCTCCCCAGTCCCAGATTATTTCTTCTTTCTCTGAACTCTCATAGCATAGCATAATGAAATTCTCCCTCAGTTCTTGAACAGTTATGTGGCCATGGACAAGTTATTTCTACTCTCTGAACATCATTTTCTTCATCTGTAAATTGGACATAAGAATTTATCTGCAATAATTTATTCACTGAGTTATCATCAGGGTCAAATGAAATCATGCAGCACAATGTGGTGGGACAAATAAGACTATAAACATTTATTAAATTCCAACTATATGTTAGGCATGGTGTGAAATGCTCTGGATACAATGAAAGACTAAAGACGATCCTTCCACTCAAAGAGTTCACAGTTTAATGGGATAGGCAACACACAAACATCCATGTACAAGTGAGATCTGTAGAGGATAAATTGGAGATAATCTCAGAGAGGAGGCACTAAGACTAAAGGGGCTAGAAAAGACTTCTGGTGGAAGGTGGAACATCAGTGGAGAAGTGGGGGAAGCTAAGTGGTGGAGATGAGGAAGGAGGGAACCTGAATTCAAATCCCTTTTCTGGTTCTTTCTACCAGTGGGACCTTGGGCAGTCATAATTACAGATGGTGATCACATGATACTCAAAGGTTATCTAAGCACTGGACAACTATTATGTCATCTGATACAATAACCCTGTGAAGGAGGTACGCAAAAGTTATTCCCATTTTATAGATAAAAAACCTAAATTTTAGGAGGTGAAATGGCCTATTCAAAGTCATATAAATGCTTGGATGTCAAAATTGAGATTTGAACATGGGTTTCTTGATGAAAAACATAGTATTCTTTCCTGTGGCCTGTCACTTGATTCTTGGAACCTCAATTTCCTCTGTAAAATGGGAACAATGATAACACTTGCCCCATTTATCTCAGGGGCTTTCTCTGAAGAGAGTGCTTTATATACTGTAAGATATGATATAAATGTGAATTTAGAAATATCATCCTCTGGCATAATCTATTGTCTCTTAGCATATGCTGGGAAGCATTAGGATATGGTGGAGAAGTCATAGGTTTTGAAGTTAGAAGATATAGTCTCAAAGACTGCCTCTACTGCCGTGACTACCCCTGTACCCTTGAGTAAGTGACCCTCCCCAGGCTTCAGTTTCCTTGTCTCTTAAAGCAAGGTGCTTGGTGTGAACACTGGCATCCAACTCAGATTGAAGAGTGTTGAGTGTCTTTTATCTCTGTAGAGGTCTATGATCCTTGTAATCATTCCACAAGTAAACATGTCTTACTTCCCCAGTAATATTAAAGGGTTTTGGGAACAGAAACTGTGCCTGAAAAAGGGTAAACTCCTTGAGAGCAGAGACTGTTTTTTCTCTATCTTTGTATCCACCATCTCCTAATATATAGTAGCACATAGTAGCACATATTCCAAGGTGCTTTGTTACACAATAGATATTCAATAAACATTGGTCCGATTAATTTATAGTCCACATCCCCTGAGAATTGTATTTCCCATGATGGAAGATTTTGACCTTTGCCATCATCAGAGTTTTGGGTCGTCTCTGACTAATTGAATTTGTTGGATACTTAGGTACTGAAGAGTCATTTTTATACGAAAATAAATGATGAATGACATTGTGCCTTTATAAGCTTTCTGGTTCCTAATCCTTTACTCCCTCTCAAAATGATGAGCCAGGTCCCCTAAAATAAGGTGATACATGTTCATCAGGGTTCCAGGGATACCTAGGAGGGGTCATTCTTTAATCCTATCTGCCTGAGTCCTCCCCCATCCTTGTGCATTCTTGGTAATCTCAATGATTATAATTTAACCAATTAACATCAATTAGCTTACACAAGGGAATATTTACTGTGTAAGATCAGAAATACAAACATTTCTTCTGGTTACCAAGATACTCTCCTACACTACCTTGGTCTCTTAGGAGAGCGAGTTCAAAATTAAAGCTGTTTTACAATGCATTTGCTCCAAGTTCACTTTGAATGCTGGACAGCCTACGGATAGTTGACACAGCACCCTCACTGCAGCCTTGAAACTACTTTTATGATGGGGCAGGTAGATTGAGTATTCGATTGTCTGAAAAAATCCAGTCTCTGACCTCTGACCTGGACCTCTGAATCTCCTAACTTTTGAAACTCACAAAGTCTCATCCTAGTCAGTTGCACTGATTCCAGTCAGATCTGCTGTTGCCTACAAGCAAGAAAGAACAGATACAAACATTTAAAGGATAGAGGCCTATATTCATAGGGTAAGCAGACTAAGACTTGGAGGCATCTCTCTCGCACCTAGTACTGACAACATGTTTTCCCAAATTAAGACGGAAAAAAACTCTCCCTCTCCTTTTCTGAGTGACTTTTGTAAGGATTTAATTTTTTTAAACGTATTTTTATTTCATTAAATATTTTCCAATTACATGTAAAATTTTTGACATGATTTTTTTAAAAAAACTTTGAGTTCCAAAATTTCTCCTTCCCTACCTCACCCCTTGAGAAGGCAAGCAATATGATATAAATTATACATGTGAAGTCATGCAAAACATATTTCCTCTTGCCTTGTAGCAAAAGAGAACACCTTAAAACAACAAGAAAAAGAGAGTAAAAAAGTATGCTTCCGTTTGCCCTTGGAGTTCATCATTTCTCTCTCTGGAGATGGATAGTATTTTTAATCAAGGGGCGTTGGGTGTTGTCTTGGGTCCTTGTCTTGATCAAGGTTGCTAAGTCGTACACAGTTGATCATCATCCTGTGAGCCTTCTTGGTTCTGGCTCAGTAGATAATCGAAAAGCCTCTCTTCTTCCCATGGTAAGCAGACCAAAAATAATACTTGTGTTTGCTCTGAATCCAGGAGCAAGGTTCATCCATGACATTTGATCACACCCCTCTGGAGCCAGCCTCCCCACTCCTCTTTCACGTGGGGATTGCATCAGCTCAATCCCTTCTACACACTCACAAGGGATGAGCTTGTAATAAGACAGGGAAGTCTATTAAGCCTCTATCACATAACTGCAAGCATGGCTTTTGATTGTTCAAGCCACTGCTACCTTCCATCAACTTCGATAAACAGAGATGACTTACTAGGTCAAAAATCGACTTCTATGAGCCACAGAAAATGCAATGAGGCCAGTTCAATTCAATTCAACAAGTCCTTAGTAAGCACCAACTATGTACAATGAACTGTGGTATTTAGTGGAGATCCAAGGAATAACAAAATAGCCTTCAGAGAGTTTATATTCTTATAGTATATACACAGATAAGTAATTAGGAATTATATACAAATAAATTCAAAGTAATTTGCAGCAGAGAACTAATAATTTCAGAGTCTAGAAAGGTCTTCTGTCACCTGAATTTCACTTGAAGGAAAGTTGGGATTCCAGGAGGCAGAAATAAACAGGACCAACCAGTGCAAAGGCACAGATGTGGAAGACAAGAGGTCAGGTATGTGGAAATGTCTAGAAGTTCAATTTGGCCAGAATGTGGTATATGAGGGGGAAATAGTATAAAAAGATAGGCTGCCAAAGAGCTTTAATACCAAATAGGAGTTTGTATTTACTCCCTGAGGCAACAGGGAGGCTTTTTAAGAAAGGGAATGACATGATCAGATCAGTGCTGAGCCAGGTTGGTAGCTATATGAGTAGAGAGAAGAAGACCTTCTTGACAGATGATTGTGCTGGCAAAAATGACAATATTTGTCACTGATTTAATATAGGGTAGGGGTATCAAGAGCTAAAGACAGCTGAAATGGTGAACAGAAAGGATGGTGGTACCCTTAAAAGAAAAAGATAATTTAGATGAAAGAGTGAGTTTAGAGGGAAAGAGAGCAAATTCTGTTTTAGACATTTCAAATTTTAGATGCTCATGAGGTATTCACTTGAAGATGTCCAGCAAACATTTATTTTTGTAGGACTGAAGATCAGAAGAGGGATTAGAGTTGGATCTGTAGACTTGAGGGTCACCTGCACAGACATGATCATTGAGTAGAGCAGGGGAGATCACCAAAAAAATGTGTCAGAAAGAGAAAAGGGTCCAGGACAGAACCCTGTGGTTCTAAGTCACATTTAGTGAGACTGGAAAAGGATATTTATCCAACAAAAGAAATGAGAAGGAATGATCGGATAGGTATCAAGAGAACCAGGAGAGAAAAATATCACCAAAATGTAGGAATAAGGGCCTATCCCAGAGGAGGTAGTGGTGGATGTCAAAAGCTATGGAGTGGTCAGGAAGGATTCAGACAGAGAAAAGGCTGTTGGCCTTTGTAATAAAAAGGCCAGTGGTGACTTTGGAGAGAATGTTTTCAATCAAATCATGGAAGACAGATTTGTCAGGGGTTGAGAAGTAACTGTCACTTCAAAGTTGTCATTTAAAATAATTTATATCAACAGCTGAAACACAGCAGCACTGAAGGACGTTTCAATTCTCCTTTGGCGTAGAGCAAGGGTGAGGAACCTGTAACCTTGAGGCCATATGTGGCCTTCTGGGTCCTAAAGTCTGGTAGGCCCCTTGTAGCCTCAAGGTTGCAGGTTCCTCTCCCCTAGTCTAAAGGCTTGTTACCCTGCAAATTCCCAACAGGAGTGTTAGTATTATCTAAAGAGAAAACTTCTAGAACTCAGGGACACTATTCCAATGAGGGGTAACTCTGGCAGGTTGTTTACAAAGCAGTTATGGTTCAGAGTTGAAAGAATAATGTAAAAAGGCTTAAAATATTCTCAAAACAATTTAAGTTGTGGTGAATATTTATAACCCACAGGCTCAGTTCTGATGGCTTTCTGAGTGTTATTTGAGATTCACTTACATTACTGCATATATTGATTATTTTGGTTTTACTTTATCTCTGTTTATTACCAGGAAGCAGTTGGGAATATATTGGACTTTCAAAGGTTTTAACTTGTGCCATGGCAAAGGAAAGCTATCCACCTTATTTTTAAACTATATTTGAGTTCCCTGAAGTCTGAATAAACATTACTCAACCGTTGAGGTTACTTAAGCATCAATCATTTCCACTTCAATGACAAAAGGTAAAGGTAACTAAGATATAACAACACAAAAAAGATTGAAATTTAACCTAAAATGCTAAATGCTTTCCAAGTCATTTCAGACTATTTTTTAAAATTCTTTGTTTTCATTATGAACTTAACAAACATCAGATTAGTTCTTGAGAAAGAAGTCTGAGAGCCCAGGCCCCCACAAGTTCACTGGAATTTCCTTTGAAAGATCGCACTTGACTGGGAAGGGATACACACTTGGAAATAGCAGGTCCTTAGTAAGTCCAGCAAGTTTAAAAATGGAAGTCAGCCATTTGTCCTCTGTTTCCACATGGCTTTTCTATCATTGTATATTCTTTCCTTTCTGACTCAGTAACCTTTCATAAGGCTTCTCATTCCTAACTTTTGGGTCCTTCTAACTACTCTCAGCACATCCACTGAAGCCTATTAAACTGAAAACCTATTAAATCTTTAATTAGCTAAACTGCCTAAGTTTTCCCAGGTTCCTTCATGGTTCTGATAGCAATCAATCAGCAAGTGTTCATTAAGCCCCAATTTTGTGCCAGATATAATTCTAGATGATAGTAATTCAGGAACATCAATGAAATAGTTCCTGGTCTTACATTCTATAGTAAAGGGCGACATGTACATATATACATATATTTATATAGATATATATGCATGTGTGTACTTATATACATGTGAAACATAAAAATAAATAAAGATATTTTGGGGCAGACAATAGGTACGTAGCTGAGAGAAGAAATGATGTAGAGCATGATGCTTGTGCAGAATTTTGCAGGGAACTAAGAACAGGGGTTCTAAGAGTCAGAGGTGCCATTCCAGGAATGGAGGAAGGTATGTGTAAAGGCACCGATATGAGAGAGAGACTGTGACTAACAGAAGAAGGTCAGTTTGGCAGGTCCTAAGAGGTCATCCAAGCTCGTAATATGTAAGTCTGGAAAGTCAGGATAGAAGAAGATTGAGAAGAGTTTTAAGGGGCTATATGAAGTACCTTCCTCTAGAAAATTTAAAGAAAAGCAAAGACGTTTCTTCTCTTATAATTAAATTTAATTTTATAGTCACTATAGAGGTCAAAATCAGCTTACCTGTCTAACCTACAAAACTGTAGTATGATGGGAAATATGGGAATGTAAAAATAAGTGGAATTCAGAAGACGTGTTCTAGACCTGTCTCTACCCTCAACTAGCTGTGTGATATGGATCAAGTTACTTCACCTCTATCTGCCTCATTTCATACAACTTTCCTAACAACAACAAATATTTATTAGGCTGTGTGCTGGGAACAAGCAAAGTTTCTATGTTATGGTCCCTCCCTATCATTAAGGAATTTCTCGTCTATTAGGGGTATTAGGTACCAAAGGTTGTTAAGAGACTTATTTATTAGGTGTTTAATATGTGCCCAATGCTAGGGATAACTAAGAACATAAATGGAAAATTGCGACAGTCTCTTCTCAAGGAGCTCACATTCTAATTGAGGTTGAGCTATAAGACAGGTGGAAAGGCCTGGTAGGCTTTAGTTGACAGCAGCAGGGCAAATGACAAGGCCCAAGGGTCTTTAGGAGTCATCAGCAGGTCAGATGGCAAGGCCTGGGAGGCTGTAGGATGCAGAGGAAGCGCCAGTGGTGAGACCCAGGAAGTCTTGTATCTTAATGGAAGAATTGTAATTGGTGACTCCTTACCCATCAGAGAGCTGTAAGAGGCTTCTTACATCTACCTCTACAGTAGGTAGGGAGCTCACCTTGGAGCCAGGAAAATATGAGTTGGAATCCCACTTCTGACACATGCTGGCTCTGTGACCCTGGGCCAGTCACTTATCCTCAGGGCTCTAGGTCAGAGGTATCACACACATGGTATATGGATTGCATGCAGCCCACAAATAATAAAATAAAACATAGATAATATTATATTTCAAAATTAAGTCACTATGTGGCCCACGGGAATTTTTATGTTTGGATTAGTGATCCCATTCTATTTGAGTTTGGCACCACTGACAAAACTATAAATTGCAAATGAATTATCAACCTGATTTGGTAGAAGGAGTTTCCTCATCAGAGAATTGTGTATATCAATGAAATCACAGGTCCAGCTGGCCTCCATCCCTAGAAATTCATATGAGTTTTCCTAAATTTTTCTGAATTCCTCATATTTGTTATTTCTTACTTCACAACAATATTTTATTAAACTCATGTATCATTGTTTGTGATTTTACCATTCTCCTGTAAACAAAAAAAAATACTACCATAACTATTCTAGAATGTATTTGACCTTTATTTCTATACTTTGACTTCCTTGAGGTATGTGACCAATAGTTCTTTTGTAGTTTTCACCTATTGCTTCTGGTTCTTCTGGATTTAAGCAGACAGTCTAATTTCTTTTTTGTGAGACCTATCCCTTGAAATACTTGAAAAGAGTAACCATATCATCCTCTCCTCCTCCATTAAGATTTCTCTTTTCCAGGCTAAAACCTTAAGTTCCTTCAATTGATTTTTGAATGGAATAAATTTCAGGCCTTCATCATGATGCTTACCCTCCTATGGACACTCTCAAACTTAATATCTTTCTCAAAATGTAGTACCCACAATACTCTGGATGTGGTCTGACCAGGGCAGAATATAGTGGGGATATGCCTCTTTTTTTCCTGGAAACTACTTCTCTCTTAATGCAGCATAAAATTATTGCCTTGTTATATTGTTGGTTTGTCCTGATCTTGAAGCACATTAAAGCCCAGCGTATTTTTTTTTTAAATTGATATCTCTCATGTCTCTTCCATCCGGTGCTTATATTGTTGATTTTTTGAACTCAAGTGCAAGATTTTACATTATCCTTGTAAAATGAGATCTTGCTAGGTTTGGACAGCAGTTCACAGCTGTTTACCTCTAGTGCACAGAGGAGAACCTAGATATCATTTATTTCTCCCTGTCTTCCTCTCTTTTCTCTCTTTCTTTCTCCCTAGTTTGAAGCTAGGAATCCTACATGATTTGGTGTCAAGTTAATCCCAAGTGGGCTGGTCAGGAAAGTAATCTAATTCTATCCTATTTATAGAAATAAATATGTGTTCTGAAACTTTAGGGTCTTATTCTCTTTTTCTAGAAATCTATTTGTTGGATTTATATGTCTATAATGAACTAAGAAATTCCCTCAGAGTCTGAGTACTTACTGTTCCTCAATAAACATCTATCCTTCTCTCTAGGGCAAAACTGTCTTTTTTATTCAGTCCACTGCTTTTTAAAATCCCTTGTGAAAAGAGAACTGGCCTTTAACATTTCTGGAACTTAAAGACCGAGAGAAGGTCAATGGAAATATCATCTGACCCACTGAGTTCTCAGAAATATTTCAGCTGAATAAGGGGAGATCAAGGAAAGGGGAATCTGAGACCTACTCTTTATTAAGAAAGACCCAACCATCAGGATTTTCTATACGAGACATAACCAGGATATCAACAATCCAGTCTGACAGAGTTTCACCTCTTTGAGGGGAATTCACTTGTCTTTTGATATTTCTACTTTACTATATCCAAGTTCTAACATTCTCAAAATTTGATCTGAATTCAAACATGCTCAAGGGCATTCCTCTGAATGATCTCACCTTTGGTGTTGAACTGGTCTTTGCAGGATTTGGTAGAGTTGGATGCTTTTTGTCATGTCTTTCAATTCATCCTTCTTCATTTCTCAGTACTGGCAAACCTTCCCCCTCTCCAAGGCACAATTTTGTTATGATTGGCTGAAAGCCCGGTCTATATGGCCTTTCTTCCCTCCCTTCACCTGCCCTCCCTTTCTTGCATTGGGCCCCTCACCTTGCCTTTCTCTGGGAGAAAGTTTAAGTAGATGTTTTCTTCAGGCTGTCTTAATCAAATTTCTGTTATCTTTATCCCCTCTACCCCATCCACTTCTTTCCAACCCCTGTTCCCCTTCCTGCCCCCAAATACCTCTTATCCTGAATTCTAGCTAGGGGCTTTAGGGACAAAATAGCTATTAATTATAATTTCTTTTTTCTTTTTTGTGATGCTCTCAGGCTAGACATGCAATTCTCTAATCTGGAACATGAAAAGAAATGAAATAATTGGGCAAAATATTTTTTTGAGAAGGCCTCACAGCCCCCTTTTCCATGGTGTCATACCTGACCCTATTTCATACTGGAAAAATACAAATTAAAACTCTAAGGAAAATTCCATTATAACACAGGTGAGCTGCCGGGGAAAATGACCAGTCTCACAAAAGTCACTAAACACGGCCATCTAATAATTTATTTTACTTGCTTATAATTTTTAATTGGCGTCACTGGTGGATTGTTTATTTCCAATAATTTGGGAGGAAAAAGCCATGCTCTCATCCTAGCTGTGGACTTGTTTGCCAAGTTTCAAACCAGAGCAGATTTTACTGCTGACTATAACTGCCTGAAAGAAGGCTTACAAGGCGCTGCTGACAGAAAATTTACTATGGCAGTACCATTGACGCCATTATAATTAGCAGGGTGCCCCCCCAATGCCCCTCCTTCCCAAGGACTGACTTTCCAGGGTAAGATTTGAATCTTTCTCTGTGCACGTGAATGTCACAGAGCTGGAGCAAAAACATTAGTTAGGGTGAGTCATAGACCAGCATTAGATTTTAAAGACTAATGCAGATCCTATAAATCTAACCCACATTCTTTCTCTGAGAATGACTGACTTTTATGAAAAAACCAAGGATTATAAATCAGAAACCTAAATAAGATACTTTTCAGCAGATAAACATCAATTTGTGCGTTGGCTGAGCCCAAATTTAACCATTTCATAGTGCTACAGAAACCCAGGGAAAAGTTGTCCATACCAATCTACTACAGTTTTCCCCAAAAGGACACTAGAGAAAAGAAAGGAGCCATATAGAGCATGGGACACAATGAAGAAGCTTATGTGTTATTTTTCTCCCTCTGAATTTTTTAATTTATTTAATTATATTTTTAATTTAATTTTCTAACACATCCTCATGTGCTCAATTACAATTTTGCTCTTGAATGTTCTGCATTTTTTTATGACCCAGGGAAGAATGTTGGAAGGAGTACTAGACACATACATCTAGGCAAGTATATAGTCTGGAGAACCTGAGTTCCATTGATTCCTCTGATATCTATTAGCTGTGGGGCCATGTGCAAAGTGGTTCACCTCTCTGAGCCTCAGTTTCTATAAGATGGAAATAATCTCCTCTTAGGGTTGTGTAAGCCTCAAATGAGATAATGCAAATAAAGTGCTATATAAATGACATTTGTTATTATTGTAACCCTAAAGGAATTTCCCCAGAATTTGAATTTACCCATGCCTGGGATGTCTTTTTTTTTCACCTCCATCTTTTAGAACCCTAAAGTCTCTTTAAGGCTTTGATCAATCTTCCAACCTTGGTCTGTTAGTATCCTCTTCCCCACTATGTTGTATTTATTGTAACCCTCCCTCACTCAAAACAAAGTCAAGTGCAAATCATGTCATCATTTCTCTGATGGCATGGTCTTCTTTGGGCAACAAAGGATGAACACACACAAACGCACACTTTGTATTAATTGTATATTTTACTTGGTATTTGCTTGTCTTCATACATGTTTCCCACCAGTGTAGTGTAAGTTCTTTGAGGGCAGGGATTTATCTTTGTTTTTGAATTCCTAGACATAGAAGCACGTAGAAGACATCTACAATTGCTTGTTGAATTGAACTGAAATCATTTCTGTCACCCAAACTCTTCTTGGGTTCTGTTCATGGGTCAGATATAAACACAAGCTGAACCACATTCCCAAACTCCAGCTGAGTGATTATGGGCAAATGATTCCCTCTCGATGTACCTCAGTTTCCCGTTATGTGAAATGGGAATAAAAATAATCTCCTCACTTATTTCACAAGGCTTTTAGGAGTATCAAATGAAATAACTTGCTTTGCAGACTTTAAACCTATTGCAACCTGTGTGTTTGGGGTGGGAGGAGAGTAGCGTTGAAATGAGGACTACTTAATCCTCACAAGGTCACTTCTAAAGCTAACATTTTATGGGACAGCTGTTCTTTGCATCCTCAACAAAATACAAGTTTTCCCATGTGGGTTCGATCAATTCAATCTTTGGCCTCGGTTCCATTCGCTGCTTCTTTTCACTGAGTCCTCTCTGCCTCTGTATTGTAACTCACACCACTATCTTGTACAATACACACTCCCTGAAACCCTCCAGTGCCCTTATCTTAACAGAGTCCAGGCTCAGCTTCTCCCAGCAGCCAGACTACTTAACCTTATCTGTCTTACACTTCTATATTTAAACAAGGGGAGCTCTTTGTTGTAGATTTCATATAAAAAAAATGACTGCAGCAGATTTCGGACTTTTCAAAAAAGGGTATCTATCACATTTATGTGGCATTTCAAAGAGGGAGGCATTTACTCAGCCAAGAGACAAAGGCAGGCATCTGTGTTAATGAAGGACCTTTGATTTAATAATTAACTTTTAATACTAAACCAGCTCCGAGGGTAATAAGCAATTAGACTGAGCCACTGTTAAGTGAGTCACTCTGGATTCGGCAAGAAGTGAAAAAAGAAAAGAAAAATATGCTGATTTATAACATGGGCCATTGTTGGGAACCCATCAGGAATTTCTGAGGCTTTTCTAAAGTGGCAAGGTCCAGGCAAACAAGAGTTAAGGGGGTTGTCGCCAACATGGCTTGCAAGGAGAACCTAAGAGTCTCCAGTGGAAACCTTTGTGGATAGAGAAAGTAGGACATGGAGCAGTTATCCCTCACAGAATCTTGGATAAGGAAGGCAACTTAGATATCACACCTGTCTTTCCCTGACCAACTCAAATGATTCCTCCCCAATGCAGCCTGTCCCCCCTGTCCTCAGCCAGGCATCCTTTGAGCTTTCATCATTCTTCTTCCATCTCCTAAACACTGATGCTCATTAGCTCTAGAAAGAAAGAGGGACCTCCCCCAATTAAGTAAAACAAGACTCAGGTTAAGTTGACTTGACCGTGTTCACACAGCTTGGAAGCTGGAATTCCATTCCAACTAGGGGTATATTACTGGTAAATGTTTAAAACTGACTCTGGGGTGGGGGAATGCATGCAGGACACACTTTATAGTTAAATCTGCACTATTAACTTGCTCTCCATCACTTTCTTAAGTGTAGCCAGTCAACAAGACAATAAATTAAACCCGACTTTGTAGACTTAGCCAATTTCTGAAGTCTAAATGATCACACTGAAAATTTAACAATTGGTTTTCCTTGCTTTTAATAACAGCTAGCAACTACATAGCTTTTTAAAACAGATTTTCTCATTTGATTCTAAAAAAACCCCTATAACCTAGGTGTTATTATTACCTCCATTTTACAGATGAGGAAAGTGAGCCTGAAAAAGTAAAATGACTTGCCTAAGAACACATAGCTAGTAAGCATCTTTAGCAGGATGCAAACTTAGGCATTCTTGACTCTATGATGCCTTGTGCTTTTGTTAGAGGAGTTAATAATTTCACGCTAAGATTATAAATAAATTTTAAAATGTCACTCCTCTAAGGCAGCTCAGTGATGCAGTGAGCAGAGCACTGGTCCTGGAGTCAGGAAGACCTGAGTTCATATCCTTACTTACTAGCTGTGTGACCCTGGGCATGTCACTTAACCCTGATTGCCTGTAAAAAATTAGTGCCACTTCTCTAAAGGACATTTACAAGGTTGGATGTTGGTGGTGGTGGGTGCTAGTGCTTTATAATAGGGACAAATGAGTGAAAATCTTTAGTCATCCCCAAAGCTGGATCCCAAAGAGGATCCTTCTGGTTCTCTGGTCACACCTTATTTTTAATGGTAAAGAAGAGGGGAGTTTTGACCTGTATTTTCATCTAGATATGAAAAACATTTCCACTGTAACTTAGTATTTAGTCACTTGGAGTATTGAGAAGTAAAATGATTTACCCATGGGAAAAGTAATATGTGTTACATGCATAACTAGAACCCAAGTCTTACTGATTCCTAGGGGTCAGCCATGCTCCTTGGCACTCTCCTTAATAATGAGAGGTCTTGGATCAGGGTTTGAATGATGGGCCTACTGGTCCCTTTTGGTATGACTGTGAGGAAGTCCTTCTTTACGTCTTCATTTCCTGATCTATAAAAAGAGAAGATTGTCCCTCTTATGTGACCTGTCAGGTCATGTCCAGTTCTCAGTCTATGACCTGTGACTAGATGGTCTGTAAGATATCTGCCAGCTCTAAATTCCACTATCAGATGTTCCTTAATGCTAATGTCTTTTAAAATGCTTTCCATTGGGGGTCAGGAAGAAAATAACTCCAGCATAGGTCTTTAAAGATCTGGGGTAGTCGACTCCGTTATAGAGCATCCTGAGCTCTTATTAGCCTGATCAGCCACGGGTGGATATCATGAAACTTGACTCTAAAATAGTGATGTCATTTTATCCCTCTTTGGGAACAAAGGATGATAATAATATTATACTAAATAATAATATAATAAGGCTAGTCAACCCTGTTACCTTTAGACAATTGCTAACCATAGTGACCACGCATTCATTAGAAGGAAACACAGGAAAAAGCAAAGAATGCTAGATTTGGAGATGGAAGAATGGTGTTCCATTGCTTCTCGGTGACTTGTTACCTGTCTGATCCTGGGCAAGACACTTGGGCCTTTGTTTCCTCATGTGTAAAATGACGGAGCTGGACTTTGGTGACCCCTATGGTCCCTTCACAGGTCATTCAGTGAGATTAAGCGTTTGAGAAAGATAATGGGAAAATGAGCTTGCTTTCTTTGACTTACTTCATACCTTCTAAGCCTACTTTTCCCGCAAGACAGGACCTCTCTCCCTTCACTCCCCCCTCCATCCCAGATTCTGAGGGGAGCATCTCTCAGCCTGGGGTGTAGGCTGGGCAGTGTGCCTAGTAGCTGGTGATGGGGGCAGGGAGGGAAGGCGATGAAGCACAGAGGCTTTGTATCTCTGAATAAGTGACCTTTCTCTTAACACAGTTGCATGTCTGGGCACTGAAAGACCCACAGGAGCCGATATTATCGAATATCTTTAAGGAACACTGGATGAGGACGCATTCCTGGTAGCAGGAGGTAGAAAAGTAGTTAATATTTGACTTGAACCTTGGGCCACTTCAGTGCTCTCAACAAAGAGCACTGCTCTATTTCTACTCCCCCCTCCCCAAGTGGAGCTAGCAACCTCCCTGGGGTCCCCTAGTTAGCTTTCCACACAATAGGAAGTGAAAGTTTAAAGAGGACAGTGTAGATGGGGGAGTTAAAAGCAGGAGATCCCTAGGCAAAATACAAGCATGATTAAGAAGAAATTTAAAGGAATCAGTTCTCCAGGGATTAGATATGGGGGCGGGGGTAGAGTACAGAAAAGAATTCAAGCTTCCCTCCCTGAGCCTCAGTTTCCTTCCCTGTAAAATGGGTTGGATTTAAATCCTTTGCAGTTTCCCTAAGGTCCTTGCCTGGCTCAGAATTCTGACTCATTCTGTCTAGCCCATTCCAGCCCCAACCTTATCAGCGGTAAGTGTTGATCTTCCCTCCCTACAGGAGGAAAATGATTAACAGACTCAAAAAGACAGTTGCCCGTTACCTCGTTAGTTTTTTAGATAATGTTTTTTAAAATATACACATTTTTATTGACTTTTCCTTCATGATGAGAGAAGCTTTTATTCACTGGGGAGAGGGAGGGGGCTTTGTTCACTTGCTCTCACTCTCTGAAAAAGACTTAGAAAAACCCTCCCCTTGGCGGGGAGAGAAGAATGGGAAAAAATAAAAAAGTCTGATGTTGAAAAACCAAGTCCTGGTTCAGTTTTTGTTACAATTCTGTGACTTTTATTTGAAATGACTATCAATTAAAACTTACTTTATTCTTTGGGGAAAAGATAAGAATCACATTTGTCAAATTTTGTTCTATGTAAGGCATTCTTAAATGAGTACAAACAGCATACCTTTGGTTTCATCAACTCAAGGACAGTTATTTTTTCATTTGGAATTTCAGGCATATAATGCATCAGAAGACTCAAATTTATATTCATTTTCATGTGAAATTAATTATAGAAGAAATTGGAAATGGCAGTTTTTTAAAACACCCACCAAAACTCTGTAACTTGATAATGTTTGAGGGAAGCCATTTGAAATTTTAAAGTGCTAAAAATAATAGTAGGGTTATTATTCAACTTGAAATAATTATTGAATGAAAACACATGATTCCACCCCTCCGTCCACCTCACACAACAGTACCTTGATGTTCAGTAAAACTGTATTTCTTTGTCAGTTTCATTGGAAAGGCAAATTTACTCCCTTACACTGCAAGCTTTCTCCCACATTTATGACTGTCTTTTACAATCCATCATTGAATTTCAAACAAGAATATTTGCATTTCTCTCCTCCAATCCACTATGCAGGTTGCCAGAATAATCTTCCCCAAAATCTTTGATCAAGTTTTTCCTTGTTCAAAAACCTTCAGTGGCTCACTGCTGTCCATGAGCACCAAACTTCTGGAAGTGTAGGCAGCACATTTAGTGTTCTCCACATCCTGGTTGACTTCATATCTTCCTTATCACCCCACTACTTCTTTGTACCCATTCACTCCCATTCAAGGTGATCTATTGACTCTTCTCCAAACAGACTTTGTTCACTCCTACCTCCTTGTCTTTGTTCATTAACCTTCTCCTCCCCATCCCCTGAACCCACCACTTATCTTAAACCTACTCATCCTTCAAGGTCCACCTACTCCCTCAATCCTCCTCTGGCTCCACCAACCCATTGTTCTTGGCAATAAGCTTACTATTCATTGCACTTATTTGACAATTAATCACGCCCTGCTTAGAGGCACCTTTTATACTGTGTTCTCTATGGTTATTGTCAAGTTTATCCATAGCCCCATAGAGAACTGGATCCCCTGAGCCTACTCAGTGTATTCTGGTTCTTTAGATTTGGCTAGAATAGAGATGTCCTTAGCTAGAAGAAAATAATCTTAAAACGATCCAACTCTCTTTTCTCTCATAGTCACGTAGACTATGTAGACAGAATCAGGATTTGAACCTACGTCCTCTGCCACTAAGTCCTGCTGTATCTTTTTTAAACATTTTTTTTACCCTTTTATTTAAAGTTTTGAATTTCAAATTCTCTCTCCCTCCATCCCTTCCTTTCTCCTTTCCTGAGATGGTAAGCAATCAAATATAGGTCATACACATACTATCATGTAAAACATTTCCAAATTAGTCATTTTATACAATGTATGAATAAAAGAAAAAAGTTAAAGAAAGTGGAAAATAGCATGTTTCAGACTGTAGTCAAGCAATATCAGGTTTTTGTTTTTTTATTCTCTAAAGGCAAATAGTATATTTCATCATTAGTCTTTGGGATTGTCTTGGAGCATTATATTGCTGAAAATAACTAAGTCATTCAAAGTTCTTCATCGAACAATGTTGCTGTTACTGTCTACAACGTTGTCCTTGTTCAGTACACGTCACTTTGCATCAGTTCATGTAAGTTTTTCCAGAATCTTTGTCATTTCTTATAGCCTAATAATGGTTTGTTTATTCATCCCCCAATTGATAGACATCCCTTTGATTTCCAATTATTAGCCACCACAAAAAGAGCTGCTATAAATATTTTTGTATAAATACTTCCTTACCACTTTTTTTAGATATCTTTGGGATATAGACCTAGCAGTGGTATTGCTGGATCAAAAGGCATGCATAGTTTTATAGCCCTTTGAACTTAGTTCCACAGTGTTCATCAGAATGATTGGATCACTTCACAACTCCACCAACATTCAGCATTTTTCTTTTTTGTCATATTACCCAATCTAATACATGTGAGGTAGCACCTCAGAGTTTTGTAATTTGCATTTCTCTAATTAATGCTCATTTAGAACTTTTTTTTCATTTGCCTATAGATAGTTTTGATTTTTGTCTGAAAATTGCTTGTTCATATCCTTTGAACATTTATCAACTGGAATTCCAATATTCTTACTAACTGTACAACCTTGGGGGAAAAACACTTTGCCTCTCTCAATCTCATGTTCTTCATATGTAAATATAAGAAAGATTTGAGTTCAAATTCTGTCTCAAACACTTAATAGTGTTGTGACACTTATCATCACTCAACCTCCAGCCTAAGTTTCCTTGTCTGGAAAAAAGCATAAAAACAATAACACCTACTTCCCAGGATTGTTCTATCAAATTAGATATATATGTAAAGTATTTTGAAAATCTTAGAGCATTACATAAATGCTAGCTATCATTACTCTCCTAACATCTCTTCTATTCAGTGATCTCATGAGTCTATTAATGAAAAAAAATCCTAGAGAAAGGCATATCTATTCTGGAATGTGCCTTAGTGTTAATTCTCCCTAGTTAAGGAACAGGACCAGACTTCCCCAAATGAGACTCTGGTATCTATTTTGATTCAGGCAGAGGTCTTTGGGGATGTAAGAGATTGCCAAGATGAGAAGAAGGTATAGAGGAATTGAATAGAAGTGCAACCCTTCAATTTCCAATTCTTAGCCACCACAAAAAGAACTATTATAAATATTTTTGTACTAATATGTCCTTTTCCCTTTTTTGGATATCTTTGGGATACAGACCTAAAGGTGGTATTGTTGGATCAAAGGGTATACACAGTTTTATAGTCTTTTGGGTACAGTTCCAAGTTGCTCTCCAGAATGGTTGGATTGGTTCACAACTCCGTCATCTACTGTATCTTTCCATTGCACCATGGGGTTGCAATCAACCCTCTCTTTTGATTGTGCTTTATAAATCTTTGGGCCCACTTAACAACTGTCATTCAAACTACATTCAAGCATAATGAGTAGATCATACACCCCAGAGGGGCAGGAATCTAAATTTAAATTCTTTGGGGAAATACAAAGTACTCTATACCCAGTTGGCTGGTTGTTATTAAATATTTGGTGGATTTATCCCTTTTTTGAGTATAGCATTTATCTTCTCAATTAGATTATGAACCATCAGAGGGAAAGGAAGATGTACTACCTATCTTTGTAGCCCCCTCAGATCCCTGTATGCAGCAGATGCTCAATCTGCCATTAGTTAATTATTTTCAGTCATTGTGTGTATAGTTGAATCTTGTAAGAACTGTTGAGGTGGTAGTAATTATTTACTCTTGTTGCAAAAGGGAACCATATAAAAAAATTTAATTTCACATTTAAGTTCAGATTAAACTATATATGGAGTAGAAGCTTTGTTTTTTGTGCCTTAAATCCCTTATCAAAACCCAATTAACTGAAATTCAACAAAAGGCAAACCTTCCAATTTATCTGCATTCATCAACTCCTTACATCAAATTTGGTGAAGGCATGTTTATTCTTCTAAGCCTCTTGAGTCTGCACCAGGTTTTCTTGATGTTCCGTTGACTTGCCTAATGGAGAGTCATGTCTCTTCCTATTCCCCAATGCCCCCCAAATATATCAAGTCATTTCAAGGTCATTTTCTTTAGAGTAAGGGAGTTTAAGTGTGTCAATGGAAAACTCTAGGAAGGCTTAGGATGTTGGGAGGTGGAACAGTGTGTCTGAGGAAATCTAGAACAAGACTTCACCCCAAAGTTCTGAGTTAAATCAATCAGGGGAGGTTGAAGGTCTTATAGGGATATATTGGCTCATCTTAGGTAGGGGCAGCAGGTGCTGCTCTCTGTTATTGGTTGTTGCTAGGGATGAATGTCGGTCCCAGTTGCCTGGAGATGAGACTGTCCTATACATCATGATTACAAGGCTTCTGGCAAAATGAACTCTTCTGCTCAGATCAGCCACGCTGTCTCCATTTGCTTTCTTCTAGCCAGGTCCATCTGTTGCTGTAAGTGGCCAGGTGGTATTAACTCATTTGAAACACAGTCACTGGTTCCATAAATAGACTAGATCATCAAGAAATCATTGATCTGTGAGTCAGCAGACCTGGGGTCTAGTATGGGTTTTGCCATTATCTTACTGTACAAACTTGGGCAGGTGATTTAGTCTCTCTGGGCCCCAATTTACCCAACTGCAAAATAAGAATTATTTAACATCTAAGCTCATATCTTCTGAATTCTAGTCAAAAAAGCATGGGGTTTGGTATCAACCGAGTTTCAGGCCTTCCACCTATTAGTGGTGTATGACCTTGGACAAGTCCCTCTGCATTTCAAAGTCTCAGTTTTCTCATCTAAAAAGTAAGCATAATAATTCTTGCACTGCCTGTTCTACACTTGATAATTAGGAGACTCAAGAAATATGTGTAAGATGCTTTGTAAAAGCATAAAGTACCATAAAATAATAATAGCTAGTATTTCTATATTTCTTAAAATCTATAAATCACTTTACATGTGTTATCTCATTTGATGCTCAAAACAACCCTGAGAAACAGGTGCCATTATTACCCTTATTTTACAGATGAAGAAACTAAACTGAGAATAGGTGAAGGGGCTCAGGGTCACATAGAGAGGGCCTTTGAATTCAGATCTTCCTTAGTTTTGCATCAACGGACCTGGAGTTGAGTCAGAGATCTGTTACCGAATGGTTAGGTAAACTTGGGTGAGGGATTTTGCTTTTAGAATTTTCAATTTTCTCATCTAAAAATGACTATAATTTAAATCTAGCTATTCCTGATATTCAGACCTGTGCTCTATCCACTATGCCCAAAACATAAGCTATTGCAGGTGTAGGAAACCTGCAGCTCCAGGCCATATGTGGCCTTCTAGGTCCTTAAGTGTGGCCTTTTGGATTTAGTCAAAAAGCCACACTCAAGGACCTAGCAACCCCCTCGAGCTATTGTTGTTATTTCTTACTTTTCTCCTAAGTATCTGCGTTGGCTTCCATTCATTTTCTGTTTCCATCCATGAGTACCCTAGCATAATCTCACTGCTTATGAATTAATTATATTCCAGTGCCGTTGTACCTGGTGTTTCATATTAAGGATGCCATGTATGTGTGATAGCTCAAACACTATAAAATAGCCCATAATGACACTATGGTGATGAGCAAGCTATCATAAAGCCACTTGGCTATGCAGAGTATATTGGGAGTGTCAAGACACTGTTTATGTGTGGCCCCACAAAATGCCAGCATCCCTCCTAAGCAGAACCCTTTCTGCTGCAGGTACTCAGAAGGCATGTTCATGGAGACTTGCTAATCTCTACTAAAGTCTTATCTATCTCTAAATCCTCTGCTTTTATAAATTAGGAGGTTGGAGTCTAGAGAGGTAACTGACTTCACATGAAAACACTGATGATAAGGAGTCAAACCCAGACTTTCTGCCTCCAAACCCTTTCTACTATATGTCCCTTACCCCCATGGAGATAATCCCTATACTTTCCCAAGGGAGCATTGTGAGAATCTAGGGAGTTAAGGAATGTGAAATCCTCTCTCCTGACACCCCACGAACTTGTAGTAATTTACATAGATGATGGCAGCCAGGTGGTACCATAGTGCACAGAGAGGTAGACCTAGAACCAGGAAGACCTAAGTTTCAATATGGCCTCATACACTTACTAATTGTATGATCTTGGGCAAACCACTTAACCTTTGTCTACCGCAGTTTCCTCACATGTAAGATGGAGGTAATAATATCTCTTCCCTCCCAGGGTTGTTGAGAGGATCAACTGAGAGAATATTTGTAAAACCCTAAGTACAGTGCCCTAACACGTAGTAGGCACTATATAAATGCTAGGTGGTGTTATTATCATTACTACTATAATTATTTATTCTTGTAATATGGTATCACTATTATTTTTGTTACTGGGGGAGGGTAAGGGAATAATTGTTTTCTGTACTTTGCTAATTGTGAATAAATGGGAGAAGAATCTTTTAGTCACCGAAGGGGAGAATTGTCATTTTGTTTGATTCAGAGTTTCCCACAGAATCAAACTCCTGAGAAGACAGTCCCTTTTTCCTGTAGCTAGGAGATATGCCTTATAAATTTTGTGTTCATTGCAAATGAAGATTGTGTGAATGACAGCTTGGTGATAACAGGAAGCAGTAGGTTGAGTAGACATCGTCAGGACTATAAGACAGGGAAGTCAAATATAGGAACAGATTTTTTAAAAATTACTTGGGGAAAGGACTATGAAAGGTCAAGATCAGTTGGAATAAAGTTTGGAATAGACAACTTTAAGTCTAGAAGAGATGAAGGCTGTTTGTCCAAGGTCACACAAGAAGGACAATGGATTTGGAGTCAGAAGACTTGAGCCATTGAACAAGAAGCATTTTAAGTCCCTACTATGTGCCAAAACACTATGCTAGGCATTGGAGATACAAAGAAAGGCAAAAAACATTGTCCCTGCTCTCAAAGAGCTCACAGCCTAGCCCTACAGTTTGGCATTCACTAACCATGTGACCTCAGTTAAGTCACAAACTCTCAGATTCTCAGTTTGCTCAGAATAGAGGACTCTCTTTTTTCATATAAGACTTGGCTCTGGCACTTAGATTAGGAGGGACCTCAGATATCTCCTAGCTAAACTTCTTCTGTATTCAAATTTTCTGCTTTCAAATCTTTCACTTTTTCTACTATAACAAATTTTGAAAAGAATATGTGTATATAAAATAAATGACCCGGGCACATCTTGAGGATCTCTCTCTCTCTCTCTCTCTCTCTCTCTCTCTCTCTCTCTCTCTCTCTCTGTCTCTCTCTCTCTCTTTTTCTCCACTCAGTTGACCTGAGAACTTCAGTATCAAGGATGCTATCAACTGGGGTAACAAATTTATTATATATGAGCATAGTGGAATACTTGAGTACCAAAGAAATGATGGAAGGAACAGTTTCTGAATGACTTTGGAAGACTTATATAAACCAGTTCAAAGGGATATGAGCAGAATCAGGAGAATATTTATATAATAACAACATTGTAAAGGCAAGCAACTGTGAAAGACTTAAGAATTCCAATCAGAGGAATAATTAAACATGATCATGAAAAATGCTATTCACCTCCTGATAGAGAGGTGAAAAAGTCAAGATGAAGAAGAAGGCATAAAGTTTTTGGATATTGCAAATGTGGGAGCTTGTTTTGTTTGACTATAGATATTTGTTACAAGAATTTTCTTCCCTTTACCCCCCTCACCCATCACCCAGAAAAAGGTGAAAGGGAAAAAAATACATTCTTATTTATTTTTTAAAAGTTAATTAACAGTTTTTTAAAAAACTTCAATATATGGTATTTTCTGTAGGTAGCCATTAGCTCCCCTTATAAGCACATAGGCACCCAAGGCTCAAAAGAGGAACCATTTTATGTACAAGTTAATGGAACTAGGTAGGACTTCAATTCTAGTACATACAAAATAATGATGTTTGCTTTCCCAATGAAAAACCCTCCCCAAATCAAACATCAACAGGTATTTATTAAGCTCCTACTTGTGCCAACTACTGTATTAGGCACTGGGGATGTGTGCCATTTTTGTAACTGACTTCTGCCCTGGGCAAGGCAACAGCCAAGAACAGTCTGGGTTTGTCACCCTGAATTATCACTCCTCGTCATGGCTTCATGCTTTCCAGCTTGGCAGACAACAAATGGAGGATTTACACACTGCCTATCTCCACTTTTGCTGTTCCCATTGCAATTATGTTGCTTACCTCCAGCAGCAACTCTCAGAAGGTACTGTTAATCATCAATTCCCCCTCCTACTTTCAGCCACTGCTCTACCCAGCCATTAGGTTACTCTCCTCATCTTCCAACTCTGTTGGCTGACCTCCATAATTGGCAATTCTACCCTCTTCAAAAAGACTTGTCACCCTCTGCTTTCAACTCCCCTGCAGTAGCTCCTGTAAGGCACTCTGCAGTTCTACTCTCCATCCACAGATGGCACTCATCACCTTTTTTAGGGGATCAGCTATCTCAAAGTATGTTTTTTTAAACTACTCAAAAACCATACCTCCCTTTCTCTGAAACTTTCTTTTCTACACTATCACCATGTCCCCCATTTTATACAAAAGGCTGGGGAGAGGGCAGGGCACAGTATGTGCTTATACAAGAACTTCCTCTTGCATTGCGTAAGCTAGCTTCCTTCTTCCACCACATTCCTATTGGTACATTTGCTCATTTGTTCATATCAGCACTTCATATGGGATCTTGGGATTTGTGAAAGCACACCCATTTTCTCTCTGATTTCCCCTTCACACTTGTTTTCTCCCTGAGACAGCTGAGCTGAGTTACTAAAATTACCTGATAGCACCAATGCAAAGATGCAGAGAACAGGGAAATATGTCATCCTGGTATAGTACATCAAGTTTGTATGGAAAATCCATTTTGCCTGCAATATTGTCACAAATGGGCTTGAGCCCTTGATAAAAAGATTGATTTTTTTTTTCTAGAAGTCTGGATTAAGATGACTTCTGTCTTTTGACTAACTTTGGGCTTCTTTTCATTCTCAATGTATTTGAAACAAGCAATTGGGAGTTAAAGCAAACAATAGCTGAGCTTTGACCACAATATCAAATGATGTTTGTTCTCTGATTGTACAGAGCTTCTGACATTACCTTGCAAGATATGCTATTTTGCCGCCAAGATTACATTCCTATTGCATGAAATCAATGTAGATTAATTTAGTAAAACAAACATGAAAAGAAACCATACCTGGAAAAGAGTTTGATTCATAAGGGCCCCAAACAACATGAAGAAATTTGGGAAAGGCCCAACAACTCTTGCTAAACTTTCTGGGAACATGGTTTTTCACAGTCAGCATTTGGAGTGTAGAGGTAAAGAACACTGAATTTGGCTTCGAGTCACTAGGGTTCAAATCTCTGCTGTGCTGCTTGCCAGGTGTATGACTATAAATAAGTCACATGCCCCTTCTCAGCCTTGGTTTCCTCATTTGTAAAATGACTTTAGAGGTTTCTTGTTGGAATTGCTAGAAATGACAGACGGGAAAACTTTCTGTAAACGGTTTGACATTCTGAGAGGACTGAACTTGGAATTGGGAAAACATGGGCTCAAGTCCTGTCTTTGGCACATACTAGTTATGCGACAATATGACAGCCACTCACCTTCTCAGCATTTCAGGCAGCTGTCCAAGAATTGAAGCGCAATTACTGATCTTCAAGGGTGGCTAGTTTCCACCCATCATATGCTCCCTCTACTGATCAAATCGCAGGTCTATAATGCCCCCACAAAAAGGGTATTGTCACCAAGTGAACAATCTGACTCCAGCCTGCCTTTCCAACCTAATCTTTCCTCTTTCTCCCAAAGTTGTCTATTCACAGTGCCCCCCACCCCAAACACCCTCGGCACTTCTTGCATGCCTTGTCTCCCTTTGCTCATGCAGTCCACTTGTGATTACATCCTTCCAGGCCCCAGGCTCCCATCCTCCATGACAACTTTCCTGATCCCCTGACTCAGAACTTCCCTCCTCCACATACGCTCTTTGAGCATTTATACTATTCAGAAGACACTTATCCTATGCTACTTCGTCTTGTTATCTATGTACATGACCTCTCTCATTGACTAAGCCATTGGTGTTTGAATGGTAAAGGTTGCATCCTCCACTCATGCCCCATTAAGGAACCCCAGGACCTAGCATATTACCAATGACTATTCTGGGGAGAAGGACCAGACCCCTCTCACTGACTAAATCATCAGTTCTTGGAGGGCATGGACTACATACTTCTCCTTTATCCCCTAACCCCACCAGGACCTAGTATATTGCTATTGCAGATTTTGGGGTGAAGGACCAGACCTGTGATTTTATCAGTTTAAGGGATTTTCCTGTGAGGAAATTCCCTTTCCCAGTGAAGACTGGCACCTCTCCTGTTGTTGTTACTCAGTCATATTAGTCACGTCTGGCTCCTTGTCATCCCATTTGGAGTTTTCTTGGCAAAGATAGTAGAGTGGTTTGCCATGTCCTTCTCCAACTCATTTTAAAAATTAGAAAATGGAGGCAAATAGAGTTAAGTGACTTGCCCAGGGTCATACAGTTAGTAAGTGTCTGTGGCTGGGTTTGAACTCATGAAGATGTCTTCCTGATTTCAAGCCCTGCATTCTGTCCTATATGCTACCTAGCTATACTTATAGGCTTAGAGGGTCACCACTATGTAAAAGGCGAGACTTGAATCCAGGTCTTCCTAACTTCCAGGCTATCCATGATACCATGTTGCCTTTCACAAATAGAAAGTGTGCTTGTGTATGTATGTATGTGTGTGTGTGTGTGCGTGCATGCCAAATAAGTGAAAGAATGTGTTATCTCTGGCATTAAAAAAACTCTCTTAGCCCCTCCCTCACCACAGCCCACCCCCAGTTTGGTTCTGTGTGGGAGAAGCTTCTTCTGCTCTCTTGCCTTACTGAAGCAATCACTATTATTATTTCTCTTCATTTTGTCTAACTCAGCCTTGTTCTCCAACCCATCGGTTATTCCCAATGTTTAGATCCTAAATCCATGGATCCATGAGAAGTTCAATATTGGCCAGCCCACTTCCTTTGCCACACAATAGAATTATGGTAGGTCCCTTAGGAGCCAGTTTCATGACAACCCAAGAAAGTGTGAATGTCCCAGATTCTCCTTCTTTCTATCTTTGCTCCACGGGCCATGCTTTCCAGCTTGGCAGACAGCAAGGGAGGATTTACACAATGCATTTCTCCACTCCCGCTGTTCTGCTTGCAGCAGTATTAAGAACTCTGGCATCGCTGCTGGCAAAATCCATTCCATGGGGAGCACTTCTCTACCTCCCACCTAGTTGCTCAGCAGCTCTATAAAATCGGCACATTCTAAGGGTAGACAAAACCTTGCCAAAACAGATAGGATCAGGAATGAAAGAAGGAGCTGTGAAATTAAACAGAGGGCCAAGATCACAAGTGTTAGATGAAAGTAGAGCAGCTCAGACTGTATAGAGAAAGAAATACAGGGCAACCACACAATCCTGGACCATGCTGTCAATCCACAGAGACAACAAGATGGTAGAAAGCCTTTGGAGCCAGAGCACATGGATCCAAATTCTGCTGCTTTCGTACTTCTTTCATGACCTTGGGCAATTCATTTAACTATTTGGGCCTCAATTTTCTCACAGAAGAACAAAAATGAGGCAGTTGAACTAGATGAATGACCTATCAAGTATTAAAGAGAAGAAAACTGTGTCCGTGGAAAAAAAGGCTGGAAACATTGGATTAAAGCAAATTGTATGCTCTGAAGACTCAGGGGAAGGGAGAAAGGATGACAGAAGTAGCATTTGACCTTCACACAGCTTTAGTCACTCTGGGGAATTTCAAGTCTCTTCCGAACTGATCCAGTATATTCCCCTTGGGTTGAATGGTTAGCTATCATACATTAAGTTAGCTGGGGGTGAAAATTCATGGGTGAAGAAAGTAGTCATCTTTCTATTTAAATGATGAGACCCCTAGCACAGAGGGCCCATTTAATATCCAACCTATTTAAACCTCAAAAATGGTTTACTAGAGGTCAACTTTATAATACCCTATGTACAGACTTGGGCAACAGATGCCTATGCTGAAAACGAATGCCATGTGTTTTCAATCTGCTGCAACTCTAAAGAATGAAGGGATAGAGTAGCTCTACTGGAGTTTAAACCCAAAATCTAGAGTTACTAATTCCTCCAACTTGAGTCTGAGATCTCTAAAATGTATCAGAATATTTAAAGAGGGAGGGTAGGGATACAAAGGATGACTGGCCACATCCCTTCCTCTCCTTTCTCAGACTTGATTTCTAATCTCTTTCCTATAACTGCTGCTATCCTCTCCCTCCAACAATGAATCCACCAGTGAGTCTGAGGGGAGCAAATTGAGAGCAGAATGTTTAAAGTCTCCCTCACCATCTTTTGCCTGGTCCTCTCTCCATCTATCCTTGACACAGCTATCGTCTTACTATTCCTGCAGTATAGGTTTCTCTGTATTGTTCTCCTGCTTGAGAAATTTCAATGGCTTCTCAGTCCCTCCACAATATAATATAAACTCCTGGTTGGCATTTAAAGTCCTTTAGAATCTGGCTTCAATCTATCTTTCCAGTCTGTTTTTATATTCCTCTCCCTCATACACTTTCAGCCAAACCAGCCCACTTCATATTCCCCATATAAATCATTCCATTTCCAAACTCTGTCCTTTTGCACAAGTAGCACCCTATGCCTGATGTGTTCTTCTTTCTCACCTTTGTCTCTTATACTCCATAATTCCCTTCAAAGCTCATTTCAAGTGACGCCTACTATATGAGACCTATCTGTTCACTTATTAATGTTCCATCTCTCATCTGCCCCCATCACTTTGTATTTTTTAACTTCCTTGCTAAAATAAGTTATTTTCCTATTTCTTGAAGGCAGGGCCTGCTTGTTTTTTTGTCTTTAAATCCCCAGCACAATGACAAGCATACAATAGGGCCTGAATAAAACATTTAATTGCATTGAAATCCTGAAAGACAACATCCTCCCTCCCCCTAAAAAAAGGATACCTTGCCTGTTGTATCTGCATTCTGTCCAATGCCAATTGATGGTCAAGGCCTCTGTCCCTGGAACTCCAGCCCATTCTACCCAAAGGTCCTGAGAGTCACAAACAAACTAGATTATAAAATCCAGAAAAGTGTGGAATTGAAAACTTCATGGAAGAGGCAGAAAAACAATTACCCATGGGCCTTGGTTCCCTCATCTATAAAATGAAAGGAATTGGATTGGATGACCTCTAAATTCTTTCCCATCTCTGAATCTATAATTTTGTGAACAGTTAATAGTCAATAAATATTTGCCAAGCACCTACTGTGTGCCCGACACCATGCTAGCACTGGTTCCATTTCATTCAGTATCCTGAATAGGAACCAATTGACTCAAATGATCCAGAGAAATTGGATTGCTTGTGATTATCTAATGACAATAATAAAAGCTAACATTTAAGTGTTTACTGTGTGCCAGATACTGTGCTATCTAGCCTTGGATTAGGGTGACAGGGTGATTCCTGGCCAGTTCTTCACTGAATTTGTATAAGAACAAAATTAAGATTTCCAGAGGGGTCACTTGGGGCCTCTACAAAGTAGTAGTATGAGTAGGATGACCTCTTTGAAAATTTTTAGCAATAACATTATTATTATTTAGCATTTTGAAAGCACTTTTCATTTTAAAGTGCTTCATAACCATGTTTTTTTTATGACTTCCAATAAAACCTCAAACAACCCTTTCTGAGCAAGAATAGCAGCCTGTCCAGGAAATGGTGTCTCTAAACAAGGGCCCCCTTATCCTGCAGCCACGACTTGCGTTTTCCACCTTTATTTTCCTACCTCTCCATTTTAATATAGCTGGGATTTCTTGCTATCACTAAATCTTTACCATAATCCTCAGCATTTGAACTTCTTGCTTTTCCCCTTTTTGATCCCCCCCCTTGCCTTTAATATATAAACCTTCTGTGCTCTGTATCCATCAATCAAAGTGAAAATCCCAGACAAAAAATAATCACTGTGGGTGGCATCTAGGTGCAGCTGGACTTGTGTGGCAGCCGTCGACACCAGAGCGGCCTCACTCCCTGGTGACCCAGGCTTGCTGCCCAGGCTGAGTTTCAGCTGTTTTGTTTTTTTTTAGCATCCCTTTTGTGAGCTGAGGTTTGTTTAAAGCAATGCCTGACACTCCACACCAAATCCCGCATGAATTCAACTATTCATCACTCTCAGTGAGACTGGGGGATAGGGAGAGATAATTTTGTTTATTAAGTTTATATAATTAATAATAATAGAAATCATTTATATAGTGATTTAAGATTTGCAAAGCACTCTACATTGGTTATCTTATTTCATCCTTACAACAAACCCTAAAGGCAAGTGCTATTATTATCTTCATTTTACAGATGAGGAAACTGAGGCAAACAGAGGTCACATTTGAGCTTAGGTCTTCTGTGTACTGTTAGCCACCTAGAAGAATTTCCATATAGGGGACAGGATAGCTAGCAATTATAAAAAGTTGGCATTTATATAGTATTTTCGGGTTTGTGAAACACTTCAAATGTATTATCTCGTCTGATCTTCATAACTGCTGTATGAGGCAGGAATTATTAGGACTATCTATATCTATGCATGAATACATATACAAACATGTATGTATATATGTACATATGTATACACACAAACACATATACATACATATTGTGCATGTATATTATGCACATATACACACATCTATGTATATGTACACATGTGTATGTGCACATGCATATACTTTATTTATATTTTATATTTTCATATATTTTACATAGAGGCAACACTCAGTTATACATCTGTGAACATTCACAACCTTGACTGTTTAGACTATTAGAATGCTAAGCCTTAGCTTACAAAATGGAAGGATATAGAATGTTACACCTGGAAGGAATCTTAAAAGTCACTCAGTTCAGTCCTTTCATTTACAGATAAAGAATCTAAAGGCAAGGGAGTTGAAATTACATGTCCAGGAAAATATGATGGGTTGGTATCAGAGTCAGGTCTTCTGGTCCCCAGTAGAGTAGATATGTTTATTGATGTGCTAACCCAATGGACTGCCAATCCAACTTGTATATCATAGATGGCATGTTTGAGTATTTTGTCATCTCTTCAATTCTTTCAGTGTAGACTATTAAACCAATTTACTTTGAGTGGCCATAAATCTCATTAAGTTAATTTTATGATATTCTGAGACTTGGTATAAAATATCATCCATAAACGATACATCTGAGGTGATCAATATAGGGGTTCTTTACCTTTTTAATGTCATCGATCCCTTTGGTAATTTCCTCAAAATAATACTTTTAAATGTGTAAGATAAAACATATAGGATTACAAAGGGAACTAGAATTGTATTGAAATCAGAATATAATTTTTTTCACCATCTGAGCTCATTGATTCCCCCTCCCCCCTTCCCCCACCTCTTAAGTCTATTCTTGGACTCCTTGGAGGTTTGTAGATCCCAGGTTAAGAAATCTGAGCTGTGGGGCGGAGCCAAGATGGTGGAGTAGAAGGACGCAAGTTTATGAGCTCCAACCCACAGCACATGGAATTATTGTAAAAAGAGATTCGCATAACTTCTGGACCACTGAAAGGGGTACAGAAACGGAGTGGAAGAGATTTCCATTCCAGGGAGCCCTGGAGACCCATCCCCAGGGTCCGTCACGCCCCGGAAAGCGGACCCCACCACCAGCGCTGCCCTGGCCGAGGCCCCAGAGAAGCTGACCCAAGCAGGCTTCAGAGCCGGAGGCTCTGGCAGCCAGGAAAGTCCCTCCACCCACAGAAGCTACAGGTCAGTGAGAGAGGTTGGGCTGGAGGAGGGGAGTGGAGTGTCTCCGTGACACGGGCCCCCTCAGGAGGAAGCGGTGGCAGCAGAGACGGGGGCAGGAAGTGGTGGAGGCAGAGGCGTGGGCGGCAGCGGAGGCAGGCAGCAGTGGCGCGGCTGCGGCAGCCCGGAACTCCCCCGATAGCAGGCAGGATCTTTATTACTGAAAGTCTCTGCATAAAGGGAGCTGAGCCTGGGAGACGGCCCTGCCCCACCACGCTCCATTTCTGAAGGCCTATGCATAAATTCCCTGAGGGCACTGAGCCTGGGAGGCGGCCCTGCCCCCATCCCAGCACCAGAACAAAAGGTCACATTGATTAGCAGCTGGGTGGCGCATTTGAATCTCAGAGCCCAAGCACTAGCTGGGCGGATCTAGGCGGGGGGTGGACAGAAATCTCAGAAGTCAAGTAATTGGCTGGGAAAATGCCTAGAAAAGGGAAGAAAAATAAGACTATAGAGAGTTTTTTCCAACAAATGCAAATGATCCCAACATTCGGATCTGATGGCGAGGACGAGGACATATTCTCGCCATCGGGGAAAGATGTGGAGGGCTGGGCCTCAGTACCCCAGACACCCCAGGGGGTTGTCAGGTGGGCTCAGGCCTTGGAAGAGCTAAAAAAGGATTTTGAAAAGCAAGTTAGACAGGTGGAGGAAAAGCTGAGAAGAGAAATGAGAGACATGCAAGAAAAGTATGAAAAACAGGTCAATACCTTGGTAAAGGAGACCCAAAAAAATGCTGAAGAAAATAACACCTTGAAGACTAGGCTCACTCAATTGGCAAAAGAGGTTCAAAAAGCCAATGAGGAGAAAAATGCTTTCAAAAGCAGAATTAGCCAAATGGAAAAAGAGGTTCAAAAGCTCACTGAAAGGAATAGTTCTCTCAAAATTAGAATGGAACAGATGGAGGCTAATGACTTTACGAGAAACCAAGAAATCACCAAACAAAACCAAAAGAATGAAAAAATGGAAGAGAATGTGAAATATCTCATGGGAAAAACAACTGACCTGGAAAATAGATCCAGGAGAGACAATTTAAAAATTATGGGACTACCTGAAAGTCATGATCAAAAAAAGAGCCTAGACATCATCTTCCATGAAATTATCAAGGAAAACTGCCCTGACATTCTAGAACCAGAGGGCAAAATAAGTATTGAAAGAATCCATTGATCACCACCTGAAAGAGATCCAAAAAGAGAAACTCCTAGGAACATTGTGGCCAAATTCCAGAACTCCCAGCTCAAGGAGAAAATCTTGCAAGCAGCTAGAAAGAAACAATTTCAGTACTGTGGAAATACAATCAGGATAACTCAAGATCTAGCAGCTTCTAAATTAAGGGACTGAAGGGCGTGGAATAGGATATTCCAGAAGTCAAAGGAACTAGGACTCAAACCAAGAATCACCTACCCAGCAAAACTGAGTATAGTACTTCAGGGGAAAATATGGTCTTTCAATGAAACAGAGGACTTTCAATCATTCTTGATGAAAAGACCAGAGCTGAAAAGAAAATTTGACTTCCAAACACAAGAATGAGAAGAAGCATGAAAAAGGAAACAGCAAAGAGAAGTCTTAAGGGACTTACCAGAAGTGAACTGTTTACATTTCTACATGGAAAGACAATATTTGTAACTCTTAAAACTTTTCAGTATCTGGGTAGTTGGTGGGACCACACACACACACACATGTACATGCATGCACGCACACACACATACACACATGCACACACACACAGAGTCAGAGAGCACAGAGTGAATTGAATAGGATGGGACCATAGCTTAAAAGAAATCAAGGTAAATGGTGAGAGAGAAATGGAGTGGGAGGAAAGAGGGTGAAATGGAATGGGGTAATTATATGTCATTTAAGAGGCAAGTAGGAGACTTTTTAGTGGAGGAATAAAGTGGAGAGCTGAGGAAAAAAAAAAAAACCAAGAAGTTTACCCTCATCACATTTGACTAAAGGAAGGAATAAAATGCACACTCATTTTGGTATGAAAACCTATCTTACAGTATAGGAAAGTGGGGGAGAAGGAGATAATGCAAGGGGGGGGATGATGGAAGGGAGGGCAAAGGGAGGAGGGAGCAATTTACAGTCAACACTTGGGGAGGGTCAGGATCAAAAGATAGAAGAGAAACAATGAGGGACAGAATAGGATGGAGGGTAATTCAGTTAGTCTTACACAACACGACTATCGGGGAAGTCATTTGCAAAACTACACAGATATGGCCTATATTGAATTGCCTGCCTTCCCAAAGGGAATGGGTGGGGAGGGAGGGATGGGGAGATTTTGGAACTCAAAGTTTTAGGAACAACTGTCTAGTATTGCTGTTGCTACTAGGAAAGAAGACATACAGTTAAGGAGGAATAGAAAGTCATCTGGCCCTACAGGAGAAAAGAGAAGATGGAGACAAGAGAAGGGAGGGATGACAGAAGAGAGGGCAGATTGGAGATAGGGAAAATTAGATTGCTTGGGGTATTGGGGTGGGGGGAGGGGAGAAAAGGGGAGAAAATTTGGAACCCAAAATTTTGTGAAAATGAATGTAAAAAGTTAAATAAATAAAGAAAGAAAGAAAGAAAGAAAGAAAGAAAGAAAGAAAGAAAGAAAGAAAGAAAGAAAGAAAGAAAGAAAGAAAGAAAGAAAAAAGAAAAAAAAAAAAAAGAAGTTGCAATTAAAGGATTTTTAAAGAAAAAAAAAAAAGAAATCTGAGCTGTAAGAATGCCCTCTTCCATTTGGGCACTGTGGATGACCACTGTTGGTCAGTCTACATGTCTTCCTCTTTTAAACCTTGCTTGATGTCATTAATGAGATTAATTAATTATTGCTATGGTTGCCTTGATCAGAAATTGTGTTTGTCTTAGCGTATTCATGAGGGACTCCATGGTGGAGCAGAGCATCTAATCTGTGTTTGACTTGACCAATTCACATTTTATTTTTATTTTACTTTTCAATATCCACAGCAATAAAAGCAGAGGTATGTTGTAGTCTCAAAATCTTTCATTCAATTATGTGAGAGGCCTTCTGATGGAGAAAATTATGTCTGAACTCTTCCCTTTTCACATTTCATCAAGAATAAGTTCAATATGTATGTAAGATCAGGCTCATAAAGACTTCACAGAGACAAGAAAGTAAGTTCAGGGTCAGTGCTTACTGATGCTCTTCTGACTGCTTTTTTTTTATAGTGGCAATATTTCCTCCACAAAAGTTTTACTTTTGTGCGTCATAGGGATACTGAAAGGACCCTGAGACTATGACAGTCAAAGGTAAGCTCTGATGGGTCCTACTGTGCTGGAAAAGCTTCGAATGCAGTTATGGTAACAGAAAGTAACTACTTACTCTCATTAAGAATAGAGAGACTCATCCCTTGTAGACTGGTCCCTCAGTGATCAGCTCTATAGTCAAGGGCCACCCATTAAGCGAAGAAAAACAAAATGGGGGCCAGGCTGCTTCAGCAATGATAACAAACTGCTGAGAAAGGAGAGGTTGCTAAAAGTTTTTAAACCATCTATAAACATTAAGAACTGATACTTTAAATGTAAAAAATTAATACTTTAAATCTACTCCAGTGACTGAATTGATACACCAAAACAAGGGTTCTTAACTTCAGATCCATAAACTTAAAAAAGTTATTACTATATTTAAATGTAATTGCTTTCCCTTATAATCTTAAAAATTTTATTTTAAGCATTTATAAGCATTATTCTGGGAGAGCTTCTCCAGAGTGCCCAAGGGGTCCATGACATAAAAAAGATTAAGATCCCCTGTACTAGAGGAACTGAGCCATACTTACTATAAATGAAGCTATAAGGAAGTTGTAGCTAAATGGGAAAAAAGACTCATAGTCATACAGGGAGTGGCAAATAAATGGTTGATTTTATTGTTTATCCAAAGGCAGCAAGAAAATTTATTTCGTGGGAGGTAATTTAAGTTCCTTGAGGGAGAGAACTGTTTCTTTTTTTGTATTTATTTCCCCCAAATCCTATCTGGCACGTAGTAGGTACTTAGTGAATGCTTGGGGCTAGTTGATGAGTATGAGTAAGAAGACCACCATGAAGAGAACTAAAGCCAATGTATAGGACTGTAATGGAGCCAGCTTGTACTCCTTCATAGGAATTGACTGTTAAATTTTTAGTATGAACACTAATGCCTCAGAAATTGGCAAATGCCAAAAATCAGGCCTTGGTTCATTGTTTTTATATTGTCTAGAAGACTAAAAAATGATGGAGAAAATGTTAATAATGTAGATTACACTTAAAACTGTGTCATATGTACATTCTCCACACCCCATCCTCCCACCCCTCTGAGAGCTGGTTGTTAAACATTTACCAGCATATTCTTGCTGTTGTCCATGTTGTCCATGACAACATCAGTTGCGGAGGCTGGGGAGTTAGAGGAATCTTATAAAGTACTCAATTGGCACAGGGAGGGGCAACCAAGACTTTAAAAAAATGTAAAACACAGCTCAGAATCAAGAAATAAAAATGTATCATTTATATCATGAATACTTTCTTCAAGAATAGATTAAGGGAAAATTGGATATGATAAACATTTAATACCAAAGCACGTGAAACTGACAACATCTTAATAAATAAGGAATGATTGCTGATTTTGGATCATTTCTGTATTACTGATCTATGTACAAGTCAGATCATTGACTTAACAACAAATATCAGAATTAATAGCAAGTTGGAAAAAAGAATAGTAATGAATTGGTATGGCATGTAATCAAAACAAATCCTGCTCAACCTATTAAAGCAAGATGCCTAAAACAGGAAATAGATAAAGGAATATGTATCAACACAGATTATTACCATTTCCTAAAGTATTTAAACAAATGGAAATCCATTCCTCCAAAAGGAAACCAAAAATGAGCCTAAGAAACTGCCTTAGTCAGAAAAACTTGATCTCCTTGCCAAGAGGATCAATACAGAATCCAAGGGAAATAACAATTAACAACATATATTCATTTGTCAAATCTTGTGGAGGAGGATGTTAAAAAAAAACACAAGCAGATAAAACCTGATAAAACAATAAAACAAGACCTGATAAAACAATAGGAAACAGTGAAAAATAATAAATAAGTGAAAAAACAGTAAATAAGGTTTAAAGAAAGTTTGGCAAGAAAGTCCTTTAAGTCACATCATTTCAAGCTCATGTAAAGATGAAATATGAAAAATGGAAACTATTTGGAAAGTTTTTTTTTAAAATAATAAGCTCTTTTAAGTATCAATGATAATGAAACTACCACCTTTGGAATTTAACATCACAATTTTTCATGTATTACATATGAATAAATAGGAATGGTACTAAAAAACAGAGAGTAAGAGGGATTGGAAAGGAGATGCATACTAAAGGCAAATAATTTTAAGGTTATTGAGAGACTGATTTTCAAGAAATCTAAAAGAAAGGATGATGGAAAATATTTGGAAAAATCATGAATCATATTATTGAGGTGACTTAAAAAATGTCATAAGTTACAGCTAGTATGCTTTTACTATTTCTATGAGATCCCTATAAAGATAATCTAAAAGAATATTGAGGATATCATTGATGAAAATACTCAAATGGAGCAGGCAGACTCTTCCAAATGATAATTACATCAGGCCTTATCTTTACCGTCACACAATTGACTGAAAACCTGAGAGAATACAAAGTGATGATGAAGACTGATTATTGTTGACTGCAAAAAACATTTGCTGCCTTACACATATGGAACAGTACATATGATATCAGACTTTTTCAACATGTGGTTAATTGTGTGGAAATTCTTATGTCTTTAATTCTTGTTATAAGAGAACTCTCTGAGAGAGGTTATATTAGGAAGAGTGAAGGATGTAAAAAATAAAAGAGTACTTTTTTTAAAAGTTTTCTTTAAGTTTCTATTCTGACAAGGTTCTCTTACCTATGTTAGGTGCGTACAAGGTTCCATTATATATGCAACAGTTAAAATGCTATTTTATGATTCTGGTTATGAATAACAGATAAATATTCACCAAAAATCTTTACCACTATCAAGAAGATTATCTAGCCCATAGTCCAAATTCAAGGATCTGGATCCTCCAGATGATCATATTTGTAAATGACGTTGGGGGTCACATCTACCCTAAAACATTACAGAGCATCCTAAATGGCATTTGAAATCACTCAGAAGAGTTGATTCTATCTACCCAGCAAATACACTGGAGTGTTCTCTAGCTCATTTTACAGAAGAGGAAACTCTCCCCAAAAGATCTTGAATGACTTCAAGGATTTTTAAATGACTCAGCCACTATTCCTGAATTTGTCCTCTTGGGTACCATGATATGTTTATTAGGTGGTAGATGTGAGATTCCCAGAGTAGCAATTCCATTGATATTGAAGATGAAAAGCACGTGTTAGAAAGAGGCTGACAACTCTTCTTTTTTTTTTTATCTATTGTCTCCTCAACCAGTTTTATCTCTAAATATTTCTGACAGTGTTAAATGACTGCCCAGGAACAAAGAGTTAGTAAGTGTCCGAGGCCAGATTTGAACTCAGAAATTCGAATCTTGCTGACTTCAGGCAGAGTCAGCTAACTTCCCATGTGTGTATAAAATACATACATATACATATATATATATATATATATATGTATATACATACACATGTACATGCATACACATACATATATTGGATAGAAGAACCCTGAAATTGGGATCAGAATGTATTAGGAAGAAGAGAATGGTCTGTGTTACATTTGAGAAATTGCCCAGTGCAAATATCTTTCTGAATCAAAATCCCATGTTTTCAACACCAATAGTCTTCTTATGATGGCATATGTCTATAAATCATGTAATACCCTAATTTCCAAGGAAACAAAATTGTGCATGCCAGGGGGGGGCAGGGAGGGAGAAAGAGAGGGAGAGAAGGAGAGAGAGAGAGATTTGGGGCATAAATCAGCTACATCATATGGCAAATAATGAATTGGGTGTATGAAGCCATATAAAAGAGAGAAAACAGATGTATAACTGAAGAAAGAGATGGACCGGTCATATAGTGAGAAATGGGGAAAAAAAGATTAATAGTCTGTCTATGTGAACAGAATTATGTGAAAAGAACAAGAGGAGGGAACTCAGAATATTGAATAAATGCACTGGGGAAGACATTTTAGGGGGAAATGGACAAAAATCTCACAAGACAAGGTGTGGATGGGTTGTGATCTGCTCCTTTAGATGGCATTACCACTTTGATAAATTCATGGATCTATTGGAATGCTGAATACTAAAATCTCTGAAATTATCCCAACTCATTTGACATCTAACTCCTCCTGGGAACAATTAGACAATGAAGTAGGTAGAGTGCCAGGGCTAAAGTCAGGAAGACTCCTCTTCATGAGTTCAAATGCAGCCTCAGGCACTTACTACTGTGTGACGCTGGGAAGTCATCTAACTCTGTTTGTCTCATCTATAAAATTATCTGGAGAAGGAAATGGCAAACCACTCCAGTATCTTCGCCAAGAAAACTCCAAAAAGAGTTGGACATGACCGAACAACAAATAGCAAATAACTCTCCCCAAAATATCTTGAATGACCTCAAGGATTTTTAAATGGCCTAACCACTCTTCCTGAGTTTGCCCTCTTGGATGCCATGATATGCTTATCAGATAGTGAGATGCGGGATTCCCAGAGTAGCGATTCCAACGTTATTGAAGATGAAAAGCACATGTTAGAAAGGCTGACAACTCTTCATTTTTTATTTATTTTCTCCTCAACTAGTTTTATCTCTAAATGCTCTTGGCTTAGTTGGGCCAAGCTTTTTTCACCTTTCCTCTCATCTACTCATAATCTTCAAAATCCTCTTACCTCAAACCCTTTGGTGAGTTAGGAGAGTGTCTATCTCAATCATGTGAAGACTTAACTCCCCACACTGGGATAGGCAGATGAGAACCATTTGTTTCAGTGACCATGAAGCTAGCTGATACAGGCACTGTGGAGCACTTAGAACTTGGTCAGACATCAAAGGTGCCAAGGTTATCCACAGCATCCGGGGCCATTGCCAGGTGTCCTGACTTTTGTCCTGCTACTGGACTTTGATGACTCAGGAAGGATGATGACGTCATGCAGCTCTGCCTCACTTAAATCTACTTCACATACAAGCCAAGACATCACCCATCATGTCATTGGTCCTCTGAATGAACAATAACAAATGAGTTTGTTTTCCAAGCTAGTAATGCTCTATTAGTTGGTGCAAGAGTATTAATCATTTGGTGTCAAGGGGATCAATCATTTCTAGGCTTTTTTGGCACTTTCCCACTTAGGGGCACACATCTTTTAATAAGTCATATTGGAGTAATTATATGTAGTATATTCGTATTTGTAACTAACTGACACAGACAGCTGGTTTTGAAATGGTTCCAAGAGTAGCAACCAGTCATTTCCTGTCTGTTAAAATTAGTCAGCTTTCTTCTTCCTTCCCTGCCTCTGTTCCTTCCTTCCTTCCTTCCCTCCTTCCTTCCTTCCCTCCTTCCTTCCTTCCCTCCTTCCTTCCTTCCTTCCTTCCTTCCTTCCTTCCTTCCTTCCTTCCTTCCTTCCTTCCTTCCTTCCTTCCTTCCTTCCTTCCTTCCTTCCTTCCTTCCTTCCTTCCTCTCTTCTTTCAAAGATCAGCTTAAGCCCAATGCAACTCAAAACTCCCAAATTCAAATGACCTCCCAGCTTCAGTCCCTCCCCACCCAGTATCAAGGGTTATAAATGTGCACCACCATATATGACCAATTTCATCTTTTAAAAATGCCTGTACGTTGCTTACTATGCTCACTGCCTTGTCCCTCTCTTCTTGAAGAATGTGTGTGATATATATTTCTAAAGTCCTACCTATTTACTAGGGAAAAAAAACTTTATTTTATTTGGTCCTATTCCTACCTTTGCATTGAAGTCAATGAACAATAAACTATGTGTTGACTTGGTTTTAAAAGTCTTGTCAAATTCAGTTATTCTCTAACCTCTGCAACAGATGTTGGAATATAAGCTGCAGTTATCATCAAGGAAGTCTTTTTGTTTATACTTACCATAAATATTACAAGGTGAGAATACCAGGTGTCTTATGAAATGGCATTTTTTTATTGTCTCTGGGCACATGATAAAACCAACTTTACCATCTCCCTTATTTGCCTCTGAGAACCTTCAAGCTATCTTTTCACTGAGATTCAATTTCCTTATGCCTTTTGGTTTGACTTATTGTGAGTATAATAATGTTAACATGGCTTCTTTCCTTCAGTAATATGCATATTTTGGTCATTGAACAAAGCTCCCATATTTAGAGATCCAACAGTTAAAGTACACATCAATTTAACACGCCAGTACTTGAGAAAGAATTAGGGGAAATTAGGCTGCTTTCTCAGCTCCTGAATTGTCGAGGATGCTCTCTTAGGTGACAGAAGGAAAAAAGAAAGACATACTTTCTAGTCATTGTATCAGAATCTAGAACTGGTGATGGGTCATCTCTTGAAGCTGGAGAGAATCAGAGTCCTGCTCACTACAGCAATGGTGGTGCAGGGGTTGGGGGAGGAATTGTATCTCTGAGAACAAGTTGCTTATCTGGGACCATATCAATGAAACAATAATGCAGGAAAGATTGCTCAGCAGGGGTCCTGCCTTTGTGGACATAAATATTGCATATAAAATAATTATAGTTTTAAAGTATCTCTTTAAGTTTTACAAATTGCTTTACAAATATTATCTCCTTTTACCCTCACAATAAAACTGAGAGGTAGGTGCTTATTCATTGATTCATTTTACCAATAAGGAAACTGAGACATAGAAAGTTTAAGTGATTTGTGCAGTACCTTATCACATAGCTAGAAAGTATCTGATTCTGAATTTGAAGACAGAAAACACATGTTTTTGGCCTTGCCTAAAAACAATACCTGACACTTCCCATGAATACTTATGTACAACTATAACTACCTGAAAAGCCGGTGAGGAAATTCAGGAACCATCTGGCCACTCCCTGTTGGAGAAGCTGGAAGAGAACTTTGCTTATCTGGGATTGTAAAATGACTTCTTTTTGGCAGATAGTTTCTCACAGAAGGATATATATATATATATATATATATATATATATATATATATATATATATATATATGTATGTATGTATGTATGTATCCTTAGGTTTTAATGGGAGATGAAGATTGAGATGATCTATTTTATTTCCTTTGACATTTCAACAAAAATTTATTTAATTTTGTAAATTCTGAATTTGTTAAGAGAAGCCAGTGGCAGCTTTGGGAAGTGGTGTCAGGTGTCTGTGAGGTAGTGATTTCTGACGGGGTTTACCAGTTAGAGAAGTGAGAACTCTCCTAAATTACCAAAGTGAGTGCTTATCAATTGGATTGAGTAAACTGGCAAGCAAGTGAAATGCAACAAAATGACACCAGGAATTCTAAGAAGCCCCAAAAGACTTGTATGAATTCAGAGAGTTGTTAGAACCAGAAGAACATTCTATGCTGTAACTATAACAATGTAAATGAATAAAGCTGAATGCTGAGTCATTGTAGCAACCACTCATGACACTGCTGGGGAAATGTAGCTCCTTCCCATCTTTCTCGCTGGACTCTGGGTCTGGAAGGTTGTACCTCTTAGATGCGCTTTATGTAGCAAAGGAGGGCTTATTGGATGGTAATGTAATATCTGGACTTGACTGATATAAAAATAAATGTGATCAATAAAACATTATTTTTGAAGAGCCGGTGGGGGACATTGTGGCACAGTGGATAAAGATGTGGCTTAAATGTTGGGAAGACCTAATTTCAAGTCCCAGCTTGAAGATGGAGGATGGAATGTTATTTAACTCTTTAGCACCCAGGTAAATCGCTAAATCTACAAGATGAAAAGCAATCTGCTTTGGTAAAGGGAGTCCTCTTCATTGGGAGCTCCCTATGTCAATGAAATTTTGATGAGGAGAGGGGAGGTCACCCAAAGTGAATCTGGGTGTTTTGTGTTCTGAAAGTACACCATAAGTGAAAGGACCTAGTGAATGCAAAAATAAATAAATAAATAAATAAAGAAGAAGAAGAAGAAGCTGTGATACACATTCCTTAGACATTAAGCTACTTACACATCATTAATACCCTCTGCTCCTCTGATTGGAGGGTAGCAGAGCCATGCATTCCTCCATTTAAGGAGTGAGGAAACAGAACTGACATGTCCTCACTTCTTAGTCAACTGCAATCATTTTGGACTTCGGCTTTTCTACCATTCCCCCATGCCAGGTACTTCTCCCCGTTTCCGTTTTGTGCCTTTCAACTTCCTTTTTTGTGATAGCTTCCCTCATTAGATTTTAAGCTCCTTGGAGACAGGGAATGTCTAGTGTGTGTGTGTGTGTGTGTGTGTGTGTGTGTGTGTGTGTGTGTGTGTGTGTGTGTGTGTGTGTGTGTGTGTGTTTATATCCACAATGCTTAGCACAGTGCCAGGCACATAGCAACACTTAATGTTTATTGTCTGTCCACAATTAAGATCCAATTGATCTAGACCCAAGTTGAATTAGGACTTTTTTTGGTCTTTCCTCCAAAGTGCTCTTTTGGCATTATTTTCCTATAATCTTAAAGAAGGAAAGTAGATAAGTTTGCCATTCTGCCCAGATTCCCTGGGAGCTTCCGGGGATTTTCCTCACAAAGGATTTGAAGGATTACAAATTGTATGCAGGAATTTTCTTCTTTTAGGATACTGAGAATGAAACATGTGATACCAAGAATTGCAGTGGTGGCCTCAAAGAACATAACTGATTTCCAGGAAGGGAGTAACCCAATAATCCCTCACTCATTCAACAGGGATGTCACAGCATCCATCTCCCCATCCAAGGTTTCTTGAACCCTTCATAAGCTTATCTAAGAACTGGGTGCTAATACCTTTTAATTGGGGGAAAGTCTATCATGCGTGTGGCATGAAGAGCACTTGATTCAGGAAGAACCTTTCTCCTGGATGCATAAGTAAATTGACCAAATCTCCAGGAATGAAGCAGAATATTTGTGGAAGGAAATGTCAAAAGTAAGTGACTATTGCCCCAGAAATCACAATCACAGCTTTGTGCCCCAAGTGGAGCTAAAGCACTAAGCAAATGTTAACATGTAAATAATGACCAAATATCAGGTTATAGAATCTGTTAACCCAGTTTTAGTGAGGAGGCAGGGCAGGGCATGTCAGACTTGCCCAGGAAATTCAATAAAGAATTGGCAAAAGTCGTCCAGAGAGACCAAACATTCCATAAGCAAATAACAGAGCATAGGATAGAACGCTATGGTGGAGTGAAAAAAAAACTGGACTTAGAGAGAGAAAACATGGGTTTGAGACCTCCCTTAGTCATTTATTTGGGCCTATCACTTAACTGCTCAGAATCTCAGTTACAGCATCTATAAAATGGGGATAGTAATGTTGGAACTGGATAATTTCCTTCTTTATGGCCTCTAACAATGCTCTAGCTTCTGCAATATCTTGGATAAGGAAAATATATTTTCAGGAATTCTGCTTTCTGACCTGTGTTCACAAAAAGAAACAGAAAGACAGAACAAGGAGGCCAAGAACTCAAAGTGTATTCACCCACCCTTCAAGTCATCTGAACAAACAGATGTAGCTTAGACATGTGCTTCTTCCACACTAACTGCCATGATGAGAGGGGAAGAATGAGAAATCTCTTTCATTTCTTATCACATCCTCAGAAAAAAAGGTCCTAAGCAAAAGTAAAGAGGGAGTCCAGAAGAGAGAGGCTATCAGCTTTCTTTATATAGATCATGAAGAGAAGATAGAATTCTCCAGTAAGAATCCATCCATCCAACTCAGTTACTTACCTTCTTAGAGGAAACCCCATTCACCAGAAAGCAGTCAAATGAGCTCCACGTGTTTTCTCAACTACGTGCCAGTGTGCATGCCTATCTTTTATCATCCATAGATGGTCCAAAGGACAACACTATCATCAATTAGATTGGAGAACCCATCAGGTGGATCAAGGCCTCCCTGATCACCCTACATCACATTATTGGTAAGAAAAAATAGGAATGAGAAATCACTTTATGTAGTACAGATACCACCTAAGACAAACAATGGCCACTTACAGCCAAAATTCTACTATATTTATGAGGTCTGTCACCTTCACCTCATCTGGGTTTTCTATATACTTATTAATAATGTTTCCTCTTCACTCTTAAAGCCAAAGAGAAAAATAGTTAATTTTTCTGTCAAAGGAGGTTTTGGGGTTAAAATCAATGCTCCCTGCCCATGGACACTGATTGCCCTATTCTCGCTTCTACCATAGCAATCCCTTTTCTCATCCTCTCTACTATAGTCCAGTAGGCAGTTCAGTTGTGTAACATTTTATTACTGTGACAGGGTATTTCAAGGCATAAATAAATATAGTTAAGGTATGTCATCAATACAATCTAATATTATTCAGTTCTTCTGGCACTGGCTTAAAGCAACAGTAATCCTTTCCAGGTGTTTCCCATCATCACTGCTCTTTGGTGTACAGACTTCTCCTCTAAGCCAGGGACATATGGGGTTACAGTTCTGGCCAGAAGAACCTTATTCCTACTCTCTAGTCCATTGAAAAGTCCTTAGGACTCTCCAGTCCCTTTTGGTCTCAGGAACAAAAAGGGTCTCCCCTGTTTCAGTCCCAAATAACACTTTCTGGCTTGCGTGGAAACCACTGTGACTATATCTCCTCCCTTATCAACTAAGCTGATGTCCTCTTTGGGTTTGGGTAGGAATTCTGTCTTCTCATTGGCCAGAATTTGGCACAATCTCTTCCTCTGGAGGTATGTCCCTCATTCTCAACCCAGTTAAACCTCCTGGATATTCTGGAACAAACTCTCCTCATTTTGCCATGCCTCCCCCCCATCTTCCCTTTCCCCTTCTTTTAAAAGCATAGCTCCACTGTTGGTTGTCGTAATTATCATTCGCACCAACCAAGGATGTTCTCTTTGCCCCTAGCATGGTTATCACATTACATCATCTCCATCCAGGTATTCAGAAATCATATCTAGAAGCAGTTTAGTTCAGAGGAAAACACCATTAGGTTTGGCATCATAAGGCATCTGATTTATCTGGCTTTGCTACTGACCGTCTCTGACCCAGCTCAGGTCATTTTAAGCTCTGTGAACTTCAGTTTTCTCAGCTGTAAAAAAAAAAAAAGATAATGATTTTTGTGTGACCTACTTCTAAGGGTTGTTGGAAGGAATAAGAAAATGTATGTAAAGCATTTTGTCATCAGTATATTGATGTGAGTAGTTAAAATATTTGCATGTTAAAATCAATTCCATCTTGCCTAAGGAACTCCTTAGAGACTCTCATTTACAGTATCTTAAAATACTGAAGACTCTACAATTTTAACACAGGAATCTCAGGAGTCCTCCATCTACTTGTAGTTAAGAATGGGGACCTTTTACCAAAACTGAAATCTGAAATGTGTCTAGATGTCAGCTGCCTATTTTAGGCTTTGTCCTTTTTTCTGTGGCAGGTAAGAGACAAAATAGCAAGAGAAACAAAGGTTTAAACTTCTGATCATAACAATTTATTTAGCAATAATGCCAATTGCCTAACAAACTGGGGACAGTTGCCTTTCTCAGCTTTGGCACTGGACCCCAAACATAGAGGGAGACAGACTTTCATGTATAATAATCAAATAAGACCACTTCATTAAAAGTAAACAATTAACCAGGATACAAAATTTCTAATTTATGATTTCTAATTGGAAGAAAGATTAGGGACTTTCCAAGTTGTAAAAAGGAGAGCAAATAGGTATAATTCCCTGAAATCAGAAAAAAAAGGTGTCTCATTTCCACCAAGTATCTACAATCAAAAGAACATGGAAAGAGTAATTGATTCACCAGCATGAAGCCAGTTTTCAGATAAGACATACAGGTTGCTTGAGATGTATAATTGTAAGAAAATTCCTTGCATCAGTCTTTGGAGCTGACTAGGTTTCTGGGTCAGCATAACCTAGGTTCTTAGTTAAGGGTTTCCAAGCAACAGGTAGACGTGGTCCAGTTTCCTAGCCACACAGGGCTAAGTTCAAACAATGCAGTAACGTTTCCTCACAATTCCCGTAATTGAACACATTTTTTTCTCACAAGGCAGACATTGGACTCAATCCATAATTGAATAGAAAGGGAACTGAGCGAGATAGATCCAGAACTGAATCACAAAATGAAGTTAATTCAATTCCCACAATTAACCACTTATTATTCTAATCCCCTCAATTTCCCCAGTTCTTCAGCTTTAGAACAAGTAAATTCTATGACTATACAAAAAAAGTTTACAGTTATATGACTTGTGATTGCCAGAGATGAATTTCCAAGCCAACCAGAAGAACCAACCCAGAATGGATTTCTACTTTTCCATGTATTTCCAATTAGTATCATGTCTATGCATCTCCCGAAGTAATTTATAAATAGCCACCAGGAAGGTATAATACTTAAAACCAATTTTGTTTACAAATTGAATGGGATGGGACTAATTTTTAAACCTATCACTTTGCAGTATAGTACCTACTATTCGAGTCTAGTAACAACCTCTGACAACCATTTCCTTTATCAGTAAAATTTTTAAAATATACACTGACAGAATGGTTCAAATAGAAAATCCACTGGATTTGGAGCTCTAAGACATGGGTTTGAATCCTGGCTTTGTCTTCTACTTCCTGTGTGTCCTTGGACACAAGTGATTCAGACTCCCTGGACCTAAGCCTCCCATCTGTAAAAATGGAAGGCTTGGCTTAGATAGTTGCTAAATCCCTTCTAGCTCTACATTGATGCTTTATGACACCCTTGTGAAAAATTTTCACTCTCTGTTTTGTGCAGTTAGAATTATAGCATTTTAGAGGAGAAGGAACATTGGAGCATGTCCCTAGTCTAACACTGTCATGATACAGGTGGAGAAACTGAGACCCCAAAAGGTGATATGAGGCAGCTAGGTGGCACCAATAGATACTTGGAATTAGAAAGACTCATCTTTATGAGTTGAAATCTAGTTTATAGCTGTGTGATCCTGGGCAAGTCACTTAATCCTGTGTGCCTCAGTTTCCTCATCTGTAAAATGAGCTGGATAAGGAAATGGCAAACCACTTCAGTATCTCTGCCAAGAAAACCCCTAATGGGATCATAAAGAGTCAGACAGGACTGAAAATCACTGAACAAAAACAACAAGATATGATATGGCTAGCTCAATGTTGCGTACTTGAGTGGTAGGGGAGATAGACCTAGAATCCAGGTTTTCTGGATTAGTTAAGTGTCCTATATGATACCACAATATGAGGCCTCAGAAAGGAGAACTGCCCTAATTTCCATAGATGAAAAATTCTAGTTATTGAGTTTTCCTCAGTCTCCTTTTGACTTTTCCTCCCAGCTTGACAGGATGGTGGTAATTATTTGGCATTACATAACAATCTTTTCCTCCAAGTTAAGGATCTATGAAGCATACACACAGACACACACAGACACACACACAATTAGTGAAGCAGTGTGGGATTGACTAGATGAGCTCCCTGCTCTAAAAATCCAATGACTATGCTTAAAGAAAGCCTCATGGGCCACTAAAACTGGAATAGAGCTTAAATATCATCTTGTCTGATGGCCTCGTTTTAAAGAAAAGGAAACTGAGGCCCAGAGAAAAAGTGGTCTTGCATAAAGGACTTAAACACAAGTGCTCTGATTGCTAGTCCAACACCCTCTCCATTGTACTATACTAACTAAGGACTGTTCTAGTGCTAACTAGTGCTACTGAAAAATCAAAGAGCAATTTTTCCCTGTTATTGTTTTTTAATATGTGAAAGGTTGTAAAGTATTTCAACAAATTAGCTGATCATATTTTGTAGCTAACTGTATACGCTGAGACCATATTGTTATATACTGACCAAGCAGCCCCTATTCTTAACAGGGAGTGTCTTGTATATGTGAGTGTTTCTCTATGAGAAGAATCCCTTTTCTTCCTTTCCTTCCAAAACCTAAACCAGGAGATCAGTTTACTTTCAAAACACAAAGGGAGACTGTCTATTCCTGAAAATTTTATTTGGGTGGCCCAATTATTTTTTTAAATACATTTTTATTTATTTCATTAAATAATTTTCAATTACTTGTAAATTTTTTAAACAATCATTCTTGAAAAGTTGAGTTCCAAAGTCTCTCCCTATCTCTCACTACTACCCCCTCCTTCAGAAGGCAAGTAATTTAATATTGATTATATGTGAAGTTATATGAAACGTATTTTTGCATTGCAATTGTTGTGTCATGTTTTAGTTATGTCTTTCTCTCCATGACCCCATTTGGGGTTTTCTTGGCAAAGATACTGGAGAGGTTTGCCATTTTATTCTCCAGCTCATCTTGCAGTTGTGGAACTGAGGCAAAAAAGGCCACACAGCTAATAAATGGCTGAGGCAAGATTCAGACTCAAGGATGAGTCTTTCAGATTCCAAACCTAATTCTTTATTCATTGCCCGTTTCCATATTAGCCATGTTACAAAAAACCCATAAACATATATACACACAAAGACAAAAAGAAAACAAGAAAAATAAAGAAAATTTTCGAAAGGTTCCTCCCTCTGCAGTTAGAGTTCATCCATTCTCTCTCTGGAAGTAGATAGTATTTTTCATCATGGATCCTTTGGTGTCTTGATCAGAGTAGCTAAGTCTTTCACAGTTAATCATCCTTACATTATTATTGTCATTGTGTACAGTGTTCTTCTGGTTCTGCTCACTTCATTTTGCATCAGTTCATTTAAGTCTTTCCAGGTTTTTCTGAAAATATCCTGCTTATTATTTTTTATAGCACAATAGTATTACTTAACAATCATATATCACAGCTTATTCAGTCATTTCCCAGTTAATGGGCATCTTTTGATTTCCAATTATTTGCTATAAATATTTTTGACAAATAGGTCCTTTTTCATTTTTTTATCACTTCAGGATATAGACCTAGTAATAGTATTGCTGAAACAAAAGGTATGCTTATAGCATTTTGGACATAGTTCTAAGTTGGTCTCCAGAATGTTGGATTAGTTTAAAACTCTGCCAACAGTGCATTAATGTCAATTTTCCCACATCCTCTCCAGCATTTGTCATTTTTCCTTTTTGTCATGTTAGCCAATCTGATAGGCGTGAAGTGATATTTCAAAATGGTTTTATTTTGCACTTCTCTAATCAATAGTAATTTAGAGTATTTTTTAATGTGACTATTAATAGTTCTTATTTCTTCTGAAAACTGCTTGTTCATATCTTTTGACCACTTATCAACTTGAGAATGGCTTAGTTTTATAAACTTGTCTCAGTTCCCCATATATTTAAAAATGTGACCTTTACAGAGAAATTTGGTATAACCGCACCCCCCCCCCCGAGTTTCCTGTCTTCTAATTTTATCTACATTAGTTTTATTTGTTCAAAAACCTCTTTATTTCATGTAATCAAAGTTATCTCTTCTATTTCCCATGATCCTCTCTATCTCTTGTGTCTTTGATCATTACTTTTACATAAACCATTTTTAAAAAAATGATCTCCCCTTGATTTGTTTTCCAGGTCACTTATTTTTCCTAAAGAGACAGTTCACATTTTCTTCTATTTTTTTCATTCTTTTGACTTTGTTTTATTGTTTCTTGATGTATCATGGAGTCATTAGCTTCTATTTGCCCAATTCTAATTTTTAGGGAATTATTTTCTTCAGTGAACTCTCATACCTCTTTTTTCCATTTGGTCAATTCTGCTTTTTAAAAAGTTGTTTTCATCAATGAATCTTTTAACCCTTTTTCTTTCCATTTAATGAATTCTGTTTTTTAAGGTGTTATTTTCTTTAGCATTTTTGTGCCTCTTTTTCAAAGTTGTTAATTGTCTTTCAATAATTTTCTTCCTTTTCTTTCATTTCTTTACCTAATTTTCCTTTATCACTCTTATTTGATTTTGTTTCTGACTTGGGACATCTGGGAAAAACTAATGAAATCAAAATAATAGACCTGGGCATTGAAAGGGAGGGATACAATTTTTACAGAGAAAGTTCAATGAGATGGTGAAGAGGGCAGTAGCATCCCAGGGCTAATTTGAGGCAGAATGCATCACTTCTACAATACCACTTTTATTCTTTAAGGAAATTTTCTCTTTGTGTAGGTGTGTGTGTGTGTGCTTGTCTCTGAACTAGGCTTACAACCTGCATTATTGAGTACCTCCGGAAATAACTGAGACTGCCATAAATTCTAGATGAGCAATAAATTTATGTTAGGATTTCTCTGACAGAAACTTAACCCTGTAACAATAAATAGTCTTAGAAAGGTTGTCTCAGGCAAGCAGCATGACTGGGCCTATCATACTTAACATACATAACGATGAACCAAGGTTCATCGTTAGTCAGTTTCCTATTGGTGTTTAACATGGCAGAACCATGATTAACCTGTAAACAAGGCCACAATGTCCCAAAAAGGCATATCCTTTCCTGTCTTCTGAAAATAGAGGGATCCCAATGGACGTTAAGAACTCATCTATTAGAAAATGTGGGGGCAATGCCTTGTGGAAAAACAAAACATCCTGGGTCAGCTTAATCATACTATTTCCACTCTTGCACAGTTCCCACTAACTTCAAGGTTCCTTCATACCCCAAAGCTAGTGCCTAATGATCTAGCATCATTTCTGTTACTTCACATTGGCTGCACCCAGTTCCTATTTCGGTAGCAATGCTGAGGCATGCTTCTTATGATAATAGATGCTCAACTCCCTGCCTTCATTTTGTCGTGCTGCCTTTTCCACCGTGCTAACATCATGTTACTAAACTGCCGCATGGTTGGCCAGGATTTCTGAGAAGAGGGCATATAAATACAACATATTGCATGCTAAGTGCTACTTAATATGAACCTCTGCTGATTAGATGTATCATCCCAGAGTTTTTTCAGCTGTGGGAAGGGGCTCATGCAGAGCCTTCTATATAGCCCCTTGTGAGCACTGACATGTACATTTAAGAGCTGTTTTTCCTGAAGACTCAAAAAGTAGTCTGAACAGTTTATTCAGCTGTCGTTTAGAAAATGTGACACACACCAGTGGGTGGATTAGTGTTCTTTTCTTTTCTTTTTTTAAGATAAGGCTCTCCCCAAAACAACAGCAACAGTTGAACAGCAGTTGCCAATGCAGTAAAAGAGAGATCTGGATCGGAGGGACCAGAATTTTAATTCCAATACTATTTTTAATATTTTTTATTTAAAACTTGAGTTCCAAATTCTATCCCTCTTTCTCTTCCCTTTCCTTCCTGCTCCATGAAATGGCAAGCAATCAGATATAGGTCACACATGTGCAATTATATATAGCATTTCCAAATTAGTCATTTTTGTACAAGAAGACTCAAATAAAAAAAACAAAAGAAAGTGAAAAATAGCATATTTTTAGTCTGTGTATTCAAACAACATCAATTATTTCTCTGGAGGTGGATATTATGCTTTATCATTCATTAGTCCTTTGGGATTATCTTGGATCACTGTTGAGAATAGCTCAGTCATTCACAATTCTTTATCAAATAAGACTGCTCTTACTGTAAGTCTTTCTAACTTTTTCTGAAATCATCCTGTTTGTCATTTCTTATAATAAAATAATATGTCATCATAATCATATACAACAGCTTGTTTATCCATTCCCCAATTGATGGGCATCTCTTCGATTTTCAGTTCTTAGCCATCACAGAAAGAGCTGCTATAAATCTTTTTTTGTACAAATAGTTCTTTTTCCCTTTTTTTGATGTCTTTGGGATATAGACCTGGCAGCGGTATTGCTGGTTCAAGGGGTATGTACAGTTTTATATCCCTTTGGGCATAGTTTCAAATTACTCTCTAGAATGGTTGGATCAGTTCACAGCTCCAACAACAGTGCATTAGTATCTCAGTTTTTCCCATCCCCTCCAACATCCAACATTTTTCTTTTTTGTCATATAAGTGGTTCTTCAGAGTTGTTTTATTTTGCATTTCTCTAATCAAAATTATTTAGGACACTTCTTCATATGCCTATAGATAGCTTTGACTTCTTCATCTGAAAACTCTCTGTTCATATCCTTCCACCATTTATCATTTGGAATTCTGATACTATTATTAACTGTATAACCTTGAGGGGGAAGATCATTTTGCCTCTCTCAATCTCAGGTTCTTCATACATGAATAGAAGAAAGTAGGATCTCTAAGATCTGAGTTCAAATCCTTTCTCAAATAAATACTTAATAGCTGTGTAAACCCAAGTGCACTCTGAAGTCCATGGGCTAGACAATAATAGGTCCCTGCCCAAGCTCCACTCAATGGCTGGCTTAGAGTGATTATCACTAGTAACAGTTTCTGTTCATTTAGTTATTTTTCTTTTGTTCATTAAAAAGGGCCATTCCCTGACTACTTGTTAAAGAGGCCTATCCACTCAATGGGTGTTACCTCCTTCTAAGTGAGTTCTTGAAAAGGCCAGACTGAAAAGGTCTCCCATTGCATCCTGGACCATGTCCAGTTGTCCTGATGAATATCTGGTCACTGGACCCAGATGGCTCAGGAGAAGAAAGTGAGGTTGTTGACCTTGCACAGCCCTCCTTCCCTCAAAGCAAAGTCAAGTGAAAGTCAAGTCATCATTTCTCTGATGTCATAGTCTTCTTAAAAAATGAAGGATGAACACAGACAGCAGTGTGACCCTGGTCATCACTTAACCTGTTAACCTCAGTTGTCTATAAAAGGTATCCTTGTCTCTAAATGTAAAAGGTACCTACCTCCCAGTATTGTTCTAAATATCAAATGAGATATATATGTAAAGTATTTTGAAAACATTAGAGCATTACATAAATGCTATTACTACTCTCCTAACTTCACTTCCATTCCATGATCCCACCACAGGAAAAAACATCTCAGAAACAGGCGCATCTATTCTGGAATGTGCCTTAAGTGCTAATCCTTCCTAGTTAAAGAACAAGACCAGACTTCCCCAAATGAGACTCTGGCGTGTGTTTTGGTTCAGGCAGGGGTCTTCAGGGCCATAAGAGGATGCCAGGATGTGGAGAAGGTACGGAGGATTGAGTAACACAGAAATATGGAAGAGGGCCAGAAGGGAATAGCCTGAGAAGAAAGGGGTAGTATACAAGATAAGGAGAGGAGAAAAAAGGAGTCTGGAAATATTGTGAAGGTCATGTTCTGCTACTGACCATGGGGCATACAAGAAAGGCGATATGATAGGAAGAGAAAGGGAGTCTGCAGAATTTAATTGGATTCCAAAGTGGGAGAAGAGGGAAGTATATGACTGTTCTTGATGTGTAATCAGATGCTGAAAGGATCTTTGGCAAAAAATCCTGGAAGTTGCAGAAAGGCCCTGAGGGAATCAGAGATAGTAACTTTAAATTGGTCCTTTTATCCTGGTCCAACAAGAATTAAAAAGCTGCCGCTGGACAAAGGCCTACAGGATTTTTTGAAATCCTCATGTGAAATATCCTGGGACATGACTCTGATGTCCCAGAGGTTCTGCTCTCTTCTTTCCAGCTAGTGTCCAGTGGTTTCACATTATCCAGATATGCAATCCCATCCACATGTATGCAGCTATGCTGTTACTACAGCAATGGAGGAGAAGGCATCCAGGCCATAGGAGTCAAACCCATTGATTGAACAGGTGAGAAATGAATGAGTGTCCCATTTGGGCCAACTGAATTACGGTACAATTTCTCATGCAAGAGAATGTCAACTATCTTTGGCAGGTACTGCATCTAATTTACTACTGAGAAAATGCTATGAAACAAAGAGTTTTTCTAAGGAATATATATATACCTATATATATATATTCTGGTGAGATCTTGCAAAATGGGAAATGGGTGAGATTATTGGTCATGTTTCAGGTTTAGATAATCACAAGCACAGTGTGAATTAACATTGTGAAACCACTGCTCCCAAAACTAGTATGATTTTAGGCTTTATTAGCAGAAACACACTGTTAACCATGAAGGAAGCTGACAGTCCCATTTCAATCAGCACTGATGAGATCACATCTGGAGTATCATGGTGTTGTATTCAATGAAGACTGTCCCATATTTAGAGGGAAACTGACAAAACAGGCTTCATCAAGAGGAGGATGATCAACATAGGGAGAGATCTAGAAACCAATATACAAAAAGAAATAGGGTAATGTATCCGACTGTGCTAAGCCAGCAGAAGAAAAGTCTTTTGGGTAAATATAGAATGCAATGCTGCTGAGGTCAGGAAATGTTTCATTTTTGCCTTTGTGTTCTCAAGACCTATCATAGGGTCTATTAGTAGATTCTTAATAAATGTTTGTGGGCCAATTCATTGATTGAAGTGATCATTATTTTGAAATTTTATATATATATATGGGATTAGATTTCAACAGTCTTGTTTTGTATGTCAAAAGTAAAAACTAGAGGATGAAAATTAGAGGGAGGAAGATTTTTGGTTTATTATAAGGAAGAACTTTTAAACCATTAAATGATTCCCCAAAATACCTTGCAAAGTAGCCAACTCCCTATCACAAAATGTGATTATTTTCCCAAAGAAGAAATGCTGTAGCTATTAGTTGAAGTTAAACTTGTTCTATCTTGGTACATCATAGGTTAAGTAAAGCTCCTTTAGGTTGATGTGAGTTATAACACCAAGGTAGAACATTTTTATGCAAAAATGTGTTCTGATTCCAAGCAATCAAATTAACAGATTAACTTTGGAAGTCTAAACCATTTATAAGTTGGAAACTGTCTGCCTTATCATGGCTTGAAGCCTCTGTAGCCCATTGGGTTGGTGAACCAACCCACTATAGCAGACTGCTGACCAAGATCATGCTTCATGTATAACACTACCTATATCGCATAATGGTTTCCACCAAAGTCCTACTTGGATGCCTCATTGTGCTATGTATTGGGGGGAAGGAAACCATCTATATATTCTTAAAAGCTATGCCAGGGAAACACAACTTCTACCAATGGGGAAAAGTTTAGGCATAAGATTGGTGAAGTGGATTGTGATAGGAGGACCAGACTAACCAGGTGCAAAAAGGCTCATTCCCAGATAATATACCACCAAATTGCTAAGGATCTGGGGCTAAAGCAACTTCTGAAACCATCAGTGAAAGTGTGCAGAGATTGTCGCACATTGAAGAGAGCTCAACCATTTTGGAGCCTCTTATCCTTATACCCTCAAGATATTCTCCCAGGTTTGAGCTCCCCAATTCACTACATTCAGCCCTATACTCCAGATCCCTTTCTTATTATCTTATTATCTGTTTCCCAGCAGTGGCTCTCACCCCACTACAGTAGCAGGTTAATGGCATCCTGGGGAGCTCTGAGCTATTGCCAATGTGACTTCTCAGTGGATCAAACACTGGGGATCAAAGCTAAGATTTTCAAAATTCTCTTGCAGGGGAAAAAAAACCCAGCTCCTTAAGGCAAAACTTTGAGGTTTCCAAAGCACTGAAAAAAAAATAAGCTTGACTTTATTCTGGCAAAGAAAAGGGTCCTTTTATTTGGGCCAAACAGGAATATATTTTTTCTTAGCAACTATTTTATAGATTACATGTTATTTTCTACTTTCCTTTTCACTTTGGTTGTAATTATCTTTCTTTAAGGAAATGTTTCCATACAGCACACCAGGCATGTTTCAGCAGATATGTACTGCAAACAAATCCAACTAGGAACATGGTGGTTTCATGAGACAAAGAATGTTATGTTGCCCAAAATGACTACTGTGGTTATTGTCAGATTCTTGGGCATGACAGGAATAAGCTATTCAAATGAATGCATTATGCTGCATAAACATCGCCATTTCAATGGGCTGCTCCTGTGGTTCTGGGACCAGAACTGCCTCCAAAAGTCTGCATAGCAAAGTAAACCTACATCATGGGTTGCTAAGACAAAATTAAAGTTGCGTTTTTTCCTCCAGGATAAACAAATGGCTTAGAATTTTTCTTTTGTTAGGGATTTTTTGTTTTGTTTTGTTTCTATTGTATGTATGACTTATCAAACTGTAACCCAGGTAGGAAGAAAAAAAGAGATTTTTATACAAGTAAGCCCAATCAAAGCAGGAGAGCCAGGACTTATCATAAAGCCTTCCTTTCTTTCCTAAGTCTGTGAAAAAGAGACTCTTGTACAATTAGTTGACTTGGACAAAATTTGGGAAAATTATTTTGTAAACCATTAATTATAATGGATATGTTAAAAAGCAGACTTCTTAACATCAGAAAAGTTTTAAGTAAAATGGTTGAAATATTTATACAGAAAGCTGCTGAGACCTTTGCCATTTCCTGGTCAATCATATAGCTTCTAGAATGTATTTCCTACTCAACTAATTTCAAGTGGAACACATAAAATAATTTTGAACTCGATTATGAAATCTACTGATTCAGAAAATATTTATATTATTTATAGATATAATTACATATAATATAACAAATATCTATAATAACAAAGAATAGTTCACATTTATATAGTTCTTTACAGTTACAAAGTAGACATTTCTCATTTGATCCTTAAAACTAACCCCCTAAGGTAGAGTGTGCAAGCGTTTTATTATCATTGTCATTTTACAGATGTGAAAACTGAGGCTTAGGGAGATAAATTAGCTTGACTAAGGCCATGTAGTGAGCATTTTATGCAGCCAAGACACAGACCTAGATATTATGACTAACTCCAGCGCTCTTGTGGAATCACATTCCATTGTATAAGTGATCCCAACAATGGGAATATTCCCTACAATAATTCTAATCATAATCATTTATGTGTCCTGCACAGCTCTCATCCATTTCCTCCCATGAGTTCACTCCAAAGGACCCACCAACATGTTCAGGGTCTCCTTCATAGCCATCTGAAATCACAAAGGGACCAGAAGAGCACACAAGCTCTCCATAAGTTACTGCTCCTTCTCCTCATGTCACCAGCTCATCACTTCGACCATATGTTCCTTTACTCTGCTTTGATAGATTTCTCTTTTTATTATGTGTTGTAGCCTGTTCATACCCACTTGCCATGTGCCTGTTCAGTGACCACGGGGATCCCCAACTTGAGCTTTTCTGAGACTGTAGTGATCCGTGTTGTATTTTCGAATTCCAGTAGAATGCTATTTGATCTCTTTTGTGAGGTGTATTAGCATGGTGCAATGGACAGAACTGGCTTTGAAACTCGGAAGAACTAGGTCCAAGCCCTGCTTCTGACATATGCTTGCTGGATAACACTATGCAAGTTACCTACATCCTCAATGCTCTAAATACCATTACAAGGCTGTAAGTTACATTAAATGGGCTGATCTGTATTGGTAGGAAGGATTTCCTCACCTGGCATTTCCCTGTAGACTTCATTTCACACTATGAACCTATTGTCTCTCTGTCTGGAGGTGAGCAGCATGTTTCATTGTGAGACTTCTGGAATTGTGATTGGTCGTTTTATTAATCAGAGTTTCCAAGTCTTTCAAAGTTGTTTGTCTCTGCAGTATTGCTGTTGCATAAATTTCTTTCTTGGCTATGCTTACTTTGCCTTTCATCAAGACTTCCCAGATTTCTCTGAAACCATCCCCTTCATCATTTCTTACAGCACAATAGTATTCCATTACCTTCATATGCCATAAATTGTTCAAGTGTACCCCAATTGATGGGTACCCCTTCAGTTTCTGGCAGGTCAAACTTCCAGATCCATATCCTTTGCTACCATGAAAAGAGCTGCTATAAATATCTTTCACATAAATGAGGCCTTTTCCTCTTTCTTTGATCTCTTTGGAGGTATAGACCTCATAGTGGTATTTATGCCCAGTTTAATGGCTTTTTGGGCATAATTCCAAATGGTTTTCCAGAATGGCTGAACCAATTCATAGATTGGTGGGTTTTCTTTTAAATGTTTCATTAGCACAGAGATAGGGATTAGAACTGTGATTTCACTGGTATAGAGTAGTGAGTAAACTCCCTCTCCCAATGTGGGCCAGAATTTTCCTTGTAATTTAACAAGTTCTTAGTGCATCAAGGGGTTAAGTGAGTCTAAGATCACATAGCTAGTATGTGTCAGACAGATGTGTGGTTTGAACTCAAGTCACCCTGGCTCCACTACTCGCTGATGCCTCCATCTGTGTCATAAGATGTCTCCAAAGTCCTCATGCAATTTAAAGCTTTAATAGCTTAAAACTACACAAAGACTTTTGGGACACCCTGTATTTGTTTATTGAAAAGTGAAGGTTAGATTCAGCAAGCACAGCGAAAGGTGCTAAATGTGAAAAATCACTTAATGAGCAGTCAGAACATTTGGTTTCTTTCTATGCCACCAATTACCCATGGGGCCACTGCACAGAGTTCTACATCTCTTCTTGTATAAAATTGGGAGTAGAGATGGGGTTGTCAGGGACAATAGAATAGTTGATAATTAAAACCCCTTCCAACTCTAAGATTCTGAGAATGGATTTGGAGAGCATTACCAACCTCTCCCCATCCTTTGCTGATTTATTATCCAGGTCACACCAAGCCTCTGTGGGGCATGTACCACAAGGCTCTTTCCTAAACCCACTTATTTTTTTCTCTCTGTACTCAGTGTTTTACACACATCAACTTCCATGGATATAACTCCAACTTTTATGGAGATGATTCTCAAATCTACATATCCAGCTCTAGTTTTTCCCATGAGCTCCAGTCACACATCACAAACTGTGGACTGTACATTTCAAACTGGATTTCCCATAGGCATTTCATACCTAATATATCTAAAAATTGAATCTGTCACTTTTGCCTTTCTCTCCCCTCCCCAGCTCTCTTCCCTTCCCTTCTGAACTTTCTTTTACTTTTGGGGGTCATCCTGGTTCATAATCTCGTCATCATTCTTCAATTCCTCATTTGCACTGATTTTATATCCAATCAATTGCCAAGCTTTATTTCCCAAAATCTCAATCTCTCTGTCTCTCTCTCTCTCTCTCTCTCTCTCTCTCTCTCTCTCTCTCTCTCTCTCTCTGTCACACACACACACACACACACCAATTTACATATTGTATATGTACGTATGTATGGGTACATACACATTCATACATGCAGACATATACATATTTCCCCTCCTCTCCATTTACCTAGTCACCACCCAACTGCAGGTCTTCTTCACCTCTCTGAACTGTAGTGAAAGCTTCCTATTTGCTTTCCTTGCTTTAAAGACTTTCCCCCACTCTAATCCTTCCTTCATAGACTTGTCAAAGTGATTTTCCTAAAATACAGGTCTGATTATATCATTTATTCCCCACTGTCTCTCCTCAATACACTCCAGTGACCCTCTGCCATCTCTAGGATCAAATATAAATTCCTCAGTTTGGCATTAAATTTTTTAGTGGCCTGGCCCTTTCCTGTCTTTCCAGATCTTTTGTACCTGTCCCTTCTCTACACATTGTGATCCAACTCCACTTGCCTGCTTGGAGCTCTGCACACAAGATCCTCCTTTTTCCACATCTTTGCACCATTTCCACACCTGGAATACACTCCTTTCTCACCTCTGTTTCTTGGAATCCTTGGCTTCCTTTAACATTTAGCTGAAGTCCAAGACAATCAGGGTTTGAATTTTCTGGAAGTAGAGTAAGAAAAGAAGATGATGTTGCCTGCTATTGCTTTTCTGCCATTCATTTTTGAATGAAATCCATTCCATCCCTCTTTGAAAATCACAAGTATCCCCCCAAATGGGAATTCAAAACATCTACCATCTAGGAAATGTCAGAGGGAGTATCTATGCCAGGTCAGGGTCATTAGCAGCTTTGTCACTTACCCCCTCCCATCTAGTGCTCTCTTCTGTTTCTTGAATTTATCTTGCATTTGCTTATCTATTTATATGTGGTATCTGTCCATAGAATGTAAACTCCTTTAGGATAGGGACTGTCTTTTGTCTTGTCTTTGTATCCATAGTTCTTAGCATAATGCTCTGCATACAGTATGGATTTAATTTACTGAGTATGGTCAGATTTGGGACAAAGGGACACAGACTTTGCCCCAACTCTCTTGGGTTCTTCACCCCATCACACTGAAACATATACAAACACATGCTCACACTCACATGCACGTGCCTGTGCTCATATGCACAATACACACAAACGAACTTCAAGCACTGACCAAAATCAAAGTTTAAGGACAGATAAATACTATTTTCTTATCAGGAGACAAGATCAGGCAGGAAGGTCCCATTCAAGGTCTGTACTCTTTACAAGTGCTGTGAATCAGCTAGGAACCTGTTTATTCAAAGTGGCAAGTTTGCAGATGTTGACTACTGAAGATGGGTTACCATTCAAACCTTAGGGCCACATGTGGACTGAAATAACTTTGCCTGAAAAACGTAGATGTTTAGGCCTGCAGTCAGAGAATCCAAAGCCAGATTCATTGTGGTTAATCATCACAATAGAGACAAAGCCTCAGGGAGACAAGAAGCATGTGATGGTAAATGTTAGAGCAAAAAGAAAGGAGGGCACAAAACGTGAAACAAGTAATTTACAAAGGAAATGTCTGCATTGATTTTATCCTAGAAGTCTAAGAAAGAGCTTTGGCAAGGAACCAGTACCAGCAAAAGGGCATTTAGAAAGGTTTTGGGTACTCTTCTTTTTAAGTGACTCATTTCAGAGCAGAAAATGGCATCAGGACCTTATCTTGTCCAACCTTACAGATGAAAACACTGAGGGAGGGAGGCTCAGCATTACACAGCTAGAAACTGATGAAACCAGGATTTAAACACAGACCTTCTGAGTCTGAGCTCCACAAGTTTTCTATTCTTTTGAGACCTGGTATTAGGCACAAAAGGAAGATAATTTCTATTTATTAGAATTAAAAAGAAATTTCTTAATTAGGAAAAAGGATAGCTTTATAGTTTATAGATAATATATAAAATTTATAATAAATAGATAATAAAAAGTTTATAGATATTAAATTTTGTTACAATCATATAATTTAAAAACTTGAAAGCCCCTAAGAATTTATCTAAGTAAGTATACAATAAACATTTATTGAACTGAAATGAATCTAGTCCAAGCCTATCATTTTACAGATGGGGAAGGTGAGACACAGAGAAGCTAAGTAGCTTAACAACAGATAAATAGCTAATTAGTAGCTATTACACACCAGAACTTGAACCCAAGTCTTCGGACTCTCAGACTAGTGTTCCATCTGTTACACCATGCTTCTTGAGACTAACACAGATGAGATTTTACTGTTAAGAAAGTGTCTATTTACATGTTAAAATTAAGCTACTGCAAGAGATCCATCTGTATAATTTCTTACTGAGGGAGACTGTTTTTGAGGGATTTATCATGGAATCCTCAAAATGGATTATAAGAGAGGAAAGTCATTTAGGACATTCTCTTTAACATCAGACAGACCTACGCCTAATCTAACCTGGTGGGCTAATGCTTAATTTTATTTTATAAAGGTCTCTGGAGAAACTGACTCCAGGATTTCACTTTGTAAATCATTTGAAAACAGAATAATCTTTACTGTCTGGAAATTCACCATGAGAGCATGAATTCTTCATGTTTCTTTCAATAAGCACTACCAAATCTAACACCACTGATGATGAAGACTGCTTACTAGAACTCTGCAAAAACAGAATTATCAGTGCATTATTTGAGTCCTATGGAGAAGTTGAACATGGGACTAGTTTTTGCATCTATTGACTTATTTGAGACTTACAGGTTCAATTTTGTGGGTAAGGTATTCTTATCCGCATTTCATTATATAAGGAAAGAGAGAAATGAAATGAATTGCCCACAGTTAAATAAGTTTCAGACAACCTCTGTTTCAATGAGGATACCTGAGCTAGCCATGTTTTCATTCTTAACTGGGCTATCATCTTGAATCTGAATTTTCCTATCATGCATCTCATTTTTCAGCTTCTGCTTTTGTGTTATCTTCTCTCCTTGGGGTAGTAAACTCCTGGAGGGCAGGGACTATTAGACTGAATTTGAATTCTTGGAGTTTAGCCCAGTGACTATAAGAAGCACTTAATAAATGCTTGTTGACTTGACCTGAGTATCCTATTTTTTTCCTTGTGGAGAGGGGTTCTGGCAAGTTCCACTCTTCTTATATTTCCTTGGGTCTATGGGAATGATTGATCAGTACAACCAAGACTTGGGAAAAGAATCAGGATTGTACCCAGTTTAGTGATATAGCAGGAAAGTGGATAACTTTACTGGATGGGTTCTGTTGGTAAATGTTTAATAACTAACTTTGGAGGAATAGTGAGATTAGAGAGAAACACTTTTAAATTCGTTCTGTATTATTAGCATTTTCTTCTGTACTTTCTTAAATCTTTGTTGATAACAAAGCAAGAAACAAAGCTTTAATTTGTAGCCTTTGCTGATTTCTGAGGTGTGAATGGTCACATTGAAAATGTAGCAATCAGATCTGGAGAGCTAGTTCAAGTTGGCTCTAACACAGCTCTGTTCCTCTACTCACTGCCAAATGAGGCGATTTAAAAATAAAAATATAGTTTGTAACAGTACGTGAAACATTCCACATCCATAGTCCATTATTTTTTCAATAGAAAGACAGAGGCCTATTTCCTCATCTTATCTCTGATTTCAAGACCAGTCATTGCAATGAATCAGCTCTTTTTGTAAATTATTCTTTGGGTTTGGCTTACCTCATTCTTCATCCACTAATCCAAGTCATCTCCTGCTTCTCAGGGACATGATTTGAACTCAGGACTTTCGTTCTAACTTCATCACTCATTCCATTGCCTCATGCTGTCCTTTCGGAATAATGTGCATCACAGGTTTACTTTGTACCCTCAGTTTGTTATTTCACACGAGACATCATCTCACTTGGTCATTGTCCTGCGTTTGCTTAATGCATTGCTTAATGACCAAGTTTCCCTGAACTGAAGCTGTCACTCATTTTGAAGGCTTTCCAGATGTCATGGATGGCTTAGGGGACACAGGTCACAGAAGCCCAGGACTTGGCTTCTTTGTGATTCACTCTCAGCTATTTTCACTTCCTTTATAACCTCTTAAAACAAGAGGAGGGACTGGTATCACCACTGTCTTGCCAACTTGTTGATAAATTTAATGGTTCCCAGTTTCACAGCTGAAGTTCCTCTCTAGTTCAATATCCCTCTGACTAAACAGAGCCAGTATTTTATAGATGTTATGAAACTTTGTATTCCAGTAAAGCAGGCGCTTTCTCTGATTCCTTGAAGATGATTGCCAATGGAACATGTTGTTAGCTCTGGACCTGGTGATAAAAAGACATCAGACATTAAGCAGATACACCTGCTCTATGGTCAGCTTTCAGTGGTTAAAGTAGATGGAGGAAAGGCAAAACCAAAATTTTCAAAGCAAAAGCTATAATTTGAGAGGCAAGGAGTGAGATTTCCTGGGGAAGTTGAAGTGTTGGGGAAAATAATTCAATTACCTTTTCCTTCGTGCCTCTTATCCTTCTATCACACTCTAGGAAGGAGGATAGAACTCCCATGTACCATATATGGCTCTCAGTCAACATATAGAAAAGTCCTGCCTAATACTAGCAGGGAATATGGAACTAGGTAAGGCCATAGGATTTATGTCATGCTATCCATCAAATAAATTCTTAATCTCTTTGTCCTGCCACTGTTTTTTGCTTTTAGTGTATTTTGTGCCTCCCTTTAAAGAGACTACTAATTGGGTAAGCCAGTGGAGGTGGGGAAGTGATGTGCCTGGCTACATAAAGAAAGAGAATAAATTTCTGATATCTATCCCATGCTTTAAAGTTTGCAAACAACATACATTATTTCATTTGCACCCCACAACAATCCTGAAGGAGACATAGATTATGTTGCCCTTTTAGAAGATGAGGAAACCTGAGGCTTATGGTCTCTCAGTCTATAAGTGTTCGAAGTAGGATTCAAACTCAAGTTTTTCTGATTCTAGGTCTTATCCAGTTAACCTCCTTTTGCCTCAGTTTCCTAATCTGTAAAATGAAGGGACAGGATTAGATAGCCTCTTGAACTAGCCACCAGGTCATGTTGCCTATTATAGACTATACACTATTTAAACTATTTCTTATGAAATGATGATCAACTGTGTTCAAAACCACAAATGAAGAGCTGTCTTCCCCCAATCCAACCTTTTTCAAGGTACCCCAATTTTAACTTTCTGATCCTTCTAGATGAAGTAACATATCACTCTTATAACTGCTGTTCTTTTGCTGGCATTATAGTCTGTCAATGACCAAGCAGGTCATATCTGTATTCAGAGAATATGGCACCTCATCAACTACGTTTCAGCACATCTCTTCCCCCCACCAGGACTGTCCATGAAGACTCCTCAGAACCATCATATACGGTATCCTATCTTGTCTACAGCTGTCCCATATCCTGATTCAGACAGAACATTCTCGGTCATCAGTCTGTGTCTAATTCTGTGCTGGGTCTACTGCCTCATTCATTGCTGCTTCTCAGTCAGCATGAAAGATTAATAATTGCTTTGCAATATTGCATTATGGTGACAAGACACATTTGGGAATGGCTGCTCAAAATCAAGCATCTGAGAGATGACCTCACTCAGAAATTGACTCTGTGTCTCTGCCTTTTGGGAAAGCGGGTTGCAGTGAAACAACCTCTTTATTATGACCTGGGAAGCTGGCTTCCTGACAGTGGGGTTGTGCCCTGCAGACCACATCTGTTTGTAAATCATGAAGAGTAATGGGGTTGGGTTTGTTTTAAAGGGATGGAAAAACAAATACTTCAGACAAGTGAGATTCTGTAGCTGTTGTGGTACCTTTTTTTTTTTTTTTTTGGAGTAACTGCTTTTTAAGAACCATTCCAAAGTGCTTGCATACAGGGTTGGGAGCTGGAATCAGAAAATGTTGCCTGCAGGGTAGAGCTTAGGAAAATATGAATTAGAACTTGAGGTAGTGAATGGGCAGCTTCTCTTCTTGGCTCTCCTGTGACCTTATAGAGTGGACAAATTGCCAGACCTGCTTTCTACCCCAGCTTCTCCAGTTAAATAATCTAAATGATCAGAACGAGTGATGTACCAAACTAATTGTCTTGGGGAAGCCCTTCAAACTCTCCAAATGAGCAGATAGCGAGGTTTAGGAGAAACATATGAAGTTAGAAGGTTTCATTAAGAATGATAATCTTCCTAAAAGACCTAACTCTCCCAGATCTGAATTATTTCTGTTTTCCTCTTAATCCAGTTGCAGAAGAATTACTTTGGGAAAATCAGTCTTTGTAGGCATGACCATACTTGGGAAGTCGTTGGTGAACCCCAACAGGTATGAAAATAACTGTCACAAGCATTAGTGAACTTTGAGGTGCTCAGCTAGGCAATGAGATTACAAAGAGGAATTCATGATAAGCCAAAATAGTAGGAAGGAGTCAGATTTTGAAGAACCTTAATTGCCAAAGGAAGAGTTTATATGCTTGTATTTTATCCAAAAGTCAAATAGAGAACCCTGGCTGGAGGATTTTTTTTCCTTCTAATTTATTCGTTTCTTTTCAATTTTCAACCTTACTTCCATAAGTTTTATATTCTCAGCCCTCCCTCCCCAGACAGCATGCAATCTTAGATGGGCTCTACACATACATTCTTATTAAACAGTTTCACATTAGTCATGTTGCATAGAAGAAGTAAAACAAATGGGAGAAAGCATGAGTAAAACTAAACAAAGTCAAGCATAACAAAAGAGAAAATAGCCTGCTTCATTCTGCATTCCAACCTGGAGGATTTTATTTGGTTGTTTTAGCAGGAGAGTGACAAGATCAGAATTGTTGTAGAAATAACATTTTGGGGGAGGAGCCAAGATGGTGGAGTAGAAAGACTCACTGTATGCTAACTCCAAACCCACAGCCCATAAATTTTCTGTAAAAACAACTCCCCACAAATTCTGGAGCACTGCAAGCCTCACAGAAACACAGAGGAAGAGATTTCCATTCCACAGAGCCCTGGAAAGCCATCCCCAGGGGTCCGTATTGCACCGGACGGCAGAGCCCACCCCTGTGGTAGCCTGGCCACGTGGCCCCAGAGGAGCAGATCCGAGCAGGCTTCAGGGACGGAATCTCCAGCGGCTGCGAAGGTCCCTCTACCCACAGGCGCAACAGGTCAGTGAGAGAGACTTCTGGGCTGGCCGAGAAGGGAGTGGGGTGTCTCCATGGCTCGGGCCCCCTCGGGAGGCAGCGGCAGAGGCAGTGGCGGCCCGGAACTCCCAGAGCAGCAGGAAGGAGCTCAGGGCCATTACTGGAGATCTCTGCATAAACCTCCTGAGGGAACTGAGCCTGGGAGGTGGCCCTGCCCCCACCTGAGCACCAGAACTTAAGCTCACATTGAATAGCAGCCACGCCCACCACTGAAAGCCCTGAGGCTGGGCAGCAGCATTTGAATCTCAGACCCCAAGCACTAGCTGGGCTGATCTAGGAGGGGGGTGGAAAGGAATCTCAGAAGTCAAGTAACTGGCTGGGAAAATGCCCAGAAAAGGGAAGAATAATAAGACCATAGAAAGCTACTTTCTTGGGGGATAGATGTTCCCGCCTTTCATTTCTGATGACAAGGAACAATTCTTACCATCAGGGAAAGACATGGAGGTCGGGGCTTCTGTATCCCAGACATCTGAGGTGGATGTCCAGTGGGCTCAGGCCATGGAAGAGCTCAAAAAGGATTTTGAAAATCAAGTTAGACAGGTGGAGGAAAAACTGGGAAGAGAAATGAGAGAGATGCAAGAAAAGCATGAAAAATGGGTCAATACCTTGCTAAAGGAGACCCCAAAAAATGCTGAAGAAAATAACATCTTGAAAAATAGGCTAAATCAATTGGCAAATGAGGTTCAAAAAGCCAATGAGGAGAAGAATGCTTTCAAAAGCAGAAAAAAGCCAAATGGAAAAAGAGGTTCAAAAGCTCACTGAAGAGAATAGTTCTCTCAAAATTAAAATGGAACAGATGGAGTCTAATGACTTTCTGAGAAACCAAGAAATCACCAAACAAAACCAAAAGAATGCAAAAATGGAAGAGAATGTGAAATATCTCATGGGAAAAACAACTGACCTGGAAAACAGATCCAGGAGAGACAATTTAAAAATTATAGGACTACCTGAAAACCGTGATCAAAAAAAGAGCCTAGTCATCATCTTTCATGAAATTATCAAGGAAAACTGCCCTGAGATTCTACAACCAGAGGGCAAAATAAGTATTGAAAGAATCCATCAATCACCGCCTGAAAGAGATCCAAAAAGAGAAACTCCTAGGAACATTGTGGCCAAATTCCAGAATTCCCAGGTCAAGGAGAAAATATTGCAAGCAGCTAGAAAGAAACAATTCCAGTATTGTGGAAATACAATCAGGATAACTCAAAATCTAGCAGCTTCTACATTAAGGGATCGAAGGGTGTGGAATAGGATATTCCAGAAGTCAAAGGAACTAGGACTCAAACCAAGAATCACCTACCCAGCAAAACTGAGTCTAATACTTCAGGGAAAAATATGGTCTTTCAATGAAACAGAGGACTTTCAATCATTCTTGATGAAAAGACCAGAGCTGAAAAGAAAATTTGACTTTCAAACACAAGAATGAGAAGAAGCATGACAAAGTAAACAGCAAAGAGAAGTCATAAGGGACTTACCAAAGGTGAACTGTTTACATTCCTACATGGAAAGACAATATTTGTAACTCTTAAAACTTTTCAGCATCTGGGTAGTTGGTGGGACCACACACAGACATACACACACACACACACACACGAACACATGTGCACACGCACACACCTACACACATGCACGCACACACAGAGACAGAGAGCACAGAGTGAATTGAATAGGAGGGGACGATATCTTAAAAGAAATTAAGGTAAATGGTGAGAGAGAAATGTAGTGGGAGGAAAGAGGGTAAAATGGAATGGGGTAAATTATCTCATTCAAGAGGCAAGCAGGAGACTTTTTAGTGGAGGGAAAAAGAGGAGAGCTGAGAAAAAAACATGAAGTTTACCCTCATCACATTTGACTAAAGGAAGGAATAAAATGCACACTCATTTTGGGATGAAAACCTATCTTACAATATAGGAAAGTGGGGGAGAAGGAGATAAGCAGGGTGGGGGGCATGATGGAAGGGAGGGCAATGGGAGGAGGGAGCAATTTGAAGTCAACACTTGGGGAGGGACAGGATCAAAAGACAGAATAGAAACAATGGGGGGCAGGATAGGATGGAGGGAAATACAGTTAGTCTTACACAACACGACTGTTATTGAAATTATTTGCAAAACTATACAGATATGGCCTATATTGAATTGCCTGCCTTCCCAAAGGGAATGGGTAGGGAAGGAGGGATCGGAAGAATTTGGAACTCAAAGTTTTAGGAACAACTGTTGAATATTGTTGTTGCTACTAGGAAATAAGAAATACAGTTAATGGGGAATAGAAAGTCATCTGGCCCTACAGGACAAAAGAGAAGATGGGGACAAGGGAAGGGAGGGATGACAGAAGAGAGGGCAGATTGGTGATAGGGAAAATTAGAATGCTTGGTGTATTGGGGTGGGGGGAGGGGATAAATGGTGAGAAAATTTGGAACCCAACATCTTGTGAAAATGAATGTAAAAAGTTAAATAAATAAATTTATATTTAAAAAAAAATAACATTTTGATGGCCTTGTGGCTGGTGGCTTGAATATGAGGAAGACTGTGGTCTAAAAGGCCAGTTTGCCAAGTAAAAGGGGTTGAATTAGGGTGGCAGCCATGTAACTAGAGAGAAGAGAATGGATGAGAAATTTGTAGAGGAAGAATCAATAAAACTTGTCCACTGACTGGTTGTGGGGCATTAGGAAGAGTTGAGAGTTGAGACCACCTCTGAGATTATGAACCTGGGTGACTGGCAGGATGGTGGCATCCTCAATAGAAATAAAGACAATTAGGTGGAAGGATAGATCTGAGGAAAAAGACAATGAGTTCTGTTTGAGATGCCTCTAGTACATCCAATGGAAAATGGAAGATGGACAATGGTGATGCTAGACCAATACCAAGGACTTGAGAAGTGCGAGAATAAGTAGAGGAAGAATGTGTGAGAAGCTTTTTTTCTAAGGTTTTTGCCTGTGGAAGGGAGTAGAAAGAAGTTAAGGAGGTGGCAGGGTTCAGTAAAGATGTTTTGTTAATTTATTTTGCTTTTAGAATGGGCTACCCTATCAGCAGGGGCAAAAGGCAGCAAGGGGAAAATTCTTCTAGAGAGGTAGGAAATTATAATGGATGGTGTTTGTGGTGGTAGTGGTAAGAGAGACAGGTATAGGATGTGTCTTTCATAAATGATGGATGGGATGAGATGGGATGGAAGTTGCAAAAAAAAAATAATAATAAAGATCATCTTTTCAGTGCATGCGTTTTGTGTATCCAAGATGGTAGAGTCCTCTAATCCCCATAATGATTATCCTTTCCCAACTCTATATCTCCAATTCCTATTACTCTTTTGGTAAGACCTTTTCATTCATACTGAAAATTAGATTGCAGCACCTTTCATGTACACTATATTTGGTAACCAAAATAGAGCATGTGTTTGTGTGTATGTGTATGATTATTTTGGAACATGTAAAGAAGAACATGAGAGGCCTATAAACCAAACTTCCCAGGAAAAAAGCAGAGCAGCTAATATATAGCCACAGGGTAAAATAGTTACAGAAAATTGCATCTCTAATTTGTGTGCCTTTTTCTATTTTCTCTTTTCAAATGTAGATCTCTAAAAGTTGTATGATTCACTGTTGCAGGTATTATGTTTTCTACCATTATGACAAAACATACCTAGATGTGGGAATACTTGAATGCCTTCTATTGCAGCATGTGACCTCAATGTGTCCAAGATCCATCATGGAACATTATTTCTCTGTGGCTACTGCTAATGTACATACAGATTTTGCAAACATTGTTGTATGTGGTATCCTGATAAAAATGATGGTTCTGTATCTTCAGCTAAGTCCAATGGGTTGTTGATTTCTGTGGTTGGAGAATCACAGTCATATGTAACAGGGATTATAGTTATGTTCTATCTTCTCAGTCATGGACTGTTTTTTGGAAGACTCCACTTGAATCTGTAGATTCAACAAGGATATATAGAGTAAAAGTACTAGGGTATAATTAACTTAATCTGTGTATAAACTTTAGAAGTAATTGAGAAAGGAAAAAAGAAGAGAATATGGTATATGGGGGAAAAAAGTTTTCTATTGCCCCTGCAGCCATTTCTATGGTGAAGATATGATCGTGAGGGTGCATTTCTGGGAAGGAAAAAAATCTCACAAGGCAAAGGGATAGGAAAGAGATGGCAAGAGAAAAACAGCCAATAATAAGGAAAAGCAGCAAATGTAAGACTTGGCCTCTAATCCATCTTCCCAATGGCTGGGCTGCCTTCAGGAAGGATCCAGAGACCAGACTTGCCTCCCTAACATGAGTTCCTCCAAAGATCCTGTGGAGGCCATGGATAGATTCACCCTGAACAATGTTTGCTTGCTCTTGGTGGGAGATATTGACCAGCAGGCTGGCTAGGCGCATGGACTCTGTCAAGGAAATCCTGGGCTTAGTGTCTGCTTGTAGACTGTGCTACCTAGGTCTAGGAGGATCTATGGGTACACAGTCCATATTTTAATTGTTTTAATATATTTTTATGTTAATCTTTTTTATTCTGGGGGTCTAAGTAGAGTTTGCATGCCATCAAGCCTACTCTTTTTGTGACTGGCTTTATTATGTTATAATTGTATAATCAGAGTCCATTAAAATACATCACAGAGAGACTGAATTTTCCCAGTGGAGATAAACTGATAAAAACCATATAGCCAACACTCTAATTCTAATGAAAAGAATAATGAATGACATTGTAATGTTAATGTAAGGTTAAAGGTGGGTGGGGGGAAGAGTTACAGATCTTCCCCACCCATTAATAGGCATCAATACCTTTCGTTAATTTTTATTGAGACACTGGCTCAGAGGGTCATGCCTTCCAGATCTGAAAAATATGTAAATACTCTGAGATGAGGTTTTGTTTCGGAGCTTACTTATTGGAAGTATTCGTTTGGCCACACAAGACTCTGGGTAGCCACTAAGGAGCACCCTGGATTTGAAAACTCAGATGTTGGTACTTCTCTTTCTGGTAACTATATATGTGTGTAATGGTCAGACAGTTGGATCTGTCTGTTGATTTATTACTAATGGTCAGACAGTTGGAAGCCCTGTCTGTTGTCTAAGCCCTTTACTTCTCTGTATTTTCTCTGAAGTTCAGAGTGTTGAGATTTCCCCCTGAACTAAGTGAATGATATATGTGCTTGATTAAAGTATATTGTTGACCCTTCAAAAGTTGCTTTCCTTTTAGAAAAGCAGGTCTAAGAACCTGTATAGTAAGCCCTCCTATGTATGTTGGAGTCCTTGCTGTTACAAACATCAGCAAGTGTGTGTGTGTGTGTGTGTGTGTGTGTGTGTGTGTGTGTATGTGTGTGTGTTTGTGTGTTGAAGGGTAGGGCAAGATGCAGAACATAGAGAACAGGTCCTTGAGGTTCACAAAGAATTTGGTATTTCCCCTAAATGTTTGGTACTTTTGGGTGGAGCACCTGCCTTCCTGAGAGACCCTCAGATTGCCAATACCTGGAAAGGGTCAGGTAACTAACTGGATGTCAGTGACCCCTGGTGAGTTAAACATAGGAAATTATCACTTAAATAGACCTTAGATATCACCATTCATTAATGGATAAAGAAACTGAGGCCTAGAGATTTGAAATATTTTGTATAAGCTAATATAGTGAGTCAGTGGCAGTCAGGACTAGAATCCAGTTCTCTTGACCAGTGTGTATCCGAGTTTTTTTGATTGGTAAAATGTTTTGATCATGTGTGTGTGTGTGTATATTTATTTTCTAATCTATGTTATATGCACATACATTAGTCATGTCACATTATTGCTATTATCAGGGGAGGAGTCAAGATGGTGGAGTAGAAGGACTCACTGTATGCTAGCTCCAAACTCAGAGCCCATAAATTTCCTGTAAAAAGAACTCCCCACAAATTCTGGAGCAGAGCAAGCCACGCAGAAACGCAGTGGAAGAGATTTCCATTCCAGAGAGCCCTGAAAAACCGACCCCAAAAGTCTGTCATGCACCAGACAGCAGAGTCCACCCCTGCTCTGCCCTGGCCACGTGACCCCAGAGGAGCAGATCTGAGCAGGCTTCAGGGACGGAACCTCCGGCGGCCGGAAAGGTCCCTTCACCCACAGATGCTACAGGTCAGTGAGAGAGACTTCTGGGCTGGCCAAGAGGGGAGTGGGTGTCTCCGTGACTTGGGCCCCCTTGGGAGGCAGAGGCAGTGGCAGAGGCAGCGGCAGCCTGGGACTCCTCGAGCAGGCAGAAGCTCCATTGTTGAAGGTGTCTGCATAAAGCCCCTGAGGGATCTGAGCCTGGGAGGCGGCCCTGCCCCCACCTGAGCACCAGAACTTAAGCTCACATTGAAGAGCAGCTGCTCCCACTGCTGAAAGCCCTGAGGCTGGGGAGCAGCATTTGAATCTCAGACCCCAAGCCCTAGCTGGGCTGATCTAGGAGGGGGGGTAGAGAGGAATCTCAGAAGTCAAGTAACTGGCTGGGAAAATGCCCAGAAAAGGGAAGAAAAATAAGATCATAGAGAGCTACTTTCTTGGGGAAGAGATGTTTCTTCCTCCTTTCATTTCTGATGAGGAAGTACAATGCTTGCCATCAGGGAAAGACATGGAGGTTGGGGCCTCTGTATCCTAGACATCTGAGGTGGATGTCCGGTGGGCTCAGGCCATGGAAGACCTCAAAAAGGATTTTGAAAATCAAGTTAGATAGGTGGAGGAAAAACTGGGAAGAGAAATGAGAGAGATGTAAGAAAAGCATGAAAAATGGGTCAATACCTTGGTAAAGGAGACCCAAAAAAATACTGAAGAAAAATAGGCTAACTCAATTGGCAAAAGAGGTTCAAAAAGCCCATGAGGAGAAGAATGCTTTCACATTATTACTATTATCATACAAAAATAGAATTTTTTAAAGAATGAGATAAAGATGAAATAATGTTTGCTCCCAGTGTCAATAGAGAGTTTATTAAGTAAGACATAGACCAGATCAAGCTTGCATGCAAGGAATAAAAATTTGGTAGCTGTGCTGTGTATAGGTTGAAGTGGGCAGGGACTTAAGGCATAGAGAGCAATTAAGAGGTTACTGCACAGTTCAGGACAGATGGAAACAAGATTCATCATGGAGGTAAAGTTGACCTTATTGATTGACTCTATGGAATGAGAGAATGAGAAACTGGAAATATCAAGGAAGTTGAGAATGCAGGTGACTTGAAGGATAGGGATGTGCTAGACAGAAATAGGGAAGTTCAGAAGAGTGGTAGATTTTGAAAGAAAGGTAATAGAATGAGATCTCTGATGGAAATCATAGCCCAAGAACCTGTAAATGGATGTGCATAACTCTGAGACTCACTCACTGTGTCCTGCCAAAAGAAAAAGGGGAAGTTAGGGGCTCTTACTGTCTGACTATTATGCACGAGCACAGAGCCTATCAAGGAATACCTGCCAGTCACAGAGTGATCTGGTAGGCAAGTGATGATATGCTAAGCACAGGGAGAACTTTGTCTGCACAGCTGCTAGAGGAGATTCCTGGGGTTGATTCCTGAACCAGAAAGGAGAGGGTGTGAGCTTGTACAGAATGGGAGAATGTTAGCTAACTATGGGTTAAACTGGCAAGAGAGGTATTAATAGAGTCAAGTCCTGCAAATGTCATATGAGGAGGGTGGGGTGCAAACCATATTCCCACCTTCCTATTGCTTACCCTTTAGGTAAGTACCATGGAACACTGGGGGTATGGTATCCCAACTTTGGAGATCATTGCTAAAGACTCCTAGTACAGCATATTTTCCATTTTACCATGTTTGGAAGAAGCATGTTGACTCTTTAAAACTTGAGACTGTGGTTTAAAAATGGAAACTGATGGACTAGCTGTATATAGAACTCCAATGACAAGAACAATATTCTTTCTTCAAATTTAAGCTTTTGTGTTCATTCTACATATAACTGTGAAAGGAAAATGGCTAGAATCAGCTTATTACCTTATATTTCTACAGCATTGATTTTTACCTAAACACCAGTGTCGGACAATCTCCCCAGGAAAAGAAAAAAGGCATCCCAGATGAGATGGAACCTATGCCCCTACTGAATGTAATTCAAGTCAATTGATTTAATTTTATCTTAATTAAAATAAATTTTGCTGATATCTTTAATTTTATGGTATATTCATTTCAGAAAGTACATTTTAGTCACTTATCTTCACATAATTATGAATTGCTTTCCAGAATGCATCAGTTCACAGCTCCAGTAAGAGTCCTTCATTATACCTGCTTTTCCACCATCCTTCCAACATTGACTGTAGCTATCTTGTGTTGAGCTTGCCACTTTTCTGGGTCTAAAGTGAAATCTCAAATTTGTTTTGATTTGCATTTCTCTTTTTATTAGTGATCTGAAACATTCTTTCCTATGGGTTGTCAATAGTTTCCAATTCTTCCTTTGGTAGAACTCTTTCTTCCTACATTTTCATTCTTATCTACTTGGGAATGGCCTTTGGTCTCATATGTATCTTAGTTGCCTTTGTAGCTTGGATATCAAACCTATATCAGTGATTTTGGAACATGTTTTTTCTCCAGTTGACCACTTAGTTTATATAAGATGTATTAATTTTAGTCTTTCAAAAACTTTTCAATGTAATGTCATTTAAATGATCAGTTTTGTCTTTTGTAATCTACTTGCTTTTTAAGAATTCATCCATTTACCTAACCTGCTTCTCTTTCTGTGGTATGACTTTTAATATTCAGGTCATGTATCCATTTTTAGTTAGTAGTAGCAATAGTTAGTAGTAGCATACGGTAAAATATATTGGTCTCAATTTCTGCTGTTTGCTTCCTACTTTTTTTTTAGCAATTTTTATCAAATAGGAAGTTTTTTCCCTAGAAAATTTAGATTTGGGGTTGATTGAGCACTGGTCCATTGAGTTCAATGGTTATTCCTTATCTAATTCTTCTACTCAACTAGATTTCTATTCTTTTAAAAACTAATACCAATAGTGATTTGGTTTAAAACAGCAACGATGACATGTTTAATTACACCCATACTCAAAACAGTGAAAGCAACCCCTAATGTAGTGCGTCAGTGTATACATATGTATATATAGCACCTCCCTATAAATATATAGTCTCTCCCTCCAGTGGGATAATATGAGTTATTGTGGAGATGAATTGTAGCTGCCCAGACCTCAAATGGATACCAAGTTCAAGGATTGTAAAAGCTGTTAATATCACCCTTAGGTACTTCCAGATGAAGGATGATTACTGCTTTATAATATCGGTTAGGTGCAAAAGCCTTTTCTGCCTTTACTCCTGCTTTTTTAATGACTCCTCTTGTTCGGGATTTTCTGGTTATTCTTTCCAATGAATTTTGTTCTGTGAAGCTTCATAAAGAATTTCCTCAAGAGTATGACAGGTGCAGCACTAAGTCAATGAACTAACTTCAAGAGCATTATAATTGCTTCATGTTGAAGAGCAGTGACAAGCACTTTAATGATTAAATTCATTCTTTATTTCTGTAGGAGACTTTACCTACTTGTATCTATATAAGTGCTGAGTGTGCGCGAGTTTCTTGATTCCCAGATGCTTCATTGTTACTCTGAATTGAGTTTCCTTTTCTATCATCACTGCCTCTAGGACTTTGTTATTGTTGTGTTCATCCTTCGTTGCCAAAGAAGACCGCACCATCAGAGAAGTGATGATGTAACTTGCCTGGATAAGTGATGCCAAGTGACGGATCAAGCCAATATTATTTTTGTGACCATCACATTGGCATCCTAATGATTATTGTCATTTATTGTCTACTATACCTGTTGGAGTAAACCCCATTTGGAAAGTCCTCTTTCCCTAGTAGAAAAAAATCTCATATTAAGTGAGTTGACAGTAATTCTTTTTGCTTGGATGTTGAATTAGTAGTTTTCTTTAAAAATTAACCTCTTATAAATAAATCTGCTTGTTAAAAAAATATTTCTTTTCTTTTAACTTGAAAAAATTCTCTTTCCCTACTTATACTCCTCCCTCAAAGATAATAAAAATATCTGCCAAAGGCATTTTTGGAATATTTATTAGTATCTAATCTGAGAAGACTATCCATTCTGAGATAACCACCATCTCCCAATGTCAGTGGCTGTATAACATGTTTTGGTGAATGATGAGAACCAGTCAATAGATACCTCAATCTAAAGTTTCTGAGAGCCTTGTAAATGAACCAAATCTGAGATACCACAAAGGCCAATAATAAGCATAAAGGAAAAAAAAGGTTGTTCATGAGTTAGTCTTGTGATCTGGCCAATTAGCACTCTAAAAAGGCTGTTCATCAGCTCAGCCATGTATTCTTAATCATTAGTGCTCTGAAGACTTCATGGATGCTTGAAGAACAGCAGGGTTTACTGATAAGGACTGACATCAGAAGTGTAGGTTTTTCATTGTATAATCAGTAGCAATCCAACCTCTAATTACACTGCTGCCTGACTCATCCTGTGGCCCTCACATGAATATGGTACTTGAATCAACATGATTAAAAGGTTAGTAAAATGTTAGGAGAAACTTTATAGGTCCAATGGTACATATCCTTCATCTGGAAGTACCTAAGGGTGATATTAACAGCTTTTTCAATCCTTGAACTTTATATCAATTTGAGAACTGGGCAGCTATAATTCATCTTGACAATAACTCATATTTTCCTTCTGGAGAGACTATATATTTATAGGGAGGTGCTATGTATACATATGTATACACTCACATAATGCATTAGGTGCTGCTTTCACTATTTTGAGTATGGGGGTAATTAAGCATATTGTTGCTTTAAACCAAAAACTGTTAATTTATGCTACTAAATATGGAGGAATGGGCAGGAAAGATTGATTCCCTTTTCAACCCTTAGAATTAACCTAATAAATCTAATCCAATTTATATTAATATTGGAGAGAAAAATTTCAGTTGTTATGAGACTGATGAGGGCATGAGAGTTGAGGAAATAGACCAAAGATTCTAAGTACAGGACCTTGACCCCATAAAGGAGCAGAAATGGGGCAGTATTCTAAGGAGATGGCGAGATCAGGTACTTTAACGTTCTGTATTTTGTAAATCTGTTTCCTAGTTGTAGAACTCGAATACCTTTTTCCATCATTTATTTTTAAAATGTCTTATCGATGTTTGATGCAACATGGCATAGTAGGAGATCACTGGACTTGGAGTAATGAAGACCTGGGTTTGAAATCTGCTTCAGGTGCTTAATCAACCATGTGAATTTGGATAAGTCTTTTAATTCCTCTCCCCCACAGCTGACTCATTTGTAAAATGGGAATAATGATGATGATAATGACGATGAGGATGATGGCACCTACCTCCCAGGTTTGTTGTAAGTATCGTATAAGATCATAATTATAAAGCACTTAGCTCAGTGCCTTAGCATATAGTATATGTTATATAAACATTAGCTGTTACTATTATTATTTACATAAAGTGCTTTGCAAACCTTCAGCCTGTTATATGAATGTTACCTCTTATTTGTATTTTGTTTTTATATAACCATCACTTCTGGTGATATACCTTTCCTTCTATTCCCACCCTCTACCCTACAAAGACAGCAAATAAGCCATCTCTTATAACACCAATAAAACATTGAAGCAAACCCAAACAGCCCAGAGACCTCATCTGGCATTACATATGAGAGTTCACATAGATCTTGGTTGGAACTTCGTCCAGGTTGTACCCACTAATTGTGAGAGGTCCCCCTAAGGCTCTGTCCTGGGTTGTCTTCTCTTTTCCCCTCTCTACAATTTCACTTGATCATGCCATGGACCTACTTGGATCCCATGGATCCACTTGGATCCCATGGATCCCATAATCTCTATTCAAATGATTCTCACCTCTATTTATCCAACCCTACCCTCTTTCCTGACCTCCATTCTTTTTAATTATTATATTTCTTTTTATTATTTGGACATTGATAGCTCTGCAAAATACTTTTCCTACCCACTCCCTTTCCACTATTCACCTAAAAAGAAAGAAAATATTTTGTGTCCACTTAAATCTCATAAAAAACTTATAATTCAAAGATGAAACCTCTTTTTTCTCTAGAATACATTAGTTAAAATTTTTTGTTTTGTTTTTGGAGGTAATTGGGGTTAAATGACTTGCCCAGGATCACATAGCTAGTGTCTGAGGATGGATTTGAGCTCAGGTCCTTCTGGTTCCAGAGCTGGTGCTTTTATCCGCTGTGTCACATAGCTGGCCCCCTTACTTTTATTCCTGTGTTTCCAAACTGCCTATTGGATATCTCAAACTGGTTGCCCTAGTAAACATATTAAACACAGCATGACCAAAATTGAACTCATTAGTTTTTCCTTCTCCTTAATTTCCTTATTACTCTTTAAGGCATCACAATTCTACCAGTCAAAAATTCACATGTTGCTCACGTACAAAAAATATATGTCTCAATCTATGCTCTCTGTCAGGAGGTAGGTGGCATGTTTTATCAGCAGTCCTGTAGAATTATGGTCCATTATTGGGTTGATCAGATTTTTTAAGTCTTTCAAATGTTGTTTGCCTTTACAATATCATTGCTATTGCGTAAGTTGGTTTCTGTTTATTTTAGTCCGCATTAGCTCCTAGTTTCTCTGAAACTATATCCTTCATAATTTCTTATAGCACAGTAACATTCTGTTATATTCACATATAGTTTTTTTCAGCCATGCCACAATTGATGGGCACCCCTTGGATTTCAAGTTTTTGCCATCACCAAAAGAGCTGCTATTTGTCACAGGATATGTACATAATTCAATAGCTTTGGAAATTGCATTCCAAAATGGCCGAACCTGTTCATCGCTTCACAAGTAGTGTTCAATACTTTTTTCCATAGCCCCTCCAATGTTTTGTCATTATTTCTTAATTCTTAAATTAATCTGTGGTTAATTTGATGGGTGTTAGGTGGAAACTCAGAGTTGTTTTAATTTACTTTTTTTATATCATCAATTTAGAACATTTTTCTCATGTGACTACTGTTTACTTAGCTTTCTTCTTCTGAAAACTGCCTGTTTCTATCATCTAATCATTTATCACTTGGAGAACCATTCAATACATTTTAAAGAAAAATGATGACCCATTAACATATAGAATTTGTAAGAGCTGAGCTACAGATAGGCTTCTGTGTATCCTTGTCTGTTATAATTCTAGACTCTTAACATAATAAAACTAGAAAGGATCTTGGTGGTCTAGTGTTCGATTAGCAGAAGAAAAACCTTGTGACCTCAAGGTGAAGTGACTTCTGGGGTCTCATAGTGATTTTGACTGAGCTGAGGCTAGAATGCAGTTTTTCTGAATTCCAGTCCAGTGCCCTCCTCCAGCACTCCCCCACCAAGAAGCCATCACTGCCTCCTCCATGAAGAAATCGTTTGGTTGAAGAGACTCTAAATCCATTTGGGTGAATAAGGCAGCTCACTGTGCCTAAATTGCAACATCTTTTACTTTCTAAAGCTCTTGATTTGTTTGCTATTTATATATTGGTTTTATTTGAATGTTCTCTTTGTCAGAGGCCATCCCCCTGCTGAGGTGGTTATTATGGCGATCCTGGGTTAAATAAATACATTAAAGCAATAAATATGGCTTGAAACTGGAGCCAGTCTCAATAATTCAAGGAACTCATATGTAAAAAGACTATGCTACTGTGGTTTTAAAATTCATAAAAAGATTGGCTTCTTTGTTCAACTCTTTGCTTTGAAAAACTGTGAACTAGTATGAAAGAATCCCACTCCAGATTTAACTGAACTGTTTTTTCCTAGAGGGTTTGTTTGAGAGTTCTCAAATCCCATGCAGCCCAATATGGCTTCAAGAGACCCAAGCCACCATGTTGACATCACCACATAAATATACACTGGGAAGAAACTAGTGATTAAACCACATGTTGGTTATTCTAGCTTTTTCACAACACTGGGCTGTCTTCTACTTTGAGCAATCACATCATTCTGAGGAGTATGATCCATTTGTCCCAGAGGCTTAAATAAAGTATGTTCAAGTTTGATATGATGGGATTACTTTCAGGTGCTGGAATTATGCCACCTAACAATGCCAGTATTATCTGTGTGGGATATTCTTTTTTGGACTTAAAATGCATAGGTATTTCTAAATATATAATTATTTTAGCTGATCTCTTAGGAGCAGGAAGTATTATTTACAAAATATCATTAATAGCCAGACATTAAAGATTTGGTGTATACGTTAAGAAAAACTCCAAGCCTAACTCTGGGGATTTTATGGTCTAAATCAGATCTAGGATAGGCAGTGTGCTTAGAGCTTATAGCTTAGCTAGAATACTCTGTAAAAATTAGTAACTTTCTTTTGTTTGTGAAGTAGTGGATTTTTTGCTTTCTTTTTGAGAGAAAATAGCTTTCCTTTATCTTCATTTATCCTCTATGGGGATATAGAGAAACTGATCAATATTCATTGCAGTATTTTGAACTGAATTAACCATTTTTCCAGTATCTGGAAAGTTCTTTGTTAAACAGTGCTATATGGAATTGCAATACTCTCTCTTCAAATTAGATATTAGAAATATCTTAGGTATCAAGAATCTCTTGGCTATTAGGCTCTTAGATATCAGAATAAGTTTGGAAGTTCCTATGTTTTTACTTTCTGACAGTAAGTTGTCAAAGGATGAATTATTGATCAGATGACCTGTCTTGCAGGAAATTCAGACAGCTATAGGACTTCCCAAATTTGCAGAGCGAAACAATTCACACTCAAAAGAAACAATGGAAATGATTTTGGAAATTTTTTTAAAATAGTCAACAATAATTTCCCCCAGCCACCTTCCTCACTAAAGGCAAGGGGATCCTAAAAAATAAAGTTGTAATAATGATAGCTAACATGTATATATTGCTGTAAGGGTTGCAAAGTGCTTTACTCATATTCTCTCATATGAATCTCTAAAGCTAGTGCTATTATTATTCCTATTTTACAGATGGGGAAACTGAGGCTGAAAGTTTAAGTGACTTGCCCATGATTACCAAGCTAGTAAGTATCTGAGGTAGGATTTGAACTTAGGATCTCCTAAAACCAAGCCCAGTGCTTTATGTAGAAATTGAAGTTACATAATGAATTGACACCTGTTTCAATAAAAGTTAAAAACAAACCATTCTCCACCCCACAACAAAAAACCCAACCAGCTCTTCCACTATTTCATTCCCTCTTTATTACTCTTCAATTTGTCAGTTTACAAGTCCTCAAAAGACCCAGGTATTCAATTTACCAGGCCAAGGTGAAGTTTACCTTTGGGGAATTGGCAGGGTTACAACTCTGTAGCCACCTGGAAGCATTTTCAGTATTTTCTTGCCAAGTTTTTTTTACATTTTTAAAGACTCCTTACAAATAAAAATGATCTGCCCTTTCACTCTCCTTAGGAAAAAAAATTACCTTTCTTCTCAACTATTGTCTAAGATCTCCCAGCTGAGTCACCTTTCAGGAGGGTACTTTCTCCTGATCTTTAGGAGACTCCTTACATTTGGATCACATAAAGAACTTCAAATGAGGGTAGGTTTGGACACCAGATGGCCTCCTTATTTTTCCCCCCATGAGAACTTTGCAAGAAAAGCAGCACAAAAGATGTTATTGGAGACATGTATGACTAAGGAAAATATGTTGACCAGTCATATGATAAGAATGAGAGTTACCCAGTAGACAGCCTGCATGTGCATGCCTTTGGTCTCTGCACACTGCCAAGAAAAAGAAAGTAAGGCCTGTAGTATCCTAGGTAGATTCCATTGTAAATATATGGGAGAATATAGACAAGAGGAGGCCCACAAGGTGAGTAGGAAGGTGATGGAGGTGCAATCAGTATCATTAGAAAGAGAAAGCACTTTGATGAAATTACAGACTCATTGAAGTAAAGAAAAGTGGAGAAAAAGTAATTCTCATGACTACTTGAGTAGCAGTTACCCTATAGGACTGTTAGAAAGTGATTTAATTTCCCCTTCTGTACCAACATATGAAGTCTTGACAATGAATGCTGGTATTTATGATCAAATGAATGAAAAAGCATTTATTACGAGCAACGTTGTTGTTAATCCTTAGTTTTTGAAGAGGACCTAATGGCACCATGAGGTGGTCTTGACTTGTGTGTGAACTGGATTTAAGTGAGGCAGAGTTACAGAAAGTCATCAGCCTCCTTCTCTCTTCCAGAGTCATCTAAGCCCAGGGGCAAGACAGAAGTCAAGATGACTGACAATGGGTTGGAATGCAGTAGATGACCTTGGTGTCTATGGTGTTTGACCAACCCCTAAGTTCAACTGCCTTCGTGGCCTTTAGAACAAATTGCTCTTGTCTGCCCATTCCACCAAGGGAAGTCTTGACATGCATGGAGTAGGTGCACCTAACTCTCTGACAGACTTGAGGCCTACTGGTTACCCTCAACCTGGTTTAACCTATCTGCTGAGACAGTTTTACCCTGGTGTGGTTGCTGTACATGCGACAGTTTCTTGGAGCCACAGGTGAGAGTTGGGTGGCACACCAAATGTAGATGGACAGCCCTGAAAGGACCCGAAAAATCCTCATGCCAGAGGTGCTAATCCTTGTTGAAGACCTCATACACTTCTATGGGCAAAAGGACCGTTTACTTAGATGATGCCGAAGCTTCTATCCACTAGCTAATGGAACAACTTTTGAGAAATTAAATTATGTTATTTTTTAGGTGCCAGATTCATGAACTGAAACCTCTAGAGCAGGTGTGGGGAACCTGGCCTTGAGGCCGCAGGTTCCCTACCTCCTGCTCCAGTAAATAATTGGTCATCTTACTGAGGCATCTCAGACAGAGATAATTTTATCTCGCCAGTGCTCATAAAAATTCTTTGCCATAAAGTAAGAGTTATATATAGTAAGACCATGGAGTCATTTTGTATTTTGTTATCAAAGCTTTCAGTTTTCTAGACTCTGCCAGATAAACTTTAACATCATATACACACCTACAATATCGTTGAAGATTTGTAATAACAGATTCCAACATCTTGGCCCTAAGCCCATTCAAGTCATGTTGCTTACCACTATATGATATTTCCCCACCCTCTCTCAGAGCAAGGTGTTCTGGATAACATTGAGAAACTTCTTTGCTGAAATACCAGTGGGATAAAGGAAACTCTCATAACTAGAACTATGGTTCTGTCTCTTTGTTTACCAGCATGTGAACCAACATGGAGAGCCCTTTCTTGGTCCTGTGGCCCTCATGTCATTTTATCCTTTTGAGGAGGAGAGGTGATTTTAAAATATTGTCTGAGATCTTCAAGGAGTCAGGGTGTCAGCCTTCAAGGAATTGACTTTTTTAGTTGATAAAACAGCTGCGTGATAATAGACCTACTGTCTGTGGGACTCACAATTCTCTTAGAATGAAACCCCATTCATATTTCTACATGGAAATCTATTACCAGCCTTGATTGAGGCCTATATTTTCCCCACCATGTAAGCCTGAAAAGTTCAGCCTTATTGATTTAACATCTGGAACTACTTAGGTGGTTTGTCTTTGCTGCCTTTATGAACAATAAAATCCAAACCCTAGATGATTCCTGGGTATTTAAACTTGTGGCATGGGTACCTTCCCCTTATTGCTGACATACATGAGATTTTTATTTTCCTGGGCAGAGATAAAGGCAACAGATGTAGCTGGGGATAGGTGGCTAAGATCGACGTCTCCAGAGGTTGGGCACTCCCACGTTATGTAATTGGGGAGCAACAGGAGACAATTCCTGCAGTTTCTACAGCCTCAGTAAATCTTGGCTTTAGCTGTGAAAAGAAATACAATCCCATGCAGCTCAAAAAGATTGTTTTAAGATTTTCTCTGGTTCTACTTTAAAGAAATGGGCTGCAATTGATCACCTCCTTTTTACTTTTTTCCACAAACAGAGAGACATTAAACTGTTGCTGTGCAGACACCAGTGTCAGACATAGTATTGAAGCCCTCATTCAGTTGTATTTGTAGATTTGTGAGGAAAGCTCTAGGTTGATCCCTAAACTGATAGAAAGTAGGTTTGGGATTTGAGGAAAGAATACAGGATTATGTGAAGGATCTGTGACTTTGACAGGGTGGGACACTTCAAGTATGAAGACTTTTTCCACTGACTCTTTCTCTTGCTCTGCTTCTGTCTTGGACTGCTTTGTCCTTCCTTAAGCAGCTCACTGTATTGGGACTGGACTTAATGCAGACTTCTGATCAGCATTAGCCCTATTGCATCTCAGAGCTCCTGAGCTAACATGATCCACCATTCTCAGCCTCCCCAGTGGTAGGGGTTACAGGCATGCACCACCACACCCACTTGACCAAAGTGTAAAATGTTACTAGTTTCATCTAATGATCATAGTGGATTTCACTTGACCAGCATTGAATAATATCAAAGCCAAATAGATAAATTTCTTACAAGTTGAAGATCTTGATGTATTTAGATCAGAGAAAAAAGACTTGGGATGGACATAATAAGTTTCTTCAAGTATTTCAAGGGCTGTTTCTGAGTTAGGATAGGATAGGACCAAGAATCATCAGTACTGTTTACAAAGAGGTACACTTAGGGTTGATGCCAGGAAACACTTTCAAACATTAAAACTATTCATAAAGAGAATGGGCTTCTTTGAGAGTTAGAGGGTTTCTCCCTCCTTGCAGGTCTTCAAACGAAACCTGGATGACTACTTCTCAGGTATGGTATATTAGGCATTCTTTTCATGTGTGGCTTGGACTAGAGGGCAAGTAAGAGCAAGTGATCAATCAGTCAACGATGGCTTATTAAGTATGTACTAATTACACTTTGTTTAAGTCTAGGTGAGAGAGAGAGAGGGAGAGAGAGAGAGAGAGAGGAGAGAGAAAAAGAGAAAGGAGAGAGAGACAAATATTCTCTACCCTCAAGAACTTTATATTCTAATAAGGAAAACAAAGTATATAAATAAATATTTACAGAATGAATATACAGACATTAAATAAAAATAAATGCAAAATAGTCAAATTCAATGTAATTAGGAAGGGAGAACATAAGCAATTGCAGGATCAGGATGTTGATGCTGTTTCAGCTGCCTCTTGAATGCAGAGAAGAATTCCATGAAGAAGAAGTGAGGAAGGAGGCTATTTCAGGCCTTATAGACAGCCAGTAAAAAGGCACTAAGATGGAATGATGTATGTGAGAAGGCCATGGAGCTAGATCAGAGAACATGACTGAAGGATTAATGTACAGGACAGCTGGAAAGATAGACTGGGGTTAGGTTTGAATGGGCTTTCAAATCTAAACAGAGGAATTTACATTTTATCCTAGTCACAATTGGGAGTCCCTGGAGTCTACTGAGTTAGGATAGTGACATTGTCAGATCAACATTTAAGGAAAATCACCTTGGTAGCAGTATGGAGGACAGACAGGAAGAGACTTGAGATAAGGGGGAGAAATCAGGAGATTATTGTGATAGTCTAGCTGACTGGTAATAAGTGCATGAATTTCAGTGATGTCTATGAGAAAAGGGGTTGGATGCAAAATAAAATGTGGAAATAGAGGTGGCAAAATTTGGCAGCTACTGGGGGTGAGAAAGAGGGGTGGGTTTGGGGGAAAAATAATAAACTCAATTTTGTACCTATTTATTTTGGGATATTTCCCAGATTTCTAGTTCTAAATGTCCCATGGGAAAATGATGGGTGCAATATGAAAGCTGAGGAAAGAGACTGAGGGCCAGATTTAAAGATCTGTGAATCATTTCCATAGAGATGGTCATTTAACCCATGGGAACTAATGAGGTCACTGAGGGAAAGTGTATCTATAGAGAAAAGACTACTGGACCTAGAAAATTGCCTTGGGATATATCTAAAGTTAGGATGATTTAGAGGATGAAGCAAGATTATGAGAAAGAGAAGTCAGAGAGGTAGAAGGAGAACTAACTCTTAAATTCTATAATTTGAAAGGCAGAAATACTAGTGTGAAAAAGGATGCATTATTAAGTCACTAAACTTGGGATTTGTTGGCACATAATAACTGGCATTAATAATGGGAGCCTTCTTGTACCCATTAGAGGGCTCATGAATTCACTGAGCAATTTGTGACCAGAACTGAACCCATTTTTATTGGACAAATGACAGTCCCAAGACTCATCTTTCCTATAAAATTTTCCAACTAGCTCAGTGTGACAGAGATCTTTAGTCAGCCTTACAATCCTTTTTTTTTTCCTATTTGGCCCCAAATTACAAACAGGTTTGTCCTAAATATTTGCTGCTAAATCAGTTGTTTGAGATTAGAAACACTTTCTCAGAGTGACCAGTAGACTCTGGACAGTTCATTTGTTCTTTAGTACCCCTAGGCAATACTCTAATATAAATTACAGAGCCAATCTGCTTTGGAGGTGTAGGTGGAACAGGGCAAGTTTTCTTATTTGGAATTATTTACACAGATGAAATGACAGGTTTATACAAAAAAAAAAAGTTGGTAAGACAACTTTGGCAGTCAACTGAATCAACCAACAACTTCACACAACTTAAAATAATACAAAGCTCTACACCAGGGTACCTTTTTTTTTTTGAAGGTAAGAGTACCTCTGTTGACTCAAGAAATCAAAGGCATCAAAATAAGTGTGAACAACCTAGTTATCAAATTTGGAGAAGAGTAGTCATTCAAGTCATTGGATGAAATGAAATGATGTTACATAGAAAGTGAATTTGGACTGGTTGAGGAGGCTTTGGCATGACTTCTTCAGAAATCAGCATTTCAGTGGTGGAACAGCCTGGCAGTAGATGCCCTTCCAGTCAAGTCTCAAGAAGGAATTGCTAAGGATGTGGGGAATAAAGGAAGCGTTGTCTCTACCCTTCCCATGCCTTGACCAGAGGGGGATGTTGAGAACTTTAAAAAATTGGAAGATTTTGTACTTCCCCAGGTCATTTTAGCATCCTTCAAACAGCAGCAGATAATCGGGTCAGAGCTAAGAATAAACTAGACACAAGGAGGAGAGGCAGATTCATGACTCTGCAAGAAGCCCAGTAGAATGCTGTCACTATGCTTAAGAGAAACTTTACGAATACCCTTCAAAGGGGAGAAGAGAACATCTGGCCACCGGAACGCTACGCCTTTGCTATATGAGCTTTCTAAGCTTGAGCCCACTTTTCCTAGATGATACAAGTACTTCTGGAAGAGTGTGTCTCACAATTTGGGGAGTGGGGAGAATGATTTGTACCAATTGCTCTCACTGTGTCACCTTAGTAAACCTCCATTTCTAAAAGCTACTTAAATCTAACTGACATCAAATGATAATCAGTGGAGGAGGCACACTTAGCCCTACCTCTGGGCTAATCCTAGAATTCTGAGAGGGAGGAGTAGCTAGCCAAACTCTGGGGAGCCAACCTGTTGATGAAGCCCAAGTTGAGAAAGTGAGCTCCTCTCACATGTCCTTAATATGCCTGAATGATAGTATTGATGGAATTATTGCAAACATCCCTCACTGTCTGTTAAGTTTCTACTTGTCACTTCATTCATTAGCCCTTACTGAAAAGAGAGGGATGGTCCCAGAGGTATTGACAAGGACTCTGGTTTTGCTGGCCATGTGGCAGAAATTCATCACAGTCCCAGAATATTTTTTCTGTGCCTCAAGCCCCAGGCTACTCAATCAAAGGCAACTTAGATGAGTGAGACTTTAAATGGAGAGAACACACACAGGATATACATTCCCAGAAACACTTTACTGATACGTAGTTGAGACAGAAGACACAATCTGCAAAATTCCCAGATGACCCCACACCCATGGTATTGCTATGCCAGGACCCTTTGCTTATTATCTCACTAGTCCCAATCACTCTTCTCTAGCAGTCAAATTGCAGGGGCTAGTGTTCAGATCAAAGAAAGCACCAACCCAGCAATATGGATTGATCCTGCATTTTAAATATGAGGATTGATGGCAGCCATCCCTGAACAGAATTTCCCAGCACAGCCACAGCTGGGGGTTCCCACCTTTGTTTCAGCTAGGTTGCCTTTCTTGCCATGGAGTGATTCATTTACATTAATTACAAAATTAAGCTGCCTTTCCATAGCTCCCCACCAGCAGAACATGAGATGATCCTTTCAGAAGATAGACCTCTCCATAGTTGTATGATAAAAATAAACAGGGGAATGATAACTTTTTGATAAACAACTCACGTAAGTTTAAAAAGTACTTCTCTTCACAACAGCCCTGAGAGTTATGAGTTGCAAAGTGAAACAACTTCTTGAATGATTTTCCATATAAAAAATACCTTGCTACAAGCAACATGTATGAGAGAAGGAAGCTCTGCTCTGAATTGGTGAAGAAACACCAGAAGTAGTCTAGGATCTGGGGACTAAAGGGACTTGGATTTAAATTCATCCATTTTACATGTATGGTCATTCATAAGTGTTCCTGAGGGAGGAACTGCTGATACTTAGCCCTTGTGTCTCCTTGTGAAGGAGCAATGGGTACTAAAGCAGAACACCGCACTTGGAATGAGACAGCGCTTAATACTGAACTTTTAAAGGGGTCCTAATCTATTAATTGGCTATGAGAATGATGAGAGACAACATAGTGTGGTGTAAATACCTCTGTTTTTAAAATCACTCACTCAATCAATCAATACACATTAAGTGTATCCTTTGTGCCATGCATTGTGCTTAGCACTGGGGATACACAGAAAGGCAAAAACAGTCTTTTCCCTCCAAGTGTTTATGTTCTAATGAGAGAAAACAACATGTAAATAATTTGATGCAAATATATTTGAAGGGCAGTACAGATCTCCTATGGAAGACGGGATTTGGAATGCTTTCTTTGAAAGGAGGAAAATGGTTTAAAAGAAAAAAAGACTGGTGAAGTGGAAAGGCACCAGAATGGAAAGCATCAGAAATCCAAGTCTTAGCCTAACCCGTTAGCAGCTGCATGACACTTTTCTGCTCTTTTTTTGTTTGTTGTCATATCAAGCCTAAATCTCTTTACTCCACGTGGTACCAAGAAAGACAAGTCTACTGGTCCTACAAACAGTAGAAAAGAGCTACCATCATCCCCACCCCCCAACCTTGCCACCATTTTTGTCTTTTCCAGGCTAATCATCCCCAGTTCCTTCTCCAGGTGAACTCCAGACCTTTCACCATGCTGATTATCCTTCTCTGAATGCTATATAATCTATCAGTATCCTTCCTAAAATGTGATACTAATACCTCTACACAATATGAAGATGTGATCTGACCAAGACAAAGCAAAGGACCATCACCTTCACATTCCTGAATGCTATGCCTCACTCAGAGCAGCCTAAGATCTTATTGCTTCCTGGTTTGTCATGCCCACTTGCAATCCACTCAAATTTTCAGATGTTTTTCATGTCACCCTTTATCATACTTATGGTGCTGGTTATGTGAACCCAAGTAGAAGGCTCATATTTACTCCTAATAAAAATTAGTTTATTCACTTTTATCCACATTCTAACCTTTCTGAATCCTACCTGAGTCATTCAGTGGGCTAGTTACCCATTCTGGTTTTGTTTCATTTGAAAACCTGCAAAACCCACTATCTCTACCTCTACGAAAATCATTGATAAAAAATGTTAAGTAGCATAGACAGAAACATAAAGTCTTACTACCATGGTAGGTGTTCAATAAAAGCTATTTGGTTGTTGATAGATCAAACTGGGCTGTGAACAGAAGTGTTTCAGGCAAAAATCACTGAACCCTGTCATTCCACAATTCAACTGACTTTAAGATGATTTTGTATAGTTAAAACTTTCCTATATTTTATGTCAGGCAAGCTGTTCCTGATGAAGAAATTTGCTTTCCAGTGAATGGTTCCTATTTTGACACTTCTTACTTGCCTTTGGCCATTTCATTAATACATAATTTAGGCCTTAAAGCTCAGCCATTTCATTTTTACTGAAATTTTTGTTTTTCTATTTTTTCCCCCTATGGAAATGTGACTAGCTTATACTAGGGCAGAGAACAGTATCAGAGAAGTTGATTGGATCTTTCTAACAGATTTATAAGGTGAGGCTGATGAGGGGGTTGTTCTATTAAAGGACTCTCAAACAACCTCTATTGTTTCTAAGGCTTAAATCCATTATTTCTATTTTCCACCTGTTGAATTTGATATAAAAAAATGGAAAAATAATCACAGGAGCATTTCCTTCATTAAATAAATATGGGGATCGTAACTTAAGTGATAGATGAAGTCAATGAGACAGATGGCAAATAAAAGGTAATATAGAAAAGGTAGTAGAGCAAATATCTTTATAGATAATGAGTGCATGTGCACAACGGGAGAGTGGTCAATAGTGCTATCTAGCCTGCAGTGGACAATTTGCCAACTCCTTTCCAGAGGCCACATTTAACCCTTGATACTCATGAAGGATATTAACAGATGTTATGGAAGAAAATATCTGAAGTTTTAGAAACTCAAAGTCTCTTAGACTCAATTGTTAATTATATTTCATCCCCTCAAAAACATTCTTACTAATAGAATTTTTAAACTGGAGGCCACTAAATAGTTTAACTATACAGCTCTCTCTAGACCCGAGCAAAGCACTGATTTCCTGACCCAGTGCTGACTAACCCCTTGTCCGAGTCCTTGATTTACTATATTACCCTATTTCTAGGACTAAGAAGTTTAATTTATGTAGTGTAAAAGCACTGCAGTGATATGGGATAAATATGAGCTACCTGGCTAAGGCTGACAAAGACTTTCCTCAGGTTTTCCTCACATTCTTGGTGGCTGTATTTCTAAAAATATACCTACATCTCCATTGTTTCCAAAAACAAGAAGTGAGACAATGTCAAAATGTTTTGGAATCATTTCCTCTCAATTATTTCCAAAGACTAGACGCAAATCTTTGGCTTAGAAATCAGAATATTTAGAGTTGAAGAGGGAGTCTGAAATCAAGTCCAACTTGCTTATTTTAAAGTAAGGAAAATGAAATTCAGCTGAGTTAAGTGACTTCTCTAAAGTCAATTGGCAGTAAAGGATAGGATCTAGGTCATTCCTCAGGTTACAGCTTTTTCCTTTGCATTAGGAACTCAAACTAAAGTCCATGAATTTGGATTTGAAATATTTTTTTTAATAAAAATTTATTTATTTAACTTTTTACATTCATTTTCACAAAATATTGGGATCCAAATTTTCTCCCCTTTTATCCCCTCCCCCCACCCCAATACACCAAGCATTCTAATTTTCCCTATCACCAATCTGCCCTCTCTTCTATCATCCTTCCCTTCTCTTGTCCCCATCTTCTCTTTTGTCCTGTAGGGCCAGATGACTTTCTATTCCCCACTAACTGTATTTCTTATTTCCTAGTAGCAACAACAATACTAAACAGTTGTTCCTAAAACTTTGAGTTCCAAATTCTCCCCATCCCTCCTTCCCCACCCATTCCCTTTGGGAAGGCAGGCAAGTCAATATAGGCCAAATCTGTGTAGTTTTGCAAATGACTTCAATAACAGTCGTGTTGTGTAAGACTAACTGTATTTCCCTCCATCCTATGCTGACCCCCATTGTTTCTATTCTGTCTTTTGATCCTGTCCCTCCCCGAGTGTTGACTTCAAATTGCTCCCTCCTCCCATTGCCCTCCCTTCCATCATCCCCCCCACCCTGCTTATCTCCCTCTCCCCCACTTTCCTGTACTGTAAGATAGGTTTTCATACCAAAATGAGTGTCCATTTTACTCCTTCCTTTAGTCGAATGTGATGAGGGTAAACTTCATGTTTTTTTCTCAGCTCTCCTCTTTTTCCTTCCACTAAAAAGTCTCCTGCTTGCCTCTTTAATGAGATATAATTTACCCCATTCCATTTCACCCTCTTTCCTCCCCCTACATTTCTCTCTCACCATTTACCTTAATTTCTCTTAAGATATGGTCCCATCCTATTCAATTCACTCTGTGTTCTCTGTCTCTGTATGTGCATGCATGTGTGTATGTGTGTGTGCATGCATGCATGTACATGTGTGTGTGTATGTGTGTGTGTGTGGTCCCACCAAATACCCAGATACTGAAAAATTTTAAGAGTTACAAATATTGTTTTTCCATGTAGGAATGTAAACAGTTCACTTTTGGTAAGTCCCTTCTGACTTCTCTTTGCTTCTTCATTTTTTCATTTCATGTTTACTTTTTCATGCTCCTTCTCATTCTTGTATTTGAAAGTCTAATTTTCTTTTCAGCTCTGGTCTTTTCATCAAGAATGCTTGAAAGTCCTCTGTTTCATTGAAAGACCATATTTTCCCCTGAAGTATTAGACTCAGTTTTGCTGGGTAGGGGATTCTTGGTTTGAGTCCTAGTTCCTTTGACTTCTGGAATATCCTATTCCACACCCTTCGATCCCTTAATGTAGAAGCTGCTAGATCTTGAGTTATCCTGATTTTATTTCCACAATACTGGAAGTGTTTCTTTCTAGCTGCTTGCAAGATTTTCTCCTTGAGCTGGGAATTCTGGAATTTGGCCACAATGTTCCTAGGAGTTTCTCTTTTTGGATCTCTTTCAGGTGGTGATCGATGGATTCTTTCAATACTTATTTTGCCCTCTGGTTGTAGAATATCAGGGCAGTTTTCCTCGATAATTTCATGGAAGATGATGTCTAGGCTCTTTTTTTGATCATGACTTTCAAGTAGTCCCATAATTTTTAAATTGTCTCTCCTGGATCTATTTTCCAGGTCAGTTGTTTTTCCCATGAGATATTTCACATTCTCTTCCATTTTTTCATTCTTTTGGTTTTGTTTGGTGATTTCTTGGTTTCTCAGAAAGTCATTAGTCTCCATCTGTTCCATTCTAATTTTGAGAGAACTATTTTCTTCAGTGAGCTTTTGAACCTCTTTTTCCATTTGGCTAATTCTGCTTTTGAAAGCATTCTTCTCCTCATTGGCTTTTTGAACCTCTTTTGCCAATTGAGTGAGCCTATTTTTCAAGGTGTTATTTTCTTCAGCATTTTTTTGGGTCTCCTTTAGCAAGGAATTGACTCGTTTTTCATGCTTTTCTTTCATCTCTGTCATTTCTCTTCCCAGTTTTTCCTCCACCTGTCTAACTTGCTTTTCAAAATCCTTTTTGAGCTCTTCCATGGTCTGAGCCCACCGGACATCCACCTGGGATGTCTGGGATACAGAGGCCCCTGACCTCCACATCTTTCCCTGATGGTAAGAATATTTTCTCGTCATCAGAATTGAAAGGCGGGAACATCTGTACCCCCTCACAGTAGCTCTCTATAGTCTTATTTTTCTTCCCTTTTCTGGGCATTTTCCCAGAAATGAGAATTCTGAGATTCCTCTCCACTCCTGCCTAGATCCGCCCAGCTAGTGCTTGGGATTTGAGATTCAAATGGGCTTTCAGCGGCAAGCATGGCTGCTATTCAATGTGAGCCTAAGTTCTGGTGCTCAGGTGGGGCAGGGCCGCCTCCCAGGCTTATTTCCCTCAGGGGGTTTATGCAGAGACCTTCGGTAATGACCCTGAACTTCTGCCTGCCTGCTCGGGGCGTCCCAGGCTGCTGCTGCCTCTGCCACTGCCTCTGCCGCTCCCTCCGTGGCTTCCTCCCGAGGGGGCCCAAGCCACGGAGACACCCTGCTCCCCTCTTGGCTAGCCCAGACATCTCTCTCACTGACCTGTAGTGTCTGTGGGCAGAGGGACCTTGCTGGCCACCGGAGATTCCGTCCCTGAAGCCTGCTCGGATCTGCTCCTCTGGGGCTGTGCGGCCAGGGCAGCACAGGGGTGGGCTCTGTTTTCCAGGACGCAATGGATCCTGGGGACAGCTCTCCAGGGCTCTCTGGAATGGAAATCTTTTCCACTGTGTTTCTGCGTGCCTTGCAGTGCTCCAGAATTCGTGGGTTCGGGGCTAGCATACGTGAGTCTTTCTACTCTGCCATCTTGGCTCCCCCTCCGAAATATTTTAATAATTGTATTATAATATAATTAGTTTTCTTTTTAACACTTTGTATCTTAAGCATTTAAAGCACTATTCTTAGAGAAGCCCCACAAGCTTCCCAAGACTGCCAGAGAGACCTATGACACACAGAGAAGCTAAGAACTCTGCATTATTATTTAGATACATGAAGTGAGGTTGGAAACACATACACACACACGTGCACACACACACATACACACACACACACACACACACACACCCTTTAATGGATTTGATTGCAGAAACTGAATTCAATTGGAAATCATTTTAAAAGTGTTAGTTTCTGGGGGCACACAGAAACACTTTCTGTGTTCCAGAAACTTAGATTCCATGAGGGTGATTCAAGATGTGCTCAGGTAAAAAAAAAAAACACAAAATGCAGAGAGTCATTTGAAGAGGTCATGCATATGACATATGGCATATGGACTCATTTGTGCAATCAGACTAACTTCCCTTGTGTTTAATTAGTTGAGGATGATGATGTTTGATTCAAAAGGATATTTGTATCTAACAGCTATTTTAAGAGAAAGATGCCTTTTCACAAGATTTTTTGGGAAGTAATGCTCTAGGATGAAAAATGCATAATGTTATAAGCCATAGCTAATCTGCAGAGCACAAAGTGAAAAGAATATCACATGAAACTTACCATCAAAAATTGATAAGTTCAGTTGGGTTGTGCCAGCTGGATTTCAGGTATTGATAATCATCCCGGTATCTTTTTCCTTGAATGTTCTGTGCTGGCTCTCTTTTGTAGTGATTTACATTCCTATCTTGAATATTATCTATTTTGGACTTCTTTATATATCTATTATTATTCATCTTTTTGTCTATCTGCCCCTCTATAATGCTGTCTCTATATCATCTCTCTAGCTATCTGTCCATCTATCGTTATCTATCATTTATCTATATGACTATCATTATCTAGCTATCCATTTATCATTATCCATCTTTCATTATCTGTCATTATCTATCTATCCATCTAACATTTTCTATCTTTCTATCTGTCCTATCATTATCTATATTTCTACCTGTACATCTATTATTATCTCTCAATCTGTCTACTTTCTATTTACCTCTGTCTCTCATTATCTATTCATATTCATATCTACCTAATATATATCATATATGTATGTATGTATTGTACATATATAGCCACAAGGCAAAACAAGTCTACAATAAAGTGATAATACAAGATAAGAATGTAATTCATTGCATATATATATATCAATATTTATTTGTTAAATACAATACTCCATGCCAGACAGTGTATTTGATGCTTGAGAATACAAAGACAAAAAGTAAACAATCCACATCCCTAGTGATTACTTGAAAAACTGACATTGATCATGGCAGCATCTCAGATTAGGAGTTCCAAATTCCAAGACTGATGGAAGAGAGGTGTAAGGAAAACCCACTTGGAATCCCATGGCATGAAAGAGCATGGCTTTAAAGTATAAAATAGTTTCAAACAATTTCTGTTATGCCTTCATGGCATGGTACAATGTGTTCAATCTGGGATGCAACAACAAAGCTTCAGTCTTGGTTCCCAGTTTTTTTTTGTCTTAAACTGCTATGCTTATGACTATATATTTTATTGATACATCATACAAAAACCCAAAGTACTCAAAATGGAATCCTTTCAATGAATAATTGTTTTCAGTCTTACATTTTAGTAGTTTAGTGTTTCCTAAACAATGGAATAAGAAAGAGCTGACCATCTATCTCAGTAGGCACTCACATTGTCCATTATTTTCCCTGAGTTTTGTCATGTTGTCAATCTGCCACATTTTTCTAGTTTGTGTATATTCTTTTGCTTCTCCATCATTTATATATGCTTTGCCATTAAATTTTTTTTCATTCCTTTGTGATTCACTCATTTTCTACAACATTCATTCAACACAATACTTGTTCTTGAATCATTGAGAACCTGCTCCTCCTGTCCTCCCAACCCCCAAAGCTTTTGATTGACCAGAAGAACAGACTCTTGGTGGGGCTTTGACTTTGGTTCCTGCCCTTACTCTGCCCCTCACTGAAGTGTAGAGCCCTGGGAAGCATTGGACGCTCTTATCTTCACTATGGCTGAAGGGTGATAGGAGGCGCCTTTTCTATCAGGCAAGGGAGAAACCAGTAGGAAGCCTTCTCTCCCTTCCTCTTTTGTTTTTTTCTCTCCCTCCTTCTGCTGGAAAGTTGGAAAGTTAGCTTAACATGCCTGGGCACGATGTGCTAGACCCAGGACAGGTATGAATCTGTCTATTGTCATCTTTCCGGCAACGATTGTGCATGTTTTACTTTGAAGATCATTGTTGTGAAACTCTTCTGAACGCAGAGGAATTACTTTATATTTGCTGATGGATGCCGCATCTAAATGGCACTGAAAAACCAGACTGTGTCTAGAGAAAAGCCAGCTGGATGCTGAAGGCCTTTCAATGCATGCCATGTAATGACTGGCTGAAGGAACTAGGTGTGGAGAAGTGAAGACTCGGGCAGCACACTCACCATCTTCAAGTATTTGGAGGTTTTATTTGAAAGGAGGTTTAGACTTGTTGTTCTTGGGCCAATGGAACAGATCTAGGAACAAGGGGGAAAGTCTGAAAGAGTCATGTATGAAAGAGACAATATAAGGGGAAAATTCTTAATGACAAAAACTTTCCATTAAAAGAGCAGTCTGTTTGTGTAATGTGTTTTCTCTCACTAGAGGTCCTGAAGCAAAACCTAGATGACCATGCGTTGGAAGGGATTTTGTTTAGGTTACAGGTTTGAGTCAAAGGACCTTGCAATACTTTCCAACTCAAGTTTGTGATTCTGGTAAAACTCTTCCACTGATTGCAATGTCGTTAGAGCATTCAGGCTACTTCTTAATGGGGGTATTATTGGAAGTAGTTAGCCATCATGGATAAGTGGAACCCCTCTTTGGCTTCGACTTCAATTCCTATGTCAGTTTCTATCAGCTATCATGGCTTTGGTGAAATATAGCTTTGGTGTTTCTAAAGTGTTAAAAAAATGGTGAAAATTACTTTTAATGGGATATTTTTAAAAATATTTTTTCTCTTAAAAGGATTTGCTAATGGTTGGGTTTATTTTTGGTTTTTAAACACACTAATGTCCTATTCTGTATATATACAATTGAATATACAATTCAATTTCCCTTGGAATGTTAAAGCAAATGACGACTAGTGGTCAGGGAAATAATATTTAAGCTGCTTTGGAAACCTAATGGATGGGCTGCCTTGTTGATTACATCCCAATTTTTTGTTGTAGCACAATTTAGTTATTTGATGGCAATTAGCATTGAAGACTATTAGCATTTGATAAGCTATTAGCATAATTTAACATGAACATCTGGATCCTCATTCTAGTTTTGTCATTAGCTATCTTAGACAAAATTTACCTCTCTGAGACTATTTCTAGAATGAAAGAATTGGCTCTCTAAATATCTTCTGTCTCTGAAATTCTCTGACTTATTACCAAAAAGCATTTAATTAGCTTCATTTGGAGGTTAGTGGTGGTGGATATTAGGTATGCATTAGGTATGGTGGATATAGGTATGTTTCTGGTATGCATTCAGAGTTAGCAGTTTAATAGAATTTAGGCTATGTGCACAACAGTCAAAAACAAGTACTCTGAAGTTGTGGCAGCTTCTAACATGCCTTAGTATGAACTTGGTTGAATTAACTTGGATTTTATGAGAAAAGGAAAAATAAAGTTTTTTTTTTTTATATAAAGATGTCTTTTTTTAAAAATTATGTACTTTTTCAACAAGCACCCACCTTTTCCTCCTCCCATATCTCTTCCCTTTCCACCATTAAAAAAGAAAGAAAAATAACACCCCTTGAACAAATATTTATAGTCAAGCAAGACAAATTCCCTCATTGGCCATGTCCAAATATGAGAAAGGCGAAGTGGCTTCTAGGGTCTCAGTGAGTACAACATAGAACTGAGGCTGGAATTCAGTTGTTAGGTTTTTAAAAAAATTTCCAACCCAGGGCTATACCCCACTTTACTCCCCAAGAACCCAGCACTGCCTCCTTCATGAAGAAATAGTTTGATTGAAAAGAATCTGAACCCATTTGGGGTAATAAAGCACCTTATTGAAACTAAGTTACAACATCTTTCACTTTCTAAAGCTCTTGATCTGTTTACAGTTTTTATAGTAATTCCATTTGAATGTTCGCTTTGTCAGAGGCCATCCCCTTCTGAGATGATTATGTAGTAATTATGGCAATCCTGGCTTAAATAAATACATTAAAAGAATACATATAGCTCTTCTAATTTGTCTATGATGTCACTTTTTGTGTTATATTGGTATATACGGTGTGAATTGCTAGTCTAGATTTTGTTTCTGACAGACTACTTTCCAGTTTTCACAAAAGATTTTTTGTTGAATTTTAGGTATATCTCCATAACTCAAAAATTACTGCTGTTGAATTTTACTGAATTGAGTATTTATTGAGTATTATTGAAATATTTAACGGGAAAATAAGGATTTTTTTTTAAAGTGTTACACTCCAGGGAAACTCAACTTGAAAAGTAGGAAGATGAATGCCAAATTCTTTCAGCTGCCTACCTCAGTGATTGATTAGTCCCTAAACTATGAGAGCTCTAGGACATTTTGTTGACACTGATTATTACTGGAGTAGGCAGGACTGGAATCCAGCTATGGGTGCTTGTGACTCAGGGTCAGGCACTTAGTAAGTGCTTATTAAAGATTTATTGATCGATGAAAGTAGGAGTTTGTGGAAGGCAGAAAAAGAAAGAGGAGAGAAGGATAGCTCAGTAAATGTAATGTGGAAGTTTTTTAGTTGTGGACATGTGAGCGAACTGAGAGAAGCTTCCAGCTTTGGTACTCCTTGTTTCCTCTGTGCATACCTTTAGGAATTCTGCCTTGGTGCCTCTCCCAGAACAGGTATAGGCTTTACTAAGAGTAATCTTTCTTTATCTGTTTTTTTCCCTTGATTTTAAGGCTCCAGTTAAAAACAAATTAATTGGAATAGATGATTAGAACAGAAGAGTTTGTATCTTTTGTTCATCTTCTTGGCTCTCAAATTTTCTAGATGAGGAAACTGAGTGAACAATCCAAGTCAATGGCAACCTTGAGACCTGAACTCGTCACACTGCTTTCCACTAAAGCCCCTTAACAGAAAAAGGGCATGATTACAAATAATTTTGAAGTATGGTTGAACTGTCTTCAAAAAGATGCCTGACAACTTATTTGACATCTTGAAAGGTAATCTAAACTTTTTTTTTTTCAAAGCAATCAGGGTTAAGGGACTTGCTCAGAGTCACACAGCCACTAAGTGTCTGAGGCTAGATTTGAATTCACGATCTCCTGATTTCAGGGTTGGTCCTCTATCCACCGCACCACCTAGCCATCCCTAGGTGAGCTAAACTATTGCTTCTTTCTAGATTCAGTTAAAGTGAGTATAGATTCTAGGAAGTGAATGGGAAATAATAGCCCTCAATCTCTGAAAATTTTGCAGAGTAGCAATAATTTCTTTGTGGAAGCAATTCATTTTTTCTTGATTCTTTTCACCAGAATATTTAATATTCTGAGTGTCTAAATGAAAATCTGGTTAAAATAGCAGCCATTTATCTTCTGAATGACCTTGAGCAAATCATCTCCTTTCTCTGAGACATTCTGTGAAATAAAGGTGGTGAGGTACCTCCCCACTCTAACATTCTTTGATTTGTTTTTTGGTTTTTTTCCGGATGAGCTTTCTCCAGGGAAATATCAATCTACAAGCGAAACTTCATGATGTGAAATTTTCTGATGAGCAGATTGAGTCAGAAAAACCTGGGTTCAAGTCTTGCCTCTAAAACATACTGGTGGTATATATAACACTGGGCAAGTCACTCACCCAGTGCCCCAGGCGACTCTTTAAAGTAAAGCATTTATTAAGGACTTACTGTATGTCAAGTACTGTGTGTATGAATACAAAAATAAGAAATTTCTTGTCCCTAGGTTGCTTATATACATTTGATGGTGGAAAAAATACATATAGGGAATAGTATTTAGAAAGGGAGTTATTGTCTGGCAGTCACAAACATGCCAAGTGGAACATAGGGCAATCCATTAATGCACCATTTCCCTAGGTAATGATAGTGGTGATTTGATTATACTTCCCAAAGCTAGATGTGGAGATGGCTGGATAACAGCTAAAGTGAACATGAGGAGGCATGGTCTTAGCTCTTCCCAGGCTTCCTTTGCCTCTGGTGCTCTCGTTTGGAGGGGAGAGCAATGCTAGATGAAATTCCTCATTGGGAGCTCCCCCTACCTGAGAAGTCACAGGCTCAGTCAAAACAATGATGAATATAGAGATGAGAAGAATTCTTCCTTCCTTCTTTCAATCCTAATTTGAAGATGAATTTCTGGTGGCAACAATGGAATGCACACACACACACAAACATAACAAAGGTTTTTACTGCATCATTTCTATGGTTTTCATTTACTCAATGAAGTCATTGCTACATAAAGAGTCTTTTGGAAAGAGATAGAGTCATGGAGTCAAAATTTTATGGCAGTCCTTACTTCTGGAAAGCATGCAAAAGAAAAGAGAATGGTGGGGTTTTCACCCTTCTCTTTCCCCTCTGCTTCCAAAGATTAATCTTTATGCTTCAGTTTGGAAATTGTCCACAGCTTAGGGTTTCCAAAAGCCCCATGTGATCCTTCAGATTTACAAGAGAAATATAACAATATAGGTTGTAAAAGGATTTTGTCTTCCCACACTCTCTGACATATAGATTTAGTGGCCAGCTCAAATAAACATGCGAATCATCAAATCTGAACTGTGTAAACATGCTCAGGGTGCTGGCTGACTGGAGACACCTTTCTTCTTTCTCTCTAGCAATCCTATCACACACAGCAGGAAAATCGTCATTTTGTCTGGCCATCCCAGCAGAATTACCACCTAAACCCCAAACAACAGAATCAATTTAATAAACTCATATTTCAGAAAAGAATGAAATCTTGCCACTATCCCTTTGCTGTGAGCATTGATTCAGAACCAACATATTTCTAGAAAAGAGAAGAAACCACTTGTTCAAAGCAGTAACAAAGCCGCATTTTTCAGTCTCCACAACAGCTAACTCCCACCTCTAAGCTGGGAAAGTGATGAGCTTTGATTTAATTAAAGTAGAATGTTTTACTTGCATATGTCTATATCTATATCTACCTATCTATCTGTACATATATATATCATCCCTTAATAATGATAGCTAGGTGAAACAGGTGATAGACAGTGAGATCTGGAATCAGGAAGACTCTTCTTCCTGAGTTCAAATCCTGCCTCAGACACTTCCTAGCTGTGTGACCCTGGCCAAATCACTTAACCCTGTTTGCCTAAGTTTCTTCATCTGTGAAGTGAGCTGGAGAAGGAAATGGCAAACCACTCCATAATCTTTGCCAAGAAAACCCCAAATGGGATAACAGAGAACCAGATTTGATTGAACAATAATAAAGAATTTCTATAGCTCTTTAAGGTTAAAATGTATTACAAATTTTACCTAATTTTATCCTCATAAGCCTGGGAGGTAGGTGTTATTATTACCCCATTATATAAAATGACAAAGTTGAGACAGAGAGAGGTGAACTACCCAGAGTCAAACAGTTAGTAAGTGCCTGAGATAGGATTTGAATTCATCTGTAAAATATGGATAACGATAGCATCCACCTCCCAGAATTCTTTTTCACATAAAATGGGATAATATTTATGAAGCACTTTGCAAGTTTAAAATTCTCTACCAACGAGAGGTATTGGAAGGACATGGTGTGTGATGGTCCTAGAGTCACTGAAGTTTGTGTTTGATAATGAAAAGCAAAATAATCACATAAATACATCTCTTCCATCTCATCTTTTTATAATGTAAGTCATTGGGGTTTAAAGAACTTCCACCACATCCAGAAACTGTTAGAATTAGAAGGATCCCTAACGCTAACTGGAATAACAATCATGAAAAAAGTAACCCACTGGGATGTTCATATCAAATTAGCTATTATTTGTACCAGGAAAAAAAAAAGTAGAGGGAGTGGGAGTTGGTGCAATGAAAGGAGTACTGGCTCTAGAGTCAGAGGACGTGGGTTCAAATCTTACTTCTGATGCTTATGTCCTATGTGACCTTCGTCAATTCACAACCTTCCTGGGTCTCAGTTTCTCCCTCTGTAACAGGAAGGAGTTAGGTTAGATAGCTTCTGAGGTCTCTTCCAGCTCTAGATTTATAAGCCTAAGAGCAGTACCTTGTGTGAATACAATATCTTTCTCCTGGGAGTAAATTTTAATACTTCAGTCTCACAACATAGACTTAAATACAATAGCCCAATTATGGGCCTAAAAGATCTGTGCAACCCTCCTTTTGTTTCTCCAGGAATGGTGATAGAAAGGAGGGCAGAGGGTGCTAAGAGCCACCTAGTTCTTAAAAATTCTATAAACATGATTTTAAATGCTAGCTTTCTCAACATGTGTCTTTGTCAAATAATCAACCAGTGGTCACATTCCTGGAGGAACTGAACCACACCAAGCATTCTCCTGGAAGAATCTAATGAAAAGAATTGGCAAAGTTGGTTTCTTTATGGCTCCAAAGGCAACGAGAACTCTTGCATGAGACTTAATCATCTTTCCATGTAGCATTCATGAAAGGTCAAAAACAAACAAACAAGACATGGGAAAGATAATTTCAGCTGATGTGCTAACATCTATGTCAGAGAATGAAGGGGAGAAAGTCTTTGAAAACTTCTCCAAGATTTCCAAAACAAGTATACCTTGGTATTCAATGATGTCATTGGGAAAATAAGCAGAATGGGAGACACTGTTTTTGCCTGTCATTTTATTCCCAAGACTCAGTACAGCGCTTGACAACATAGTGAGTGCTCAGTAAATACTTGTTAGCTGACTGATAGCAAAACTATTTTGAATAATATGGTCCTCAAATAGATGAAAGGCTACTAACAAATGTTCCATCTATATATCACGAATGCTTTCTGTAAGAGAGAGTCACAAGACAGTAGGTACCAAACATAACCGAAAAAGAAAAAAGAAATTGACTATAGCTTAAGGGACAGGAAATGACTGGTTGCAGATGTGACAGTCACAGTTTCAGCTGTCTGCGTGTAGTCAAATAATTACTAGTTACAGCAGAGGTCAAAGGAAATACCAAATTAAAAGAAAGGATAAAGATGAGAGGACATACTAGGTGTGATTGCAGTAGCTCCATCCCTACCTGTTTAAACAAGCCAATAATTCTGAAAAAATGGAAGGAGGGGAAGAAGACTTTTTTTTCCTTTTTGCAATTCTTAGAAAAGCCTGATTTATGTAAAAGAACCTTCATGACCAAGCCAGGGGAGGGAAAACCACGCTGACAGCAAGTTTGGGCAGGCATTTCAGATGTTCTGTGATCTGAGACCAAAATTACTTGGAAAAAACTATGTCAAGGTGGATTGCGTTGGAGAAATTGCTTAGTGTTTTGAGGGATCTTGACTTGTTCATTGCTGCAACGATCCGTCTTTTTAATGTCAATATTCTCCCCAATGATTTCGTGTCGGACAATCGTGAAATATTATGATTCTGGAAGAACCAAAATTGTAAGTCAGACAAAGGAAAATAAAAAGACCTTTGGCCAGTGTGAGTAGAGTGGGGCACATAACAACAACAGCCTTGGTGTTACATACAATTATTCTGTCTTCTAATCTGGTCCTATGCATATACTATGCTATATATTTGTACAAATGATGTATATAAATGCATATAGATATAATGCATATATATGTATGCACACATACATATATGGTGTGCCAGGCACTGGGCAAAGTACTCTTCTTTTAAACAAACAATATCTCATTTTACCCTCATAACAACCCCAGGAGGTAGATGCTATTATTATCTCCTTTTACAGTTGAAGAAACCGAGAAAGACAGGTGAAGTGACTTGCCCAGGGCCACACAGCTAGGAAGTATCTGAGTTCAGATCTGAAGTCAAGTTTTACTGACTCTAGAAAAGAACTCTATCTACTCTATGACTTTGCTATCACAAATGGTGGTTCATAATAGAAAAAAAAATGCCCTAAATGATGTGACCAAGGACTTATATGGCATGGGAAAAAGTTGGGCAACTTATTTATTAGTAGGCAGTATAAAAGTTACATGGGAAACTCTAAAGTAATATAAGGAGAGGAAAGATTTCCAGCACATTGGGTAGGCTTCTCTATGGATTTATAGAATGATAGCAAGAAACATCATTTCATTGAGCATTTGGTCATCTCCATTTGTTTTAAAGAAATAGACCACCATAAAGATAATGGCAGCCAATGTGTCATTATTACAGAGGAAGAAAAATTTTACCAAGAACTTGATAAGATTCCCCCCACTTAGAATTAAGTCAATATGTGCTTTCATATTCAGTGACCTCAATGTAAAAGTTGGCATGAAGGAGGATGGTGAAAATCATAGTTCAGGAGTGAGAAATAAAAGAGACCAAAGGCTTCAAGACTATGTAGAACCCTCACTTACATATCATGAATATTTTCTGCATGAGGGGATTTGGAAGGCACTAATTTTTGTAAGCACAGAATAATGGTACCAAAAATGAAATTGAATATATTGCATTAATGAACTAGTTAAAGACATGAAGGGAATAACAGTGATAATTCATATGAAATTAATTTCTGTATGTAGTCAGAACATTGACTTGTTTGAACAAAGATCAAAATTATTGCCAAATTAGAAGAATAAAAATGAGAAAACATGGCAAACAATTCTAGCCTGTCCTATTAAAAAAACTATTATTGCTTTCTGAATCATCTTTTTCTGTAGTAATAAGTCATGTTTTCTCCCAAGAATTTGCTATCCTTCCCTCTTTCAGATATCTTTAAAATCAATGCATGAATATCCTTAAAAATATCCTTAAAATCTCTTCCCACACGGACTCCCATGTGTATATCCTAGTTCTAGTCTAGTTGCTTTTCTCATTTGCATCTTTCTTAAAACCTCTTATACTTCTTTATCCTGCACCTTGGGGTATGTGGTGCTCTAGACCGAATTTAATGGTTCTGTTGTCATTCCTACTTATTATTTTATCCGGTTTTATTTTTGTTCTGTTGCTATTGATAGAGCTCTGGTTCAGTTCATCTTGACAGGCCTTTCGGTTTGTCATCTATTTATTGTTCTTATACTTAAATTCTGTGGGGATGATCTGGTTTAATTGTTTCTGTTCAAGGTTTTTATGAAGTAGGCTTCCCTCCCCAACTTTCTGCTTCTCACTTTTTTGAGCCATACTATTTATAATTATTAACCAATTAGTTCATATTCTACATAAGTTTTGCCTTTAGTTACCATATTAAGTATATAATATGTTTTGGAAGCTGTCTATTCAAAATTATTTAAATAAATTGTTTTATGTTGGAAGCATAGTGGACAGAAACGGGAAATTTCAGAAGGAAGGTTTTTGGGGAAAAGATGCGGCATGTTGAATTTGAGAAGCTTATGGGATATCTTATAAAAAATGTCCAATAGGCAGTTCATGATATGCAACTGTGACTTAGGAGAGAGATCAAAGCTAGTTGTATTATAGATCTATAAAATATCTGCACAGAGATAATAATTGAATGCATGGCACCTAATAAGTTCAGTAAGAAAGAATATATAGAGAGAAAAAGCTCAGGACAGAGTCTTGTGGTACATCTATGGTTAAGGGGTGAATGATGGCCCAGCAAAGGATGTTGAGGAAGAATGGCCAGATGGGTAGCAAGAAAACAATGAGAGAGAAATATATTGAAAGTTTAGAGTGAAGATCAGGTGTCATTTGCAACACAGAAGACAGGAAGAATGTATAGGCATGGGACAAGAGCTGTGATTTAATTGGTACCCAGGGATCTCCTGGATGAGGAAATTGCTATTATCAGTACAGGCTGAAGCTTTCTCTTCAATTTACAATCTTAAAGAATTGCCTACAGCACTAAGAAACACTGTGACTTGCATGGGGTCACATAACCAGGATGTGTGAAAAACATGACTTAAACTGATATTTTTTCCTGGCTTCAAGGCCAGTTCTCTTTTCACATACTAATTTTCCTCTCAAACGAAGGTTGAGACTTGAGGAAAAGACCTTAGGATTTGTCAAGTAGGAAATCACTGATTAGTAAGCAACTTAGTAAGCAACAATTTCTATTAAGCAATGAAACTGGGAACAAGGTACAGGGGACTGAAAAGTGAATGAGAACAGAAGAAGTAGAAATAGGTGTGTGTGTGTGTGTGTGTGTGTGCCTGTGTGTGTGTCTATGTGTGTGTGTATCTGTATGTGTCTGTGTGTGTGTGTCTATGTGTATGTGTGTGTGTCTATGTGTGTATCTGTGTGTGTGTGCGCATGCGTGCGTGCGTGCGTGCGTGCGTGCGTGCGTGTGTGTGTGTGTGTGTTACTGAAATCTTTATTTTTCTTAGGGACCACACCTAAAACCCAAATCCCTCTGACTCATTGATTGGCCAACAATAGGTCCCAGGTCCAGCCCCACTTGGTCATTGTTCGGGCCCTGATTGACTCAGAGTAAATGCAAATAGCACTTGTTTCTGTTTTGGCCAGAAGCTCTGGAGAGTATTCCCTGTTCAGATTGACACTTTTTTTTTTTGACAGGGAAAGAGTCCATTCTCTGCCTCATTTCTTGCCTAGCCTTAATCACTGAATGGGCATTTATCTCAGTCAAACTGAGACCTGTTAAAGACCTTAGCTTTAAAAAGTCAAGATCTCTCACTGCATCTAGGACCATGTCTCACCACTGGATCCAGATGGCTCTGGAGGGGAGAGTGAAGCTGCTGACTTCGCACAGGCCTCCCTCACTTAAATCCAATTCACTTGCAAGTCTTGGCATCATCTTCCTGATGTCATGGTCCTCCTCAAGAACCAAGGACAAACCACGTGATCTTCTTTCTAATCCAAAAGTATCGTATTTGCCCATTTCCGAGCATAGAAACAAACCTGAGGACAATCTGTGCTCAGGTAGCTTAATGTTTTCCCCTAGAGGTTCAGCTCAGTTTCCACCTTTATTTGTGAAGCCTTCCCTGATCCTCCAGTTTTTAATGTGTCATCTCCCCTTAAATTATCTCTGATTCATTTGCTTATGTAACATCTTCTCCCCTTCTCCTCCTAGAATGTAGGGTCTTTCATGGGCAGGAACCATTTTGTTTTTGTCTTTGTGTCTCTATTGGCTGGCTAGCAGAGTTCTTTGTGCAAAGTAAAAGTTTTGCAAATGCTTCACTTGAATATGTATTTGTTAAGATCCTTCTATTTTAATCTGAAAATGCTAGTAGATTATCATAGAAGTGCTATTGAGTTAAGAAGAAAAAAGATCACTTTGTCTGGATGGAGTCAGGGAAGTTTTAAGTATGATTCTTAAGGTTGTTGTCATGGAGGACAAACTACACTGAATAGGTGAGTTAGTTGCCCTATCAAGACCAGTTTCCTCTCCGCCAAATGAGAGAGTGGGACTCCATGATGCCTAAGATTCCTGCCATTTTTGACATATCATATCTATGTTTTCTCCCACGATCATTGCATGTTATCCTTTAACAGATGGATCAAGTATCAATGAAGAAAAGCTCTTTATGTCTCAGGCACTATGCTAATCATTGGTGTTATAAAGGAAAAACAAAAACAGTCCCTACTCTCAAAATGCTTACATTCTGATGGAAATGACAGTGTGTAAATAAGTAGATACATACAAGGTATGTAGAGAGTCCAAGACAAATAACCTTAGAGGAGAATCTATAAAGGTTGGGCCATGTTTGGACTGCATCTTGTAGAAAGCCATGAAATTAATAATGATAATAATGCCAATTTTAAGGTTTATAAAGTGCTTTAGATTCGTTATTTCATTTGATAGCATCTCAAGCTGGGTCTTACCCAGTATACTAATCATTTTACCTAGGAGAAGACAGTCTTCCACGAGGGCAGGGAAAGAGTTAACAATGATATGAATAAAAAATGAGGGGCTAAGAAATATGAGACTTTTGGGGAGGGAAAAGGAATGAGCAATTTTATAGTACCTACTATGTGCCAGGTACTGTGCTAAGTACTTTGTAAATATTATCTGTTTTGATCCATATAACAACCCTGAAAGATAGATGCTATTATTACTCCTTTTACAGTTGAGGAAACTGAGACAGAAAGAGATTAAATGATTTGCCCAGGAATATACAGGTCGTAAGTGTCTGAGGCTGAATACGAACTCAGGTCTTCCCAACTCCATGCTCAGAGATCTCTCCACAGCTGCCTCTGAGAAGCTGAAGGAATGGTAATATAATCACTGGACCATAGATCTAGAGCTGAAAGGGGCCAATGTGGAGGAAGAAACTGTACTGGTATCCCAAGCAGTGCCTGACACATAATAGGTGTTTAAAAATGCTTATTCACTTACTGACTCACATAGCCATTGCTGTTATGATGACAACTCCACAACTCCACAACTCTGATTTTTGACCTAGGAATCTCCCTCCTCCTCAACTATTGGTCTAGAAGTGAAATTCCCTTTTCTATCTCCCTGAGGCATTGATTTGAGAGATTATAATGAAAGACTTGAGGCAGAGAACTCTGAGACTCTGCTACTGGAATGAAGAAAAGCCGTTGGGCATGCACGTGCTAATTGGAGTACTATCTGTGCCCTGAGATACTGGTGTATTTATTTATCACAAGGAATTTTTAAAAACATTAACTAACCCACCCACACCCCACTTCAGCAAGGAACTTATTTTCCTGCTGCGTATATTAAGACACCAAGGGAAACATCTTTTACCAGGTCAAAGGGACTCCTCAGAAAAGCACTAGAATTAAGTCTTAGGAATCCATAGCCTCAGCCCTCAGTCCCCATGCCTTTGCAGACATCTAGCTGTTGTAAACCAAAATAAAATTTTATAAATTCTTTTTGTACTCCTTGAGCCTCAAAACAATAACTCGATTTTCCTTCTTATAGTCATAAGTTTTTCTGGTACTCTCCACATTTCTATTTTGCCTGTGAACACTATTCTATTATCTATGAACATTGTTCTATTATTTTATTACTTTTATATGCCTAAATTCCAGGGGGGGTGGGAGATGTGATGCCTTGGGGTATGTGCATTCTATCTATCTATCTATCTATCTATCTATCTATCTATCTATCTATCTATCTATCTATCTATCATCTATCTATTTCTCTATCTATTGTTTCTTTATCTAGACCACATCTCACTATTTTACCCAAGTTGGAAGTATAGAGACTACCCATAGGCACTTTGATTTTCTGACCTGGGACAATTTGCCCTTTCTTAGGAAACCTGTTGATAACCCTTTTGCCCAAGGATTCAGAATATTAAAGCTGAACTTAGTGTGAACACTTGATTAGCCTAGCCAGTACTGTAGCTCAGAGCTTCAGAGCTTAAGAAATCCACCACCCTCAGCAGATATTAGAGAAGTGGTCACTATACTCTGCTTGAAAATGTTTTAGAGGCTCTGTTGGATATAGCAATTTATTTAAAACACCTGTATATTTCTTCTTGAATGAAGGCCTCACACTTTTTGATCCCCTCATGAATAACACAGGTCTTCATTTGTTGTTGAGTCATTTTCAGTCACATCCAACTCTTTGTGAACCCCTTTGGAGTTTTCTTAGGAAAGATATTGGAGTGGTTTGCTATTTTCTTCTCCAGCTCATTTTACAGATGAAAAAACTGAGGCAAACTTGCCCAAGGTCAGATAACAAGTAAGCGTCTGAGGCAGGACTTGAACTCGGGAAGATGAGTCTTTCTAACTCCTTGCCTGGCACTGTATCCACTGTGACACATAGCTGGTCTTTATAGGAACCACCTATTTCTTCTACGATACAATACAATTTCTTCTCCATTTTATTTCTGTTGATATTTATACGGGCTTTATGAATTGTAAAACAATTCACATGAATTCTCTCATTTTAACATCACCACAATAACCCTATGAGGCAGATGTTACAAGAATTATTACCCCTGTTTTACATATGGGAAAGCTCAAATTCTGACCCATAAGGTCAGTGACTCCAATAGTAACGTGGTTAGTAGCATCAATATTTAAGCCCAAACATTCCTGATTGCTGGCCCACTGCTCTATCCACAAACCTTCTAGAGAACACAAGAGCTGCACCAGAAAGGTGTTTTCCCTATGTGGTAGAGTTAAGTTCCAATGGCAACTCTAGGTGACCTCTGGGCAGCATGGGAATTTTCTGCATTTGATTTGCCTAATGGTAAGGGCTGTGCAGCTTCATTCCCCAGCTTACCTAGACTCTGTGATAAAATCTTTTAATAAACACTTCCCCTAGGTTTGCTATCTCCCATGTCACTGGATGATTGATTAATAATTTCCAGAAATATGAACAATTTACAATCATCCTAAACCCTCAGGCTTGGATTTGTGTAGAAGTCAGTGAACTTCTCTGAAAAATTTGCTGAACACCTGGCTAAAATAGATATGCTACCTCTGCAAGAATTCTTCCTGGTCCTTAGACCATGATAGCAACTCTCATCAGGATTTGGGAACATAACGTCTCATTTGAATCTCTTCATTGTGGGCTTTACCTTTTAATGAACTTTTAAGCTTTCGATGTGCAAAAACATAATTTTTGTTTAACTTTGATAGTGGCTTGGTTGTAAGCAGAGTATAGAACACACCACAAACAGCAACAAACCCAAAATCTAAACTCATATGCAATAGGTTCAGTCTTGGGGGATTCACACTATGTAATTATATGGTCTAAGTTCCCATCTGGGGATTCCCTTGATAACATAAGATTTGGGTTTGTATCTAGGTCTCCCCCTTTCTCCCAGAAAGGAAAGATGTATCACGAGGCCAACAGGAAACCAACTCTCAAACAGTCTTTATTTAATATTTTTATTTAGTATGACAGAATCCCAGTAACCCTGCACCTGAGCCCACATACAGCCAAGACACTTCTATAAGCTGTTGTCTTCTCTAGGGACCCCTATATTGCTCTAGATTTATAATATTGTCTTAGGTTGTTCCTGCCAGGTCACACAAGAGTTTCCTCTTCTTGTCAAGAAAACCTCCCACTTGGTGAACTCCACCCTCCTTGGAGACTTACACAATCTCTTTGACTTATAGTACTGCCCTGAGTGATTTTTGTTGCTCAGTTTCAGTCATATCTGAATCTTTGTGACTCCATTTGGGATTTTCTTGATAAAGATGTTGGAGTGGTATGCCATTTCTTTCTCCAGTTCACTTTATAGATGAGGAAATTGAGGCAAATAGGGTTAAGTGACTTGCTCAGGGTCACACATTTAGGAGGTGTCTGAGTTCAGAGGTGTCTAAGTTCAGATTTGAATTGTATCCCTGACTCCATGCCCAGTTCCTCTATCTACTGTTTCACCTACCTGCCTATTATAGAATGCAATCACAGAACTCTAGATCTGGAAGAGATCTCAGTGGCCATCAAGCATGACTTATACCTGAAAAAGAATCCCCTCTATACTATACTTAAGTGATCATCTAATATTTGTTTGAAGATTTGTAAATGAAGAGAAGTTCCCAGCTTTCCCAGGTAGTTCATTTAACTTGAGGATTGTTTTGTTTGTTAGAAAGTTTTTCCTTATATCAAGCCTAAATTTGCCTCTTTCCCACTTTCACCATTTTTTCAAGTTCTGGCCTCTGGGGCCAAACAGAATAAATTGAATCATGTCCCATCAAGCTTCACTTCCTCAGGCTAGGTATACTTAGTTCTCTAACAAATCCCTACATGGCATAAACCCAAGGCTTTTCACCAGCTTGATTGTCTTCCTCTGGTTTCTCTCCAGCTTATTAATTTCTTTCCTAAAATATAGCATCCAGAACCTAGCACAATACTACAGATGTAGTTGGACCAGAGCAAAGTATAGTAGGGATATCTGTGGAAGTGATGCCTCTTCATGTAACCTAAGATCATATTAATTTTGTTGGCTACTGTTTCACAGTGACACATATTGAACTTTCATTCTACTAAAATTCTCAATTTCCACATCCTCTCTTATCTTTTTCTTGTAAAGTTGATTTTTGGAGCATAAGTATAAAACTTCCTATTTATTATTATTTCAAAAATAAGCTTTTATTAATGACTTCTATATATTACATTATCATAGTTACCCCAAGTTTCTACCCAGTCCCTTCCTAGGGAGCCATCCCACACAACAAACATTTGTTTCTAGATAGAAAAAAAGTCAACATAATTGAACAACACCTTAAAAAAAGTATGAAAACTTGTGAAATGTGTAACACTTTTGGAACTCTCATCTTCATGAAGGGGTGGGTAGGCAGTTTCCTCTCATATTTCTTTATTTGCAAATATATAGCCCTACTTGATCTTTCTAATTTTATTACATTTACTTTTGATTTTTGGTGTATGGCATGTCTTTCTGTACTGTGTTTATTGTTTTCTTGCCTTGGTTCATATAGTTCTTTCCATGTTTCTCTATATTCATCATATATATTATTTCTTATAGCACATTAATATTCCATTACATTAATATACCATAATTTGTTTAGCTATTACCCAGTTGATGGGTTTTGTTTCCATTTCTTCACTATTAAAAAAGTGCTACTATAAATATTTTGGTGTGTATGAGAACTTTCTTCTTATTAATAACTTCTTTGGGGTACAACTCCCATAGTGGGGTCTCTGGTTAAAAGGATATGTACATTTTGGTCATTTTATTTGCATAATTCTAAATGTTTCCAAAATGGTTGTATCATTTCACAGCTCTACCAACAATGCATTGCTGCTCTTATCATTGCACAACCCTTTCAATTTTGAGAATTGACATTTTTGTCATTTTTGCCAATTTCCATGCATGAAATGAAACCACAGTGTTGTTTTCATGTACACTTCTCTTCTTTTTAGTGACTTTGAGTAATCTTTCATATGGTTGTGAATACTTTGTAATGCTTCTTTTGAGAACTGTTTGTCATATACTTTGACCATTTATTTATCTAAGAATAACTATTAGTCATATATATGTATATTGTATATCATTTATACATATATACATACAGACATATATTGTTTATATATCTTGGATACCAAATGTTTATCAGACAAATTTAATATAAAAAATTTTTCGCATTCAGTTACTTCCCTTCTTATCCCAGGTGCATTAATTTTGTCTATGCAGAAGCTTTTCAATTTCATATAATCAAAATTATCTGTTTTACCTTCTGTAATTGCTTCTATCTTTTGTTTGGCTAAGAATACAGCAGATATATATAGCTATGAGAGATGTATGACTTGTTCTAATTTTTTATAGTATGATTACTATTAAGGTTGTGTATCTGTATTTAGAATGTATAAGTAAAGTGTTGGTCAAAGCCTAATTTCTGCCAGACTGCTTTTCAGTCCTCCCAGCAATTTTTATATGGATGTTTTGCTAGGTAATTTATGCTTTAAATTGGCATTTTATTTTCTTCATTCAGAAGTTCTAGGCAATTCTCATGTATTATTTCTTCCATTAGAGAATTAGGATTTTCGCTTTGTCGTGTTTCTCTGGAAGATCTATGATCTTTAGGTTGTCTTTGCATATCCTGACTTTGACATCAGTGTGTTTTGCTTGCATAGTGACCTCATAAAGTATATTTTCTTTTAATGCTAATATTTTTTCTTTTCTTCTAGATTGCCCTTCATTTCTATGTGTTTCCATTCCCACCTTATTGTTCTCTTTGTTTCTTTTGAGAGTCTAGCCATTACGGATTCCAGTTTTTCTATTCTGTGCATTATTTTTGCTTTGCAGGTCATAAATTCTACTCTCATAATTCTCATTTCTTTTTTGAACCACTCAGGAAGAGTGTGTTGTGGTTTTGTATTCTCCTCACATTCCACAGAGTCCTCTGCTCCATCAAGGATTATATGATTTTTCTTTTTTTTTTTTTTTGCAGCATTATTCATAGATGTCTGCACTTATTTACTAGATCTGGAGGTCATATTTTCTTCTGTTTTTAGTGTTTTTCTTCCATGATTTATCTGCTTCTCTTAAGGGTCTTTGAATTTTCTTCTTCCTGAGATCTTTTTTCCTCTTTATTTCTATTGGTCACTTTCTCTCTCCCCTTTGGTGTTTGTTTCCTTGGAGACTGGATCTCTAATCTCATAGCCTCCTCCCACATTGGGCAATTCACAGTTTACCAGCCCAGGTCTCTGCCCCAAGTGTCTTCAGGGTGCCTGAACTGGCTCCAGTTGGACACTAAGTACTTTCTGTCAGGCTTAGTGGTGTGCTGCAGGCTATGACCCTCCCCCAATAAACATAGTGTCCTCTGTCCCTCGTTCTGTTCCTTAGTTCTTTGGACCAGCACCAGCAGTTCCAAGTTTTGCTATACTGGTGCTGTGAGTCTTTTGCTGAAGCACTGGCCATCTGTCATGACCCCCAGCAGGTTTTTTAAGATCTCTATCTGATGTCTATCCAATATTGTGATACTTTGGGCATTTTATATTTTTGAAAATATTTCTCTATTTCTCTAGTGTTGTCAGTTTTGTTAGCTTGTAATAGTGCATAACATCTGTAGCTTTGGTTCTGTCAGTGGGGTAAGCAGGGAAGGGCCCTTCTGAGCTTGGGGTCTCTTAGCCTCAGTTTATAGGTTGTTGCTTTTTAAGCTCTTTAAAATTATTTTAAAATACTTTTTTTAACCTTTTTTTAAAACATGGAATCCTACACCACGGAGATAGCTGCAGTTGTTTTATCTTTGGTGCATAATTTGTCTTTTGATAACTTTGAGAGATTGTGGACATCAGAAAAAAATGCCTAGATTGACATCTTATTGCTCACATCATCTGGAACTCATATTTATTCTTATTAAATTTAATCTCATTCAATTCAGTTCTATGTTCTAACCTACCAAGATTTTTTTCATTCTTGCCATCGTCAAGTATATTAATTATTCTTTCTAGTTTTGTGACATCCTTACATTTTACAAGTTATGCTAGAGACAACTCATACCAGCTCCTAAGAGCCGATTGTTACATTGTCAGTGTGAGCATTTGCACTTTGAAAATCAGCAAACACTACAAATCAGGGATGGATTTATTAACCGTCTAGACTAAAGACTGTGAAGGGAAAAAGTTAAAATTCAAGCTAAGCTTAAAAGTATGTTGCCTACAGTTTTCCCCCTGGAGAGCCAGTTCAAAATTTACCAACATCTTCCTACATCTATGTCTTTATTCAAGTCATTAATAAACTATCAGATAACACAAGATCAAGTGCAGATATCTGGAACATTCACTCCAATTGGTAACCTCCTCCAAAAAGACATTGACAGTTTTAAAATCACCAAATTGGAGAGCTGGAAGGGACTTCGACTGCCATCTAGTCTGACTCTTAAATGAAATGGCTCCTCTGAGCCATTCAACCAATTCCAAATCCATCTGATACTCTTATCTATGCTACATCTGCCATATTCTCCACAAGAATAGGAGAAGGCAGGGCTTTATCAAATCTTTAGCTAATATCTAGCCCCAGTATATGTGGGATATATATATAATATGTATATTTATATACATATATTATGTAATATATGTATATTAATATACATATTATATATATTTGTCCCTAGAAAAATGGAAATAAGGTAAATATTACTTTTTCTTGATGAACCAAGGACAAATCTTTGTGACCATCACTTCATTCCTAACCTTCCTTTTACTAATATATTCTAGAATTTCCCCCCTTCCCAAGAATATATTTCAAATTTACTGATCTATAATATACAAACTCAATTCTCTTTTCCTTTTAAAAGGGATAATATTTGTCCTTCTTTGATCTGATTGCACCTCTCTCCTTCTCCATGGTCTTCCAAAGATTATTTACAAGATTTAAGCAACACATCCACTACTTCTTTCAGGACCAGGTGGTATTATGGGGCAGCTAGGTGGTTCAGTGGATAGAGCACTCCATCAGTGGAGTGCATGAGTTGGGAGGATCTGAGTTCAAATCTCACCTCAGACACTTGACACTCACTAGCTGTGTGACATTGGGAAAGTCACTTAACCCCAATTACCTCATCCTAGTCCATCTCCAGTCATCCTGATGAATATCTGGTCACTGGATTCAGTTGGCTCTAGAGGAGAAGTGAGACTGGTAACCTGCACAGCCCTCCCTCACTCAAAAAATGAAAGTCAAGTTCAAGTCATGTCATTATTTCTCTGATGGCATAGTCTTCTTCAGCAACAAAAGATGAACACACACAGCGGGTATTATAGTTCTCCTGAGCCAGGTGAATGGAACTCATCAAGAGAAGCTTGGTGCTTTCTGATGATGTCTTTATTTGTCTTGGGTACCAACTCCTTAGACATATTTGTTTTGTCTTTTCCAGTCCAAAGATCATTCTACTTGGCAGAGAACACAGAAACAAAAATAAAACATAGCAGCAATGCCTTCTCTATTTCCTTAGTTGTCTATCATCAAAACAACCAGCCAGAATAATGCCCCCATCTTCACTGATTTCTCAGTTTACCTGCCTTTTCCTCAAGATTGCTTAAAGTCAAACGGATATGTCCCTTTACTGGGGGTGATCATTAGCTTTACTTACTGTCCTCAGCTATTCTAATTTTTTTCAGATCTTATATTAGTCTTACAGGACTGTGCCACAGTTTTATGCCACAGTCTTTCTCTTTGACCCACTCCACAGTCTATACCCCACTTTTTAAAGTGCCTTAGTGATAACTTTTATATTTACATCAGTCATTTAATCATTTGGGAAGAAGGAGGCTTGCCTCACTCTAAACTGAATGTTCCTAGTGACAAATAAATGCAATAAATAAAGGCATCTGATAAAGTGACTGCATTTAATAGCATATGCAATACTTTTCTGTAGTATTCTCTGCCTCACTGAAATGTGGAAGGAAGCCTACATACATCTACATCTTTCAAAAATTTATGTTGGCTGGTGAGTCCCTTTGCCTTCCAAATAGTCTCTTTAGGCAACTCCTCCCTTTTCCTCCTCATTGGAATTATTTCTCTCCCTGTCCTCAGAATTTCAGTCTGGATAGCTTTCCTTTCCTTTTATTATACCTTTCTTATAGAATTGTAGTTCATGGGATCCTATGTAACCTTCCTCCAAAACCATTTTACTCTACTTTTCCAAAATCTAGAGCTCATTAGACTATCCCTGTCTTTCCTTACCTCCTTGGTTACAAATGTTTTCCATCCCAGCAAGTAAAATCAGATCCAAAATAGAATTTTCCCTTGTTGCTTCCTCCACCTTCTGGAAGATATATGCCATTGGTACAAGTACACAACAGACTATTTCTTGGTTCTCCCCATACCTGTCTGATTGCTCCTCATTCTCTTTTGCATGGATTATCATCCCTATCTTAACCCCATCTAGCTATATCCCCATGGTTCTATCCTGTGCCTCTTTTCTTTCTTCTTGATACTTTCTCATTGATTTCATCAGTTCCCATTTATTTAAATATCTAGGCAGATGGTTTACAGATTGTTATTTGCAGCCTTTGTCTCTTTTCTGTATTCCAGTTATCACATCACCAATTGTCTGTTGTCTATTTCAAACTAACATCCCGTAAGCATCTCAAATTCACTATGTCGACACAAATTCATTATTGCTCTCCCCCAAGCCATTTGCAAACATCCCTGTTTCTATCAAAAGTATAACCATAGCTCTAGTCACTCAGATTCATAGGCTTGCTGTTAAGTTCCATTCTCCTTCACCCGACACATCCAATTAGTTGTCAGATGTTGTCTCCTTCCACCACATCTCTCACATCCTAGTTCCTTCCCTTTATTCATTCAGAGGCCAGGTCTGTTTGACCATGAGGTGGTATAAGAGATGGAGCACTGGGTGTGCAGTCAGGAAATCTGGGTTCAAATCTGTTCTCTGATACTACTTAGCTAGTGTCATTCTCAGGAGGTCGCTAAACCTCTGTCTGCTTCAGTTTCCTCATATGTAAAATGGGAATAATACTACCTTCTACCTTCCAGGGTTGTGAGAACCAAGTGAGATAATATTTGTCAAGTGCTTAGCACGATGCTTGGCACATAATAAGCACTTAATAAACACTTGTTTCCCTTCTTTTCCACTTTTCTGCCAGCTCTCTACCTATCCAGACACTTTGCTTCTTGAGTCTTTAAAACCAATAATATTTCTCTGTTTGTGAAGCAAATGCTATTGGCAGATCCAAACACAAGTAACTGGCGCTAGAGGACTTTTGGACAGGTCTCCCAAAAGGTGTGTCGACACACACCTGCCATGATTGTGCCAGTTGCTTTATCTTCTGATTCCCTGGCTTGACTTTCCACTCTTTAGTCTGATCTCTCACATATGCTCCCTGAGGAAGAAAAGCAGGCAATAATTCAAAAGGGGGCCCGTGTATGAAAAGAACCTTGACATACCTGTCATCAAGGTATGGGCAAACTTAGCCTGGTAAATAATGAGCTTTATCCCTATGGCAAATCCCCAGTCACAACATCCTGGGTGCTGCCTGAACTTTTTCAATACTAGAACAAATTCTGAAAAAAGTTAAAGTAAATATTGTCCAAATAAGTTAAAGAAGAGCCTAGCAACCAAGCCCAGAGGAAGGCTTAACGAGTTCAGTTATCTCACGAGAGGTCATTGTGTGTGATTCTCACTAAAGATCTTCCCTGAATAAGAAGTGCATACTCGGATGGAAAGTATAAAAATGACTTCTGGAAAGTTGAGGCAGACGGCTAGTGGAGCAATACTGGGGCATAAGTTTCAAGGTCACCCAAGTAGCCTTCTCAGAAGGTCAAAGAATTAAATTTACAGGCAGAGTTCATCCAAACCCTTATGAGGCTCTAAGTGGCACAGTGGCTAGGATGTTGAACTTGGAATCAGGAAGACTTCAATTTAAATCCTGCCACAAACAAGACCCAGTGTGACCCTGGACAAGTTACTTAACATCCTCTAGTCTCATTTCCCTCATTTGTAAAATGATAATAATAGTACCAATATGCATTATTGTGAGGATTAAATGAGAAAACATATTCAAGTTACTTTTGCAAGCCTATCTAAAATCTAAAATTATTCTTATCTTTGTTATTAATTAATAATATTTATTCTCCAGCATAGTACTCTTTCTATAGCACAATGGTGACTTTCAAACATCACTACTCCCTGTGATGCCCCATAATAAGCAATTGGACTGACCTTCATTACACAATCAAACTCTGTGTTGTATGGGTGTAAGAGATATTTTTTTGTCTATTTTAAAAGTGGAAAGAAATAAAGGCTATTTCAGGGTCTTATCACCTCCAAAAACAGCCAAATGCTCAGCAGCCTCTGGATTTGCCTGACTGGCTTTTCTGAGACTGTTTTGACTTTTGTTGGAGACCACTTACCTATAACCTATATCTGATTGATTACCATCTCAGGGAGGGAGGGAAAGATAGAATTTGAAAATCAAAACATTTTGAAAAAAAATGTTATATTTCCTGCAAGAAGAACTCCCCACAAATTCTGGATCACTGCAAGGCGCGCAGAAACACTGTGGAAAAGATTTCCATTCCAGAGAGCCCTGGAAAGCCATCCCCAGGGTCCATCGTGCCCCGGAAAGCGGAGCCCACCCCAGCGCCGCCCTGGCTGGGAGGCCCCAGAGGAGCAGATCCGAGCAGGCTTCAGGGATGGAACCTCCAGTGACTGGGCAGGTCCCTCCACCCACAGACACTACAGGTCAGTGAGAGAGACGTCTGGGCTGGCGGAGAGGGGAGCGGAGTGTCTCCGTGACTCGGGGCCCCTCGGGAGGAAGCGGCGGAGGGAGTGGCAGAGGCAGTGGTAGAGGGAGCGCAGCCCGGGACTCCTCCAACAGCAGGCAGAAGTTCAGATCTCTGCATAAAACCCCAAAGGGAGCTGAGCCTGGGAGCCACCCGCTCCATTACTAAACGTCTCTGCATAAAGCCCCTGAGGGAGCTGAGTCTGGGAGGCGGCCCTGCCCTCACCCCAGCACCAGATAAGCTCACATTGAATAGCAGCTGCGCCTGCCACTGAAAGCCCATTTGAATCTCAGACCCCAAGCACTAGCTGGGTGGATCTAGGCAGGGGTGAACAGGAATCTCAGAAGTCAAGTAACTGGCTGGGAAAATGCCTAGAAAAGGGAAGAAAAATAAGACTATAGAGAACTTCTTTGAGCAGGTGCAAATGTTCCCGCCTTTCAATTCTGATGACGAGGAACTATTCTTGCCATCAGGGAAAGATGTGGGGGTCATGGCCTCTGAATCTCAGACACCCCAGGGGGATGTCCGGTGGGCTCAGGCCTTGGAAGAGCTCAAAAAGGATTTTGAAAAGAAAGTTAGACAGGTGGAGGAAAAACTGGGAAGAGAAATGAGAGGGATGCAAGAAAAGCATGAAAAATGGGTCAATACCTTGGTAAAGGAGACCCAAAAAAATGCTGAAGAAAATAACACTTTGAAAAATAGGCTCACTCAATTGGCAAAAGAGGTTCAAAAAGCCAATGAGGAGACGAATGCTTTCAAAGGCAGAATTAGCCAAATGGAAAAAGAGGTTCAAAAGCTCACTGAAGAAAATAGTTCTCTCAAAATTAGAATGGAACAGATGGAGACTAATGACTTTCTGAGAAACCAAGAAATCACAAAACAAAACCAAAAGAATGAAAAAATGGAAAAGAATATGAAATATCTCATGGGAAAAACAATTGACCTGGAAAATAGAACCAGGAGAGACAATTTAAAAATTATGGGACTACCTGAAAGTCATGATCAAAAAAAGAGCCTAGACATCATCTTCCATGAAATTATCGAGGAAAACTGCCCTGATATTCTACAACCAGAGGGCAAAATAAGTATTGAAAGAATCCATCGATCACCGCCTGAAAGAGATCCAAAAAGAGAAACTCCTAGGAACATTGTGGCCAAATTCCAGAACTCCCAGCTCAAGGAGAAAATCTTGCAAGCAGCTAGAAAGAAACAATTCCAGTATTGTGGAAATAAAATCAGGATAACTCAAGATCTAGCAGCTTCTACATTAAGGGATGAAATGGCATGGAATAGGATATTCCAGAAGTCAAAGGAACTAGGACTCAAACCAAGAGTCACCCACCCAGCAAAACTGAGTATACTACTTCAGGGGAAAATATGGTCTTTCAATGAAACAGAGGACTTTCAAGCATTCTTGATGAAAAGACCAGAGTTGAAAAGAAAATTTGACTTTCAAACACAAGAATGAGAAGAAGCATGAAAAAGTAAACAGGAAAGAAAAGTCATAAGGGACTTACCAAAAGTGAACTGTTTACATTCCTACATGGAAAGACAATATTTGTAACTCTTAAAACTTTTCAGTATCTGGGTAGTTGGTGGGATCACACACACACACATACATGTACACATGTGCATGCGCACACACATACACACATGCACACACATACAGAGACAGAGAGCACAGAGTGAATTGAATAGGATGGGACCATATCTTAAAAGAAATTAAGGTAAATGGTGAGAGAGAAATGTAGGGGGAGGAAAGAGGGTGAAATGGAATGGGGTAAATTATATCTCATTCAAAAGGAAAGCAGGAGACTTTTTAGTGGAGGGAAAAAGAAGAGAGCTGAGAAAAGAAAACAAGAAGTTTACCCTCATCACATTCGACTAAAGGAAGGAATAAAATGCACACTCATTTTGGTATGAAAACCTATCTTACAATACAGGAAAGTGGGGGAGAAGGAGATAAGTAAGGGTGGGGGATGATAGAAGGGAGGGCAATGGGAGGAGGGAGCAATTTGAAATCAACACTCGGGGAGGGACAGGATCAAAAGACAGAATAGAAACAATGGGGGGCAGGATAGGATGGAGGGAAATACAGTTAGTCTTACACAACAGGACTATTATCGAAGTCATTTGCAAAACTACACAGATTTGGCCTATATTGAATTGCCTGCCTTCCCAAAGGGAATGGGTGGGGAGGGAGGGATGGGGAGAATTTGGAACTCAAAATTTTAGGAACAACTGTTTAGTATTGTTGTTGCTACTAGGAAATAAGACATACAGTTAATGGGGAATAGAAAGTCCTCTGGCCCTACAGGACAAAAGAGAAGAAGGGGACAAGAGAAGGGAGGGATGATAGAAGAGAGGGCAGATTGGTGATAGGGAAAATTAGAATGCTCGGTGTATTGGGGTGGGGGGAGGGGATAAAAGGGGAGAAAATTTGGAACCCAAAACTTTGTGAAAATGAATGTAAAAAGTTAAATAAATAAATTTATATTTAAAAAAATGTTAAAAATCATTTTAACATGAAAATGAGGAAAAAATAAAATATTAAATGTAATAAATAAATGATTCTTTTAAAAAATTGATATGCCATATTCTTTACTAGTAGAGATTCCCTGAAAAAGAAGCAAGAAGCTAGTCTAGAGTAGAGATCAATAGAAAAATAAAATAAAATTGTGGAGTTACAAGAGCCACTAAAGACTTCATTTGGGTAAACAAACATTTGAAATGGACCTTGAAGGCTTTCTGAGGTACTTCTTTTGAAATTAATAAATGAAGAGGAAGAAAGGAAAGGGAAGATCCAATTGGGCCAAGCAGTTTTTAAAAAGTTCATTTAGGGTAAAAAAAAAAAGTTGAAAAAGAGAAAGAAGAACGCAAAGGTTTATAAGGCCTACATAATTATCTTGTAAGTACTTGGCATAGGTATTTTAACTGGATAGGCTCAAGCCAAAAACGTCACTGGACAAAATCTGACTTCTGTTCTCTGAAAGAGCATACTTAAGAGTATGATTTTATGATTTTTTTTTTTGTTTTGGTGTTGATAGTATAAGAATAAATCAGGACATTGAGAAACAGACATAAACATTTAGCAAATGTTATTAAAAGAAATGCTCAATCACACAGCAACCCTGAATCAAGGTGCACACACAGCCAGTAAGTTATTTAAATGCCTAAATAAGGGACTCTGGAGTTTTGTGATGAAAAAAATGCTGACAAGGATGGGCGGCATTCCTTGTGTGAAGCTTTATACTCAAGTCTGAATGTAGCTTCTCTGCATGACTTGAAAGGAAAAATGTCCATTTTTACAAGGCAAGTACCAGCCAGTGGGCAAAGTTTAGAGGTCCAGGATCATTTCAGGGGGAAAATACACTCCATACCCATAAAAATGACTGATTGCGCTGTCAACCGTGGAAACAATGCTATTCCAGTGTGTTGTGGAGGTCCTGGCTAGGCTGTATTTGCAATGGCAAATTCTTCCTGGCAGTAAAAAGGAAAAGGTCCCCAGAGTCCCTCCTCATTTTGTTTTCCCTTTAATACTTTTCAAACAGAGAGCAAAATGATGACATATAACAGAAATCAGTACTAGCTTTTCAGATTGCTGCATAACGACTCAAGGTTAAAGTATCTCAGATAGTACATTGGCCTATATGTCACACCCAGCTAAATCTCAATTAATTGGAAAGGGATGAAGACACATCGTGAATGTTCAAGTTCTTTGATTTTCTTTCTTTTCCCTCTGGTCTCTTGCCTTTAGGCACTCAGTACTTTATAGAGTGTCTTGCACTTAGCAGGTGTTTAATAAATGTTTGTTGGGCAAGACTGGATTGAATGGAGTTAGTAGGACTGTCACTGGAAAATAAACAGGAAAAATAAAATTTTAAACTACTCTAAAAGTTATTTAGCTACTGGGAAGATTTTGGTAAGGGAAGAATTCAATTCAATTCAACAAAAAAAATCTATTTATAAACATTTGTAAGTAGTGCTTATATTCTATGAAATAAATAAATTACTATAGGACAGAGAGACAGACAGAGAAAGACAGACTCTGAAGTTTATTGGAAAGAACACTGGCTGTGGAGTCAGAGGGCCTCCTTCACATTCTTCCTTTGATGTATGACTGTGGGCCATGAACTTAATAATAGTAACAGCTAGCATTTATAGAGGATATTAAGGATTGCCAAGTATTTATGCATATGTTATCTCATTGAATCTTGACCACAATCCTGTGATGTAGGTATTATTGTTATACCCATTTTTCAGATGGGGAAACTAAATTAAGGTTTGAGAGGTTAGGCAACTTATCATGAATCATCTAGTTAGTAAACAGCTGAGGAAGAATTGAAACTCAGATCTTCATTCCTGGTCCAACACTACCACACCATTCAGCTACTTAACTTAATGGGTATTGGTTTCCTCATCTACAAAATGATGAGATGAGATTAGATGGTCTCTGAAATCCTTTCCATTACCAAATCTATGATGCGAAGTCTTAGCAGAGGTACAGACAAACACCTCTGAGAGATAAATAAAGAACACTTAGACATTGCTGAAGTCAGAGAGAGCTTCATGGAAGAGATTGTGTTGACTCTGGGAATGGAAGGATTTTCACAGGTGTACAAGGGAGTCAGGGGAGTAGGGATAGGACAAGGCGTTAATACTATTGCTTGAAATAGGACTTTGTAATTGACTATGAGTTTCAGTTATCCACGGTCTAATTCTGTTCATATCCCCCAGGTAATAAGGTCAGACTAGAAACCTGTTCTCAATTTTTAGAGAAAATCAAAGGCAGTGAGGTTCAAGGTAATATGATTAGTCATAACTTGAGTCTCCTGATTTCCAGGTTATGATTATTTCTCTGGGTGATGGTCCCCCATCCCATTTAAACCTGGGATTTCAATCTCCAAATTTAGGGCTCTTATTTGAAATGCTGATCCTAAAACCAGAGAAATGCCCCCCACCCCCAAAAATAAGACTGTATGAAGTGGGAATAGGTATGTTCACTTGGAAGGAAGCCTGTTTCAACAGGTTGAATAACCTAGATTCCAGAGAGTAGCACCTTCTATGAGATCATACCAATAAGAACGGGATAATTTAGAAAGCTCACCTATCCCTCTAAGTCAGTTCAGGTGTATTGGCTTCAGACTCTTTGTCAGTTTCATCTTATTCCCATAATAGATGTGTGGAAACCCTCCCTCCCTCTCTCAATCTCTCTTTTTCCATTAGTTTAACAACTCTTTGGCAAATCAGTGAAGACAGATTAAGAACAAAACAGACACACTTTCATCCAAAGCAAAAGTTCACATTTCTTCAAAGCTCAAAGTACATTAGGAACATTTTTTTCTGGTCATCAATTTTCATTTTCTGTCCTGGCTTCTGTATTTCAAGACCTCGGGGTAATTCAGTAACAAATGTTCCCAATGTTCGAACCATAAAGTAAAATGTAAAACAAACAAACAAAAAAAAAGGCAAACCAGAATAGAAAACTAGCTTTACCTTGCCACCAGTCCTGATCATATACGTTCTCTATCTTGTATCATCCTTCTCCACCTATGGACCACTCTATGGGAAAGAAGGAAGAAATGTGATGTCTTGGCATCTGTTCAAAAATGATGTTAAAATTCTGATTTCTGTTAATGTTCATTGTGTGCTTTTACTATTGAATTACAAACTCCTTGAAGGCAAAGCCTTGTTTTGTCTCTGTGCTAAAGTCAAACAGAATCCTGTCACAGGAAGAACTCTGCAAATGTCAGATTGACTTGGATGGAATTAACTACCACTGCTCCCCACCTCCCTATAAGTTGTTGGGTCCAACTTTCCATGACCCCATTTGGGGATTTCTTGGCAAAGATACTGGTGTGGTTCGCCATTTCCTTCTCTAGTTTATTTTACAGGTGAAGAAACTGAGGCAAACAGGGTTAAGTGAGTTGCCCGGGGTCACACAGCTAGTAAGTGTCTGCAGTCAGATTTTAACTCATGAAGCAGAATCTTCCTGACTCTGGAACTCTATCCACTTTGCCACCTAGCTGCCCAACTCCTTCCTCTGCCCCAATCAAACAAACATAATCATGGAATCCTGTTTTAAGCATTATTAATATTGTTAGATTGGTTTTTTAAAAAAAGGCATCTTTTTGTCAGTTAAGAATCATTTATTAAGGGCTTGATGTGTGCCAAAAAGAAAGGCAAAAATACAATCCCTATCCATGAGGAGCTCACATTTTGTTCATTTTATTTAGGAGGAATACTTCATAGCTCAGAGCCTCAGAACAACCACAATAAGTCAGGTCCATGGACACCCCCCCTGACTGGATAGTATTCTGTCTTTGACAGACACACCAGTAGAAAATAAATAGTACGGTTACAGTGTCCTCAATGATATTAATTTCAAAAGTCTAGACATGTTTCCCTAAATCTAATTTCTTTTGACAAGCAGTTACAACTAAATCCCTGAATTTGTTAAAACCTTCTTTGTACATTAAAAAAAAATAATACCCTTGATTACATCTGTGTTGGGGGCTCTTAGAAAAGAATTTTCTCTACCAAGCAGATAGGCACTTCCTCTGCAAATTATTATCTTAGAGTAGAGGTTCGTAACCATAGGTCCATAACTTGGTTTAAAAAATTCTTTTTTAGGGACTCAAAACTTAAAAAGAAAAAAGAACAGATGTTAAAAATTGTTTTTACATGCAATTGGGAAAAATGAGTGTTTGTCCTTCATTGCTGAAGAAGACCACACCATCAGAGAAACAATGACATGACTTGCGCTTGACTTTGTTTTGAGTGAGGGACCTCACTGTTCCTCCAGAGCTATCTGAATCCAGTGACCAGATATTCATTAGGATGACTGGAGATGGCCCAAGATGAGGCAATTGGGGTTAAGTGATTTGCCCAAGGTCACACAGCTAGTGAGTGTCAAGTGGCTGAGGTGAGATTTGAACTCAGGTCCTCCTGACTCCTGCACTGGTGCTCTATCCACTGAACCAAATAGAACATTTCAAAAAGAAATATTTCAATATAATTTGTTTTCTTTATAATCCTAATATATTTTCTTTTATGTATTTAAAGACATTATTCTGAGGAGTCTGTAGGCTTCATCAGGCTCACTGACCAAAGGAACCCTGGCAGCAATAAAGCCAAAGCTCTATTTAGTTGTGAGGATGATGAGGGGATAGAAAGAGAGGTAGTGAGTGATTTGCTCAAGGTAATATAGCCAGTATGTATCCATGGTAGCATCAGAACCTAGATCTATCTGACTAGAGGCTACCTTTTCAGCCTTTACTCCAAAATACATAATGTTCTTGGCACATTATAAACACTTAATCAACATCAGATAGAATGTCTGCTCTATTTGAAACATTTTCCATGTTGAACCTCAGCGCTGGTGAACTCTGAGCTGTTTTCTTCCTCGTGTAAGAGAAAGAACTTTGGCCCTCATACAGAGAGAGGACTCGAGTTCAAACACCTCACCTCTGTTGTTTGCTATAAGACTTTGGGTAAGACACTTATCCCAGTTCAGTCTCAATAGTCCCTGCACCTGGCTTTGTAGGGTCCTATGAGGAAATCAGTTTGTAAACTGTCGAGTGTCTGGCAAAGGTGAACTATTTATTATTTTAAAAGTTCACCGTATTCGTTCTGGGCTTTTATGACCCTATTCTGCTTCCTGCCCATTACTATATTATCTATACTCTTTAATTACTTTGTGAGAGGAAGTCTGACCATTGACCATGGATAGGCAACTGGCCTTAGAGTCTGGAGGACCTTCCTAGTGGCCATGGTCACTTAATTACTCAGTTTCCCCCAGCAGGTCAAAGACTTTAAGACTCGTTCTATGAAATCTGGATTCAATCAAAGGGGTGCGTTTGAGAATCTAGAGGGCCACATGTGGCCTCAAGACCACAAGTTCCCTACCCCTCCTCCAGACAAAGGCTAGAAGGCTCTTTATTTGGTACGTTATAGACAGTTTTCCTGTTAAGTTACAGATTGGATTGAATAATGTCTACAGTCCCAACCCTGAAATTCAACGATTCTGTGACAGAAACTGTTTCATGTTTCTGTTGTTTTTTCCCTCTAACATCTAGTACAAATCTTCTGTGGAAGTCTCTCAAATACCTGCTGATTGATATGTTCTATGTGCATCCCTTTAAAGTTAGAAAGGGTGACCTCTGGATTGTAGTCTAATATTCTCAGCTTTGAATAAGAATCCATCCACACATTTTGCAATTTTATACATGTGGTCTAGATGCTTTTTCAACCTTCATTTTCCAGACTCAAGAATCTCAGTCTTCTCAGCTTGCAAGTACTCAAATAGTGCCTCTAATTCCTTGTGTTCATTTTAATTTTCTTTCCTCCGGAGAGTATTCAACTCTGTTGTGTCTTTCTTGAATTCCAGCCACTAAAACCCTTGTCAATGCCTCATATATGAACACCTATCATTTTGAACACAAAAGTAATAGCATCTTCTGGTAGCTGATACTTTAATGTACTTTTTAGCTGTCTTCAGGCAGCCATTGTACTTACTGTTTAGTCATTTTCGGTCATGTTCGAGTCTTCATGACCCCATTTGAGGTTTTCTTGGCAAAGATGTTAGAATAGTTCGCTGTTTCCTTCTCCAGCTTATTTTATAAAGAAACTGAGGCAACAAGAGGTGAGTGACTTGCCCAGGGTCACGCAACTTGTAAGCATCTAAGGCCAAATATGAACTCGGGAAGATGAGTCTTCCTGGCTTCAGACAAGCACTCTATTGATGGCATCACCTAGCTGCTCCAACAGTATACAGTTCTAAGCAACTGTGAAGGATTATCCCCAGAAACCTTGCAAATGCTTAATGTCATTCGAACGATGCGAATGCAGCACTTTAAGGTATACTAAGTGCTTTATATATATAATTTTATTTAGACTTCACAAAACTCTCTAAAATAGGTGTTGCTATTAGACAGATGATCTCCATTGTATAGATGAGGAAATTAAGGCTGAGAAAGCTTAAGTCATTTGCCCAATGTCACATAGCTAGTAAGTATCTAAAGTAGGATTTGAACTCAGGTTTTCCTAACTCCAAATCCAGCACTCCAGCTACTGTATCATGAACTATTGCAAATCTTATACTAAAACAAATGACACTAATCTCATCATTACTTTCAAACAACTGGAGGATTCCATTCCAATCTATGTATGGGAGGTCATGTGACTTCATTTAATATGAAAATGTAACTGACAGTGTTCCTGAAATCAAGTTCATTTGAGTAGATAACTGTCACTACATGTAACCTTTAGATCTGTCTCCCTCATGCTCTTGGTATAGTCCAGAAAGGAGATATTGGCAGTATCATAGAAAGACTACTCATTGGCTCTAGGGTGGGAGAACGTGGATTCAAATCTCACCTCTGACAATTACTTAGCTGTGTGACTTTGGGAAAGTCACTTGACTTCCATGAACCACAGTTTCCTTTTGTACAAAATGAAGGGATTGGATAAGACAGTCTTTAAGTTTTCTTCCAGGTCTAAATATATGATTCTCTCACCCTTTAAAGCCTAAGCCTTAGCACTACCTTAAATGTCAGATGACCTACATAAGAGTCAAGAATCTATTTCTACATTTCCAAAATGTACAAATTTGGGGTTATGGTTTGAACTTCTAGATTTTTTTCAAATTTAGAAGTCTGAAATCTGCCTTGCCTACAAATGAATATTTCTTGTAACCAACTCAATAAAGTTTTATTATATTCTCAACTTAAGTACAGAGAAAGCAAAACTTCTTAAATGTTTTTCAACTTTAAAAAATGGCCACTGACAAGATCCATGATCTTTAAGAATAAATTTCTAGCATTTACTCCAAGTATTACAGAAGTATTTGGAACGAATGAGCTTCTGAGAATTTGAGAATTTTAATCTATTGTGGTTCCAAACAACTAATAAGTTGTTCCAACAAGAAAAAAAACATTTCTCATAGTTTCATGAGTGCCTTTGTACTTATTAACCCTATACTCTGAAGTCAGAGGCAAGTGAACGGTTCAGACATCACAGGATTATAATTTTAGCATTAAAAGAGACTTTCAAGGCCACCTATTCTTTCTCCTCTTTCTTATCTCCTTTAATCTTATGAGAAAACTGAGATCTGGGGAGATTATGATTTACCAAGTTCACATAGTAAATAGAGATTTAAGCCAGTGACCTAAAATCACAGAATAATAGTTAAAAGGTATGTTAAAGATATTTATAGCTAACATTTGTATTTTCAAAGGTTTGCAAGAATTTTTTACATAAGCTGTCTCATTTGATTCTCATAACAACCCTGTGAGGTAGGTTTCATCATCATTACAATCATCATCGTCTCCATTTTATAGATGAGGAAACTGAGGTTAAATGATATGAAATGACTTGTCCAAGATTTAAACTCAGTTTCTCTGCCTCCAGAACCATATTTTTCCCACTGTGCCATAATGCCTTCTGAAATATCTTACAAGGAACATGCCACTGTTCTCCATCCTTTGCATTTCAGTTTAACTAATGACATCATTTTGAAGAAAGCGCCACCCATCCCCACAATGCAATTTTAGATGAAGTGCAGATGTCTTCAACTTCGCAGAAACTCATTTGGTCAGTTTTCCTTCCCTAGTGATAAAAAATATCACAAGCATTAGGTAGCAGGGCTATGTGTAAATAGAGGTGACAGCAGAGATGTGGCAGCCTGCAACAGAGTGTGAGACTGGTTTGCTGGAGGATGGTGACTTGGGAAAGGAGGGTGGAACAGTAATTTTCTCCTGACTCCTGGGGGATACTCTGGAGGAGTCAGTGTCTTCATTGGTACAGCCTAACAGATTGTAGCCAAGGATGCGGCCAGCCTGTTTTTCACATTATGAGAGATAATAAAGCAATAAAGCAGTGAGAGGCTGCTGATGACTGGCCCTGCTCTCCAGGTGTGCTTTATGGCTACCGCACTTTGGGCCAACTCCAGCCTAGAAGCGTGGAAGTCATTCCTAGAGGAGCCAGTCCAACCACAATGGAACAAATATGAACAAAGAGACCTTTTGCTTGGTTGCTCATTGTGTGTGGCTAGCATCTCAGCTTTCTGAGAGTTATTTGGCCCATCACATTGCTGTGATTGCCCATCACATATGGTAGAACCATTACATTCCTGGAAACACTGAATGACAAATCTCAGGAATGGCAAATGGACAAGACCCACCAGACTCAGTCAACTTACTGATCCTCTTAATTGGAGGATCCCTCTACTGCCTACAATTGCTTTGAAGAGTAAGTCCAAGTAGTGATCAGTGGTGTTCATCACAGCCAGATGTGTTCTTTGAACAATACTCTTAAGATAACCACAGGCAAGGGGGCAGACATAGTCAGGGAGATGACTCTCTACATACTGAGAAAAGCTTCCTTGCCCAAAGAGGGAGCAGAAACCTTGGAAATGGAAATTGCTTCCTTAAATGTGAAAGACTTAAACTAGAAACCCCTTATTGGTAGGGCAACCTATCTAAAGTTGTTACCTTCTTCAGCCAAGCCTGGAAATTCTATACTTAGAAGGTATTCGATAATGGTTGATGAATTGAACAGCATACCATTTCAAGAGGTAAATACAGTCCATTTAAGACAATGCAGGAAAATGAAGTGAGAGTGAAGACATATAACATGGAAAAGTTTCTACCCTTCTCAGTCTTTCAATAAATAGTAAGCCTAATAAGTCAAGGTAATATATTTATCTTTTAACTGTGATTTCTAAAGACAAATGTGCCAGTAACCTGAAACAGTGATTCAAATGGTAGGAACATTAGAACCTGTGACAATAAGAAATTCCAATATTTATTCTTGAGAAAATTATGTGAACATGATCCAATATAAATCATGTCCCAAAAGTCTTAGTGCAGTTTCTAAGCATTAACAATTTCAGAAGACTAATGCTACAAACTTATAGAGACAGCATCTAAAAAGTTAATTATTTAGCAATTTTAAATAGTTATGTTTCTTTTTCAAATTCAGTATAATCCCATCTTGGATTATTTGTTTCTCTAGTTAACTTTTGAACTTTACAAAAACTTTTTATCAATTACTAAAAGGACTGCATTTTTAATTCTAGTCTCAAGATCATTCCAAGAATGAGGGATGATGCCTATATAGCAATTTTGATATGACCTGACCAAAAAAACATTCTAAGGGAGACAGATCAAGTGACCAAGATGGTCGAACAAGAGGACCTCTCTTAATCCTCTCGTCTGAGAAAGTCATCCAGAAACTGTCAGTCCCATCATGCATAATGATAGGATGCCCTATCTTATTCAAATTAAAACTAAAAATTTGTCATCCCAAATTCACATAATTACTAAGTATGAAAGAAATTTAAATAATTATGAGTATAAAGTCTATGTACTTTTAAAATTAATAAGTTTAAATAGGCTTTAACAATTTAGACAAAGACTTTGGGGATGCTTCGTATACATGTAATTATCATTATAAGTATAGTAAAAACTAGTATTCATATACTGCTTTAAGGTTTGCAAAGCACTGATATACGTTAACTCATCTGGTCCTCACGTTAACCTGTAAGATAGAGAATATTGTTATCACCATCTTGTAATAAATGAAGAAATTGAGTTCCATTATCACATAACTAATAAATGTCTAAGGCAGGAGTTAGACACCGTTTTTCTGCCTCCAAATCCTATAATCTTTCCACTGTGCCACCTAGTTCTCTCATATAATGTTGGCCATTGTGTTGTTCAGTTATTTCAGTTGTGTCTGACTCTTTGCGACCCCATTTGGGGTTTTCTTGGCAAAGATACTGCAGTGGTTTGCAAAGATTCTTCTCTAGCTCATTTTTACAGATGAGGAAACTGAGGCAAACCAACAGGATCATCTAGCAGATAAGTATCTGAGGTCCCATTTGAAATCAGATATTTCTGACTCCAGGTGCAGTGCGCTATTCAGTGAACGAATTCATTTATCAAATGATAAGGATTTTTTAAGTGATAATCACCTCCGGTACAGTGTGTCCCCTTGAAAGATATTCAGATATAGAAAGAATGTCAAATTTAGTTTTGTAATATAATGGTATTGCTGGAAAGCTTCCTATTAGTTCCTTTCTTCATCTATCCATTTTATAACCATAGCAGATGTGTAAGACTCTGTGCTAAGAACTCATGGAGACATGAGGATAATAAAGGCAGGACTCAGGACCTCTTAAAACTGACCGTCGAGAAGTTAGTTAACAAACATTTATTGAACACCTATCATGTAACATGCATCATGCTAAGCATGGAGGAAATAAAGGCAAAAAATGTCCCTGCCCTCAAAGAACTCAGATTCTAATGAAACATATAAGGTATTATATGTGTGTGTGTTTGCACATGATATACATAAATGCATGTTTATATGTACTCAAATGTATATACATGCATTTATATGCACATACATATATATGAACACATGAATGTACACATATGAATATATACAAATACATAATGCATTGTATATGTGTGCATGTGCATATATATCTGCAGCTATATATACATATAAACCTCTGTGTGTGTGTGTGTATGTGTGTGTGTGTAGTCAATGAAAGATAACTTCAGAGAAGACACTGGCAGCTGGGAGCTCCTGGAAAGGCTCCGATAGAAGGTAGGATTGAGTTGGGACTTGAAGGAAGCTGGAGAAAGTCAGAAGTAATGGTAAGGAGGGAGAGCCCTCTGAGAATGGCAGGGGGGAGGATGGGGGGGCAAGCGGTACAAAGGTGGGGGATGCACTACCTTATGTGAAGAACAACAAACAGCCAGGTAGGAAAGAAGGATGAGTCGTGAAGTACTTTAAATGTCAAAAGCAGGATTTATAGTTCATCCTGAAGGTAATAGGGAGCCAATGGAATTTATCACATAGGGACGCAATACAGTAAGACCTATACTTTAGGTAAATCATTTTGGCAGCTGAGTAGAGGATGGGTTGAAATGGCGAAAGACTTGGCAGGGAGATCAACCAATGAACTATTGCAATAATCCAGGCAAGAGGTGATGAGGGCCTGAGCCTGGTCTAGGGCAGCGGAGAAATGGGGAATTATAGGGAAAATGGTCCCTGTGGTGGGGCAGGGGGAGGGCTCTTACATAGCCACACATTATTCAATTCAGTTTAAATCCATAAGCACCTCCTCAGCCTCAGTTATCTCATCTGTAAAATGTGGATTAAAATAACAACCTCTATTTTAAAGAGTTGTTGGGGGAACCAAATGAGATAAAAATATGCAAAGCACTTTGCAAATCTTAAGTGTTCTATGTAAATGCTAAGGTCTTCTAACTCTACTGATTGCTATGTTTCAGCCAGAAACTGTAGTAGGCCCTGGAAATAATACAAAACAAAAAGGAAATAATTCCTACCCTCAAGAGCCTTACCTTCTACAAATATGCAATGCTATATAATAACCTTTTCTTGTGTCAAGTTAAATAAATATTCAATAAAATACAGTGTAGAACATGAGAGTTTAAGGAGGTATGTGTCAAGTGCTATGCCAGGTCACACAGAACATAAGTCATTTTGAGCCCAGAGTGATGTTTTCCCCAAACTTGTTATGCATCGGGATCACAGAGTAGTCTCCATGAGAAGGAAAAATCCCAAACCCCATGAATCATTAGTCTTACTAAAATTAAAAACCTTTCTGTCTTGTAGAAAATACAGCATCTACTTGGCCTGCGAGCAGAGAAATTGAGAAGTGACCAGTGGTTGGAGCTGTTTTCGCTCCTGGCAGGCATTTCTCATGTTCAGCCTTTGCATCCTTCTTGCCAAAAAGGGGAGGGGGGAAGTTCTCATATTGTATGACTTCGTGAAAATTCCCTTCCCTCCTATCCCCCTATCTGAACATTGATCTACATTCCTGTTTGGGCATAGCAGGGTAATCTGAGGATAGACTTTCTTGGAACCTTTGCTCTAAATTGGGTTGCTTTGTAAAGTCAAAAGCACATTTATCTTCCTGCTGGGTCTCTCTCTCTCTCTCTCTCTCTCTCTCTCTCTCTCTCTCTCTCTCTCTCTCTCTCTCTCTCTCTCTCTCAGAAAAAAAAAATCTATATTCCAATTTGCACATGGGTACGAAAAGCTCCAATGTGCAAAACTGCCATTTTCAACCACATTCTGTGTGTGTGTGTGTGTGTGTGTATCTATGTCTCTCTTTTTCCTTCATTTTGGCTCTACTTCTCATACACATACAGAGAGAGCAAGGGAGAGGGGGAGAGAGAGAGAGAGAGAGAGAGAGAGAGAGAGAGAGAGAGAGAGAGAGAGAGAAAGAGAGAAAGAGAGAGAGAGGTTGATCTTTATTCTGGCCTCTTTTGGAAAACTATCCATCTTCAGCCTTCACTGTTAATTATGGCCCCATGCACTGGTAACCAAATGACAGTGGCCTTGGAACTGCCATTGCTGTCTTTACACATTACATTTATGAAGACTGCTGAAATCATTCTGGGCAAGGTTAAAGGAAGTCTCCTCAGTGCAAAGGTTTTGATTAAAACAAACACTGTTTGCTTTCTGGACCTGGCAGGAAAATCAGATAGAAATCCAAGATGTTATAGGCTTCGGTCATTGTTTCCAGGCAACCAGATGCCTGGCCCAGGAAGAGGAGAGTTGCTTTCTTTTGGTGCCAGACAAGTTGATAGACAGTGGTCTGCCTTCCTGAGTATAGGCCATGGGGAGAAACGTACAAATGTAAGGAAACTTACATTTACCTCATTACCTGAATCACCCCTGGAGCTGCTGCTCTATTAGGCAGTAGAGCTAGTGACTCAATCTAGCTAAAGCAAATGAGAGGGAAAAGTCAGGTTTTCTACATTTTGAAAGGGAAAAAATAATTGATGCCTCTGTGCTCCTCACCTTGGGAGGTAAAGAAAGGTGTTCTTTAATCAAGCAGGTAAAAAGCATCACAAATGTAATATCATTATAGGTATAGATGTCTACTGATGTCAAAAAATAATATAAGCAGGACCAAACATGAGGGCCATGGCAGATAAACTGACTTGTCTGTGAAAGTCCTTCTATCTCCTGTTTTCAGGTCCCTTGCCCTTCTCCTTGGACTTGGACTCAGCTTTGGAATGTTATGTAAAATGGATCTCAAAAATATGTGTTGTTGGTGTTTTTGCTTTTAAAATATTCAGTTATGTCCAACTCTTCATGTCCCCATAGACGAGGGATGGGAAACCTGTGGTCTCGAGGCCATATGTGGACTTCTAGGTCCTCTGGGGCAGCCTTTTGTTTCAATTCGTACGTCTTCTCCTGATTCTCACTGTTCTTAAAATTAATTTCTCATGGCACAGGGATATTTCATTCTATTTTATTTAACCATTTCCTAATTGTTGAGAATCTATTTTGTTTTGAGCTCTTTGTTACCATAAAATGTAGCATGCTGTAATTATTTTGTATCTCCTTCTCCCCTTCCCTCTTTCATCCTTTTTTAATATGAAGTAGGGAGTTAAAGATACTGTGCTAGGTAATAGAGGTACCATAATAAAAAAAAAAAGCATTTGTATCTTTAAGAAATTCATAGTATATTGGAATGGGTAGAGGATAGAGTATTGGACCTGGAGTCAAGAAGACCTGAATTGAAATATGATCTCAGTTAATTTTAATTCTATAGTTTTGTCCCTTTCCAACATTTCAAATCAGTAGTCACACATTTGTGTAGATTCCTTAATGACCTCAAAATTCCCTACTTCATATTAATTTGAAAAATAAGATTTCCATCTAATCCTTAGAAGAGTACAGGGAATACTTAGGGTAAGAATTCTGATAATTCCATCTGGACAGTATACTACCAAGGTAAGTGAACTTACCTGCAGCATTCAAAATTTCTCTATTTGCTCTAACTGATGGATATTTTAAACTGGATTCCCAATTTCAAACTCAGCATGTCTAAAACTGAACTCATTTTCTTCCCTTTCCCCCCAAAGCCCTCCCTCTTTCAAAGTTTACTCTTCTTTCAAAGGCACTGCCATTCTTCTGGTCTCCCAGATTTGTAACCAGGGCATTATCCTCGACTCCTTACTCTAACTCACTTAACATAGCCATCCAGTTGCCCTATCTTGTTACTTCTATCTTCATAACATCTCTTGTGCTTAACTGTTTCTCTCTAGTCATGTATCTTATACCTTAATTCAGACCGTTATCATTTCCCACTAGATTGCTGCAATGGACTCCTAAGTGCTTTCTTTGCCTCAAGTCTCTCCCCACTTGGGTCCATCATTGATTCTGTTGCTGATGTGTGGATCTCATTATGTCACTTCCCTACTTCAAAAAACTCAGACCTTTCCTATTGCCTCTAGAGTCAAACACATTATTTCTCTGATGGCATAGTCTTCTTCGCAACAAAGGATGAACACACAGAGTCAAACTAATGTTAAGTGTCTCTGGTTAGTTTTAAAATCCCCTTCACAACTTCAGTCTCTCTAGTCTCATCATATATTACTCCTCCAGTACTCAGTGCTCCAACCAAACTAGTTTTCTCTCTGTTCCTCATACATAGCCTCTCTCTCCTGTCTCTCTGCTTTTGCATTGGATGTCTTTCATGCCTGGAATTGCTTTGTCTTCACTTCTCTCCAGGATGAAGCAGAAGGGCCACCTTCTATGTGAACCCTTCCTGATCTTATCTGCTAGTGCCCTGCTTGGTATTTATCTGCTTTGGATTTATTCTCTTTATATTTGTTCCATATATATATGGATGGGTAGACAGACAGATGATAGATAGATAGATAGATTGGCATATAAATACATAGATATAGGTAGATAATCAAAAATATCTGTCTTTATCTATTTGGTTAAGCTTAATATTATCTGTTGAATAAATGGCAACTTTAAAATATCTGTTTTGCCGGAATGACTGAAGACAAATTGATTCCAAATTAGGTCTACTTTCTATATTGACAGCACAGACTGGGCTCTCTGGATTTGAATCTCTTCTTATCTGTTAAGAATGCATTTTGAAGAGTGTTTCGTTTCATTTTTTAACAAAAGCTGTAAGCATGTGTGTATGTATAAAATATCATTGTCTCTTCCATGTCTATGGTCCTTGTATGCCAAGTATTCAAACTATGCTTCAGAGAGCACAACTCCAATGGACTGGCCACATTATTGGAATGCAAAATGTATGCTTGCTAAAAAGACTATTTTATGGAGAATTGCATGGGGCAGGTGATCACATGGTGGTCAGAAGAAGTGATACAAGGACACTCTCAAGGTCTCTCTCAAGAACTTTGGATTTGACTGTGCAACATGGGAGACAGTGGCACAGGACTGCATAGCAGCATGCCCACAACAACTCTGAGCAAAGCAGAATTGAGACAGCACAAGGTAAACACAGGATGTGCAAATTTGGGGTATCTACCCCAAATATTCACATAGACTATCTGTGCCCAACCTGTGGTAGAGCATTCTGAGCTTGTATTGGTCTGATCAGTCACAGTCGGACACACTGAAATTTCACTTTATTATGGTGATGTCAGTTTGGTCCTCTTCAAAGAAGAAGGAAAACAACCAGCCAACCCCTTGTGTGTAGTAGATTTCCTGATGCAGAGTAGGTACCTAATGATACTTGTTAGATTTTAGGATTGTTAACAGTGGGAAAATGTATTCACTACAAATGAATGAATCAAACTACATTACTCATAAGGGAACCTTTCCACATGACAATGTCAATGACAATGTCAATTTTCTCTAGCAGTTATTTCATGAAACTTTTTAGTGCAATTTTCCAAAGTTATGTTATTTTCTAAAGTAATCTATCTGTCTAACAGTACCTACTATCAAATTAGTTATGAAATTCTTTATGAGGTCTGGGACTGGAGTGACGGCAGAAAGTCTTATCCACTTGCATTTTGTGGGTACTATTGTGCCTACGGTTCCATCCTACGGTATTTGAAACAAATGGTTTGATTTTCTGAATAGGCAGCAGAGTAACTTCTACCTAAGTTCCCTTGGAAATATTATGAAGGAGATGAAGGAAGAAAGGATGGAAGGAAGGAAGGAGTGAAAGAAAGAAGAAAGAATAAATAAGAGCAGAAGGAAAAAAGGAAGGTAAGGAAGGAATGATAGAAGAAAGGAGGATGGAAGGAAAAGGAAAAAAATTGAAGAGGAAGGGAGAGAAGAAGGAAGGATAGTCAGTATAATGTTCAAGTTTAGAAATTTTGTGTAAAAGCAAAAAAATAGGAGGAGGAGAGGAAGGAAAAGGAAGGAATGAAAGAAGGAAGGCAGGAAGAAAGAAGAGGAGGGAGGGAGGAAGAAAAGAGAAAGGGAAGAAAGATAGGAGGTAGGAAAAAGAAAGGAAAAGAGAGAGAGGTTGGTTTCTAGATTGGGTCAAGCTCTGGTCTCACTTTACTTTTTGGATAAGAAGCAACTATACCTCACCAAATGCCAGAGAAGGTATTCCATTTACAACTTTGGGTCCTCCCCATGATATTTTGAAAAGAAGCATTGGCTTTGTATGCTGGACTGAGAGAGGAAGGATGACTTTGTGGCATCCCCTTTCCTCCAGAGCAGCTTGCTCACACATGCCACTGGTTAATCTCTCTGTAGGTAACTGAGACCAGAGATGGGCAAGCTTTTCTTTCTGCTATCTCTAGGGTGATTGGTGCAAACTGAGCAATCCTGAACAGCAGCCGGGGGTATTTTCTGTCACTCTAGAGAATGATATGGACTGCAAGAGGTCAAAAGGACAGACACAATTCCTAAGGCTCATTCTGGGAGATGGAGAGGCCAAAATCTTTCGAAAAACATCAGGGTGAAGAGAACAGAAAGGAGGATAACTCCACAGGGCACTTGAGGGTCATAGAGGAGTGATGCGGCATATTCCTTCGTAAGGGACTAAGTTCACAGCCAAGGCAGCTCTAACTACGTCAGTTTTTCAGTTCTTTCATTATCTGGCTCTTTGGGAATCTAGATTTTTATGCCATTCATTTGTGAATACGATATTCTTTTGCTCTGTAGTTAGCCTTCTTTGGAATGCTTTTTCTCCCTAAAAAAGGTTAACTTTCCTTTGGGCACAGTTTTAGCATGATCCTGTCTGCAGGCATGGAAGATAAGGATAACTGATATTTACGTAACTCTTTAATGTTTGCACGACATTTTAAATTCATCATCCATCTTTGAGCTTCCCAACCACCCTGGGAGGTAGGGAAGATGTGTTATCTTCATTTTGCATATGAGAAAAATAAGTTTCAGAGAAGTTAAATGACTTCTATTAAGCTACACTATTTGTTTAGTATGTGTGGGATAGCAGATTTTCCATCTCACCATAAGTGACCATACTCACCTAAGTTTTTTGCTTTGCTTTCCCTTCCCTTGAATTGCCTTGCTTTCTTCTCTGGAAGAGTCTGGAAGAGCCTAAGACCAGGCCTTCACAAAGACGGACAGTCAACATCAGGAGGTCAATTATTAAAGAGAAGAGTATTTGTGTACTTTTAATCCTGAGGTAAATTCAAAACCACAGTCCAAGAGAACCATCCAAACAGAAAGGAAAATGTGTCCAAAGACACTCCAAGATCACTTTCAAGCCATCTCCACGTTATTTGGTCTTAACTCATCCCCCACACTCTTACAACTTTGGACTCTATATTTATGATATGCTTTGATAAATGAAGGTTTCTTTTTCTATCTAGCCAGGAACTAGGTCATCTCACTACTTCCCAGTAATTTGCACACCATGACCCCTCCTCTTTTAAAATTCGCCCTTGAGGGTTAGGATCATCTTGCTTGTTTATATTTGTATTTCCAGTGTCTAGCACATTGTAAGTATTTAATAAATATTCTCCCTCCATCTCTAGCTCTTCCTCTCTATAGCTCTCTCTCCTCTTTCTCTTCCTCTCTCTCTTTCCTTTTTCTCTGTCTCCTCCCTCTCCTCTCTCTCCCCTCTCTCTCCTCTCTCTCTCTCTCTTTTCATCTTCTTCTCCTTTTCCTCCTCTTTCTTCTCCTCTCTCTCTCTATGTCTGTCTGTCTGTGTCTCTCTCTGGGTTTATTCTGGTTCCAATGATTCAGGCCAGGCAGGTCTAAACAGCCTTCAAGAAGGCAAGGTTGGTTTGGCATTCAATACTACAGCACAAACTGGAGAGAAAAGATACATAACAGGCTCTATGGATAGTTAGGGAGTAACAATCATCTCAGAGTTGGACGCTGGAGGACAGGTACACAGAACTGGCAGAAGGGGAGTACTAGTACCTACTCGTAGGCAGAAGCTGTTTGCTTAGGCCATATATACCATGCTGTGTGTGGGCAGATTGGGTCTGGTAGGTATGTTCTGCCAGTCAGGGCTCCACAGGTTCCCAGTGATGCTGGATGTTGCTTATGGCAGAGGAACAGTCCTCAGAGGAATCCAAACAGTGCAGAGCTTCCTTCAAGGCCTTAGGTCAATGGAACATATGCATTTGAAATCAGATGAGACCTGAGTTTGAATTTCAGTTGTGACACTTATTATCTATATGTGAACTTTGACAAATCACTTGATCCCCCTAGGAGCCTTATTTTCCTTATCTTTCAAATGGAAATAATCATTCTGCCACGTATTTCACAGAACTATTGTAAGAAAAACGTTCATAACCACGATAGCACTATAGGAATGTAAGCCATACTAATAACAGAAAGAGAAGGATGTAGACGGTGCCGACAAATCAGCAATTGTAATTACTGAGTATGTGTGTCAGGTCAGTAAAAATACCTGAAACTGTGTGCAAGACTGGATTAGCCTGGTATAGTTTTCCAGCACCTAGAACCATGCTTTACACCCAATAGTCATTTAATAAACATTTTGAGAATTAAATGTTTGCTTCCTAAGAATCAGAAATCAAAGTGCCTGTGACACCTATATATGTGGTAGATAATTAACGATCCTATTTTCCATTTAGGGAAACTGAGTTACAAAGACAAAATGACTTCCACAAGTTCCAGTCCACAATCAGGTACCACAGGGACCTTGGACAAATGGTCCAGCATTCCAATTTACAGAACATGCTCCAATTTTGTTAATGACAATGAAATTCAACAGTGTTTATATAACAAAGGGAGGAAAAAAGATCAATTCACTCAGGGAAGCTTTTGTTCACCCTCAAGTTCTTTTTTAATTTTCCAGTAGCAAGTGTAACAGACAGCCGCCCCTGGAAACAATGAAGTGAAATCCCTCTTTGTCTTCATTGCTCTGACAATGTTGTTACAGTTGAGCAATGATCTTTCACAACCCACATTGCAAACCAATATTTTCTGAGTTAAATATGTCTCTCTAGACTGCCGCTGCATGTTCTGAAGATTCTCAGTCTGCATAATCTGTTTTCTAACACAAGGAAGGTATCTTTAAGTCATTTTGAGATAGAAATAAACAAGTTACATGATTTGGGGACTCAATACCATTTTGCTCAGCTTTAGTGAGTAAGCTAGTTTTTAAGAAATCATTTTATTTACCATCCAGATTCACTCTGTTTGGAATTGTGCCTATGACTATGGTAGCTGATAATGAAAAACAAGTTACTCAAAAGTTCACGTGCAAGTAATTACTTTTTCATAGATTTTAAAGGGAAAAATATAATCTCCCCTCTCCTAAATTTTCCTAAATTGCTTGTGATGGGGAAAATAACTAGTTGGAAATGAATGAGTTTCATTAGCTTTCACATTTCTGTAGAAATTGGATCAAGTTTATGAGCAATTTAATCCCTTTGTTTTCATTGAAAATCTATGAGAGCCAATCCTGAGGTTATGAAACATGTCACTAATCAGTTTTTCTCATTCTTTTATTAACATGGATAATAGGCTTGATCTAATCATTAAACCAGCTCAAAGTGATAATTTAAATTCATAGGACCACAATGACAGTAATATATGCCATTTCTGGAGCTATAACTAACGTAAGGTGAATGGGACCTTGCACCAGGGCACCAACATCTGGGAGGTCCATGCTTTCTCCACGAAGTAACAGCAACTGTTATTTCTCCATACCTTGTCTTCTGGCCTTGATCTACTGCAGATATCCCACAGCTGCCCCAGACCATAGCTATGGTATCACTCTCTTCCAAGATCCCGTTATTGTGGTACCAACCTTAGAGGTCTCACCTTCTCACTGGCACCTTCCATTGAACTTGCCATCCCCTCCCACCCAGTACCCCTTCCCTTCCCCTTCCCCCACACACATGCAAGCTAATTTTGCTCCAGGGAAAATATTTCTGTCATAGATTACATCTTACTATTAGGTGTTAGTGATTCATAGGCTAACAACCAGGCATCAGTATCAGGAGTTGTGAACAGCTGCTCATGGAGCTAGGCACCAGACCAATGGGCAGAGGGAAAATGAAAACTAGAAACACTAACGCTGCCACAAACAGACAAGTTTTGGAAACCAAAAGAATCTATGACAAGAAAGAGCCAGTGTCAAAGGCTCAAGAGGAATTAGCACAGCGGGAGGAAGAGAGGTGGGGATGATCCTTTGCTATACTCCTCTGCTTCGTCCACTATGGCATCCTTTGGACAGTGAAATTGTGAACATTATATCAACAGGTTGGGTAACAAGTCACACAGCAACATAGAGTTTATACAAGTCTATTCAGATTCAAATCCTGACTGCCCTTGAGGAGTTTATAATTGACCATACACCTTTTGAAAATCTGCATATCTTTTTGATAAATGACAAAAGAAGGGGTGCTATTTATTAAAAAGTTGTATTAATATCATTCATTTTTTACAACATAGTGATTTCTAAAAATAGGTACCTCCTCCATCACGCACAAAAATTGAATTCTCCTTTATAACAAAGAAAAGTAGTTAAGAAAAAAACCTGATATAATGATTGCACCTGATAAAGCATACAATGTTTTGCCCTAGTAGTCTCTCATCTCTTAGCCAAGAGGACCAAGAGTTATTTCTTTTTCTGTTCTCTAGGATAACCACTGGATTCTAAGTCATTTCTTTAGAGTACAAACTTCTTTTCATTTACATTGTTGAATTCATTGTGCATATTGGTTTCCTGATTTTCTTTCTTTCTTTCTACATCAGTTCACATAAATCTTCTCATGGTTCTTTGAGTTCTACTTATTTGTTACAATAAAATTCCATTGCAATTACATAAGACAGTTTGTTGTCATACCCCAATCAATGGGCATATGCTTTTTTTCCATATATTTTCTGCTATAAAAGTTTTGTTATGAATAGTTTGGTACATTTTGGAATTCTGTTTCTGTCCTTGAACTCACTGGAGTCTATTATACTCAGTATTGAGATGACTACTGGATGAAAAAGGTCTCAATCCTTTAGTTACTTTTCTTGCATAATTCTAAATTGATACTGAGAATAGTTGGGTCAAGTCACAGTTCCACCAGCTATGTATTAGAGAGCCTGTCCAATATCAAAGCTTCTTGTTTTCTATCATCTCTAACAATCTGCACAGTGTGAGATAGAACTTTTGAGTTGTTTTAGTTTGCATTTCTCTTATTACTAGTGATTTAGAGCAGTTTTGTAATGCATTTTCTACAAAAATAAAAAGTCATTGATTTTGTTACAAATTATATCCCATAGTACATGGACATAATTTTGTAATTTTTTTAAAAAATGAAACAAAATATTAGTTTCTACAGATATATACTTAACCTACAAAATGTGTCTGATATAAAAGTTGAGAGAAGATTAAACTGATACATCAAACACAAGGAGAATTACAGATAGAATTTTATTTTATAGTAGTTACAGAACTTAATATAAAATAAACTATAAGAAGGAAACAAATATTTATTAAGCATCTATTATGTGACAAGCACTGAGCTATGTATTTTATAAATATCTCATTTGATTCTCATAATAACCCTGACAGGTAGGTGCTATATAATAATAATCAAGATTTTACAGTAGAGAAAACTGAGGCAGATTGAGGTTAAGAGACTTGCCTAGGGACACACAACCAATAAGCATCTAACACCATATTTGAACTCAGATTTTCCTGACTCTAGACCCAGAATTCTATCCCCTGTGCAACCTAGCTGCCCTTGGAGGTGCATAAAAGATGTAAAGTCCAATTAGTAATTAAAAATAGTCTTGTCTTTTCTCTTTCTTCTGCCTAAACTACCATTCCCTACTTCCCCCACCCCACCCCATACTGAAATTGATATCTCACAAGTCTTCATTAAAACGTACGAACACAAAACATTCCTAGGACACTGGCCATATTTCCATAATATTTCTTTAGCAAACTTGATAACACTGATTATTTATTTTTTATTTGTTATCATTGTTTAAAGCTCTGTGTCATTTTTAAAAGTCCTAGGCAATCCTAATTTTTAAAAGCAACTTATACTGACAAGGCTATAATGACATTATCTGCTCGAAAGAGTAATAACTGATTTCCTTGACTTAGTTTTAAATCAAGAGCATTAAGTAAAGTTTAAGCCCCATGTAATTTCAAATGCCAAACATTATATCCATGAAAAATGGGCTTTATAATAGAAATGACAACTGACCTTCATCTGTAACAGATACGGCAGACTAACTTTCTGTGCTTGTAGAATTTGCTACAAGCTGTAGAGGAAGATAAGGCTCAAGTGACTCTAGAAAGAAGTATATTCAATCAATCTACCCAAAAATATTAACCATCTGCCTACTAGGGGTCTTCATACACACTGTACTAATTTCCAACCTCTGTGCTTTTGTTCCTATGGGTTCTCTCTTCTCTGCCCCACACATAAATTGCCTTCCCTCATCCTCTCTGCCTGTGATAGAAATCCAGTCTCTCTATCAGTAAATTTTCAATTCTTTGCATTGCTGTTATTTATTAAGATAGGACCACTAGGTGGCAAAGTGGTTAGAGTTTCAGTCCAGGAGTCAGGAAGACTCATTTTCCTGAGTTCAAATCTGGCTTCAGACACTTGCTAGCTGTGTGACCCTGGACAAGTGACTTAACCTTGTTTGATTTGGTTTCCTCATCTATAAAATTAACTGGAGAAAGAAATGCTAGACTACTCCAGTATCTTTGCCAAGAAAACCCGAAATGGGGTCAAGAAGAGTCAGACATGACTGGAAAATGGTTGAATAGCAACAAATCCATGAAGATGCTTTATCTTAGCTCCATGAGACTACCCCCCCCCAGAACTAAACATAGTCCTTTAAATGCAGTAAGGACTCTGTATGTGTTTGTTGAATCAATTATGTATTTTTAACCATTCGGTCAACAAGCATTTATGAGGTTCTTGCTGTATGCCAGATAGGGGGCTAAGAAAGGGAGAAGGATACAAGGGAAGGAGGGAGGGGTAGTTAAAAAAAAAGGTAAAAACATTCTTTACCCTGAAGGAGTTTACATGCCTTTTGGGTATGATACCATACAAATAACTGTGTACATACAAAATAATGGCAGATAATCTGAAGGAGTGTGGAGAGAGATTCCCTGGGAAACCCTCCTGCAGAGCTGGAATTTGAGTTGTCTTTAGAAAAAGCCAGTGAAGAAAGTTGAAAGCAACCAACAAGAGACTTCCAGGAATGGGATGAGATTACTAAAACAAAGAAATGAAGTGGTTTGCTCCTGGTCACTCAGATGGTGTCAGATGGAGGATTCAAACCATGGTCTCCAGATTTTAAATCTAACTAAATATATGGCTTCTTGTTCTAAGTCATAGAATCTCATGTGCAGGACTTTTCAAAAGGAAAAAAAAAATTCAGTCCATACCAGTTGACCAACCTAAGGAGCTCTAGCAAATCAACTGGTGTGCTTTGACAAGAAAAATTATCTGGAAAATTAGAGAGGGAGTGAGAAAGTGAAAGACAGAGACAGAAGAGCCAGAGCCAAAGGTTTTTGCTGTTAAATAAACGTAATGAGAAAGAAACCATATGGGAGAGGGTAAGGATAATGAGGGGAGGTAATCATAAAAAAAATAGTTAGAATACTGCAGAAATTTGGGAAAGTTAGTATTATTTAATTCAATTCAAAGGACAGTTGGCTTTAAAACATGATAACATAATGCAAACAATAAACAGAGCAATCTTCTTGTATTGTGTCACCTCATTAGACAGACCATTGAATGACTTGGTAAATCTGGAATTATCTCAAGTTTGCAAAGGCATGCTTTTCCTTAAAAGGGAGCTTCATGACTTACCCTAATTACATGGAAGTAGATAGCAAAGCCCCTATGACCAAGAGGGTCAAATCTAGGCAGCAAAGAGGTTGAGTCTTTTAGTATAAACTACAGATTTCATGAAACCAGTATTTACTCCAGAAAAGAAAGGTGGGGGGGGGGGGGTGACTATTAATTGTTATTAAGGTTGTTATTTAGGTTGTTAATGTTATTAAAGTTATTAATTGCTAATAATGACCTTATGTGGTTTGGGACGAGCAGGAGATAAAGCACAAGGCAATATGAAGACATGATTCCTTTGATGTAACAGGCCTTTTGGCACCCAGAGAAAGCAGAGGGATGTAATTCTCTTGAGGAGTCTTTCATCAGGGCATTGCTCCCCAGGAATGTGTGAACCTCAGTGCTCAGATTCCAGGGCCATGCATGATAACAAAGGGGAAGGACACTAGTACTGGAAGGCCATGGCAGTGTCTGGAAGCATGCTAGGAAAGGCACTCATGAATCTGGACCTCTCCGATACTGGTAACACCTCTTCTTCAGTGCTTTTTTCAATACTATTTTTAGAGAGACTGCCTTTGGACAACGCTAAAGACAAGGTAAATTTCCCTATAGAAAAGTCAAAGACATCAAAGAGATCATTGAAATCCTCCTGCGAAATAAGAGATCAGGGAGTTATTCTCAGTGAAAAACTGATGTTTTGGGTTTTTTTTTTTATCCAAGAAGATAGAGATGGAAAACCATGAAAATACAAGAGGATATAGATGGAAAGACATTTACGCTCTTTTATAAATGAACTGTCAAAATCTGATGGTCTTTAATTCCATGATATTGTTTTTGGATCTTTTGGATAGGACAGATTATTTCATACAATACTACAGTATTATAAATGAAAACACTGTGACACTCAGGATGGTTGAAATGACAGATCCTGGTCTGGGATAAAAGAGGAAGAAGCTTAGGCTGCTTCTCTCAGCAGAGATGTGGGAGACTACAGGTGTGAAAGGCTGGATATTCTGTCAGATTGAATTGCTTTATTAGTAGGATTTTGTGTGTCAAAAAGGGGAAGTATATTGGGAAATGTTTCTAATATATAAATATAAGTTATTAATCAGGATATATTTTAAGAAAAGATAAAGAAATCTTCAACTGGGTGATGCCAGGTCCTGAATGAGGTATAATACATGAGACTTAATCCCTACCTTTAATATTCTGTCAAGGTTAATAAGACATATGTACAAATAGCTCTAGAAAAGCTCTAGAAAAATGCCTAGAAAAATTAGAAACCACGTGCTATGACTTTTCTCAATTGTTTTAGGGAAATTTATATTAAAAAAAGAGCAAAGAAATTTTCACTATTTTACAAAGAGGTAAAATAAAAGACCTGATCTAGTGACTCATTAAAGAGAGGCACCAACAGTAGTATAAAGCAGCAGGCATCTAGATGGCAGAGTGATAGAACTGGAGTCAGGCAGACTTGAGTTCAAGTCCTCTGTCAGACATTCACTAGTTGTGTCACCCTGGGCAAGTCACTTAGCCCTATTTGTCTCAATTTCCTCATTTGCAAAATGTGCTGGAGAAAGTAAACTACTCCAATATCTTTACCAATAAAACCCCATACGGAGTCACAAAGAATCAGACATGACAACAACAGTATACTTCAAGAATCTAGGATTCTTACCATCTCGTTACCTCTCATAGAACTCCACATTCCCTTAGTCCCAGCAGGATGTACACATTTCTCATACCTGCCTTCCAACTACTTACTCCTGGAAAATCTGAAGTGCAGCAGAGAGTTCGTGTCTATGGGGAAGGGAGAGCCAGATCTATCAAACTGAAGTGTCTTCTGGTGGCCCTAGAGCCCACTATCAGTTTCCATTTTCTCAGGTTTGGTAACTCTATGATTTTGCAAGGACACTATGGTTAACTAGACAAACTTCTTGTCCCTTTTAGGGATCCTTTTTACAATATCCTTAGTGGATAGTGATCCAGCCCCTGCTCATATAGTTCTGGTAACAGATTGTGTTGTTTTGTGAAGCACCCTGGTCCACTTTTGAACAGCCATCTCATCTTGGTACTTCCCATCTTGGAATATCCAACCACTCCTGTGATCTTCTCAACTTGAAACATCCCTCTGTTAGGCCGACCCCCTCCTCCCACTGGGGAGTTCATCCTGGAGCAGGGATGGGAAACGTGTGGCCTTATGGCCATATCCATTACAGACCTTTTGTTCTTTAAAATTTGGATTCAGTCAAAAGGCCACACTTAAGGATTTAGAAGGCCCTATGTGGTCATAAGACTGCAGGTTTCCCACCCCTGTCCTGAAGCCTTGGCCACCCTCCTTCCTCACCAACCTCACCTTCACACAAATATTCTTCTCTAGGAGAGGAAGCGTTGGGAAAACTAATCTAAAGAAGAAGCAAGAACAAAAAGGGGGAAAAAGAAGGAAAGAAGTAGTAGAAAACATCCCAGAATGCAGTTCTCATGTTCAAAAATGGTGAAAGGATCTTCAAGTCCTCTCATCCCCTCCCCTCAAAGGATGGGAATATCATTTCCCTTCCACCCATCCCACATCAAATACTGGGCACACACCCTTGAGACTCCTGAAAAATGGGATAAACATGTTTTATTAAACCAAAAGACCCCTAAGAGATATTTTTAAGCTTCTTAAATTGCTGAAAGATCCTGTGGCTGGCCATTTTAATACTATTTACCTCCAAATGGGGACTCTGACACATAAATAACATCCTTGCCCCAAGGGAAAAAAACAACAAACTAGTTGCACCTCCCACCCCCAGCAATGTTTTAAAATGTTGACTTGTGCTTCTTTGTATAAGCATGAAAGTAAGTGTGTGGGAGCATGTTTATACGTTTAGCCATGCATACGTAAACTCTGGTTTGACACTGATGAGGGTCATAAGAGAAGTAATCACTGAAACTGTTGCCTAAGTAATAAACAAGATCTCTTTACTGCTGTTCTCCCTTCTCTGGCATCCTGCAAAAAAGGCCTCATTGAGTTTACAAAAAGCAAAGAAACAAAACAAAACAAAACAAAACAAAAAACCCTATGGAACAGGAAGAAGTACAAAGTATACAGAAATCATGAATGAAGCAGCATGTGACTGTTGTTTGCGGCTCACAATCTATGAAGAGGAAGCCTTAGAAGCAAATAGCACTGGGTTCTGAATATTGGAATGTATTTTACTGATGGTCATTGTATCCTAAGAAAGTTATAATGAACCTGCTCAGTGTTCAGAAACAAAGTAAACTCATTGATTGTTGGGACAGATCCTTTCCCTTCAAGAAGACCAATGACATCTCAAGGGTAATGTCTTGCCTTGTGCATGGGTTGGATTTAAGGGAGACAGAGCTGCATAAAGTCACAACTCACTCTCTCCTGAGGATTCATTGAATTCCAGTGGTAAGACAAATGTCAAGGTAACTGGTGATGACCCAGGATGCAGAGGGTGATAGTCTTTCTAAATTAAGGTTTTTCCCAGGTCTCAATTTGTCTAAGGCCAAGCCCATTCAATGACTAAGGGCTGGGTGTGCTCATCCTTCATTGCCAAAGAAAACCATACCATCAGAGAAATGATGACATGACTTGCACTTGACTTGGTTTTGAGTGAGGGAGGGCTGTGCAGATCACCAGCCTCACTTTTCCTCCAGAGCTCAAGGTCTGGGTAAGAATTGAGACAAAAGACCCTATTTACCATCCCAAAGATAGCAGTCTGGGAGGAGAAGACCCTAAGACTTTCTGGACCAAAGGGAAATCAATTGCTATTTATACCCATCTTAAGCCACCAGAATCTAAACAATGAAAAACAGTCTTGGGCTGGGGGCTATTATTGGTCATTCAATGAAATTCAGAATGATTTGAGTTTAAAGCTTCCAGGGTTGGGGAACCTATGGCCTCAAGGCTACATGTGGCCCTGTAGGTCTTCAAGTGTGGCCCTTTAACTTAATCCCAACTTCACAGAACAATTTCACTTAATAAAAGGAACTGTTCTGTAAAACTTGGACTCAGTCAAAAGGCAGCATGCACCCAAGGACCTAAATGGTCACATGTGGCCTGGAGGCTACAGGTTTCCCATCCCTGGTTAGTCAAATAGCTCCATTTGAATCACAATGGACTTAAAAAAAACCTTTTTTTTTCAGAGCTATATTGCAAGAAATCATAAATGAAAACTACTCAGGAAAAAAAGTGAATTATCCCAATCTTTTGAAAATAATAAAAATAAACTATTTTTTAAAAATCTAGCTCCCAGAACCCAAACTATCTTACAAAATATAAGCAACCAAAAGTTATATTCCTATCGACAGAGCACCCACCTATAAGAGAATGCCATTCCAAGTGGAGACAGGGACTATAAGTGGTGAGGAAAGGAGGAGGAAAAGGAGAATTAGAAGCATTTTCCAACTCATATTGGTAGATCAGCTCCTCAGAGGTCAGCTACTACTCACAGATGTCATGGTAAAGGGAGCTAATATAAAAATGTTCTAAAAACATGGTTCATTCTTTCCCAGAAAGACACACAGCATCCATGGGAGGAGAAAGCTTAAACTTAGACCATAAGAGTAGTAGTGAAGCACATTTGAAAGAAATATGTGTGACGAAGATTTAACTCATAACATCTGCTCTGGAAGTCCTTCTCTCTTTGTAGAGCACGTTAGGATGTCACCCTTGACATGACATTGATCCTTTTTTGAGAACAAAACATAACAATAAATTCCTCAGTGGTGCTTCTCTAGAGAAGGCTTAATCTTCTGATGATTGGAACCAAGGACTAGAATGCAAGTTTCCTGAATTCACCGTAATACATGTCAGATTCCCATTGTTTTGGTTTCTTCTAACAACTCAATTACTGACCTTTGACAGGAAAGTCACCTTACTCCCTTGAGCCTTAGTTTCTCCATCTATAAAATGGAAAGGTCAAACTAGATGATATCTAAGATCTCTTCCAGTTCAAAGGATCCGTGGCCACATTTGGGTTATTGTGTTCAAGTCTGAATGTCATATTTTAGCAAAGCCATTGACTTTCTAAGAAAGTATTGACAAGCCTAAGCACTTCCAGAAAAGGATAATTGAAAAGGTGAGAAGATTATAGCCCATTTCATATGATGATGAGTGGAAAGAACTGGGCATTTATAACCCAGAGGAGGGAAAAACCTCATAGTGGCATTTTGTCTGTCTTCAAGCATTTGAAGGACTGTCATATCAAAGAAGAATTAGACTTCTTCTGCTGGGCCTAGGAGGCAAAATTAGGAGAGATAGATGAACACCAAGGAAAGGAAGGTTGTGATCCTATATGCAAAAAGGATGCCCCTATTCCCCCCCCCCCACAGCATACACAGATACCATTTCTATTAACCACAAGGGAACTGTGGTCAATTTCTAGTCACATATGACACATCCACTGATGTTACATCAATTGTCTGCTGAACCACGAAGAATTTAGGACCCAAGGGATCTTTTAGAAAAAAGGAGACAGGTTCTGGTTGTATGCTCCTAAATGTTACTCTAAGGACAACAAGATACGACCCTGGTAACAAGATAAGAAGAGACAGAGTTACTCTAGAACCCGAGTTCATCTATCTGACACCTAGGAACAGGGAACTTACATAGATGAGTATGGTCCAGGGTCTTCCTCTTTGAGTTTTTCTGTCTTCTAATATGTCAGAAGATTTAGCAGAGGAAGGAGTTGGCTAGTAACTAGGGTAGCACAACTGGAATAATTTCAATTGCAACAGCAGTAGTAGGATTGAGTCATTGGGATTAGAAAGTTCCATAAAATTCAAACTGGCTTTGCTGATCAGGACAACACCCAGTGTGGAAATAAAATGTGAAAATGGCTAATTAGCAGCCTTGCAGGAACTATTTTGTATCCTAACAAGGCTTGCCTATTGATCTCCCAATTAACTGTGCTAGTATTAATACGTAAGCTACTGAATTCTGTTTTGATCATTGTGTTAATCATGTTATGATTCTTTTATGATGATCTTTACCTCCTTTGCATAGGAATAAGTTGCCTGTCCTATTTCTAATTCGTTTTGCACACTGATTTCCTTTTTAACTTTCTCCCTTTTGAGGGGAAATCATAGGTTAAATCCCAAATTTCTATTTTCCTAGAATAGTCAAGTTGAGGGTAATGAGCTGATGAAGGTGAGACCACTTAAGAGTCAATTAATAGTTGAATCCAGGCAGGCTGAAATGGATAGGTAGTCTTTTCATGACAGATGAAGAAAAAACTTCTTAGTAATTAGAGTTATCTCAAAGTAGAATGAGTTGCTTCTAGAGGTAGCAAATTCTTCATCACTGGTTATTTTCAAATGGAGGTTGAATGGACAATTACAAGGGATGCTGTAGAGGGATTTCTCTTCATGTGTGGGCTGGATTAGCTGGCCTCCGAGGATCCTCCAAACTCTATGGGTTCCCCAGTCAAACTTCCTTCTGTAAGCTCCTTTCCACATTGGGACAGAGCATGGCCATGCTGAAAACAAACGAGATCTCTATTGAATACATTGAGATGAAGGGACTTTATCTTCTTTGAGTGAAGGGGAAAAAATAGCCACATTTTTACTGAGTAGTTTGAACACCGATGGGCTAGCTTCCAAAGGTTTTGAGCTTCACTCTATTTAGACATCTATAAGCTTATTACAAGATTTTTAGATTTTTTCCTGAGATACCTTCTTTGTTTGTCTTTGAGACTTAACTTCCCAAAAGACTGATGCCTAGAGACTCAAAGGAAATATTTTTTTTTGGCTTCACATTTGCTTTTACTCTCTCAGAGACTCGGTAAGAAGTAATCAGACATTAGTATACAGTAGGGCATAGATTTTTTTTTATCTGTAAAGTGAGGAGGGTAGATTAGATGAACCATTCAATTTTAAGGAGTAGGATTTTATTCTGAAAACAAGCATGCATATGAGATACATCCCAAGTTGCATGCACTTACTCTTGGAGTCATGATTTTCCCCCTCAAGAAATTGGCATCTGCACATAAGCATTTGAACAACAACTTGTTTATTCCATGATAATTACACACAAATGCTTTGTTGTGTGATATTGCTTAGGGCCTGTGATTTGTATGGAGTTAACCAAGTTGGAGCACACTGTGTGGCCCTTACATGTGGGTGGTATTTCAGTCCAAAATGTTAAGAGGGCAACTTAGTGACTGGCACTTCAAGGGCATGGCCAAACCACCAACCAGGGCATCTTTTTAATAGAACATATCTTGATGAATTCATAATGTCTTTATCTTTGACACTAATAAACAGAGCACAAAGCAACATGAATAATGCTTCAGAATCAAAATAGGAAAGCAAGAGTAATATTTGAACAGCTTTCATGAGGAACTCAGTGAGTACTGAGGAGAAAAGGAGAGACAGAACTGCTTCTGTTAATATGTAAGAGCTAAAAACTAAGCCCAGACTTTTGGCGAAATTAGAAGGAATTCTATCCTTGGATCAACTGGTGTTAGGTAGGCAAGAATTAAAACTGAGACTGATGGCCATCAGAAAACACTATCCTGAGATTCTTGCATGGATAAATAATATCAGAGACATGCTGCACACATACCATTTCCCCTTTAAGGTTACAAGGGATAGGAAGTTGAGTACAGGATACAGAAGTGAAGAAAGCAAGCCGTCAAGCAAATGGAGAATCAAGCAGCAAGTTTATGATGCTAATGGATACATAAGAATAAGTAAACACAAAACATAGAAGTAGTCAGGCATGGATGGAAGACAGGATGAGGACAAAACAACCACAAAAGGGACTGCTTTATTCTCTGTATCTGTATTTCTAGCCTAGTGCGGTGTCTGGAGCATAGTAGGCACTAAGTAGATATGTATTGATTGATCAATAAACTAGAGTCAAAGAAGCCAGAGATGCTGCATGACGGCAAGGGTAGGAAATAATGGAGTTATTATATAAAAGTGCAACTCACTGGGAATGGAATTTCATTCTTTACCAGAATAAGAAATTAGATCCCTAATGAAGGTTCAAAATTGTTTTTACATGTAACTGAGGAAAAAGAAAATACTAAATTAAAGCTAGAAAAAAAAGGAAATTAGATCCCTGCTGCAGTTCTTGGGATAGATGGGTGAATAAAACTCTTCTGCTTTGTCTCATATTATGTCTCCATTGCTGGGCATTAACTCAGAGGAAAAAAATTCTCTCAGGGTTACCTGAGAGACCCCTAGTATGTCTTAAAATACACTACCTCTTTTTTGAAAATCAGCTTTATCATCTATAAAATGAGGTTAGACTAAATGAGATTAGACTTCCTTTCTTAGTTCTAATTCTCTTCCAGTTCTGGGTATGTGATCATTTGATCTGTTTTATATACATACATACACACACACATATATATATATATATATGTATATGTGTGTGTGTATACATATATATGTGTGTGTATATCTATATATGTATATACACATGTGTCCATACATACATACATATGTGTATATATACACATACACACACACACATATATATACCTACATTCAAATGAGGAAGACAGCAAGTACATATAGATCAACAGATGATGAATCAATTGATTAATAGACATCGATATAGATATGTATTTGTTGTCTTCCCCATTTGACTTTAAGATTTCTATGAGTAGAGATTGTTTCCTTCTTTGTACCTGTACCCCCAGCACGTAGCACAGCACCTGGTATCCAGGAGATATTTCATGTGTATGCATTGATGGATTAATTTACATAACTATACTCTGGTCATGAGCCTAAACCCATCAAATATCAGTGACACTTTTGAACCTCTCTGTCAACCTGTGGTATAATCATAGAGCCAGTGACCTAGCCAAGTGGACCTTACAGAAGGCCTTGTCCAACCCTTTCACTTTGCAGATGAGCCACTGAGGTCAAAGGTTCAGTGTCTCACCTAAGATCAGCCAGGGAGTAAGAAGCATGCTAGAATTTGACCTTGGACCATCTAGCTGCAAATCCAGCCCTCTGGCCTTCTACTACTTCTCACTGTAGATAGAAAAGTCCTTCAGGTGCTCTTGTTTGTATATGATGCTCTGGAATGCTGAAGAGCCCCCCAGAAGGGATATATAACCAAAGGAGTTCAATTTGACTGTTCACATAGAAAAGACCAAGTAGATGAAAAATGCCTATTGTCTAGACTTCAACATGAATTTAGATGGACAGTCCATCAATATATTTGGGACAGATTGTACAGATGGACAATTAATCGGGGCTAGCATTAAACAGGAAAAGAGCAGGTTGGATTGTCATGGAAAAATTACAAAACTTCTCTAATAACCCCATGCTTGTCATGAAAGCAAAGTCTCATATTTTTCATTTTTTTCATATTCACATTCTACTAAATTAAAAATAAATATAGCAGGGCAATGGAAAAGCATATGGTGGGTGTGAGTATGGTGTAACATATAACCATTAGGAAGTATATCAAGGAATATGATATATGATAAATGGAGAAGATTGTAGGGCACATGCTGAGGGTGAAGGATCACAGGTAGACAGCCAGAACACTCCACTGATATGTTCATAATGTCAGGAAAAAGCTAAGAAGGCTTCCAGAATGTTGGGCAGACTCACTGTAGTGACTTTATGGGAGTACAAAGACACAACAGGATTGACAGGAACTTTTGAATTGATTAGATCACAGGCAGCCAGATGGCATAGTGAACAGAACAGGATGCTTTGCATTTGAATATTGATACTTACTAGCTGGATGACTCTGGGCAAGTCACATAAGGCTCTTTTAGCCTTAGTTTCCTTAGTTTGAATATATGCTTTGCATCCTTTCTGAAGAATATGCCCCCTTACTGACAAGACATAAGGAACTCCTTATTGGCAACCAGCAACTGAGGGTCAATGTCAAAGGTAACTGGTGAAGGAGCAAAAAAGTAGACAAATAGTCATGGAGGAATTTCCCCTTCTCTGGTCTAAAAGAATGATTCTAGTTTCCTGTTTTGGACCGCTCTGCCTTTTCTCATGCTTTCTCTCTCTCTCTCTCTCTCTCTCTCTCTCTCTCTCTCTGTCTCATGCACACATATACAGGCACACACACACACACACACACACACACACATACACACACTGAAGCAGGAAGAGGATTGTTAGGAAGTTCTGCCCTCCCTCCTTCACTGATACTGGCAACTTTCAAAGATGCGCTTAAGCGCCTAGGTAAGCCTGAGTCCCAGGTGACTTTTGACCCTTCTGCTTCTATCCCAGGCATGGGGTAGCAACCATCGATCCTGAAAAATGAATGTTCCCAGCCTTTGTAGTTACTTTGCGAGTTCAAGAATTCATAAGTTAAATACCTCCTTAAAAGCATGCTTCTTGGAAGAGATGACCTTTTCCAGGAGATTCTGTGACCTAAAGGACTAAAGAAGGCCATGGCCTTGTCAGCCAGGAGACCTAGACTTTTTAAGTTGTTCAGGCAGTCCAAGTATGAGGTGATTGAAACAATGTCTATTCAGCACAAAATTCCACAAAATTGCCTTTCTTTTGGGGTGACCAGGGTTGAATGAGCTACTTAGGTGTGTTGTTCTTTGAGTCTTTTACATCTAATACAGACTCTTTGAGAAGGGCATAAACATTCACCTCATATCTGACGCCACTATCATAATTCAGAACCTTTTCTAGAAGGGACACAGTAGGTGACTGTGTCACCTACTATTGGGGAAACTCTCATAACATAAACAATAACCACACAATTTTTTAGAGATTACCCCAGAATTTTACTCCAGGGTGGGATCAGAGACAATAAGAGAGAGATAAAAAGAAATCTCCCCTTTCCCTGGTGTGTGCGTGTGTGTGTGCACGTGCGCGTGTGTGCTGGTGAATGTTTAACAACCAAAACTCTGAGGGAAAAAAAAAGTAAGACAACACACTTTTAAGTTTAATCTGTATCTTAAATTCTTCCACTCCCATCACTTTAAGCCTAGACAATCAACAGAACAATTAAGAACAGTTAACAGTTAAATTAAATCCTGATATAAAGTGTTTGCTGAAATGCTTACTTTGAAAATTGAGCAATGCCTGTACATCAGCACCCCACTTTGGTATCAGCCGCCCCAAAACACTGATCTCATGTGAGTCTGAAGTCTTCTTTTGGGAAGCCGGTAAGCCATGTGGTACATTTTGAAGCCAATAGATGCTCAATAGATGTCTGAGATTTTTTTTTTGTCTTAGCATATGAGCTCACTGAGGTTCAAAATGGGATCTTGTGTATGCTTTGTACAGTGCTTAGCAATATACTACTAAATTTTTCCCAGTAGGGAGACATTGGCCAGAGAGGATAGAATTTTAAGATCGACTGGGCATTCGTGTCCTAGGTTTCCAGGGTTGGGTTATCTATATTTGAGAGGACTGCCCTTCCTTGACCTAATTTCAGGAGCCAGAATTTGCAATTGTATTCGTGCTGTTGCATTAATTACATGGTTCCTAAGTGAAATGCTCATATAAACTATCATTACCCTCAGGATTATACCCTGGCAACTACACAATGGAACTCCTCCTTCAGACTTGGGGAAGCCACAGCAGCTCAGAACCAAGTCTCTTTGCTACAAAGGAATGGGGACACTCCACAAAACAAACCATTGTTCATGGTTTTCGTGGGCCACTCAGATATTTCTGAAACTTCTCAAGCCTTTATTCCTACCTTAGGGACAACTGGGCACTGAGTCGTTCTCGTGTGAGTGGACACAAAGAGCTAGACAGACTTAGGACAGAGCACTGTATATTCAGGATGAACCTCATGATAAGCTTCAGGTTTGGGCCAATTGCCATTCTCCAGAACTCTGGTGGCAAGGAATTGCCTTGCTGTGGAAGCCAGAGACAACTTTTATTCACCAAGATGAGATGGTGAAAAAAAGGTTATTTAATGTCACTGACTTCTTTTTTATAGCTTATATATTAAGAAAACATTTAAGTGATTTTCTTTGGAAAAAGGAAAAGAAAATGCCAAAAATAGGGAGAGGACTATAGAATGCAATACTGCTACTGTAGGAGGAAATTAATGTTGCCATCTTCTGGCATATTACCTTGGTTCTGATGTGGCAGCCTTTTGGCTCTTGTTTGCACAATAAGTGTTGGAATGGATTATACCTTGCCAGAGAACATATGCATTTGATAGAAGCTCATGTCTCCACTTCTTTGTAATCATTACAGTTCACACCCTTGTAATTTTCTTTGTGCTCCAGCATTAGATGCCAAGAAATGTTTTGTTCTCCCCAGGAGCCAGACCTAACAGGGATGGGGGTGGAATGGGGGGTTTGGGGGGTCCAGATGGGAGAGAATTTCTTCCAAACTCTCATGTGTATTAGGGCTGAAGGGCAGGGTGACCATTTTTGAGCTCAAACAGCAAAAATCTTGTTATCTTTGACTGGTCAGGTAGTTTAGCTGAAACATGGAAAACAGTTGTATAACATTATGAAATTAAAGATTTAAATGAACAAAGTGACTCCCAGGCAGCTATGGGGAAAAGAAAAACCCCTTGATTTGACATTAGGAAATATGGGTTTCAGTCAAAGCTTTTCCACTTATTAGTTGTGTGACCTTGGACCAGGCAATGAATTTCACTGTGCCCACCTGTTCTATCTACAAAATAGGGATAAGGCTGTTCAAGCTGTTTACCTCACAGCATTATTAGGAGGATCAAAAGTCTTAGTGGAGATGAATTGATTGGTAAATCAGAAAGTGCTATATAAATGTTATATCCTAGGAGTTGTGACTCAATCTTTTCCTACCCTCCCATCCCCATGTCTCATAGCCAGGATACTTAAAACCATACATAATCAGATAAGCATGAAGTTGTTGTGTGGACCCCATAAATATGTTGAATGAGGCAGATGTACCCTGTATGTACCTAATATGGGTACTTGGTTCCATGACTTTTGGGTTAAATAGTATTATAGGAAAATCAATAAATAGATAAATAAATAGTATTATAGGGGCAATGAGTTCCATAAGGATAGAGTTGGGCTCCTACCCAAGGAGGGACCAGAAATCTATTCAAATACACCCAAATGAAGATATGTATATATAATAAATTGTAAAACATAATGTCTCATTCTTTATGAAGTTCCTTTACTTATAGGGAAATTTCACAGCACCTATTACCTCAATTTTTTTTCTTACAATCTCTTTAGAAGACATTCTATAGTTTTCAAGACTCCCATTTTACACACGGGAAACTGAGGCACAGAACTTTGTCCAGTTGACTTGTCCAAATTCATCCTTACCTTTGATTCTTAGACAGCCAAGACTGCTTTGATATTTGAGAAATGTCTCAAAAATGTCTCATACGGTATGGCCCACTTAACTGATAAACTGTAATACATCATAACTGTTTCTCAGGCTAAAAGAAATGTAGAATTCAAAGTGCAGTTCCTTCTTTTTTTCAGCCCAAGCCACTTACATTTCCAATTAGGAGAGCACAAAGGGAAGACTTAAGCCATAGGCTAAATGCATTGTTCTACTCTCAAATGGTCTTTTGCTCAGCAGTACTCATTTTTTTTGAAATCAGTATCCCCGAACCAAAAAAGCTAAAGAAATACAAAGTGCCACCAAAATATGCTGAGAGTAATTACAGAGTAAATCTCTACATCTTGAGAACGGTAAACAGATCCTGTCTCCAGAGTCTGAGTGCCATTGTTTGAAGCTGTATCCTGAGATGGTAGATACTCAAGTAATTATGTGTCAATTTCTTCTGCCAGGTTGAAATGAAATGAGGCCATAAAGTAGGAATTAAGTAATTTGTGATGGAGCAAGGTTATTTTATCTCTCTCAGTAGAAAAATCAAGGTAACTTTAAAGGTTGTCCAATGTAATTATAATAGTACACAATACTGTTTGGTTTTGACTTACTTAGAAATTAAAAAAAAACAAAGCAAAGCAACAGTACGACCGCGTACAGTGAGGAAACAAAAAGTGCTGCAAATTGAAACACTTATTTTATGACAACTAGTGGCATTATCATCTCAGGAAAGCATGGAACATTGAGCTTGCCTCCACTGTCTTTTATGTTATAAATCAAAGTCAGAGTGTACTCAAGCACAGACCATTTTGGAGAGTTACCCCTCTTATTAGTGGTAGGTAGAGTGGAGCTTCAATCAAAAAACATTTATTAAGCACCTACTGGAGGCTTTTCATTTCAGTAAGTGATTCATTTCTCATTTTTGATAATACTATTAATATTCTGTAAAACTTGGAAAGATTAGAGTGCCAAGGACCCAAGGATTCATTTCTTCAAGTTAGTTTTTTTTATTAAAATTCTGTCAAAGCTGTAACTAGGGTGAGACCAACAGAACTTTGACCTCCCCACAATTAAGGAAATCTTTAAAAAGTGCTGATGCCATCTGAAGGCATACTTCCAACCCCCAGATCCTCTTCTGGAAGCAATAGAAATAGTTTTGACCCATGGCATGCTTCCTCCCCTAGTTGCTAAATATGTAGAGGACCCAAGCTCCATCATTTGAGTTCCCTCACCCTTCCCACTTCCTGTCCTGCCTAGCCAAGAGTACAGATGGCCACAGGTTCATCTTAGAATATATTATCCCTTGGGGTCAAGATGTCCATCCCCCCAAAAGCAACCCATTTTTAATAGTATCAGAACCTCTCAATGTCATGGGATACCTCTCTACATCCGGAAGTCACAACCCAGGTGATGTCCCTCCCCACTAACCTGGTCACTTGCCTTAGACACAAATATGCTAATTACATCCTTAAACTATATTAATTTCAGTGAGATTTCTGAGGAAGGAAAAAATAGGGATTTTTTTTTCTTGGAGTTATTCAATATACCCAAATCTTTTTATCTGAATTAATTAATAAATCAAACAGCAAAATTAGTTGTGCTTCCAACCAAAAATAAGCTTAAGAGATAAAATAGCATTTAATGTATTCATCTTTTGCTCTTTCCTTTTTTCCTCCCCAAAGCACCTAAAACAAGGATGTTCTCAGTTAAACTTAAGGCTCTAATCATAACATATCCTATTATAACCATAGTGGGGAGCAGGCATGTCTGCTTTTTTCAATCTGTAATTATTTCTTAATGACACTGTTATTTTTTCCATTTGAGGCGTACGATTGATGCAAAGATTGGCCAGAGAGAATGAGAAGGCAAGTCATCAAAATCTGACCAATAACAGAAGCATGCGCTTTTCTTAGTCACTGATACTGAAATGAAAGGGGATAATAGAATCCAGGAAACAAAATAAATGACAACTATTAATTTAGCGGTAGTGTGATTTGCATAGTAATGCAGGAAATCTGCGGCTGATTATTATATTTAGTCTATCATTAGGACCATAAGATATGTTAAAAACTCACTTGTTTTTTCTTCAATAGTGATATCTTTTGATAACTGAGCCATCTTCTGGATACTTGAATTATGTCACGAGATCAAACTTAAAATATTCTCTTGGAGAAATCCTACCTACCTAGCATTCTATTGCAAATACATAATTGGTATCTCACAGTTAGCTACATCATATTTAACTTTTTTACCTTTAGGGTGTACATATTGCTTGTCCTAATAAGATATATTCTCTTTGACATCAGGGCCTGTTTCATTTTTATCTTTGTATTTTTCGAAGGTAGCATTGTACCTAGCATATAATGGGTACTTAATTCATGCTTGATGATTGATTGATGCTATATCCAAATGGTTATAATTTGACTCAGTGCTCACCAATCAATACCAAACTATATTCTGGGGAGAGTAGCATTAGCACCTACTAACTGAAATTGAAGAAATGCCCATACAACTGGTCAAACTTATGAAAGTTCTGGTCAGTTTCATATGATTGAGTCACATGTCCAATATAATCTATCATATTATTCTAACAGAGTGCTAGTTGGTTGGTTGAACACTAATGTATCCAAAGTATAAGGGAAATTCAGAGAGAATTTATTCCAACAATTTAATGGATCTATGTGTTTATCAATTTCAGTATTCTGTCCAATGATGCAGGTCATAACTTGTCTGTACTTGCTCATACTATGTGACTACCTGTGTGATACAGTGAATAGAGCACTGGAATTCAAATCAAAAAGCCCTGTTTGAACTCAAATCAGATCTCAGCTGAATGACCTTGGATAATTCACTTAATCTGTTTGCCTCTGTTTCCCCAATTGTAAAGTGGAGAAAATAACAGCACCTATAACCCAGGGTCCATGTGAGGATCAAATGAGTTAATATTTGTAATACCTTTAGCACAGTGCTTGGCAAATAGTAGGTGCTTAATCAATGCTTGTTTCCTACTTCTCTTACTTCTTATCTTGTTTATCCAATGTGATATGTGCTTTCTCTTTTATCTAGCATGTATAACAATGGAATTCTCAGGCTGTTGATTTGTGATTTCTCAATCTCACTACATGGCCAGCTCTTCTTCTCAGGGTCATTAAAACAACCATGTAATTTCCCAAAGGCAATTCAGAGAAAACATGTTAAACAGAAGAGGGGATGCTTTTATAAAGTATAAAATTAGGGAGGCATAGAGTGGGTGGTAAGGAGAGGAAACAATGTGATAAGGGAATTTGGAAAAACATTACTACTTTTAGGGGTCCTGTATTTGGCCTGTGGATTGTTTTTCTAGTTGTATTACGTTGTTTATTCAATTTACCACTTCTGGAATATTCTCTGTGCTTTACTACCTCTTGTCTTTACTATAGTAGCTCCCCTGACTTGTAATGTCTTCTCCTTCTACCCTCCTCCCTCTCTATCTAAACACTACCTATCTTTCACAGTCCATTTCAGATCTTACCTCCTTTGTGATAGGTTCTTTGATCAACTTTCATTTTTTAGTTATTTTTTTCATTCATGCCTGACTCTTTATGACTCCTTTGGGGGTTTTCATGGCAAAGATACTGAAGAGGTTGGTCATTTCTTACTCCAGTTCATTTTACAAATGAAGAAACTCAGTGAAACAGGGTTAGGTGACTTGCCCAGGGTCACCGCTATAAGTGCCTGTAGCCCAGTTTGAAATGCCACCTCGTCGCTTTCTTTGATCAAAATTGCTAAAAATTTCCTTCTTTGGATGGAGTACAGAATTTAGGAAGTTCTAAACTTTAGTAGGTAAGTTACCATGGGCAAATCATTTAACCTCTATAATCCTCAGCATCATGGTTATAATGGGGATACTAATACCTGGGGTTACCTATCTAAAAGGATTATTGAGAAGTTGGAATGAGACCTAGTGTTTTGTAAAATTTATGCACAATGTAAATGTCAATAATTATTACAATTGATATAACCAGCTGTTATAATTATTATCTATACCTTGTCTTTCTATGTTCATAGTTTATTTTCTGACTACATCATAAGCACTTAGAGAGTAGGGATTGTGTTTTATACTATTTTTTCTCTCTTCTGACACTAAGAATTGAGTCATGTCACTCTACAAATAGGCACTCAACAAATACTTGTTGCTGGGTGTGTATCCACACAAATACACAATCTACTGAGAGACAAGTAAGACCAGTTTACCAAGTTAGGAAGAGTCTTACCTCTAACACATACTAGCTATGTGAAACTGAATAAATCAATTAACCACTCAGTCTTCCTGGAAACCCTCTCACAGGGGTTCCTAACAGTTTTGTGTGTGTCACAGATTTCAGTGGAAGTCTGGTGATGCTTATGTTTTCAGAACAACATTTTTCAATGCATGTGGTGCAGTGGCACATTGCCTCTAAGTCCAAGAAACTGATTCTGGTGGATCCCTTGAGTTTGGAAGTTCTGAGTTACAACGGGGCTAAAGACAATTAGGTGTTTGCACTAGATCTGGCACCAATATAATGAACTCTTGGATAGTCCATGGACCCTGGATTAAGAAGTTCTGTTCTATATTCTTTGCGGTGGCCAAAAACTGGAAATCAAGGGGATGCCTATCAATGGGAAATGGCTGAATAAATTGTGGTATATGAATGTAATGAAATATTATTGTGCTATAAGAAATAATGAACAGGAATATTTCAGAGAGGCCTGGAAAGAATTATATGATTTGATGGTGAGTGAAAGGAGCAGAACCAGGAGAATTTTGTACACATCAACAACCACAGTGTGCAAGAATTTTTTCTAGTAGACTTAGAACTTCATTGCAATGCAAGGACTTAAAAAATTCCCAATGGTCTTTTAAGGCAAGATGCCTTCCACATCCAGAGAAAGAACTATGGAATTCAATTGCAGAATGTAGCAGATCATTTTCTTTTGTATTAAGTTTTGGTTTGTTTTATGATTTCTCCCATTCATTTTAATTCTTCTATGCAACATGACTATGGTGAAAATTTATTTAATAGGAATGTATATGTAGAACTTATTTAAAATTTTATGCCATCTTGGGGAGGGAGGGAGGACATAGGGGGAAGAAGGGGGAGGGAGGGAAAAAAATCTAAGTCATGTAGTAGTGATTGTAGAACACTGAAAATAAATAAGATAAAAGATGTTCTGCTCTAAAATTATAAATTGTAGAGAAGGCATTGGTCTGCATTGGTAGAAGTCATTATCACAGGTCTTGTCTGATATAGAGATTGATGATAGATAGATAGAACCAGACATGATTTTACTCATGCAGTTTTAGATAGATAGATACGTTTATACATATAGGTAGATACACATGTAGATATACATAGCTATAGATATACGTACATATTTATTATTGTTCTTGATTGAAGTGCAATGGTATCAGAAAAAGCTAGCTAAGCATCTGTAATAAACCTCAGTAATTCACACTGAACTTCATTTTACTCTGAATGTTCAACAGCCCAGAAGAATGATTTTGCAAGGAGAAAAGGGGACTTGTTTGGAATTCCCTTTCCAGAAGGTTGCCAAGCTCCTCCCCTTCTTCCCACCCTCCTCTTTTCACAAAGGGCTCTTTAAATAAGAGGAGGCCCAAATATCTTACTTGGCTGCAATGCTTTACTGATTGAAGCAAGGCCAATCTATTCCCCAAGGATCCTTGATCTTTTAAGAATGTGATAGTAAAAAGTCAGTTTGGTACTCAGTAGTAGGATATTTATTTCATTATGTTTTCCACCCAACTTCTTACTTTTTTATCTACGTTTAAAACTGCATTTTGTACATTATTGCCAGAGAAGAAGTAAAAAAAAAAAAGTGACCTTGTGCCAGTTTCATACAGATCTATGACCATAACCTTGACTATGATCCGTTGAGATCTAAGGAGGGAAGATATGAGATATGAGTTAAGCATCATGTCACATAATCATTAACATATCAAATAATGATGGATAGATATAATCTTATGTAGTAATTTTTCCAGGTTTAGTTGACTAGTCAGCATCTAAAGAATTTGTCCCAGGGGTCTATCAAAAAAAGTAACTTAAGTAACAAAATTGTATTTTCCTGAGAAAGAAGAAAAAGAAATAGAAAGAGAATGGGGGAAAAGGGAGGAAGGGAAAGAGGAAGAAAGGAAGGAAGGAAGAAGTAGAGAAAGAAAGATAGGTGGAAGAGAGGAAATGAGAGAGGAGAAAGGAAGGAACAAAAGAAAAAAAGGATGAAAGGAAAGAAATTCCAAACCTGAAATCCTTTATCTGAAGGCTATCTGAAGTTTTCAGTGTACATACATTTCTTAAAGACAGAAATAAATTCCATGCAATGTAATGAACCTTGATTGAACTCCAAGTATGTACCAAGTTTTTGATAGGCTCCAGAGATACATGAGTCCCTGCCCTCAAACAGAATGTGCACACATAAGTAAATGGAAGTATATACAATGTCATAGAAAGTAATTTCAAGAGAAAAAGGAAAAATCTGGATAGGAGGCAGCAACTGGGCTGTGCATTGAAGAAAGCTGGGGATTCCAAGAGAAAGAATGTATTCCAAGCATGGGAGACTGCTTGTGGAATGGGCATGATGAAGGATCTTTTGATAGAGTGTCGTATTGAGAACAGGCCCGTTTTATTGGAGCAGATAGTAGAAGTGAAGTTATATGAAATGAAATTGGAATGGAAAGTGAGAAGGGAGTAAAGGACTTTAAAAGTAGGACTGAAGAATATTTGTTTTATCCTAGAGGCAATAAGGAGCCATTGAAGATTTTTGAGTAGAAGGCTGACACGGTTAGATCTGAGTTTTAGAAATACAATTTGACATTTGGGTAGAAGGATGTATTGGAAAATGAAAAGCCTAGATGCAGAGAAACCAATTAGGAGGCTATTTGCAAGAGTTTTGGTGAGAAATGATAAAGATCTGAATAGAGTTATAGAAAATAAAGCATAAATACTTTATCTCTTTATATTTCCCATAAAATCAATTCTCTCAAATACTAAAACAAAAATTGTCAATTTAAAAGAGAAAACAAATCTTAAGTGTGAGCTTGAGTATCAAGAAGCAAAATATCTTGCAGATCAACCATTTCTACTACCACTACCGCTGTCACTACTGCTACCACTACTGCCACCACCACTAGTACTGCACATACACATATACATACACAGTACACACACATAATACACACATATAACCTAAATAACACAATTGTAGGTGTGGTCTTCAAAATTCAGCTCTTCATAACTTAATTCCCCACTGTACTATCTGACTAAAATGAATAACAAAATAGGGTATTTTGTGTATTTATTGAATTCCTTTCTTAAAATCTTTTTTTCACTCAAGCAAAATGTATCCCATATGTTTGATAAGATGAACTTCACAGTATAGGAGACATATTTTCCTCTAATGCTATTTACCAATATATAAATTCTTGAAAGAATATTTTTCTAAGATTTCTATCTACTACTACAGCACCACAAGATTGTAGCCACCCATATTGGCAACCTTCACCAACCCTATTCTTTACATGCCCTCAACCTTTGCCTTGGGTTCACTGCTGAGAGTTTATCTGTCTCCTCAGTAAGGGAACTAGGCTCCCAATGCTTCAGTTCCACCCTCCATCTCAGATTCCGGAGGAATAATTTTATTTTGGGCCCCAGTGGAGGATAGCAAAGAGACAGAAAAACATACCAGAGTATGAACATGAATCCTGTATGGAACTAGCAATTTTATTCCCACAAAGAAAGGGAATGTCAAGCAATAAAGACTTTTGGAATGATCACAATCAGACAAGGGGTTGATCTTTGCTGGGATGCTTAAAAATGTCTTTTTTCAGGGGGAAGGTTTCTTCTTAGCTATTTTCTATCTCAAATACAGAGTGTATCCAAAACCACAATAAGCAAGTTCCAGTAGCTGATACCCTATTTCTATGGTAAACAGGAAAGAGGAAGATATCAGCTGCCTTTTAGAAAAATATTTTATTTTTAATTTATGTAATAAAATAAGCATTTCCATAATATAGTATGATAAAAAAAAGATGATTGCACATGAAACTATAAATCTATTATGTATGACTTGCTATTCATTTTAAATAGATGATAAGGTTATCATGTAAATTTCTTCTTTTTCCTTTTTCTTCCCACCTCATCTATCCTAGAGATGGCTACCTTTAGACACAAATATTTATATAGATGTAAAATCACTCTATATGTACTTCTATTTATCAGTTCTTTCTCTGAATGTAGATAGTGTCTTGCTTCATACAACCTTTGTAATTAATCTGGATATTTATACTAGCATAGCTCAAAGCTGTTCTTAAAACAATATCACAAGACCCTGTATCTAAGGAAGGATATAAAAGGAGGACGGTCCATCCCTGAAACATAGCTGCCTAGGAGGGCATGTCTTCGCAGGGTGAAGTTAGTGGAAAGAAGGACATTTCTTTCACTGATCCTTTGGAATTGTAAGATTGTTGTATTCTCTCAAAGCTAGCAGGAAGAAGCCTGAATCACCAGGACTGACCTTACAGGTATGGGGGATCTGAGACCCTGAGTTCAGGTTCCTTGAATACAACCTCCAAGTTTTACAGAACAAATCCTTTTATTAAGGGGAATTGTTCTGTGAAGTTTGAATTCAGTGAAAATACCACATTTGAGGACCCAGAAGGTCACATGTGACCTTGAAACTGTAGGTTCCCCACTCCTGATGCTTACCATATCCGCTGCGTATCATCTTGGCAACCCATTAAAAGTCCCATCGTGGCCAATAAGAAAGAGTCAGCAGATAGCTGCTTCTGGATTTGTATCCCCCAGGCATTATATATGCTTAACACATAGTATAAGCCTATACTTTTCTCATTCATTCATTCTTATAAGTGTCTAGATTGCTAAAGATCAGTAGGATCCAAGATTGAAGAAAAGGACAAAAAATGGTATTTTTAAAAATCTATATGGGGGGCAGGATTAGAGTAGGAATATGAACATTGCTTAGAGTGGGTAAGATGATGCCAGCTGATAATAGAAACCAAGCAGAACTGATCTTTTCCTTACATGTTGTCTGACAAGTACAATGACCTTTGGTCTGAAAAGGACAAAACTGTCTATTAGAGAAACAATACTCAAGATAATTAAGGAAATAAGGAATCCTTAGTTGCCCTACATAAATTCCATATAAACAGAACTACATCCTCATATACTAAAATACTAGCAGATGTGATGGAGAACTGAGCCATTATTAGAGACATTTGAAAGATCCTGGAGAACAGGAGAGATACTCTAGGACTGGAGAAGGAGAGAGTTGTCCAGATTTTCAAAAAAAAAAAGATTCAAAGAATACAATCTGTAAACTATAAGCCAGTAAGCTTGACTTTTATTGAAGATGTGATTCTAGAACGTTAAAGAAGTAGTTAAGGAATAACGAGAAAGAGAAGCAGTGATCAAAATGAACTAGAATGACTTCATTAAAATAAGATCATGGCCAGCATGGTGATGGCCAATTGCAATTTCTTCTAGGGGAATATGGGGGAAGCCACTGGATCACTTGAGTTTTAGAGTTTTGAGCTACAGGACTACTGAAACAGATTGGATCAGTCTATACTATATCTAGCACCAAAGTGGTGAGTCCCTGGAAGTAAGAACTACCAAGGTACCTAAGGAGGAGTAAACTGGCTTAGGTCAGAAATGGAGCATATCAGTTTTCATGATGGTAGGATGTGACCTCTGGACTTCCATACTGAGCAAGCTCATCAGATAATCAATAAACAGTTATTAAGCATCTGCTATTTATCAGACCCTGTGCTAAATATTGGTGCTACAGAGAAAGGCAAAGGATAGTCTCTGCTCTCCAGCAACTCACAGTCTCATAGAGGAGACAACATAAAACTGACTGTGTACAAACAAGCTATATATAGGATAATTTGAAGTGACCCAGTGGAGGAGAGGCACTAGAATTAAGGGGTTTGGGGAAGAGCCCATATCAAAAACAAGCTAACAAAACAAAAAAATATCTTATTTCTCTCTTTAACAGTGCTACTAAACTGGTAGGTCAGGAGCTTGTATTTATACATGTACGTATGTATCTGTATATGTATGTGTGTATACACATATATACAGGCATTGTATATACATACGTGTGTGTATTACACACACACATACACACACACGTTTAATTTTTAAGTCTGGATTTTTTAGCTAAGGTGACCTCAGGATGGCAAAGTAGAAAGCACTTGATCTAGATGTTGGATTCTTTTTTTTGTTTGTTTTTTTTTGTTCTCAACATTCATTTCCATAAGATTTTGAGTTCCAAATTTTCTCGCCATCTCTCCCCTCCCCAAACCCCAAACACAGTGCATTCTGATTACCCCTTCCCTCAATGTATCCTCCCTTCTATCACACCCCTCCCTTCCCTTATCTCCATCTTCTCTCTTTTCCTGTAGGGCAAGATAGATTTCTATGCACCATTACCTGTATTTCTTATTTCCTGGTTGCATGTAAAAACAATCCTCAACATTCATTTCCTAAACTATGAATTCCAACTTCTCTCCGTTACTCCCTCCCCACTCATCCTCTCTGAGAAGGCAAGCAACTCAATATAGGCTATGTATGTGTAGTTTTGCTAAAGACTTCCATAATGATCATGCTGTAAAAGACTAATTATATTTCCCTCAATCCTATCCTGTCCCCTATTTATTCTATTCTCTCTTTAGACCTTGTCCCTCCCCTAAAATGATTACTCCCTCCTCCCATTTGCCCTCCCTTCTATCATCCCCCTACCCCACTTGTCCCCTTCTCCTCTACTTTCCTGTAGTGTAACATAGATTTTCATACCAAATTGAGTGAGCATGTTATTCCCCGCTTAAGCCAAATGTGATGAGAGTAAGCTTCACTTTTTCCCTCTTACTCACCCCTTTTCCCCTCCATTGAAAAATCTTTTTCTTGCCTCTTTTATGAGAGATAATTTTCCCCATTCTATTTCTCCCTTTCTCTTCCCAATATATTCCTCTCTCACTATCTTAATTTTACTTTTTTAGATATCATCCCTTTCTGTTCAATTGACCTTGTGCCCTCTGTCTATATGTGTGTGTGTGTGTGTGTGTGTGTGTGTGTGTGTGTGTGTAATCCCTCCAACTACCCAAATACTGAGAAAAGTTTCAAGAGTTACAAATATTATCCTTCCATGTAGGAATGTAAACAGTTCAACTTTAGTAAGTCTCTTAGGATTTCTCTATCCTTTTCATGCTTCTCTTGATTCTTATGTTTGAAAGCCAAATTTTCTTTTCAGCTCTGGTCTTTTCATCAAGAATGCTTGAAAGTTCTCTATTTCATTGAATGACCATTTTTTCTCCTGAAATATTATACTCAGTTTTGCTGGGTAGGTGATTCTTGGTTTTAATCCTAGTTCCTTTCCCTTCTGGAATATCACATTCCAAGCCCTTTGATTCCCTTAATGTAGAAGCTGCTAGATCTTGTATTACTCTGATTGTATTCCCACAATATTCAAATTGTTTCTTTCTAACTGCTTGTAATATTTTCTCCTTGATCTGGGAGTTCTGGAATTTGGCTACAATATTCCTAGGAGTTTCTCTTTTTGGATCTCTTTCAGGAGGTGATTGATGGATTCTTTCAATGTTTATTTTCCCCTCTAGTTCTAGAATATCAGGACAGTTTTCCTTGATAATTTCGTAAGAGGTGATGTCTAAGCTCTTTTTTTTGATAATGGCTTTCAGGTAGTCCCATAATTTTAAAATTATCTCTCTTGGATCGTTTTCCAGGTCAGTTGTTTTGCCAATGAGATATTTTACATTATCTTCTATTTTTTCATTCTTTTGATTTTGTTTTGTAATTTCTTGGTTTCTCATAAAGTCATTAGCTTCCATCTACTCCCTCTTAATTTTTAAAGAATTATTTTCTTCAATGAAATTTTGAACCACCTTTTTCATTTGGCTGATTTTGCTTTTTAAAGCATTCTTCTCCTCATTGGCTCTTTGCATCTCTTTTACCAATTGAGTTAGCCTATTTTTAAAGGTGTTATTTTCTTCAGCATTTTTTTTGGATCTCCTTTAGAAGGCTGTTGACTCACTTTTCATGAATTTCTTGCATTGCTGTCATTTGTCTTCCCAATTTTTCCTCTACTTCTCTTACTTGATTTTCAAAATCCTTTTTGAGCTCTTCCATAGCCTGAGACCATTGCATATTTATTTTGGAGGTTTTGGATGCAGAAGCCTTGACTTCCTCTGATGGTATGCATTCTTATTCCTAGTCTGAAAAGATGGAAGAAAATACCTATTCATCAAGAAAGTAGCCTTCTATAGTCTTATTTTTTCCCCCCTTTTTTAGGTATTTTCCCAGCCAGTTACTTGACTTTTGAGTCCTTTGTCAGGAGTAGGGTATACTCTGGGGACCTGTAATTTCTCAGTTCCTGCAAGATGGCACAATCAAGGGAGAGAATTTTACTCCTCTCCTGGACTGCACTCTGATCTGGGAGCTAGCAAAGCTTTTCTTCCCAGGATCTTCAAATAGAATTACCTTTCCAGAGCCTCCACCAACTCCACCATGCCATCATTCTTCCTCACCCCAGGGCCACCACCCAGTGCTGAGTCCCATATCAGTGGCTCAATTCCCCCAGGGTCTTTAGGTTGAGGGCTCCAAAAATGAATCCTCCTCCTGCTGCTGCTGGGATTGGAGCAAGGGGAGACCCTGCTCCCTTCTCACTCAAGTGAAAAATCTTTCTCACTGACCTTTGAAGCTGTCTTTGGCATTTGTGGGTTGAGAGATCTGGGAACCACAGCTGCTGCTGGGGATTCTACTCCTGAGGCCTGCTCCAGTCCTATTCCTGCCTGTGCCTCACAGCCAAGGCTGGGCTTGGCTCCATGAGCTATGCTCCACTCTGCACCCCGTGTGATAGACCTTTCTTCTTGGCCTTCCAGGCTACCTTGAGCTGGAAATCCCTTTCACTTTGTTTTTTGGCTTCTGCTGCTCTAGAGTTTGTTTAGAGTCATTTTTTACAGGTATTTTATGGGTTGTGGGGAAGAGTTAGAGTACATATGTCTTTCTACTCACCATCTTGCCTCAGCCTCCCCTACATCTTGGATTCTTAACCTGATGCCTTTTAATTTACTTGTTTTGATCTTACATATTCTAATAAATGTTTCTCAATAAAGTTGACTTCCTTTGTAAACCTATACATAGCAAGGTCCCAAATAGTATACTATTGAATCCCTGAAATGGCTGCACATGTCCAGATTCAGGTGGCTACCTCAACCTCAAATGGACAATTAGTGATAGAACTGATATTAGAACCCAAATCTCTTTGAAGCTGTGCTTACATAAAATGTGACCATTGGTTCCAGCCCAATGTAAATATGTGATGGGAATTTAAAGAGTACCATTTCAAAGGAAACATAATTTACACTAGTTGGGACCTAGTTTTATTTTATTTAATTCACTAAGAAACATCATTCTGAGAAAGATTTCATTGGCTTCACCAGTTTGCCAAAGGGGTTCATGACACAAAAATGGTTAAAAATGTCCTTTCTAGAGTCAAGGGACCTCAGTTCAAATCATAACCTATGACACTTATGACCTGAGAACTTGGAGAAGTCAAAATTTCCTTGGGCCTTAGTTTACTCATCGAGGGAGAGGTTTGGACAAGATGGCCCCAGAGTTCCTGCTACCCCTAGATATAAGAACTTCTATTTTTCTCCACTAATGTGCATACACAAGTGTTATCTCTCCAATTGCACAAGTTTCTTGGCAACAAAAGTATCATTTTTATCTCTGTATGCCTCATACCTTGCCATTGTCTTGCAATCATTAGATATTTAAGAGTATTTATTTAGGTATTTATCAAATTAAATTAGAATGATTATAATTGAGGCCCATAGTAGGGAAGCAACTTGTTCAAAGTTAGTAACAGAACTGGGACTAGAACCCAAACCTCCTAACTCCCAGACAGTATCATTTTCATGTTAATGCTGCTAATATTTTCCTTAAACAATTGTTGCTAAGGCTACATTCTATAAGGCGTTAAGGTATGATATCCTGGAAGCACAGGGATTTTATTAAATGACAGAGCTAAAAGATGAGAGCAGAAACCTAAAGAAACCAAAGGCATGTAGCTTTTTTAAAGGAATCTTTAAAAGGGAAAAACCATGAATGACTCTCTATTTTGTCTTTTTTCCCTTTACCTACATGTTAGCTGGCAATCATTAACCTTGCTTATTAGAAGGGCCTTAATGTGAAGGGAAAAAATCTCTGTCTCACAAATATAATAATAATGATGGGGGAAAATGTTTGCTAAATTATTGGCTAACGTGACAAGTATTCCCTTTTCATGAGACAGGCTCAGTACAACAGCTCTCCAAAGGATTCAATCCTTGGGATAAAACCTCAAAAAAGTTCCTGCTGTCCAGCACCATGTTCAGACTTCTGACCAATGCTCTACCAAGGAATGGGGTGTTTGCTTGGAAAGGAATCATTATTTCTCAACTTTGGGTATTGGAGATCCCAAAATGCCTTTGTTTATTTTATTCTGAGAAACTTCAGATTTCTATTGAAGTTGCCATATGGAACATTTTTATATCGTGAATAAGAATAAATATTTAGAGAAAACTCTGTGAGAATTCCATGACTTTCATTGAGATAATCAGAAATACCCAGGCTGTCGCCAAAGCAGAGTTAGACTCTTGTAAGACTAGACCACAAATGCATTAATAACTTGTATCCATCACCATTCCATCGTTAAAGTGATTTTCTAACCAAAGTCATCTAGAGGCTGAATTCCTAGTTAGGGAATTCTCAAGAAAACTCCATTAGAGATGACATGGTCTAGTGGAATGAACTCTTAAGTGGACAACAAGAGGTCTAAGAGAGACCTTGTGCAAGTCACTTATTGCTCTGTGGTACTCGGCTTTATGATCTACAGAATGAGGAGATAGATTGAATTCAGCAACCAGGGATTGGATTCTTGCAGTTCTAAAAATTCTATAATTTCAAGTAGTAGATAGATTAGTCTCACAATATATGTTGTTATGACTAACAAATTTGGTTGAAGTGCATAAGCACAATAAATTGGATTTGTCATTTTCTTCTAGAAGCCCATGGTCCTTAACTTAATCACTGTGACTCCGTATTGGAGGCAAGTTGCTTTGGATTATATAAAGTATGAGCTTTATTTTAATGTTATTGCCATTCACTACTATTCAGCTAACCTATCTTCAAATTCAATACTTTTATGTTCCAAATCTGTTTTTCATTTCTCTCTTAGAATTTTCAACTTCATTTGAGAGATTCTTCAAGAAATATTCAATTTTTTCAGCACTACTGTTTGTCTTTTAATCTGCATTCAAAGCTCTGATTTTTGTCCTATATTTATGTCTAATTTCTTCTTTTAAGAGTTTTAGTTTTCTTTTTAGAAATAGCATAATATAATGGTTACAGAATCAGCCTTAGAGACAGGAAGTCCTGGGTTCAAGTTCCATTTCCAACACATATTTACTGTATGATCAAGGGTAAGTTAATTATTTTCTCAGGCTTTGGGGCTACTCTCCAAGGCAAAAAAAAAGTATTATTCTAGTAGAGGAAATAATCTCATTTCCCTAATTTCTAAAATCATATTCCATTCACAAACCTGATTTCTCTTTTAAATCATTCTTTCTTCTAGAGTTTATATGATTCTCTTTTCTTGGGTAATATTGCTTCATTTTCATCCATGTAATAATATTGTTACAAGTGTGTTGGTTTCTTTTTGAAGTGCTACTTATTTTCCTTCATGATTTCCTCTAGTAGTTTATTTGTAAGCTAGATTTCATTCAGACTTTCTCTCAAAATTGTGATTTTCAGCTTTTCTTTTTTTTTAAATATAAATTTATTTATTTAACTTTTTACATTCATTTTCACAAGATTTTGCGTTCCAAATTTTCTCCCCATTTATCCCCTCTCCCCACCCCAATACACTGATCATTCTAATTTTCCCTATCACCAATCTGCCCTCTTGTCTATCATCCCTCCCTTCTCTTGTCCCCAATCTTCTCTTTTGTCCTGTAGGGCCAGATGACTTTCTATTCCCCATTAACTGTATTTCTTATTTCCTAGTAGCAAGAACAATACTCAACAGTTGTTCCTAAAACTTTGAGTTCCAAATTCTCCCCATCTCTCCCTCCCCACCCATTCCCTTTCAGAAGGCAGGCAGTTGAATATAGGCCATATCTGTGTAGTTTTGCAAATGACTTCAATAATAGTCATGTTGTGTAAGACTAACTGTATTTCCCTCCATCCTATCCTGCCCCCCCATTGTTTCCATTCTGTCTTTTGATCCTGTCCCTCCCCAAGACTGTTGACTTCAAATTGCTCCCTCCACCCATTGCCCTCCCTTCCATCATCCCCCCCACCCTGCTTATCTCCTTCTCCCCCACTTTCCTGTATTGTAAGAAAGGTTTTCATACCAAAATGAATGTGCATTTTATTCCTTCCTTTAGTCGAATGTGATGAGGGTAAACTTCATATTTTTTCTCAGCTCTCCTCTTTTTCTCTCCACTAAAAGGTCTCCTGCTTGCCTCTTGAATGAGATATAATTTACCCCATTCCATTTCACCCTCTCTCCTCCCACTACATTTCTCTCTCACCATTTACCTTAATTTCTTTTAAGATATGGTCCCATCCTATTCAATTCACTCTGTGCTCTCTGTCTCTGTATGTGCGTGCATGTGTGTATGTGTGTGTGCGTGTGTGCATGCATGTGTGTGTGTGTGTATGTGTGTGTGTGGTCCCACCAACTACCCAGATGCTGAAAAGTTTTAAGAGTTACAAATATTGTCTTTCCATGTAGGAATGTAAACAGTTCACCTTTGGTAAGTCCCTTATGACTTCTCTTTGCTGTTTACTTTTTCATGCTTCTTCTCATTCTTGTGTTTGAAAGTCAAATTTTCTTTTCAGCTCTGGCCTTTTCATCAAGAATGCTTGAAAGTCCTCTGTTTCATTGAAAGACCATATTTTCCCCTGAAACATTCTACTCAGTTTTGCTGGGTAGGTGATTCTTGGTTTGAGTCCTAGTTCCTTTGACTTCTGGAATATCCTATTCCATGCCCTTCGATCCCTTAATGTAGAAGGTGCTAGATCTTGAGCTATCCTGATTGTATTTCCACAATACTGGAATTGTTTCTTTCTAGCAGCTTGCAATATTTTCTCCTTGAGCTGGGAATTCTGGAATTTGGCCATAATGTTCCTAGGAGTTTCTCTTTTTGGATCTCTTTCAGGCGGTGATCGATGGATTCCTTCAATACTTATTGTGCCCTCTGGTTGTAGAATCTCAGGGCAGTTTTCCTTGATAATTTCATGAAAGATGATGTCTAGGCTCTTTTTGTGATCATGGCTTTCAGGCAGTTCCATAATTTTTAAATTGTCTCTTCTGGATCTGTTTTCCAGGTCATTTGTTTTTCCAATGAGATATTTCATATTATCTTCCATTTTTTCATTCTTTTGGTTTTGTTTTATGATTTCTTGGTTTCTCATAAAGTCATTAGCCTCCATCTGTTCCATTCTGATTTTGAGAGAACTATTTTCTTCAGTGAGCTTTTGAACCTCTTTTTCCATCTGGTTAATCTGAAAGCATTCTTCTCCTCATTGGCTTTTTGAACCTTTCTTGCCAATCTAGTGAGCCTATTTTTCAAGGTTTTATTTTCTTCAGCATTTTTTGGGTCTCCCTTACCAAGGTATTGACCCATTTTTCATGCTTTTCTTGCATCTCATTTGTCTTCCCAGTTTTTCCTCCACCTGTCTAACTTGATTTTCAAAATCCTTTTTGAGCTCTTCCATGGCCTTAGCCCACCGGAAATCTGGGATGTCTGGGATACAGAGGCCCCGACCTCCATGTCTTTCCCTGATGGTAAGCATTGTTCCTCGTCATCAGAAATGAAAGGTGGGAATATCTGTCCCCCAAGAAAGTAGCTTTCTATGGTCTTATTTTTCTTCCCTTTTCTGGGCATTTTCCCAGCCAGTTACTTGACTTCTGAGATTCCTCTCCACCCCCACCTAGATCTGCCCAGCTAGTGCTTGGGGTCTGAGATTCAAATGCTGCTCCCCAGCCTCGGGGCTTTCAGTTGTGGACATGGCTGCTATTCAATGTGAGCTTAAGTTCTGGTGCTCAGGTGGGGGCAGGGCCACCTCCCAGGCTCAGTTCCCTCAGTGGGTTTATGCGGGAGACCTTCAGTAATGACCCTGAGCTCCTGCCTGCTGCCCCAGGAGTCCTGGACTGCTGCTGCTTCTGCCGCTCCCTCTGCCACTGCCTCCCGAGGGGACCCAAGTCACAGATACACCCCACTCCCCTCTTGGCCAGCCCAGACATCTCTCTCACTGATCTGGAGCGCCTGTGGGCAGAGGGACCTTCACGGCCACTGGAGGTTCCATCCCTGAAGCCTGCTTGGATCTGCTCCTCTGGGGCCACATGGTCAGGGCAGCTCAGGGGTGGGCTCCACTGTCCAGAGTGCAACGGACCCCTGCGGACGGCTTTCCAGGACTCTCTGGAATGGAAATTTCTTCCACTGTGTTTCTGCGTGGGTTCCACTGCTCCAGAATTTGTGGGGAGTTCTTTTAACAGGAAATTTATGGGCTGTGGGTTCGGAGCTAGCATACGTGAGTCTTTCTACTCTGCCATCTTGGCTCCTCCCCTCAGCTTTTCTTTTCTTTTCCCTTTCATTACCTTTGGGAATTTGCATAAGTCTTTGGATCTTCCTTAATAGCTCATCTTTAAAGTTTGCCAAAAATGAAAGTCAAGTTCACTGGTCTATAATGTTTAGACCCTTTATCTTAATTTTTTTTATTGACAAATACATTTACCCTTTTCCAGTCTTGTGGGGCTTCTCTATTTTCTATAGTTTTCAAGAGATCCCTGGGATGTCCTCTCTCTAGAACCGATAACTTCAATTGAATGAAGGTAGCTAGGTACTTTCATTTATTTTGTTTTCCAACTCCCTTTTAACCCTGTTTGTTCCATCCTGCCATAGATAAAAACCATTCTCCTTGCCAGATAAAACAGATATAAAATAATGGTTGGTTAGTTCTATCTTTGCTTCCTAACGTAAGCAACAGTCTTCACCTAGTTTGATTCTCCTCTTGCCCCTCAAATGACTAAAATGCCTTTTCCTGTTATCCTTTCTACATCACTAACCTCTAAGCTGTTTCTAGACTTTTGTCTTACCCTGTTCTAACATGACCTGATTTAGGTAGGTATTGAATACCAGGATTTGGAATTTACACTATTTTAGAGAAAATGAGGAGATACTGACTTTTTTAAGTGAGGAGTGCTGTGGTCAGAGTGGCCCATTAGGATAACAAACACCTAGAAGTGTGAAGAATCACTGGAAGGTGGATAGACTGGTCAGGAAGTCTATCTTGGTGCCTATTTGTTCCCTACCTGTGGAAGGAAAAAAAAAACAATATAAAATTTCCCAACATGGTTTGCGCAATCGTAATATCTGATTTTAAGAATAAATTTGTGAAATAAAATAAACTCTCTGTCCCCAGTAGAGACATTTTTAATGTCTCTTTAAAACTGAGACATATTGTGAAATACCACTTGGAATATAATACTGGAAACCATGTAATATTTGGTTGCCACTTAAGTTAAGTGTTGAAATAGTGTTTTTCTCTCTTTTGCCGCCTTTGGAACACCTCCCCATGTAGGGAGAGTCTCAGACCTTGAATGAGTCTATGTGCTATCTTTGTAGGGATGACTTTAAGATGGCAGAGTTTTTCCCCATACTATCTGCCCACCCTTTGGATTCAGATTCCTATTGGAAAGAGAGCAAATTATAACTCTCCCCAAATTTTCTAGGCAGTATGAAAGACAGAGTGCTGGATTTGAACTCAGAACAACTTGAGTTCAAATCTTACTTCAGAAATTTACTAATTGTGTGACCCAAGGCAAGTTATTAATCACTTATTAATGAGCTAACCTTCCAGCCCCCTTCTACTTTAACAGTCTTCTTTCACCTTCAGTCCACTATGTCCTCTTCTGTCCGGTGATACTGGTCTCCTTGTTACTCCACAAAGAAGCCATTTTTGGCTCCAAGTTTCTCTGGCTGTACCCCATGCCTAGAATACTCTCCCTCTTCATCTCTACCTGATTTCTCTGGCTTCCTTCAAGAACCAATTCAAAACCCCTCTTCTACAGAAAGCCTTTCCCAATCCCTCTTAATTCTAAGGTTTTCTTTCTGGTAATCATTTCCTATTTATCCTGTATTTGTACAGATTTGTTCACTTCTTTCTTCTATTAGACTATGAGCTCCTTGAGAACAGGGACTGCATCTTGCCCTTTTTGTATCACTATCAGTTAGCATTGAGTCTGTTATACTCTACCTCAGTTTCTTCATTTGTAAAATCATAAGGTGGACTTGATAGCTTTCAAGTTCTCTTCTACCTCTAAATCTATGATGCTATTATCTCTACGACTATTTCATTTTTGCTGTTTGTTCCCCAGCACTTTGTACATTGATGGGCAAAAAGTGGGCACTTATAAATGCTGATTTATTGATTGACATGGTTTTATATAGTATGACTCTTGGTAGAAGGCATACATTTGCATTTTCCATTATTGGCATGATTAGCTGCATTTATTTCCTTTGAATTGTTTTGTTTTTGAAATAGAGTTGGTAGTACTGAATTTAATTGAACTTTCAAAATATGGGATTTCGTTAGTTATCAACTGATTTTTTTCAGCCATCTCTGACTCCTTGTGATGCCATTTGGGGTTTTCTTGGCAAGGATACTGGAATGGTTTGCCATTTCCTTCTCCAGCTCATTTGACAGATGAAGAAACTGAGACAAGCAAGGTTAAGTGACTTGCACAGGCTAAGACAACTATTAAGTGTCTAAGGCCAGATTTTAATTCACAAAGATGAGTTTTCCTGAAACTAGACCCGACACTCGAGATCTACTGCACCACCTATCAATGGTTACTGTCTCACAACAAGAACACAACTAGCGAATGATACAAGACTGAGCTTCTTGTCAAAATCAACAATATTTGAGGCCTAAAACAGAAGGAAAAGAATTTATATGCATGCATATGTGTGTGTGTGTGTGTGTGTATGTGTGTGTGTACGGGGAGAGAGACCGAGACAGAGAGACAGAGACAGAAGGAGAATTGATGTGAGAATTAATATATAAAGACAATAAGACAGGATTATTGTGAGAACCAAAAAACATTGCAAATGTGAAATTATTATACAGATGTTAACCAATGATAATGACTGTTGTTAATACAGCTTCATATGGAAAAAATCCAACAGGGAAAATTCAAGAATAGCTTGTCAGAAATTTAAAACCAAAGCGATGGAATGAATGAAAGGCAATGATATCCTTCTCAACCTAGAATAAATTAAGGTTTACACAAATGAAGGCACACAGACCACCAACTTTGTTGTTGTGTTGTATTTTGTTTTATTTTCTAAAATATGCCTAAGATATGGCAGAGCAATTTTTGACAAGCCCTTTATTGTTCATGACCAAGGAGTGCTAATGAAATAGGAGGAATGAGCAACATAGAAATGAAACAGAAAAAAGGGCCTTTGTTTCAGGATTAATCTTTACATTGAATCTTTCCTCCAAGGAACGGATGTAGCATCAATTTCAGCCCTATCAGAATAGCCTTACATTTTTGTGACAAGGCCAAGGAATATGTGATTTATGGAACTTCCAACAACTCTCTTGTCACAGATAACAGGTAGCCTACCACTTGAACCTTCTTGATAGCATGGCCTGCTGCCCTATCCTGCCCTTACAAGCCCCTAAGGACTGCTAAACATGAGGGATTTTTCTCCTCAACTTTTCAAGACCTAGAGATACAAGTCGCAATGACTCGCTCCAGAAATTCAGGGACAAGATGGCAACATTTTTAGGGAGGGTTAGAGCTGGTATAGACTGGCCTTTTAAATTTGAAGTTCTTTTTTTTGGGGGGAGGGGTGGCAATTGGGGTTAGGAGATTTGCCCAAGGTCACACAGCTCAACCTTGAAATTGTGAAAAAGAAAAATATTCCCTCTGTTTCACTCCCAAGGAAGAAGCATCCTGGAAGTATAAACAAATCTAATATCACCATCTCCTCTTCCAGAAAGCTGTTAGGTGCCAAAGCAGGGAGGCCAACAAGGTAGACATGATTTAAAAAAACCAGGCTGGTTGTATAACTCCTACAACCAGTACAGACCTTAACGTCCTGTAAAACTACAGTATTCAGTTAAACAGAAATCACCGACAAGTTAGCTTCAGGGCTGGTGTTGGGTGTGGTGATGGTAGAATTTCTCTAGTCTTTTTTTCTATTTTTTTGAAATTGTGAAGTGGTCATTGATTTTTCTTTCTGTTGTTTGACTTGGGGAAATGGGAGTAAGGAGAGATAACTCAATTCTAAAATGTCACTGCCTTTGATGTAACTCATCTCATTTTGGACAGTTTTGGAAAAGAGGAGGGATTCCATAGAAATGGAGATGTTCACCCATGTAACTCATTTTCAAGAGTAGTTTCTAACCTTTAAGAGTAAAGCATTCTTCATTCAAAGGACCAGGCATGTCAGTTGAATACATTTTGTCATCATTTTGTTTTGAAGTCATTTTTGCACTATATTGTCATTGACTTCTAGATTTAAAAAAATGAACTGTCTCAACTTGCTACTTTGTGATATTCTTGCATTCTGGTCCTCCTGATGATAAAATTTTTATGTCCTGAACCCCTTTGACAAACTATGTGTCTCTTCTCAAAATGGCATTTTTAAATGAATAAAAAATACATAAGATTGCCAGGGAAACCAATTTTATTGAAACAGACATGCAACACCTCCTCCCCATTAAAGTTCACAGACCTCCTGAAATAAATCAATAGAGTCATGGGGATCCTTGAACAACAGATTAACAAGCTCTGTCATAAAGGTTGGTAAAGCTCTCTTTTTTCCATGTGTAACAGAATTCATTATAACTTTTGTCCCTACTCACAGCCATGGGAACTTTGGGGCTGGTGGTAGAGAGAAAGTGTCAAGACATCACTGAAGGTCTAACTGCAGGCATCAGGAATGCAGAACCAGTCCTTGAGGTGCTTGCTGTCGGCTTGCTCATCTTGCTATGTAATAGACCCAAAGTAGTCTGAAGTAGTGTAGGTCATATACTGAATTGATGTTCCTTTGTCTGCTTACTGGGGAGTCAGCCATGGACCCAAACTGTGCATTTCCTAGAACTCCTGAGTCAGAGCAGTTTCTATATTATTTGAAGAGTTTTTCTAAGACGCAGGAGGGTAATGGACTCCCATTTTCTTGGTAGATGTTTTGTTATTCCTTCTTTCGGTGTTATTGGGTACTGCCTATTTGCTTGCAGATTCCAAGTACTAAGAATAAAAATTTGGAGAACTAAAATCCTAGGATTCTCTGAACTATAACTAGTTCAGGAAGGCAGCAGCGTCCGCCTGTTGGTGAAGACTTGAGACCTGCTTCCTGATTGGATACATCCACAAATCCACTCACCTCTGACTAGGACTTAGTGCTATCCTATAGAGAGAGTAAGAGTTGAAGGATAGAATGTTGAAGAATCTCTAAGAGTCATAGGGAGCTTGGCACTTAATTCTGTCCTGAGGCACATGGACAAATGACCACCAAGATGAACATGGGACTTCCTAGGACATAAATCCTTTTTTGGTGAACAGCATCGCATGAATGTCTACCAACACCACCAGGTGGGTAAAAATGACATAGAGAAAGGGAATCTAAGGGGAGGACCCACAAATTGGGGAATAGATAAACAAATTATAGCACATAAATGCGATTATTGCTGCATAATGACCAACCATGATTCCAAAGGACTAATGATGAAGCACACTACCCACCTTCTAATAGCAAAGTGAGGGACTCAGGGTGTAGAATCAGATATATATTTATTTTGACCTAAAGTGAAATCTTTTGATTAGCTATACAGGATTGCAATGGATTTTGTTCTGCCTGTGTTCTCAAATGGGAGGAGGGAGCTTAGAGAGGAAAAGTGAGAAGACTGATTGTGTCTAATTAAAACAATATTTTAAAAAATTAAAGCCTATACCTTTAATCCCAACAATCTTGAAAAGGAATGACTGGAAATTGTTTGGAAAAGAGTATGAATGACTCATTGCAAATTCATCATGAAAATCCTGGAAAAACTAAAATCTATTCTCTACTTGGGTCAGAATCTTCTATAGTCTAAGAGTGTAAATATTTGAATAATCAGTCATATTTGACATTTATATGATATTTTAAGGCTTGCAAAAAACTTTTACATTCAGTATCTCATCTGATTGTCACAATTCTGACATTTTACAGATGAAACTGAGGCTCCAAAAGGTTAAGTTGTTAAAGTGAATTGGGTAAATGTTTATTAAAAATTTAAGGAAGGCTAAGAGCATAGCCATTATATAAATGTATACATAAATATATGTGTATATATGTACATGTATATATTCACTTATGTATATATACCACTGACCCTGACTGGTACAATAACCTCCTAACATGTCTTTTACTGCTCACCCCTTCCTCCAAATCATCCTTCATTCTGTACCCCCCTTCTCCTGGGCATGTCATTTCACTGACTTTGTAGCCTGCTATCTATAAGAATAAGTCATTAGACTTTTCTATGCCTCATTGCTTTATTTAGAAAAAGAAAAGGTTGAACTAGTTACATGTTGAATCCTTTCTGGCTTTAAACCTGAAATATTTGTTCTGTTTTGTTTTCTGGACCCTCCATAGAGACTCTAAACAACTCACTAGAGCCTTTGTTAGAAAAGGCATTTATAAAGTGACCTTTTTAAAAACACTTTTTTTCCTTTCCTTAATAATGATAATGACCTGGATTTTTCTAGGCAGGGGGACTCATCAGGGGAGGGAATGTGGAATTCAAAAACATATTTCAGTGTTTTTGCCTCTGCACCAATTTAATCACTGGCTTTTAAATAGCAGTGCCTGTATCCAGGTTAGCTGATAGGAAAAGTTATTACAGCTTTTGTTTCCAGTACTCTGCCTCCTGAAATAGGATTGGGGAGTTAATTCGGCATATACATAACCCAAAGTAGTTAAACTCCACATATAAGAAAAGTGCACAAGAAGGCCTAAATAAACAGGTCTCATGAAAAACTGCAATCCATGAAATGGAACCTGCTTGAAATGGGCCAGTTGGTAGCTGGCTGCGGAGTGCATTCTTCTGAGTGTAAGGAAAACAATACAAATGCCCTAGATCGCACATATGCTCAGTGTTCTCAAACCCTGAGAGTAAAGGAGACAAACGATAACTTGGAATTTTGAAGCCCGTTAGGAAAAGACATTTTGGGCACACGGTTGTAAGCTCACATTGAACAAAAAGCTTCTCTGTTTCTCTAGCTAATGGACGAGCCAAGTTTGAAGAAACTCAGTCACACTTTTGGCTGAAATAAAGAGATTTTCCAAACAGGGCTTTAGAACATGCACATATGGGTGGTCTGGCCTACCTACCACAAGATTTCTGATGCCAGCAAATTTTGTTTGTCAATGTAAGTATAATAACAAAATGTGTATGTTGATCAAGTTGAATTTTCAGTGCTTTTTTTAGGGGTAGCACTTGGGGGTGAGAAGGAGGTAGAATATAAAAGAAAATTGAATATTTTCATTTCTGAATAGATTCTTTTTAAAGATATGCAAACTGGTTTAGCCAGATCTATTTATACTTTCCTATGGAAATATAGCTGACCTACTATTCTGTCTGCATTAATATAAGACCAATTCATTTCCACAGGGAAATAGCTAATATTTTAATTGGACAAGCTAGGGCTGCATAAATTTGTCACTATCCCATCCCCAGTAAGTGTGATCCTGTGTTCCCTTCTCATCCTTTGTGGTGGCCATTTCACTGTCAGGAAGCCAAGGTAACCCTTACCTGGCTTCCTTTTATTTGAATCCCCCAGTGAATCTATCATTCCTTGTCAAAAAGGAAGAAAATTCTAGCAGGGATCTCTTGGCCTCATTCTTGTATTTTGGAGCTGATCTTTTTCAGTTTAAATGAGGTGTTTTAGAAGTTCACAGCTTGAGAGCTAATGGACCCTATTTAGCTGCACTGTCCATCACCCCAAAGATGACTCATTCTGTTTTAACTGATCTGACTAATTTGAGAGAAGTTTGTTTTCTAACTAGAGTAGATTCCCAGATCCTTTAAGGAAGTTTAAAGAGAACAGCTTTCCTTGATGGAGCAATACCATTCTTTGTCTCAGGTGACACAATTGGAATGAGCCATTGCAACTTCCTTTTTCAGAGGCAGCCAAGTATCTCTGTGAAGAAGGCCCTGGGCCTGAAGTCAGTCAATCAAAAAACATGTATTGCCTACTATGTTCCAGGCACTGTGCTAAGTGCTAGAGATACAAAAAGAGGGAAAAGATGGTACCTGTCCTCATGGAACTGACAATGTAATGAGGTCAGGGAAACGATTCCAAACAGGGTTAAAAAGATCTTAAAAGTGACCGATTTGGATTGATATCTAACATTATAGTAACAAACTTACTAAGTGAATATATTTAGAAATTCTAACTAAAGAATTAGAATAATAACTAATCATTACATAGATCTTAAATGCCTTACATGTATTATCTCACTCCTCACAACAATCCTGTGAGACAGATGCTGTTAGGATCCCCATTTTAAAGTTGGTAAACTGAGGCTCTGAAAGCTTAAGTGGCATATCTAGAATCACACAGCTATCCATTGTCTGAGGCAGGCCTCAAAGTCAGGTCTTTTTGACTCTAAGACATTGTGAAAAACCAAGTCTATATTCAATATTAATGACAAACTAGGAAGAATTCTTCTGACTTTTAATAATTTGGGACAAAAAGATGAGGAAAAGATTTGTATGCATGAGGAAGGGGATTCACACGCTATTTCTGATTATGTGCCTAATTTCTGTAAAGATATTTCAGAGAAATTCCCCTTCTCCTTGCCTTTTCCACATGATTAGGAACAAAATTTGAGAAAGTGATTCCAGATCACTGTACCAGCTATGCAAAGCTTATTGGTGGGGCTTCTCAAAGGGAGTAAAAACACATATCCATCTTCCTCTGTGGGGGACAGAATAGAAAGAACCAAAAGTATATATTTAGTAGTAATCTTTTTTACTTTGAAATAGGAAGAGAATTTCGTCTTTGCAAAAGTATTCAGGGCAATTACCCTAAAAAGCTACTGAATAATGCACAGGATAAACTTTGAGAGACTTTGTTTCCATGTTTAGCAGAAGCAGAATAAAATTAAGAGATTCTTCTCCTGATGACCTGCGTGTGTCTTGTGTGTGTGTGTGTGTGTGTGTGTGTGTGTGTGATATGTATGTGTTTCTTTCTAGTTTCAAGGTAGGATTTCTTTAACCACATTTCAAAAATCCTTAAAACAGCCATTTTGTATTCTGATGACATGTCAGATAAGATCAGTTTAGTCACAATTCAGTGGATGTTTGCAGAAGGGGAAGAAAAACCAAACAAAAAAAAGGAAAGAAGGAAATGACAAACCCTAACCCAGTTTCCCAAGGGCTTTTAAAGACCCAAGTCTGTGGTTTGGATAACTTTGTAAAATATCAATTAAATCTTGAGCAAGTTGGTTATATGTAAATTTTCCATGGAGATTATTAGAAATCGTAGCACGATGTGTTTTGTTGAATTGTTTCAGACTCTCTGTGACCACATTTAGGGTTTTCTTAGCAAAAATTCTGGAGTGGTTTGTACTTTCCTTCTCCAGTTCATTTGACAGATGAGGAAACTGAGGCAAACAGGGTTAAGTGATTTGCCCAGGGTCATACAGCTAGTAAGTATCTGAGAATGGATTTGAACTTAGGTCTTCTTGCTCCCAGTCCAGCCCTCAGTTCACTGCCCCATCTAACTGCACCTACGCTTAATGGAAGGTAAAACCCTTTGTCTGTCGTAACAGCTACAGCATTTTGCAGATTTCTATCACTATCCAGGGTCTTACTCATTCAAATAAATCTAGACCTTAGACTTCTGGGAAATGTAATTCAACGGCATTAGAATTTCATCAGGTGTTCCTGTACCAGGTACTCAGGGGATAATATATTTTGACAGGTTGAGAGGATACTTATAAGAAAAACTAAAAGGATTGCAAACTCTCTAAAAAGGTTTCAACCAGTCTTGAAATAAACTCATCTCCCACAATTCCTCTCACTCTATCCCTATTCTAGTAATGATTGTAGAAACATTGTTCCTGCAACACACCATGGTCCTTTCTGCCTCCTGTTCTGACCCGGAATGGTTTCCCTTCCCCTTTCTTCTTACTCAAATCCTTCCTATCTGTCAAGGTCTACCTTACATAGTACCTGAAGCCTTTCCTGATTGCTCTAGCCCTTATTAGCTCTTTCTTCTCTTAATTCATGGCACTTATTGCATATTCCTCTCATTTGCCAATTCACATAGGACTTTGTTACCTCCTGGGTTGTGTTCTTACAACTTTCTAGATTGCAACTGGATTGTTGTAAGGATCAACTAGGATAAGATATTTAAAATGCCTTTAAAACTTTAGAGTACTATTTAAATTTTAGATAGTATTGTTATTTTTTTCATGAGTCTTATCTTTCCCAAATAGGCTGTCACATCCTTGTGGGCAGGGACCCTTGATGACACCTCTCAGTTTTACCTCAGTACCTAACAGAGTGCTATGCTTGGATAATCCTATGAGGTTAGAGTTAGAAGGGATCATGGAAACCATCTCCTCCAACTTTTACAAGTGAGGAAACTGAATTCCAAAGAGATTAAGTGATTTGTTTAAGCTTAATTAGTGGCAGAGCCAGTCCTGGAACTCAGGTCTCCTGATTCCCAAAGCTATATTTTGTACTTCATCTATGATGCCTACTTAGGGATGACTTTTTCAGGAAATGAGGAAATGAGTTCAGCTGCAGAGGCTCACACACATGTTTCTTGGACTTACCTTGAGACAGGCCATCCTTGCTCAAATTCTCTGTATGAAGTACTGGTTCTGAAATGTTCAGAATCTGGGTTCTAGAGGAACAGAGTACCTGACCCACCTATACAGGTGAAAAACATCTATATACCTAGGGAAACAAAGATAGGCAACATTGACTCTTTTTTATTATTTATTTTTAATCTTCAATATTCACTTTTACAAGATTTTGAGTTCCAAATTTCCTCCCTTCCTCCCCTCCCCAAGATGGCATGCAATCTTACATAGGCTAAATATATGCATTCACATTAAATATATTTCCACATTAGTCATATTGTGAAAGAAGAATCAAGGCAAAAGAAAAAAAAACTACGAGAAAGAGAAAACCAAAAAAGGGGGAGGGGAGCAGGAATGAGAAAATAGTATGCTTTGATCTGCATTCAGACTCCCTAATTCTTTCTCTGGATATGGCTAGAATGTTCCATCAGCAACATGGACTCTTAATTGCCTTCCTTAGATGGTCAAAAGCCAGGTTCAGACAAAAATAATGCAGAGGGAAGTGAGAGACCCTCACAACTGCATCACTGAGAGCTTCCTGGAGTCTTACCTGGCTGTTCCCTCCCACATTCTTCCAAAGATTGCACCAGGAATCACACTAAAGACTTATTTATTTATATGTTGCATATTATTATATGCAACATATCAATGCTGCATGCAGGGCAAATCTAGCTTACCTATCTCTTCTACCTGGACCCAGCTATAGAAGGAATATATAAAGCTCATCATTGATGTACTTTATCATGTCTCCTCTTCTTCTGCTGTATTCTCTACTACTATATCCATTGGAAATACACTCAGTAAATATGTGTTGGATGGATGGATGAATGGATGAATGATCAACAATGAAACTTATGAGATTTACAATAATCTAAGCAGTCAAGTTTAGATAAATATGGAAGTTTACAGGCTGAGCCCACTATTTATAATCTCCAAAGACTCTTCCAGTTCTAATATCCTATACACAAATATTTGTAAATCAGACCTTGAGTGCCTTGCAAAATGCTTTGACACACAGGATGTGTGGTGACCACTCGGGGCTCAGGGTTATCAGTTTTAAGCCTGGATTTGGTCTGGGCAGTCTCACTGGGAAAATGCTACAGTTGGGGAAGAAGAATTCTTGCAGCAGGACTTGGAAACATAGTCCAAAAGATGTTAAAATAAATAGTGACTGAGGCCCATCTTGACTAAAAGTCTGCACAGTGTCCAAAGCAACCAAATGCTCAGCCACTTCAAAAAGAGAGTAATTGCCAGATATCTGTGAAGAAGGCAAAGGCTTCAGGGCCTCTTGCTTCAAGAGCATGAGATGTAAAGCAGGGCACCCAATTGATCTGGCCATGAGGTGCACGAACCAGATGTTTTACGACATCATCTTTGCAGTCCCAGTAAGAAATTCCTGTCTGTGTAAGGCTAAAGAGAACAACATCAAACTGCCCATTGCATGACTTCCAAAATGGGCAGATAACATTCCAGATGTTCATTTATGTATCTCCAAGCTAATTAGCATTGTCAGTGACTCTTGGTGGGAGAATGTCCTGTTTATTTTTAACTTTGCTTTCTTGTTAGTATTGGTGGGAGGACTATTTATAAGTGTTAGCCTCTTTTCTCCTCCTCCTGCTCTCCTGGATTGCATCATTCTGGTTGTTGAAAGTCCCATTTTCTTAAATTATGGAGAGAGAAGGCAATAACAGAGCATTCTTCCACCCTTCATTCTTTAAAAAAAAACAATTATTGAACTCCTACTATGTGCTGAGTGCATATTATGTATAAAGAATATGAAATACAGCTCAGTCTAATAGAGGGATGAGACATGATACACACAAATAATTATATAACAATATAGAATGCTGGAGAGCAGTAAGAGAAGAACCAGGTGCCTGGGTGCTCAGAAGAAGGTGAGATCACTTGCAATTGGGAAATGAACAGGAAAATGGGCATGATGGCAAGAAATAGAGTGTTGTAGTGCATAGAACATTAAAGAGGGAGATAGATAAGGGTTCTGGTTCTGACTTTTCTACTAACTAGCTACCTGACCTTAAGGAAGGCATAATCTCTCTTGGCCTCATTTTCATATCAGTAAAATGAAGGAGTTGGAGAGCATCCAACCAACCAATCAATTAGCATTAATTAAGTACCTACTCTGTACCAATCACTGTGCTAGGTGCTAAGGATAGAGAGACAAAAATGAAACCATCCCTGACCTCTTGGAGATTATAGTCAACAAGTAAGGTACCTACAACCCCAAACTTTCATGACATTAGCAGGTGTCTTTTTAAAAAAATGAACAATACACTTTTGCTTAAGGGTTCTTAAACCAGGGCTGATAAATGTGTTTTGTTATTTTTAAAATAATTGATAAGCATATTTTAGTATAATTCCATTCCTCTACAATCCTATCTATTGTATGTCATACATTTAAAAAAAATAATTCTGAGCAGGGGGTTCACAGGCTTCATTGGACTGCCAAACAAGGGGGGTGTTCACCAGACTGTGAAGAAAGGAAGTGAGATATTTACAAACTAAAGAGTTTTTACCAAAATGGATAGGAATGCAATTTTTCTTTGCAAGCTACTTCAAAGAAAATGTTAGACGTCTTAGAATTCATTCACTAGGTTGGAGTAATGGTCATAGAGTGATGGTTTTGCCTCCCCATGTACCATCAGAAAGATGTGACTGATGAGTTGAAATGCAGAGCCTTTCCTAATTTGCTGTACACATAGGTAGGGTTACTACTGAAGATACAGTCATGACATAGAAATGATTAAGAACTCCCTGCTTTAGGCAGTGGGGTTGACGTTGCAAATTCTCCTTCTCATTCTTTGTCTTTATGCCAACACATCCCATTTCCTTCTCTTCCTTACACAAATCTGGATATGGAGAGCTCACTTTAGTGGCATTTAGGTCTCCATTGATAGCCTGTTCAAAAAACATTGAGATTAAAAGTAAATATTTACCCCTTCCCCCAGCATCTCATATAGTCTATTTTATTCTTTTAAAAATTCTTTTCTCTAACCACCCCCTCAAATAATTTCATCCTCTATTATCCCAGAGAAGTAATACAAAATATTATCCTTAACCACTTTTTTTAAACAAGAAGGTAATAGAAGTTGAGTGAGAAAGTTCTTTTTTAAATATTTATTCCCTCATTTAGTCAAATCAAAACACTTAAGTAGTTTGGGTAGAGGCTAGAAGCTCATCATAACCAGACAAGCTATTTGGAAGGAGCCAGTCAGGACAGAAGAGAAGTTTAATAAATAATGCAAGTGGGACTCAATGACCATATTTACTTCTTTTAAGCTGCCATGATAGTAGGGAAACTAAACAATGGAGAGCGTTAACAGTTCTTTGCTATCTCTTGGTTGTCTTACTGCCTTGTGAATGTTTGTTCCTCAGTTAGCCTTTAAAATTGTTTGAATAGCAAGGAACAGTGAGATATTTACAAACTAAACATTTTTACCAAAATTGATAGGGATGCAATTTCCCTTTGCAAGCTACTTCAAAGAAAATGCTAGACATTTTAGACTTCATTCATTGGATTGAGGCAATGGTCAGGGGGTTGTGTTTTTGCCTCCTTGCGTATCATCAGAGAGAGGAGAATGATGAGTTGAAATACAGATCCTTTACTAATTTGCTGGGCTAGGTAAGGTTGTTATTAAAATAAATCAGTCATTTTGACGGTGACCTAAAACTTTCTTTTGTACTCCTCCAGGGAGTAGAAATATGCTGCAGAGAGAATCAGAGTGAAGGCATAGATAGAGAACTGATCTTGGAATTAAGAACACCCAGATTCAAGCCTTACTTCTGCCTGGTATTGCCTTTGTGAACCCAGATAAATCTCTTAACCTTTCAGCACCCCTAAACAATCCATTCAGATGATAAGTTATAGAGTAATTACTAATTTGCATTGGTAGAGGGAATTTCCTTATCTAAATTTCCTACCCCACTGAAATTATCAATACTGACAAAAAATAAATTAACATCCAATAACAGAGTTTAGAAACTCTGTTCAGTGACAGGCTCATGGGAATTTACAAGTAGAATGGTACATAATAGGTATGGCTATCATTTGTGTTCACCATACCATTGAGACATAGAATCATTGAGACCCAACTGCAGAATTTCTTAAATTTCTCTATTTTGATTGACCTCTTCTGTTTAGTTACAAGCAGAACATTTTTAGAAAGAGAAGCCAGCTGATCCTTTGTAAGGACTTGGAAGACTGCTTTCTAGGTTCCCAATCACCTTTGGGAAGTAACCTGATCTTTCTGGGGATGTGCCTCTGGGAAATGCTAAGTCAAATGTATGTGGTAAGGCGCCTGTTAAAGCTGGGTCTGAAATTACCATCTGGAGAATATCAAGTATAGTATACTTACTATGTTCAAGACAGAACAAACATAATGGCTTTAAACTTTCAAAAGAACATTAGAATACACTGAAGACTTGCGATTTTATCAGGTTAGGTGGCACTCCTCATGTGGGACCTCCCTTCACCAATGCACCAGATTATGACTTAATAGAAAAGTATTAACCTCAGGCAACTAGAATTCAAGGTCACTGAACAATTAGAAAGCATGAGAAGCCAAATTTGAACCCAGAATTTCCTTGACTATAATTCTCCACTTGGCTATTCCTAAGGGCACAAGTAAAAATGATGCATCCTGTACGGAATGTGGCATCTTCTTACCTCTCCTATGAGCTGCCTTTCGGGATACAACGACAAGACAAAGATGAAATTGTTCTTGTCCTCAAGAAACTTAAATTCTGCTGATGGGAATACCACAGATGATAAGTAAATATAGAAGTTCTGTAAATTAATACAAAGTTATTTTAAGAAGGAAAGAACAATGATAGCTGTGGAGGAAGATCTCCTGACTGCCCCATACAACCAGTGCAAACAGTCAGAAAATCCCTCTTCCCATTGTCAAGGGATCACCTCCTACTACTTAACACTTTTGTGAGGGTGTTTGTATTTTAAAAGGAGGAACTCAAAACTAAAAAATAAGTCAGAACAATAAGCCCGATACTTTGGAATCTGGTAGATCTTAAAAGTATCACTTACCGGCAGCTACCTATTTTGTCTGCAGTGATTTTTGGTGTTGTTCAGTTGTGTCGGATTCTTTGTGACCCCATGGACCATAATGTCCATGAGATTTTCTTGGCAAAGATACAGGAGTGGTTTGCCATCTCCTTCTCCATTGGATTGAGGCAAATGGAGGTTAAGTGACTTGTTCAGCTAGTAAGTGTCTGAGGCTGCACTGGAATTCAGGTCTTCCTGACTCTAGGCTGAGCACTCGCTCCACTGAGCCAATCGCTGTCTCTATCTGCAGTGATTTTAGGCTGCATTAAATGAGGAAGAGTATGCAGAGAACAGCAAGTCATTGTCTTACTGGCTCTGCTTAGAACAGGCGTGAAGGACGGTTTTCAATTCAGGGTGACACTTTTGGGGAAGGAAGGTCATCAACAAGTTAATATTTAGAGAACAGCCACTGTGATATTAGGAACTCTCAGGATCATGCTACATGAGGACTAGTTCAAGGAACTAGGCATGTTTATTTAACCCAAAGGAAAGAAGATTAGAGGAGAACTATTCAGTTCAATCCAATAAACACCCATTAATCAACTACTCTATATAAGATATTTTGCTAGGTGCTAGGGATTCAAAAATAAAAAATATATAGTCTCGGTCCTCAGTGAGCTTACATTTACTGGAAGGAAACAACAGGTCCACAGCAATGTCATGGAATGAAATGACTTATTTATTTTAAAATGAAGGCATGTTTTTCTCAGAGTTTTATTAAGCACTTAGCCTGTAGGAGAAAATTGCTTGTTTTTTTACGGAAGGAAATAGTGTCTTATTTTTTCCGATTACATGTAAAGACAATTTTCAACATTGTCTTAAAAATAAGATTTTGAGTTCTAAATTTTTCTCCCTCCCTTCCTTCCCTTTCCCCTCTGCAAGATGGCAATCAATCTGATATAGATTATACATGTGTGATCATGTAAAACATATTTCCACATTAGTCATGTTGTAAATGAAGAAATAGAACAAAAGAAAAAACACAAAACCTACGAAGAAAGTGAAAGTAGTATGCTTCAATCCGGATTCAGATTCCATCAGCTCTTTCTCTGGAAGTGGATAGCATCTTCAAACATTGGCCTTCTGGAGTTATCTTGTATAATTGTATAGCTGAGAAGAGCTAAGTCTATCAAACACTCTGCCTGGTACTATGTACGATGTTCTCCTGGTTCTGCTCACTTCACTCAGCATCAGTTCATGGAAGTTTTTCCAGGTCTTTCTGAAATCTACCTGCTCCTCATTCCTTATGGAACACAGTATTCCATTACATACGTATGCTACAGCTTGTTCAGCCTTTCCTCAACTGATGAGCATTCCTTCAGCTTCCAATTCTTTGTGGCACCAAGAAAAGAATGACTGAACAATAAATAAGGGGAAATGATGAAACAAGGGCAGCTGATATATGACCACGAAAAGCACATTTCAGTGGGAATGGAAAAATGGGAGAATAGAAGGATAGAGGTTATAAATATTTTTGAACACATAGGTCCTTTTCCCTTGAAAATTGCTTTCTTAATGAGGCAGTTCCCCCCTTCCCAATGAAACAAAGAATTCTATATACATCAGTGATCTGGAAGAGAAAGCATACTATGCTAGAAGCCAGCTTTTCTTCTAGGCACAGATTTTTCTACAATGTCTAGTCTGAGGCCTCCCATCATAAGAGATAGACTGAACAGAGGTCTACGTAAGGGTCACTAAAATTAAACGAATTTGACTGAAGGAAAACATTCCTGAGCACAGGAGTACACAGGTTGTAGGGGGAGAGTGGGAAAATGAGCGAGGTTAGTGAAATACATGCATGCTTACTTCAAGTAACAGGAAAAAGCCAATTTTAAAATTTTAGAGATTAAATTTTAAATTAAATCTATAATATAATTTGTAACATTTTTTTTTAAAATTAAACCAAAATGACTTCTGCAATAGGTATAAATTGTGGGTTGGATGTACTGGTTTACTATGGTCTGTGCAAGCCCTTGTTAAAAAGATATAAAGCATATGCCACTGAGGTGCAGAGAAAAAAATCTGGTCCCAACACTTAATTAGTTATGTGACACTGGTCAAGTCACTTAACCTCTTGAGTCAAATCAACCTACATTTGTTAAGCATTTGCAATGAGTCAAATCCTGTGCCAAGCTCTGAGTAAGAAGAAAGAACAAAAAATTAAAATAAAAAGTGTCAGCCCTTGAGGAGTTTATGGTCAAAAGGAGAGATAACAATTTTAATTTTAAGGAGAGAGTACTGACAATTGGATGGGGAGGAAAAGGATAGGAAAGGTTGCATGTAGAAGAAGCTGGCTTTGGGCATGATTATTATCTTGGGTATTTGAACTGACTGGTAGGAAGGGGACTATGTTTGTACTAATTGGCCCCAGAAGGTAAAAACAGTAGCAGCAGAAAAGAAATTATAAAGAGAACAATTTCGACAAAACTGTTTGACCATTAGAACTGCCCCCAAATTGAATGTGCACTACTGGGGTCTCCATCAGAGGTTTTTTACAAGCGAGACAGTTATACATTAAGAATATTGGGGTGGGGGCAGTTGCCTGTACCAGTATGGGATGGACCACATAACCTCTGAGGTTCTTTGTAAATATGAAAGCCTATGATTCTAAGATATCCATAAAGTCTATTTTTCCTAGAAAGAAGTACTTAATAAATAAAGTTCAAGCCAATCACTTGATCCCTGGAAAAATACAAATCGCCTTCCATAGGTGAGAACTCTATTTCCAAATGGTAAGTATATGAAAGTCACTTACAGCTTTGGTGTCCTTAAATAACACATCCTCTACATGACCCAGTTTCCTAGATCACAGAAACTCAGCATTTTGGGAAATAGTTCCATTTCCCTGTTATTTTCATCCTATGAACTCTGACATACTCCATTGTTTCCTGTTCAATGATATTTTTTTCTTTTTCTGGTGAGGGGTAAAGAGACTCTGTCTCCAAAGTTCTGGGAGATCCTTGGAAAAGAAACCTTGTATTAAGACAAGGTAGTTGATGTCTCCTGGCTAAAGGAGCCCGAATGAACAATGAATAAGGAGAAATGATGAAACAAGAGCAGCTGATCTATGACCACGGAAAAGGGGCTGAAGTAAATTGCAGTGGGAATGGAAAAATAAGGGAATGGATGGATAGAGGTTACATTGTATTGCTGGAGCGATTATTTCTGCATGCTTGCAAGCCATGAAGAGATGGGTGACCGTGCTCACCCCGAGAAAGCCCAATGAAACTATCCATTTCCAGCCCACATCCCTAAGAGCTAATAAACAATGTTTCTTTTACTTAGCCCTCCAAAAACAGTCCTTTTGTTTAGCCACAATTTACAAAAACAATTTGTTCATTTAAAATAAATCCCTAGACTCGACAATATGTTCAGATCCAGGAAAACCCAGGAACATATTTATAAGCTCAGTGTATTTCCAAACAAGGAACAGTGTTGCGCCATAGAAACAATAGTTTAAAAGTTCTCTTGTTGATAAACTCCTGACAATGCCCCTTTGGTGTGAAAATACTGGAAGCAAAATGTCCACACGCATGCATTGGGAAAGGAAAACCTGAGTAGAGAAGAGAGGTCTATTTGTTGTGGTGGTTTATCCCATTGAGGTTGAATAGTGAGGGGCCAACCTGGCATTGGAAAGACCTGGGTTCGAATACAGCTTTAGAGGATGGGAGGCTAGAAGAGGCCCTAACACATAAATCATCTTTCAGACAAGGCAACTGAGGTGCAGAGTTAAAAACCTGGTCCCAACACTTAACTAGTTATGTGACACTGGTCAAGTCACTTAACCTCCTGAGTCAAATTAATCTGCATTTGTTAAGCACTTAGTGAGTCAAGTCCTGTGCCAAGCTCTGAGTGTGAAGAAAGAACAAAAAATTAAAATAGAAAGTCTCAGCCCTTGAGGAGTTTACGGTCAAATGGAGAGACAACATGCAGACAACTATGTACAAAGATTATAATATAGAATTGGCTGGAGAAGATCTCATAAAAGAAGAAAACAGAGATTAAGGGATGAAGAAAGGACTCTAGCAAAAGTATTTGTTAAATGAAAGGCAATCTCCACACTTTCCAAAACATCTATTCTTGATCTCATTTGATTTCGCCCCATCATTCAAGAGCCTTGGAGGATGGCATCAAGCACTATGGTCAGACAAGGATGCCCCAGCAGCCAAGCTGACCTGGGGAACATCAGGAGAAGGCTAGGTATGGTAGTAGTAGTATTTGAGGCAGGAGGAGTGGTGGTGGTGGTGGTGGTAGTGGTGGTGGTGGTGGTGGTGGTGGTGGTGGTAGTACCTACATTTATTCATTTAGGCAGTCAGGTGGAGAGAGTAGTAGGCTTGGAGTCAGGAAGACTTGAGTTCAAATCCTACCTCAGATACTTTCTAGCTGCACAACCCTGGGAAAGTAATTTAATGTCCATCAGATTCAGTTTCTTTATCTGTAAAATGATAACAGTAATCATATCTAGCTCACAGGGTTGTTGTGAGAGTTAAATAAGATAATACATGTAAAACACTTATTGTCATTATCACTATCAGCACCATCGCTGCTATTTAAAGGTATTATTCAACCAAAGATTTGATGAGACAGAAACACAGTAATGTCCATATTCCACAGATAGGTACTATGACAACAAAAGAAAGTATAGGCTCTTCATGAACTTAGTTAGCAAAGGAGTCCTGGTGACCATCTGCAGGCTGGCCCATCCAGACATGGCTCCATTCTAGGTTAGGATCACCATTAGGAAAACTCTTCAAATAATGGGTGATAGAAAGTCAGTCTCTCTCTCTCTCTCTCTGTTTCTCTTTCTCTCTTTCTGTCTCCTTCCCTCCCTCTCTTCCTCTCTCTGTAGTTCTGCTCTATTTCCTTCTTTTTTGTTCCTATTTTTGTCTCTCTCTTTCAGTCTCTGTCTCTCTCTATGCCTGTCTCTCTATACCCTTGTCTCTTTCTATCTGTCTCTGTCTCACTGTGTCTCTCTGCGTCTGTCTTTATAGTTCTCTCCCATCCCCAGTCTCTGTCTCTTTTTCTGTCTCTCTGGCTCTGGTTCTGCTCTTTCTGTCTTTCTCTCTGTCACACACACACACACACACACACACACACACACATATCACATCACATTGATGTCTTATTTACTTCTGGAGTTAGTAGAAGACTTAGGTCAAGTCCTGCCTCCAATACTGACTGATGCTGGGCAGGTTAATTAACTTTTCTGTACTTCAATTCTGCATCTGTTTAGGAAGGGCTTCACTGAGATAGCCTCTATAGTCCTTTTCTATTCTCAATTTATGATCCTATGATCCATGGGCATGTCAATATCCCTTATATCCTTTTCTGAAATAATGCTGTGGGGGAGCCATGGGGATTTGAACTGTGGAGTCATAGGTTTGAGAGCTAGAGGTACAAATCCTTCATTTTACAGACAAGAAAACTGAGGCCCATTGGGGAGAATGGAATTACATTCTGGCCACGGCCTCAGCACTTACTAGCTGTGTAAGCTCTCTGAGAATCAGTTTCCTACTTTGTTCAGTGGGGATATTTATTCTACCTACAAGGCAGGGTTGCTGTGGGGAAAGAATGATGGAAAACTTGAAATGCAAAATAAATGTGACTTCTTATCTGTATTATGACTTGAATGGTTTAGTGTTTAAATGATTCTATGAACTGAATTTCAGACAAATTTAGACAAACTGACCTTGGAAAAGAGATTATCAATCCATCAACAAGCATTCTAACCTCCAGCTAGAAGTAAGGTCTCTCATCTGATCTCATAGCACTGCACTTCTACTGTAAACATTTGAATGTGCATCAGGTCTCTGTTGACTTTTCTCCTACCACTGAACTTCGATGGCTCTGGAGGAGTGAGGCTGATGATTGCTCAACTCTGTCTCACTTAAATCCAATTCACTTGAAAGTCAAGACATCACCCAGCGGTCATTTGGTTCCCTTTGAAAATGAAGGCCCCCACCACCACCAGAAAAAAACAATAGTCCTTAATATCACTTTCACCAGACTAAGTATTTTTGAGGATGGACATTATGATTTATTCATTTTCTGTCACTCCCCATTCAATATTTCTATCATTGTATCTCTCCCATTCCAATATCACAGGTTTAACCAGACCTTGGATGCCATCTAATTTAACTCCCTTGTTTATATTTAGGAACTGGGACCCAAAGAGGATAAGAGATAGAGCTAGTGAGTGGCAGAGGCTAGACCTGGACCCAGCTCTTTCTGACTCCAAGGTTAAGAGTAACATTGCTACACCAAGTTGTCTCTCAAGTCTTGATAAATGTCATTAGATAAACAAATGAACAATAATCTATGATGATTCTTTTTAAATTTTACTGCCTAGATACATCAGAAGTAAAGTCAACAAGCATTTATTAAGAGCTTACTATGCACCAGGCACTATACCAAAGGCCAGGGTGAGGATGACTGAGAAAGTACGTCAACTGCCTTGTGAATTTCTTCCACTGTCCTGTAAGTCTGTGGCCGCCTTTGATTCTGAGCTGACATAAAGGGGCCAGCAGAACCTTCTTGGCCAAATTTGACTGGAGACAACAACATGAAAATGAATGGTTATTTTAGAAAGCATACCCATAAATACTCTGGGCCTTGAGACTAATATCTTTCCTGTTCCCTTAATGGGAGATATTCTTAGAGACTTGGTTTCATAAGAAAATGGAATAAGAAACCATTGAGAAGAAAAAGGAGGGAAGGGGGAGAGAAAGCCTAATTAATCATTAATTAAAATCATTGATCAATTTTTATTAATTATTCATCAAAATCAAGGATTTTGGAGCTGGGAGGGATCTCAGTGGCCAACTAATTCAATCTATTCCTAAAAAAGAATTCCCTCTCCCCTCCACCTACAACTTGGTGAGATGGCAAGCTCATAATTGGACAAGTGGTCAGACATTTGCAGATGGAGTAGAACAATCCTTTTCTGGATTCACTAATTATAAAGAAATTTTTCCTCACATTAATGTAATATTTGGGTTTTTTTTGTTACTTCTACATACTGTTCCTCATTATGCCCTCTGTGACCAGGCAGGGTATCACTCTTCTTCCTGTGAAAGCCCTTCCAGTATTTGAAGGTCCCTCTTGTGATACACTCAAGCAAAGGTATGCTGCCAAATGTTTAACAATTGGGCTTCCGGGGAGCGGAGGGGAACTACACATGACACACTCTTAAGGTTAATCTGTATAACCAACATTTTTTTCAACTTTCTAAAGTCTAGACCATCAGTCAAACAATAAATCAGACCTTGATTTGTAGTATTTTCCCATTTGCAAGGTATAAATGTTCACACTGGTAACTGAACAATCAGTAGGAGTTGGCTCAAGCACATTCCCAGTCTCAAGTATTCTCTTCTGGAGTCGTCAGTTTTGTGAACTCATCCTCATATGGTTATAATTATTATCAATTATAACCTGATATATTGTGCTTTAATTCTATATTAATATGAATAATAGCAATTTTAAAAGCCTCTGAGGAAACACAAAAGTCTATTTTTTAGCTAAGAAAGAACAAAATAACATAGAGCCTTAACACTACAAAGCACGTTTCATGTATTCTATCCTTTGCTCCTAACAGTAACTCTGAAAGGTGGGTATATTATTATTCCCTTTGAATTCAGAGCTTCCCCACCAAGGAATTGAATTGAAGTGCAAAGTTTTATGGATAAAAAGCATCTTACAGACAGTGTTCATTGAATTCTCATAATAACTCCATGTTGGAGGTAGGGCAGCTATATTTAATCTCATTTTTCCAGATAAAGTTTAGGAAGGTAAAGTCATAAAACCATAGAAGGTTACCTATCGGGGGACGCCTCCTCTAGGAAGTCTTTGTTAATCCCTCTTGCTGAAGATCCACATCTGATCTTGAGGCAGTTTCTGCTCCTAGGTCAGCCTCATATTCTGATTTGTATTATTGGATTTGAGAGATAACCTAATCTGGGATCCAATATTTTGTGTGCAAGAAGGGAATTTTCTAGAACTATGGTTTCATCAATGTAGGGAACTTCCAGTGGGGGAACTCCCTCAACCAAAGCAGATTCCTATAAAGTATAGGAACCTTATTCCTATAAGATTGCCTATAAGGCAATTTCTATAAGGTATGGTTTGAGAAAGTTGCCTGAGGCTCTGAGGAAAAGCAACTTGACCATGACCAAATAGATAATATCTGTCAGATGTGGAACTTAAAACCCAGGTGTTGTGCTACATTGAGCAAGTCTCAACCTCCATGTGCCTCAGTTTTCCTATCTTTATAATGAGAGGGTAGACTAGATGATCCCTGAATCCCATTTAACCTCTAGATATTATGATTCCATAACTCAAAGCACAACCCTCTATGAATTATTCCATTTTATTTCTCTACCTTTATGTTACAAAGGGTGAAATGGAGGCCCAAGAAAGTTACATGATTTATCCGAGATCATATAGAATATAAATGCAGAATCAGGACTTGAACCCAGGTCTTCTTACCCTAAGTCCAGTTGTTTTGTGCAGCTATATCTCAAACAAGGAAAACCATGAAGGAAATAGTCAAGAAATATTGGGAAACAAGAGTCAGAGCTTTGTAACCTTTTCAAAACATGAGGTGATGTGCTAAAATAAAATGTTTGAACATTTCCATTTAGGCCTGAACTCTGGAGAGATAGGGTTCCATGAGTCTAGCTCCTCATCCAAGTAAGTAAAGAAAGGATTAAGGCAGAGTCTTTCGGTAGCTGAACAAGGACCACAAAGACACAAGTGCTACCAATTATGTTTCAACACAAACCAGTGCCGCCTTCAGCACAAACTCAAGAAAGGCAAAAGGTTTCATTGTCAACCAGGGTGTTCTCCCAGAAAGCCTCCTTGTATCCTGGAAACAGTCAAGAGAAGATATCTTGCATGTGCAATTACTCAACACATTTTTAAAACTGTAAACACTTGTTCACATGTGGAGAAGTTTAGTGCTGTGAAGGCTTGGAAAAACCCACCTGGCAGGCAAGTTCCTTCAAATTTCATGTTGCTTAAACAACAGGCTTCAGCTCTTACTGGTCCAAATACAAGTCAGTGGAGAAATCATTAAGTACAGTGGGAGTGAGATTAGTGAGAGATGGGGATAAAGTGTGACTTCAGCAATGTGCTATTTTTATCCTGAGCTCATGGAGTTTTCCTGTCTCCTGGACTGGCTCCCTCCCATAAAAGCCTTTCTTCTTCCCCACCCCCTTTTCTCCTACCTCGTGATTCCCACCTCAAATTGCAGAATTAAGTATATACATATAAAAATGCTGTTAGATCTTTGGTTACTTATTCCTTCCAACCTTGATGGGCGAGTGACACTGAGCATGCAGACATTTCCAAATAAAAACCTAGAGAAGCAAGATTGGCCAGGGTTTGTCTCTCTATTAGCAGGTACTGGGGCTTCAAAGAAAATACACGTTTGTACGTATACATTACTTCCAAAAATGTTCAAACAAAACATCAGAAGAGTTTGAAGACCCACACGTTAGTGGGGCGATTAGCATAAACTAGTTATAGCTTGTTACATCCACTCTGGCCCTTGATTGCTTGAGAGTTATACTTCACGTGTGTATGAATCAGATGCCAAAGATGGAAAAGGCCCATTAGGTCATCTAGTTCAGTTCACTGCCAATGCAAAATTAGAGCTGTTTCTAGTTTTCGTGGGCTAATTTTAAATGTCTCCAGCAAAGAACAGATTGTTTGGGAATTTTTTTCTGATTTAATTTATAGTTGTGAGACCACTGGAGAGGGAGAACAGCCAAATTCGTGTCCTTTCAGAGCCTCATACATTCTGGGTGCTCAGCAAACACTGACGCAAAAGGAATAACTCTAATTTTGGAGGCTAGGAGAGCCAGCAGTGGAAAGGTGATGACAATCTGTATTGTAGAGTTTTTCAATTCCTTTGAAATGGAAAACTGACCATCGCTACAGTTGGCTATGATTTAGATTTCACGATTGGTGAAAAGGTCTGTGATATTTTTTAAAAGATGTTTAAAAGTTCCCTTCTTTAAAAAATATTAGTAGTAAAAATATTATTAATAATAAAATATTCCCCCAATAGATATTTCAATCTCAACCTCAAGTGGTCTTACCTACTTTCAGGTTATTTCACCATTAACAGGATCAGAAAAACATAATCAAACAAGAATTTGAAAAATGTAATTAGTATCAGCAAACTCTAATCATCCTAGGGGGTCAGGCAGGGTATGCTGGGGTTAGTTTATATCGGCTCATAAGAGCTGATTGTTAAATGTTCACTGTGAGATTTTACACTTTGAAAATAGGTAAAAGCTGCACATCGGGGCTTAATTTATTATTTTATTGATTATTTAGAGCTAGCCCTAATCATGTGGTAGAGAAAACACTAATAAAGCAGATTAAATTTAAAAGCATATCATGTATACATTTCCCCACCCCACACACAAAGTTGACTGCTAAACACGTACCACTGACCCCACCCTACAAATAACTATTTCAGTCCATAATCACCTGACCCAATTTCAATTCATTTTACTGTTAAAAGGAACAGAATACGGCAATCAAACTGGCATTCAAAAACGTAATTAGTTTCAGTAAACTACAGTCATCCTGAGGGTTCAGGGCTCAATCAGCAGAAGTCTAGTTCCTTTCTCTTTGGGTCTACAATAAAATCAAAGAATTAATAGACAATCTGTTGTCGTTAAAGAATAATATAAAACCAAAAGTAGGTCAAGAAGTCAGCACGGCATTTGGAAAAACAAAACAAAACACTGATTTGGGAATCAGATGGCTTGAGTTCAGGTTTTGCTTGGCAACTTACAACTTTCACATGAACTTGGACAAAGTCACATAAGCAATCATGAGCATTTATTTCTTCATCTGTAAAACAAATAGGTAGACTAGGCTCCAGATCTTTAATGTTCTCATCTCTAAATCTAAAAGTCTTAGCACACCTCTTTTATAGCTATTGTCTGAAAAGGGGGGACACAGTACCTTAGAAGAATAAAGATTTAAAGAGAAGTCTCATCTGGAGAGAAAAGAGGCCATATGATTTTTCTAAGAGGTGGCTTTTGTTATCTCAATCCATACAATAATTTCCGTGGACCTTGACTTCCCAAGTGAGTTTTGTCTGAAAAATTCAGATGGGATGGAAAGAAGGAAGAAAAGAAGGAAGAAAGGAAGGGAGGAAAGAAGGAAAGGAAGGAGGAAAGAATGAACTAGGGCATGAAGGAATAAAGGAAAAAAGCACTTACTAAGCATTACTGTGCCAAACACTTTACAAATATTATCTAATTTAATACTGACAAAAACTCCAGAAGATAGATACCATTATTTTCCCCTTTTACAGTTGAGGAAACTGAGATATATAGAGGTCATGTGATTTGCCCGGGTTTACACGGACAGCAAGTATCTGAAGCCAGATTTAAACTCAGGTCTTCTCTGACTCGAGCTCTTTACACTATGCCACCTAACTGCCTCAAGATACTGCTGGGTTCTTCATTAATTCTAAAGATCGTTCAATGCCTTCTTAGTAGTTGGGAAGGTCAAATGGAATGAATGCCGGTTCTGGAATCAGAGGATTCAGGCTTAAACTTCCCCTTAGATACCTACCTGCATTTTATATGGTGATGAAATTGAGGTCCAGGGGAGGGTATCTGAGGTGAGATTTAAACCCAAGCTTACTAAATCCTGAACCAGCATTCATTCCACTGGACCATTCAAACTGCTAAGGAATGAAGGAATTCTCCTTTTCCATGGAAGGAGTAATGAATCGTATTCTCGAGTGATTCCAGATAGCACAATTCTGAATAAAAGTATGTTTATTTGAGCTTTGCCCCCAAATATGTCATGAAAATAGACTATTACTAGCTTATTGTGTGTAACTGCTTTCTCTTAGATATAATCACATAGTCCAAGCTTTGTGTTTGTCTCGTAATTCCACCACAGACATTTCAGAAGCAGTGACATAAAGGATCGTGTTACTCCTAAGAGACTTGTGTATAATACCAATTTGCCAAATGATGTGGTAATTATGCAGGATTCAGTCAATTTTAAAAGGTGTTTTGGAATGCTAGGGTATTGCTACCATATGTGGCTGGTGTCAAGAAACATTCTGCTTGCTGAAAATTTTTCTCTGATTGTGATTCCTTTGAAAATAAAAGAATCATCCCAATTAAATGCTGCTATGTCCCAGAAGAAATGGTCAGAAACTGCCCCAGATTAGAGCTCTGCACTGAGCATCAGTAAACCTGCCTCAAGTCTCTCCTTACTTGAGTCTGTCCTCTATTCAACTGCTAAGAAGATATTTCTAAATTGTAGGTCTTTACTCAATAAAGTCTATTGATTCCTTGTCACCTCCAGGATCAAATACAAAACATTATTTTTTTTTGGGGGGGGGTGTTCAAAATTCTTCATAATCTAATCCTGTCCTACTTTTCCAGATTTCTTACCCTTACTCCCTGCCATGTACTCTGATATGGTGACACTGGTCTCCTTGCTATTCTGCAAACATGACACCTGACTCCACCTCTTGGCCCCAGACCATATTCTCTAGGTGTCCTCCATACAAGGAATGTTCTCCCTCGTCATTTCCACCTATTGGTTTTCTTGGCTTCTTTCAAGTTCCAATTAAAATCCCATCTTCTACAGGAAGCCTTTTTCAGTCCCTCAATTCTACAGCCTTCTCTCTCTTATTTTCTATATATCTTTTACATTGCTTGTTTGCACATATTTGTTTGCTTCTTATTTCTTCTACTAGATTGTGACTTCCTTAGGGTAAGAACTGTATTTTTTCTCTGTATCTCCAGTACTTAGTCCAGTACCTGGCACATAGCAGGTGCTCAATAAAGCTGTATTGACTTATTGAGTTGGAGGTCTAGGTTCTATTTCGTACTTCCCTACTCCCCATCTGTATGACCCAGAGCAAGTCATTATCCAACTCTGGGTCCTAGTTTCTTTATCCAATAAATAAAGTCCCTTCCAACTCTAAAGCTCTACGATTACAACAGTCCTAACAAAGAAGGTGTTTTGATATCACCAAAGTGATGATTGCCATGTCAAATAGGATGGATCAGGTACATTTGAAAGAATCTACTTTATCAAAAATAACAAAATAAGGAGTAGTTGAGGCAGAAGGGCCACAATAGTGATGCTGTATTTATTTAAAATGATTTTAAATATTTTTTATATTTCTATATTTTTGTTTTTAAATCACCTTAATTTTGAGATATATATACATATATATGTATGTGTATATATATATATACATATATATATGTATATATATATTCTCTCCTGTACTGTACCCCACAAGCTCACGGGTTCCTTGTGTGATATCTACCATACTTTAGATATTAGTGCTTTCAATATTAAACTGTACATTATAGAGACCAGTGAAATCCACTAAAGAATGATCAGATCTGTGCTTTTAGAGGATTAGTTTGGCAGATATGTGGGGGACAGACCAAAAAGAAGAGAAATGAAAATTGGAGGCTATGACAATTTTCACTTGAAGTGATGAAATATGACCATATTCCTTTCCCTATTCAAATACTTCAGTCATTCCCCTTTGCCTTTAATTAAAAATATAAACTCTTCTGGGGTGGAACCAAGATGGTTGAGAACAGCACTGAGTTGCTAGAACTTTCCCCCCAAAGCCCAGCCAAATACCTATAAAAATGACTCTAAACAAATTCTGGCACTACAGAACCCACAGAATAATGGAGTGAAACAAATCTTCAGCCCTAGACAGCCTAGAAGGTCACTGGGAAGTGTCTATCACACCAACCTGGGAGCATAGCGCAGTCCAGTGTCAACTGCGAGTGCACAGAGGGGACCTGAACAAGCCTCCGAAGGACTGACTCTCTGGCACCTTCGTAACCTAATCCTGCCCTACCTTCCCATGCTTCTTACACTTACTCCCTGCCATGTACTCTCATACAGTGATGCTGGTCTCCTTGCTGTTCTGCAAATATGGCACTCTACTCCATCTCTTGGCCCCAGACTTCATGACTGCAAAATAGATGATGAAATACTATTACACTTAAAATGTATGCATCAAATATCAAAGCATCTGAGTACTTGAAGGGAAATTATTTACATTATAATATAATAAACAATGAACTATAATAATGAGAATCTCCTAGATAAATTCCATCCCCCAAAAAGAATAAAAAAAAAGAAATTTAGAAATCAAATAGAATATTTTTCAAAGTGATTACTCTGGTGATTAATGATTAGGAATATAAAGAAATATGTTTATTTATTGATGGAGCAAGACACCTTTACAAAAACTGAATGAGCGTAAGGCATTGTCATAAAATTGCAGAAAAATTAAACATATCCCTTACCTGACTATAATAAAATAAAAATGGTGACCTTGAAATGGTGTTTAATAAAAGATTCAAGGTTTAACAGAGACTAAACAATTTAGTCCTAAAAAAAAATGGTGAGTCAAAGAACAAATCATAGAAACCGGAAAACTTCATTGAAGAAAATTATTACAATGAGAAAGCATAGCAAAGCTTTGGGATGTGGCCAAAATTGTCCTTGTGGTAATTTTACTTCTCTAAATACTTTTATTAATAGGAAAAAGAAAAATCAATGAGTTGCACACATAATAAAAACAGAGAAATTTTAGGGGGACTTCTTGTTCAGGTAAAAGCTGAATTAAGTACCCTCTGAGGTTGTTTCCAGTTCAGAGACTCTGTGATTCCCTGACTTTGTGAAGTAGATATAGCCTAGATCAGTGCCAGCAACATTTTGCCACTTTAGATAAGTCCTGAACTCTTTCCAAAATAAATTTAGTTGCAATGATAATAACACATGTTTTTGTAGTTCTTTGAGGAATACTTTGCTCTTACCAACCCTCTGATGTAGGTAGTGCTGGTCTCATTCTGATGTTACAATCAAGGAAACTGAGGTTTTTCAGTAGACTCTTAGCCTCTGCTAAGTCTTTCTGCCTAAGAATAAGTCACTCTGCCTGAGACCACTCTTACCTAAAACTAAGTAACAAATACTGTTGCCACTTTACTCTTAAGTGACAAGGTCTGGACTTGAACTTGGGTCTCTAATGTTTTCCCCCACTATACTAATCAGCATTTTTGGAACTATGAGAAGCAGCATAATGCAGTCAATTGAGTATCAGATTTACGACTAGATATATCAGGATTTTATTCCCCGCTTGGATACCCTCTGTCTGTGTGACAATATGCAAATTAATTTTCTTAGGACTTCAGTTACTTTCAATGTAAAACTAGGTAACTCTGCTTCTGATACACATCTATCTCAGTGTGTCATTGTAACAGAAGTCATTTTTCAAAACTTCAAACCCTATATAAATGTGAACCAGTTTTTTAAATCTACATCAAGCTAAAAAATAAAGCCCCTGATGCAGATGCATCCACCAACTGGCCTGGCTATCTTAAGAAGTGATGGTGGGGTGAATGCTATGCAGAAAATTCTGTCAATCTTCTCTAGGGATTGTGGTGGTATTGCAGATAATGTGCTGCTACCATCTCCCCCAACCCAGCCCTACTCAGGAATTACAATAACATGGTTGTACTTCCTTGCTTGCTAAATCTAAATAAATACATATAGAAGACATCATAAGACAAATCGTACATTTGTATTTATGTCACAAAACACTAAAAAGTCTAGTAGACTTGGTAGTAAACATGCATGTTTCTGAACAGGGAGTAAAGGTTAATGTGCTCCCCTAAGGGTCTATCTTGAAATACAAAGCTGAAAGGTACCTTGTGGGAGTTGAGTAAACCAGACTTGTGACTTGTGACTCAATTCTGGATCTAGCTCAGTTCCCTTTCTGTTCAATAATGGATCTAGTGACTAGCCAAATTTCTATCTTATGAGAAAATTTTATTCAATTGTAAGAAGACGATTGCATTGTTTGAACCTAATCCTGGGTGATGGGGAAGCTGGACCCCTTGTCCTTGTTGCTTAGAGTCCCTTAACCAAAGGCTTAGGTTATGCTGACCAGAAACCCAGTCAGATCTGAAAACTGATGCAAGTTTTCTCACCATTATACCTCTCATCTGAAAATTGGCCCTGTACTAGTCAATGGGTTACTGTTCCCACGTTTCTTTGATTGTTTACAAAACCATGTGGGGAGTGGGACATCTCTTTTTCTGATTTCAGAAAATTACAGATGTTCACTCTTCCCTCCCTATATGGAAAGTCCATAATCTTTCCCCCAATTAGAAAATGGATTAACTAATTTTTGCAGCCTGGTTAATTGTTTTCTTGTAATTAATTGGTCTTATTTGATGATTTTTAATATACCTCTGTATTTAGGGTCTTTGAACTGACTGGGGAGTCCGTTGCCCCATTTATGATTCCTGTTTTGCTAATAAATCATATAGCTTGGATAGTTTCCTCAGTTGTTATCCACCACATCCTTTATGGTCATTTCACAAATGATGAAACTGAGGCCCAGACAGAGGCCGGAGCTCATTCAGCAACACATGTCTAGAAGAGGAAGTTTTCATGAGTAGCAAGGTTTCTCTGCCTTAACAAAATCATCCTGATTTTACATTCCCTTTTCCTCTAACCATTCCATTTAATGCCATTCCATTCAAGAAGGAGAGCACCTGCCCACTGCTCACAGCACTTAGAAAACAAGGACAAGAATTGTATAAAGTGAAGATAGGGATCAAGTCTGTGATCTTGGGGTGTGACTTACTAAATCGGTTGTGAAAATAGATGAGGGCACAATACTGATAAACCTGTAAAAATAGTAAATAGACTGCTTATTGAAATTCCAAGCACTTGACAAAAAACCAAGCACTACTTCTTTATTAGTAGAGAAGGAAAATATTAGATTACATCTGCTTGTGTTCAAACCAAATTGCACATTGAGACATTTTAAGAAAGCAAGGGGGAATTAGCAATTATCACAGATTTTATTTTTAATTAAAAAAAAGTCAGAATAAAGGAATATATAATAGATCCTAAGGCTCCCCATATATCTGACTATCAAGTTACCTGTAAATTAGCCATTAAAATGCAGGCTGGAAATGCCTGAATGTCGCAAAATGAAAAGCATCTCCGCATCGACCTCACAATTGACTGTGCTTCACAGAACAAGCAGTGCCTTTCATTCAGGTGTGTGGATGATGGGGAATGAAAGCTCAGGTTTGGGTCTCCTTTAATATTTCAAAGCAAAGCCTCATATTTCAGCCAGTCAACTAGAAAAGGGTAACTTTAAAACAAGACTCTTGTCTCCCTGTGCTCTCCTACCTGCCCCCAATCCTATTAGATTGGCGCTACCTATGCAAACTGCTTGGTGATGTGATATAGAAACTATACTCTCAGGCGACAGAGTGGATGAATGGATTCAAGAGGAGTCTATCGTTTTCTTTCATGTGCCACAATCAGGCTTCCCTTCACTCAGTACTAAAGATCTCTTTCAGATTTTATGTTGTCCTTCACTAATGAGGCTTAGTAGAGTACTCTACTTGAAGTCAGGAAGATCTAAGTTCAAATCCCTCCTATGACATTGGCTAGCTGTGTGATCCTGTGAAAGTTATTTGACTTCTCTAAGTCTCAGTTTCCTCATTTGTAAATGGGGCTGTGATAATTACCAGAGCTAGTACTACAGGCTCTATTTTCCACCTGACAAACACAGGCCATTCAATGTCTATGATGAAGAGGTCCACCATTTCTTTCATCCTTCTTGTAACAACAACTGCTAACCAACTTTTTAGCTCAAGAACTGAGAACAGCAATAGCCCTGGACTACCGGCTCTACTTCTAGCTACCCCATCACAATCATTATCCAGAAGAAAAATGGACCTCTTTGGAGGAGAGAGCTACCATCTCCACCTCTACCAATGGTAATAAATGGGCAGGTAAATGCAGGAACCCTAGGAACAGCAATGGCCCTTGTTTCAGAAGAACGCTAAAAACATTGCACAGAGAAGCGAGCCCTATGCATCCACGGATAGAGCAGTTTCAACCTGCTCAGCAGCCAATGACTTTGTCCTTGTTGACATTTTCAGTCATTTCCAACTCTTTGTGACCTCATTTAGGGTTTTCTTGGCAGAGACATTGGAGCGATTTGCCATTTCCTCCTCCAGCTTATTTTACAGATGAGGAAATTGAGGTAAACAGGCTTAAGGGACTTGCCCAGGGTCACACAGCTAGTGAGTCATATATGAACTCAGGAAGATGAGTCTGTCTAACTCTAGGACCATAATTTGGTCCATTGCACCTCCCAGTTGTGAGTAAAGACCCAGAAAACAAAAATAAAACAAAGAAACAAGCAAAACTATGTCAGTACTGAAGTCTTTGACACTTTCAAATGATTCAATATCAGAAATCAATATGGTTTTATTAATGAAGATAGTATTAAAGATGCATTACCACCTGTTTTACGATTATATAATCCAAAGAAGATCTTTCCATCTAACTTACAGTTAAAACTTGTCATATCTGTTACCTCTCCCCTCAGAATGTGAGTTCCTTAAGAGGAGGAACTGTCTTAGTTTTAGATATGTATCTTAAATGTCATACTTTTTTCATAGTAAGTACTTAATAAATGTCTTTTTATTCATGTATTCATTCAATAGTCAATAGGGCTTTTGTAAGGCTCAAACTAATATTTGTAAAATACTTTGTAAACTTTAGAGTTCTACAGAAATGCCACTTATTATTGTGAATAAATCATGTGATATTATATATTTAGGTAACCAAGATTGCGACTTGCTGCCCTCCCTGAATATTGGCCCTATGAGGGTAAGAGAAGCATTTCATCTAAGCTTCACAACTCGTTCAAACAAAGTGCTTCATAGAGTAGGTGCTTAATGAATGCTTTTTAATGTTTCTATAAACTATTCAATGGTATTAATGATAGGAACATACATTGACAAGAGCTTTACAGTTCTTCAAAGTGTTTTCCTCCCAAAAATTCAGTGAGTTCAGCAGGATAAATGCTATCATTTCCATTTTACAAATGGAAGGTAAAAGTTCTTAAGACTATAGAGCAAGCCATTGGTGGATCTGGAATTCAGCCTTGGGTCTTCTGACTCCAAAGTTAGTGAAGGAGGTCTTTCCACTATTCTATACTTCTCTATTTAACCTGTTACAAGAAAATTTTAGCCTTGAGATTTCTCATGGATGAAGAAACAACATGGTGGCTTAGTACATAGAACACTTGACCTGGAGTCAGGAAGACCTGAATTAGAATCTATCTTCAGACACTAGCTGTGTGACTCTGACTAAGTCACTTAACCTCTGTTTACCTCAGTGTCCTCATCTGTAAGGTAGGGCTGATAGTAGCATCTATCTCCCAAGATTGTTGTGAGGTTCAAATCAGATCATGGCTTAGGACAGTGCCTGGCACATATCAAGTGCTATATAAATGCTAGCTATTATTGTTATAGGCAGTTTATAAGGCACTTTAAAAACCTTAAAGTTCTATATAAATGCTAGCCATTAATAGTGGAGAGAGTCCTGGATTTGGAGTCAAAAAGATCTGAGTTAACATTTCATCACAGACACTTTGTAACTGAGTGACTCTAGGCAAATCACTTGTCCCCTCTGAGCCTCAGTTTCTCCATTTGTGAAATAGGGAATCCTAATAGTACCTATCTTGCAGGGTTATGAAGACTATCAAATGTTTTCATGTATGTAAAGTTCTTTGCAAATTTTAATGTATTATGTAAATTATGTACCTATTAGAGAAAAAAATTAACTCAAAACTTTTCTGTGCTCTATCAAAGAAAACAAATTGGCAAAAAAAGGACATTACATATAGGAACAAATATATACCTGAAATCTACTTGTATTTAGAATCAATACTATAGTTTTATAATAGTTTAATATAGTCTCTACATTTCAATGACAGCCACTGTAGCAGAAATTTCTGATGGGATGAGTGCTAAGCTGAGGAGTCAGGACTTTGTTTTATGATCCCAAGTCAGCCCCTGAATATCTGTGTGACCTCCAGCAAGAAGTCACTTTCCTTCTCAGTCCCTCACCTTTCATCAGTACAGCAGAGATCTAAGATCTAATGGAGGGGAGGAGCTCTGTCTACCAAATTCATCCATCTTACAGAGTTGCCTGATGTCCAGAGAAGTGGTTTGACTATGATCACATAGAGAGTAAATGTGATAGGAGGGATTTGAACCCAGGGCTTCCAAAACTTTATCCAGTATGCCTCCCAAATTTCAGGTTTTCATCTGCAAAATGGAGTCTGATGACATAATATCTAAACTGCACATCATTAGCATGATAACATAGGGTGGGTGCTTATTCTCTGGGTTACTATCCTCTTGGTAAAGCTCTGTACCTTTTACAATGCATCTTCAATATATATATGTTATTTCATTGAAGCCCTACAATAGACACTATAAAGTAAGTCATGGAGGTGATATTTTCATCATTTCCCTGCTAAATAAAATGACATTAAGAAAGATTATGCATCAGCTAGCAAGCGCTAATGACAGAACTGGAAGCCTGATCTTTGAACTACAGGTAGAGTGCTCTTTTCACTATTCTACAGAAGTGTGGGCAGTATTAGTGAGCCCTGGATCAAATACAAAAGTTTTCTATGTATAGGATCTTGGCTAGGCTGGAGTAAGATAACAACCTTCTAATTAGTTCTCTGGGGGATAGCTTCATCGAATTATTTTTAGGCAGGTGAAAATTACCTCCCTTAAATTAGCAGAAAAATGATCTAATTCTCCCCTTATCCTTCATGCTCACCAAACCTTACTTCAAAGTATCTAGTGTTCTGTAGGAACTCTACAGACATTATGTTACTAACTTAATAGCTGTGTTACCATGTCATTAACTTCTCAGAGCCTCAGTTCTCTCATCTCTACAAAATAAGGATAATACTTTTTATTTTCCTTTTGAGAAGCAATGTGATGTTAAGGAAAGAGCACTGAATTTGGAGTCCAACAACCATTTCTGCTCTGCTGCTAGGCTACCTTCAGAAAGTTACTTCTCTCTGGTCAGTTTCCATAATGTAAAGTGACAGAGTTAGAGTAGGGGATGCTTAAGCTCTTTTACAATTTGAAATCTATGATCCTATGGCATCTAGGTGGGGATTCTTCAAGCTAGATTATATTAACTTTCCATAAGCTTTGAACCTTCTCATAATATCTAAGGTTAAAAGAAAGCCAAATATCTGAGTCAGATATTTAATTCAACTATTATTAAACCTCTATATTATTCTTGAAAGTTTCATAAATGATCAGAATTATATTCCAAAGAGATTAAAGAAAAAGGAAAATGATCTATATGAACAAAAATATTTGTAGTAGCTCTTTATGTTGTGCAAAGAATTGGAAATCAAGGGGATGCCCATCAATTGGGGAATGACTGGACAAGTTGTGGTATATTATCGCGATGGAGTTCTACTGTGCTCTAAGAAATGATGAGCAGGATGCTTTCAGAAAAAAAGCTCGGAAAATTTATATGAGTCAGTGCAAAGTAAAGTGAGTAGAGCCTGGAGATCATTGTACACAGTAAAAGTAATACTGAAATTAAGGCAATGATCCAAGACAATTCCAAAAGACTCATGATGAAAATTCTATTCACCTCCAGAGAGAGAACTGATGAACTCTGTGTGCAAACCAAAGGAATTTTTTTCAGTTTCTTTAATTAAAAAAAAGAAATGAGCAGATTAAAAAAATCTTCAGACACTGACTTGAAGATCCTGCATTGAAAAGTCATGTATTTCCTTCAGTTACCGCTCCGTAAAAGTATGATATTTCCTCAAATAAACATCTCATTATTTTTTGTCTTTTTTAAGGGAAAGCTTCTTTCCACCACAAGATGTTAACTCAGGTAGCCACCATTCTGAGAAGACTCAACGTTTCTATTTCTTGAGAATCATTCTCTTAATGGTAATGCATATAGCCAAGAAGGCTCATGTAATGGTATATTTAGTGAGACATGAATTATAGGGCTTGATGATGATAATGAGAAGGAAGGGAAGATCAAGGCCTAGATAGCCACTGGTCTAAGAAGCGACCACGTTAGGGCACATGGTTCAGCATTACCCACCTATTCCATTTAGCTAGATAAACCCTGGCCCCTTTCAAACCTACAGCTACAACCAGAAATGGCACTTTGATAGCTCACCTGAATGTTTTTGTTTATATTGGAAAGAGGGAAGAGTTGGAGGAAGAGGGAGTGTTTTTAGACAAAGCCACAAAGCCTGTGTCTACAGAAGCAAATTGGAGGAAATTTTGTCCAGATAATTCCTCTCCCCTCTCCCACCAAGTCACTTTTGCCAATAGTATCCAGTTAATTGAAACAGAGAGTGTCAGAGAACTGAATCATGCATAAAATTACCTCCCTTTCCTATTTCCCTTTGTCTGCACGAACACAGCCCTACTGTATTGAAATCCTTAAAGGTTAGGGATAAACTTTCCTTCACTTTTATCCAATAAATCTGTATGCTCCCAGTTTTTATATGAAGCTGGAAGTTATCATTGAAGACACTGGTCCATTGTTCAATGTTTCTGATGACAGGCAATTTCACAGCTTGAGGGCCAGCGATTTCGTTTGGGGAGGAAGTAGAGGTTGGCAGTGGGAAAGGAGAGGAAGAAGAAACAAATAAGTGTAAACTTCAATAAGATTTATGAGCAAAATGAACATTTTACAGATGGAGAAGCCTTTTGAGGACTGCAAAATACATGGCTCCTGTGGAAAGGTCATAAGCAAATCTCTCTTACTAGAATCATAGCTATAGAGCTAAAGGTACTTCAGAGGTCATAGGCCAACCCTTTCATTTTACAGATGAGGAATTTGAGGGACAGGTTAAGGGCCTAAGGCCAAACAGGTGGTAATAAGGGGAGGGAGAATCTGACCCTACCTTTCCCAGCCTTCTTATTCCTTAGGATCCCTCCACTTCTTGCTCCCATCATGGGATCTGTAATTCAGTAATACTAGTCCCCTTGCTATACACGCCATCATGCCACAAATGCTTTCTCTCCTCATCTCTATCTGATTTCCCAGCTAAAATTCCACCTTCTACAAGAAGCCTTTCCTCAGGCCCTTAAATTCTAACGCTTTTCTTCTATTGATTATCTCCAATATATCCTGTTTATCTCATACATAGCTTATTTGTACATACTTTGTTTGCATGTTGTCTCCCCTACTAAAGTGTGAGCTCCTTGAGATCAAGGATTGTTTTTTGCCTTTCTTTGTATCACCAGACCTTAGTACAGTGTTTGGAACATAGTAGGTACTTAATATATGCTTATTAACTGAACCCAAATTCTAAAGCTAGATCCATTTCTACTGTACCATACTCAGATTTTCATGGCATGTCTTCATTAGCCAAATAAAATGATTCATTAGGGTAAGAGTTTAGATGATTTGCTACCATCCCCTCTAGTTCCTTAGTAAGTTCCATCCTTAGTTTGAGTGATCTATATTATTGACAATAATAAGAGCTGATATTTACGGATTACTTAAAGGTTTAACAAAGTACTTCCCTCACCTTAGCTTGTTTGATGCTCACAACCACTCTGTCTGTGCAAGGCAGGTATTATAGGAATTATGTCCCATTTTGTATATTAGGAAACTGTGGCTCAGAGATGCTTCAAGGAGCTGCACATGGTGACACCACTAGTGAGTCTTAGATTTAATATGGCAGCATTTATGACCAATATGGTACAGAGGGGAGAGACTGGCTCTGAAGACAGAAGCCTTGAGTTGATAGGCCTTTCTCTGACACTGACTACTTTTGCCTCAGTTTCCTCACTTATAAAATGAAATACCTTCCTGCCTAGATTCATGGTAGTAGGTCAAGTCTCTCTGGGACCTGAAGCCAATGTTGCCCTTTTAATAATTAAATTCTCAACAATTTCTATACTTTCCACCTCATTTCTCCTGTATTTCCCATTGAAATATATGAGAATTCATCAGAATAAATGATGAATGTTGTGTCTGGACTGGTAATCTTTGCTAATTGTTAATGATTTTCATACTGCTTCCTGCAAATTAATTAAGAAGCGTACATAGTTATAAGCTATTGAATTCTAAAATTGTATCACATAATTATCTGCAAACTTGCTGCAGTCTTAGAATGAATACTGGCATAAATTCTGCAAATATAAAACATTCATCTAAAATTCAATGTACATGTAGTTTTCTTATTTTTCCCACTCTGTGCACTTACTAATTGTATAATTTTTAAATTCCAATTAGCAACATTTCCTTCAGTTCAAGGACATAAGTTAGAGAACACACTGAAAAATAAAATCCCTTTAGTAGCTTCCAGGTTCAGATCACAAAGCAAGGAGAATTGAGAATTGACTTATGGAAACACTGAGAGAATTAAGTGGCTATTGTTTTGAAGAAATGCCATGGAATTGACATGATTGATTGAGGGTATCCTTTTTAATTAGAAACAAATCTGAAGGGTCTTTTATCTTCTCTGTCATGAAAAACTTTATATGGCCCATCAATAGGGCCAAAATACTTGCTTTCTACAAACTTCTCCAAACCCAAACCTCAAAGGAAAGGAATTACATTGCATAGAATAATTATAGATGAATTCACAAGAGAAGACGGAACTCTTGTAAAGTGAAAACAAAAACAAAATAACTTCATAAATTAACACTGGAGACTTTTAGTACAGGGATTTCTTATTTGGCCTCCCTACACCCACGCTTTTCAGTGAAAGCACCGGGAGCATATTTATAGGCTGGGAACCCATGATCCAGCTGTAGGGCAACTTCCATAGCACACTGCCTTGGCCTAAACCTCCCCTGAAAGAACCAGTGGACTCTGATTCTGCCCAGTGAGTCAAAGGAAAAGAAGAGATGGAAATTAGGGAGGATAGAAGATGGGCTTCCATCAGCCAGAGAGAACAGAGTTTCTGAACTGAAGGAAAGGAAGTAGAAAACCCAAATGATGCCTTTGCTTCCAACCCAGAAGCACTTGGGACAAAGACATAGACCCAACCAACCATCATACCTGAAGCTTGTTTCTCCTCATATCTCTTAATGAAAAGGGGTTGAGGCAACTGGCAAGATAGCTGTAGGAGTCTGTGCAGCAATGGGATTGGGAGGATCCCTAAAGGACATATTGGACAAGACACCCCGAGATGAGGATAAATGTACTCTATGCTAGTCAAAATGTCTAACTGAAGACAGAATGCAGAGAGATAACTTAAAGACATTAAGTCTCCTAAGAAGAACGTGATAAACTCAAAACCTGAATACGACAAAATGAGAACTAATACAAGAATACTGTTCAGAACTTCTGAATGTGGAGTATAGAAGCCATTTTGACTTAAACACTTCCATTTTAAAACTATCCCTTTCTCTGTGTTGCGGGAGATATTCAGCTGTTGAAATACATCTTAGTTATTCTAAAGTGACCACTAAGCAAAGATGTCTTTGAATCAGTTTCTTGACATGAGAACCACATGTCAAATTTTCAATATGAATATTTATACACTAGAAATTGGCAAATGTGATTTATCACTTTGTTGAATGTCTACATTTAGGAAAATTACAGACAAAATGTTAGTAATGCAAGTTAAACGTAAATGTATATCATGCTTACCTTTTTTAATAAAGGTAGTTAGTTGTGAAGCATTTACTGGTATATCCCTGCCTTTAAATGCATATCCTAGTCTTAGGAACTATTATTTTTTTCTTTTTGCTTCTTTTTATAGGAGAAACTAATTTAAATATTCAGGGAAAGCTTGACTTCTAATAGATATCTTGTCTTCTCACATGTATAATATTTTTCTCTTCCTGTTTACTGACAGGAATATACACACACATACATTTATATGTATAATATATATGTATGTATATGCGTGTGTGTACATAGATACATGTGTGTGCATAACAATGTTTGACCCCTTAAGTTGTGTAAAACATCTTTTGAAGAAGCAGTTTCTCCAGTTGGCTCCCTTTTTAAAAAATAAAACATTGACCAATCTGGCCTGTCAAAGAGTGGCTTTTATTCCAAAATAAAGCAAAGCATTGGTAGAGAGAATCTGCAGGCTGCCACCAATTTTTCAATAAAGGGCACCTGTTCCAAGAGTAATAAGAAATAAACTTTTCTAGATCATTTTGTCTTCAGCAAGTAACATGTTAAGATCCATCAAATCCCTTAAGAAACAAACAGCCACAAAGATTTAACAAATCATATTTTCCCAAAGCCTGTTAAACCAAGATAAGTAAACAATGTCCTTTGGAAGATTATTAACTAATCCAGGCCAATATGGCATTGGGAATATTTAACTTGATTACTAACAAATGTTTGTAAGGGAATAAATCAATATGTCTGAGTAAGCGTGAGTTCTTGCATTTACATCAGTTGCATTTAATGCTAGTAAGAGGGTATTTGTAGCCAAAAATGTTTAGGCTGCGTATGTGTGGACAACACTGCCTGTGCTGTGGCCTGTGTGTTTTTCTCAAACCCATCTCTGCAACACCAAAACAAATAACATTGTACTGCTTCTCCATTTTCAGTGAAAAAAAAATTAGCAAGTTTATGAAATGGGTTTATCTCCATCATATAGATGGAAAAAGCAAGGCCCAGACACTTGCCTTAGGGTACACAGGTAATAGGTAGAAAAACAGATCTTCAAACCCTGTTTCAAAGATTCCAAATTCAGTGTTTTTTTCCTGTTTCTGCGTTATATCAGGCTGATGTTGCTGTTCAGTTGTGTCCAACTCATTACGACTCTACTTTGGGTGTTCTTGGCAAAGAGACTGGAGTGGTTTTCCATTTCCTTCTCCAGCTCATTTTACAGATGAGGAAACTGAGGCAAACAGGGTGATATGACTTGCCCAGGACCACATGGCTAGTAAGTATCTGAGGCTGGATTTGAACATAGGAAGATGAATCTGACTCCAGGCCCAGCACTATACTCATTGCACCGCCTAGCTTCCCATCTCAGAAAGGCAGAACAGTATATTGCAGAGTTCTGGGCTTGGGGTGGAAAGACTTAGGTTCCAATCCTGCCTCTAACATTTATTAGCTCTGTGATTGTGGGAAAATCTTTTAATCTGAGTCTTGGTTTCCTTCTCTGTAAAATGTGGATAATCATACCTGTAGGAATGACCCCACAGGGTTCTTCTGAAAATCAGATGATGCCATGAATACATTAGTATGTAAAGGGCTTTGTAAACCTTCAAGCATTATGTCAACGACAATTGCTGTTATTATATCCATGGATGCTCGCAATGTAAAGTAAGAAGTAAAAATATTAGCACACTCGCTATACAGAAGAGGAAACTGAGGTCTAGAAGGTCACTTTCCAAAGGCTAGGTCAACCCTACACTTAGAACCTAGATCTAGTAGCATCCAATCCCTAATTTTTTGACCTAGAAGATCTGATCGCTGAAGTCAGTGTGTATATGTGGAATGATCAGAAAAGCCCTAGACTAGGAGACAGACCTCTGTCACTAACTTATTATATGATCTTGACCAAGTAATTTCACATCTTTGGACCTAAATCTCCACATTAGTAAAAATGAGGGGAATGGATAGGTTGATATTGAAGACTCCTTCAAGTTAGAAAATTTTGTGATCTCTGTATCAGCCTTCAAATCTGTTCCACAATTCAGGAGTAATAATTGTGTTAATTATAAACTTATTATTCTAGTTTTTGCCAAATATCTTATAAGCAATGTAGCCATTCTTGTAGTTGAAGAGTGATAGTACATTAAACCAAGGAAGTATTTTGGTACTGAAAAGATCCTCAGTTTCATTGATGTAAGTGATCCCTCTGTATAGAAACCTCTGTGTGCCTCAGTAGATACTTGATGAATCTCTATGGTTAAAAAAAATTATAGGGAAGGCAGGAGGGAAGGAGGGAGGGAGGGAGAAAGAGAGAGAGAAAGAGAAAGAGAGAGAGAGAGAGAGAGAGAGAGAGAAATAGAGAGAAATAGAGAAATCATTCTTTTAATGAGCCTCTTCAATTTTTTCTTTTTTATTCCAAATTAAAGAAATCTGAACTAAGACAAACATTTGCATATATAAAGAACTTAGAAAGAGGATTGCACATGTAGCCATGAATCTGCTCCAAGTACAGCTTACTTCTCCAATGTGTTCAAAAAATTCACCATGTGACTTTCAAAGCTGTCTCTTGTCTGTTTTCTACAGACCTCCCTTCCATTCTTTTCTACACATTTTAAAAAAATGCTTCAATGAACTTCTTATCTTACTAAAAAAAAAAAACATTTTGGTAACTACTGCTACCTCCCAAATTAAAGGGAAGAGAAATAAAATATTTGTTTAAATATGCATATTTAAGTACAACAAACAAACCTGCAAGCTGGCCTGGTTCAAAAATATATATCTTATTAGCAACCTGAGTTCATAACTTTATTGGCAGAACACAGGTTTCACATTTCATCATCAGTTCTATGAAATCACAGGCAGTCACTATATCGACAGGAGTTCTTGCGTCTTTCTTAGTTGATCTTCTATACAATGCTGTTGTTATTGAGAAAATTGCCCTTGATTTTTGCTTACTTCCCTCTGTACCAGCTCATACAAGTCTTCCCAGATTCATCTGAAACCAACCCTTTCGTCATTTCTTATTGCATATATATTTGCATACATTTTGCATATGTTATTGCATATACACATGTTATTGCATATAACAGCAGTAACAATGACAACAACAGCTATTTATAGCACTTTAAGGTTTGTAAAGCCACACACCCACATATGCACACACACATACATATACACATACACATATATAAATACACATACATAAGATATAGGTAGATGGATAGGCAGACAAACAGACAGACAGATAGATCTTATTTGATCCTTACAACAACCCTGGGAGAGCTAGGTGCTGTTATTATTCCCATTTCATAGATGAGGAAGTTGATACTGATAGAGGTTAATGATTTGCCCAAGTTTACATAGCTAATGGGTATCCAAGGCAGGATTTGAACTCAGGTCTTCTCCAAGACCCATATCTGTTGTACCACCTCATTGCCTCTCAGTAGTATTCCATTACATTCACGTGCAATAATTCTATTTGGGGGCTAGTGGTAGTTATCAAAACTTTAAAAAAAACAGTAAGAAGAAAAGACTCCTTGAAAAAAGGAACAGAATGGAGGGAAAAAGAAACAGACAAGCAGGAGAGTTTGAAAGTTTCATGTTGAAATTTCCTCTCCATTTGAGAGAAGCAAGCTCTACTTTGGAGCAGATTCACAGCTGCGTATGCAATGCGTATACTCTGTGTGCTCATTCCAAAAATGAGTAACAATTTGGTTAGAATCTCCCTTAGGTTCCAACTCTTTACCACTCCAAAAAGAACTACTATAAACATGTTTGTCTATAAAGGCCCTTTCCCTCTTTCTTTGGTCTCTTTTGGGGTAGATGCCTAGCAGCGGTATCTCTGTTTCAAAAGAGAGACTCTTCAAAGTTGGATAGTCTGATCCCTAGTCAAGACTCAAAGCCCATTGCTGGTTCCATGTTGAATGCCTTTCTATCTCGGTAACAGATCCAAAGCTTGCCTTTCTCTGAGTTTGCCTTTGAGAATCTAAGCCACAATGAGACATCAGAGTAAAGGTTTAACAGAGGAAGCCATAGATAAATATTTACCTTCTGTAGGAAAACTATAGACTTGTAATCTTATTTGTGGCCTAAAAGATTTAGCATTTATTTTCTTCAGGTCTTTAGAGTGTCCTAAGTGTTATCCCCAAGCATTAACACTTACCCCTTCCTACACTGGTTACTTAACTTCCAGGAATGACTGGGAATACAGTGAGGCCTTCCAAGCACAAGTCCCTAACTGTGTCTCCCAAATCTGTATTGACTTTCAGTTTGATGAAGCTTCTGCCTTGTAAATGGGCAAAATAAAAATAACGAATGAGCTTCCTTAGGGCCTAAAGATCTGGTGTCTTCACACTGGAAAACAAAGACCTATGTATTTTAAGTCACAAGACTGCGCACAGAACATTGTCCTGAGTCATTAAGCTTCTCTGCGTACAGGCACTGCCATTTGGAAGCACACAGACAGATACATCGTAGTGATCGATGAACTCCAGGCACATTGTTAGAGGATCCTGTGAATGTTTTGTTCTGACTTCCTTTACCTTTCATTAGTAAAGACAAAGAGGGAGATGCTGAGAGCACATACAGTAATTACCTTCAACTGTGGGACCTGAAATGGTTTGGAATCCCTTTCTTATTTAAAGATCTTTGGTTCCAGATGAGAGACTTGTACGTGGGCATCTATCCAACAGGTGATAAGCCTTTAGATAATACTGAGGTAAACGCTCCAAAAGCACACATTGGCATATCATACCTTCAGTGATAGAGTTTCGTTGATATAACTTAAAGGGCTCTATGGCTAATAAGCATTAAAATGGATTTTGGTTTGTTAGCTTCAACCTTCTAAGTAAAGGTTAGAGGGTATTTGCTTCTTTAAACCTCAAGTAAATGAGTTACTTGTTTTTAACTCAAGGAACACCTACCCCTTATACTTATCTTTAAATCAAATCAATTCAGATAATATGGGTTAACTTTACAAGCAAGAGTGTGCTAGAGCCAGGGGAACTACCTCATGAAAGCTAGCTACTAAAATTTCAGTTTGAGCATTCATGCCTTGGAAATCAGCAAAGGTTTGATTTATTGTTTCGCTGACCACCTAGACTTAAGAAAGTGATGTAGAACTTGTTAATAAAGCAGATCAAATTTAAAAGTTTGCCGTGGGTACATCTTTTTTGGAAGAACTGGTTGGTAAACATTTATCAGCATACCCCTGCATACAAGACACTGTGATTGGTCGCTTCTTTGACTGGATGCTACAATGATGTAAAAAGTAATTCTTGTAATAACTCAGTTTGAATCCTAAAATCAGATATGAAAATGTACCTCCCTCTTTGCATTGCAGAGGTAGAGGACTAAAGGCATTGAATATTATATATAATTGTTAAATTTGATCAATCTGTTTACTAATTCTTCTGACCTGCTTTTTTTCTTTCTTTCTTTCTTTTTTTTAAGATGCCTCTCTGGATAGAGGAGAGGGCAGGGATATATCAGGAAATAAAGAAGCAAAAAATAAAGATATCCAAAAAAATCACAAAGAAGACAATAAATAATGCCTCCTCTCCAGTATATAGTTAGCAATGCAACTATCAATATGCCTATCTGACACAGAAGGAAAGCCAGGCTTAGCAAGAATGAGATATTCTGGTCATTTTTTTTTTTTTTACCAAGCGTTTGAATGTCATAAATTCAAGTGACATGAATCCAGCTGACCCAGAAATGGGCTTAAAGGAAGGAAAAGAGGAAAGGAAGAAAAGCAAAGGTCAGGCAAAAATTTTGCTCTGATATTTAATAATATAATATCTGATGTTTGTATGACATTTTGCAAAAGATGCTTTGTAAGCACTTTGTAAAGCGTTTCAAGTACACCTCCATCCATTATAGGTATACCTAGAGCATGGGACAATCATATTCATGCTGTAGGCACACCTATGACATATAGATAGCCCCATGAGACAGCAAGGACCAAGTATCACAGAATCTCAGTGTCAGAAAGGACAAGAGATATTAAATCCAAACTGTATTTTACCAGGAAGCTCCTGATAATGTTGAAACCAGGCTCTACTTGAAGAAGGCCATTTTAATTCAATTCAATATGTCAAATATTACTTGTACAAGTTACTTGAGATTTGGAAGGAAGGAAAGGAAAGAGGAAGGAAGGAAGGAAAGAAAGAAGGAAGGAAGGAAGGAAGGAAGGAAGGAAGGAAGGAAGGAAGGAAGGAAGGAAGGAAGGAAGGAAGGAAGAAAAAGGAAGGAGAGAGAAAGGAAGGAGTAAAAGAGAAAGAAAAGGGCAGGGAAGCAGAGGAAGGAAGAAAGAAAAGAAAGAAAGAAAGGACAGAATGCAAAGAAGAAAAATGGATTTGGTACAATGGAAAGTACAGTAGATTTGGAATTAGTGGATGTGGTTCAAATCCGAATCTTGCCTCTTATTACATGTAATAAAGCATTAGAGTAATCATTTAGTATCCTTGGGACTCAGTTTCCTCATCTATGAAATGAGAAGGTTGGCCTATATAATCTCTCCAGCCCCTCCTAGTGGTAAATTGAGGTTGACTTCACAGTTCTAGACCTGGTTTACTGGAAGGATGGCCGTGCCCTTCCATACATGAGGATGTTCAGAAGAGTGATGAATTTGAAGGTAAGGACAGTGGACATGTTGATTATGAGATTATTATAGGATATTCAGGTATTGATGTCTATCAGGCAGTCAGTGATGCAGGACTGCATTTCAAGAGAATGAGACTAGGGCTGATATATAGACATGAGGGTCATCTACTCAATTATAACTGAATCTAGATGAGCTGAATGAAATTAACAAGGGAATGTAAAGATAGAAACAAAGATTGCTCTTGGCTACATCCATGCATAAGGGACATCGTGCATTCAATAGGACATGGATAGGAGACTATCTAGCAAAATAGTCTAAAAATGGAATTTAATTCCCTAGAGCAAGTCCAACCTTGGGGAAACAACAAAGAACTCTCACAATCCCTTCCTACTCTGGACTTTATATCTGGAATGAACTCCCTCATCACTTCTTAGAATTAAGAGCTTAACATAGGTCCTGACACATAATAGGACCTTAATAAATATTTATTGATTGGTTAAATGTTGCCCTTCAATCCACAGTTCCTGTACCATTTTGTACGGCTTAGGAAGCCTTTCTTGACCCCCTCCTCCCTCCAAGCCAGTGCTCTCCTTCCTCAAATTACGTTGTATTCATTTTGGGCATAGTGTCCACGTACTTATTTACAGGATCTATATGATCCAGTTAACTTTTCAGGCTGTGGAGAAACACACAGGATTTTACTCCACAAAACCTTCCCCTTCTTCCTCATATGTATTGTCTGACCATAATGGTCCAATTATAACCCATGCTGAAGGATCACAGAGAACAGGTAAAAGAGGAAAGAGAGAAAAATACCACCATTCCAAACTGTACATAATGGCCACTTCTAAATTACAATTAAATTTTCCAGTAAGTCCATTTGACTTCCTAAGGCAGTTTAAACCCTCAGGGAAAGAACTTTGGCCTCCTTATAACCCTGCTGTCAGTAAGCACCTGGTGAGCCTTCACCAAAACAGCATAATGATCTGTAAATAGAAAACCACCTCCCTCAGCTCCCTCTGAACCTCCCTCTCCACTTCCCCTTCCCCCTTCCCCAAAGCAAAATTTCATTCTGTTGGCCATTGCTTTAGAAATATTTCCTTAATTGAAAATTAATGCAGAGATTAGTGGCAAGACAGGGAGAAAAAGACCTACGAAGTTAATGATCCATTAAAACAAACACTGGCTCCTTTCAGACCAGCATTGTTCCTTATTGTATCATAAAGATAACTAAGTGATTCATACAGCCAAGAAGGAAATTGTTTAAAGTAAAAGTTCTTTCTCTTAAAGTTCCAGCATTTTCCTAATCGGTCACTTTTGAGATTTTTTTTATAATTACTAATCCTACCTTGAGAGACCTAGGTTCAGCTCCAGCTTCTGACACAAGCTGGCTGTAGCACCCTGGGAAAGTTACTGAATCTCTCAAAGCTCCAAGGCAGCTGTCTATAATTTACTGAGAAGCTGCCAACTGACATGGTAAAGAGAGGAAATTTGATGTGATAGTGACACAAAAGTGAAATAAGAGGACCAGTCAGTCCCTATCCTTTTCCTATTCTACATAGCCTAGCCATGGATTCCTTCTGTTCATTATCATTTTAAACGCTGCGATGAGAATAGATTTGTAAAGAACCTGCCTCCCCCTGGATAACGGTTGTTTTCTAAAGACATCTAGGAACGCACACACTGTTTTCTCTCTCCTAGAATGTTGATGCCTTAGCCTTGAGGAACATTGTAAGGAAGTTTCCCTGTATTAGGTACTTAGGGTCAGGATGATGAGTTTTTCATATTAACAAAAGCTCTTTGGAGGAAGAGACTGTTTTCATCTTTGTCTATATATGCCCAGAACCTATCACATGCCTGGCACAGAACAAGTAAGGAATGAGTGCTTGCGGAATTGAAACACATTTTCAATCATGGCGCCACCTAAATCAATCAGCACCACCAATGGGGAAGATTTTCTGTATCTCCCTTCCCCCACCTGTGAGTGTGCTCTCCCTCTTACAAAAAATCTTGTTTCGATTTCTCTCTTTCCCGGTAATCTGTCATTCCTCCAGTAGAGGTCAGTCCCTTGATGACAGGCTCTGTTTTCCTTTTGTCTTTTTACCCTCAGGACCTAGCACAATGCCTTGAACACAGGTCACTAACTCAAGGATTTGTTATTCATCAATCTGGGAACACCTGCTGTGGGAATTCACATCCTCAGCTTCTAGTCTTCGACTACACACCTTTTTATTTTTTTTTTTTACAAGAACCTTGTTTTTCTTTTTCTTTTTGTCCAATAGGAGTTGGAAAAGAAGTAGAACAAAAGAACAGAGAGAAGAGAGAGACATACACATGGAGGCAGAGAAAGGGAGAGGGAGAGGGAGAGGGAGAGGGAGAGGGAGAGGGAGAGAGAGAGAGAGAGAGAGAGAGAGAGAGAGAGAGAGAGAGAGAGAGAGAGAGAGAGAGAGAGAGAGAGAGAGAGAGAACTGAGAATCGTTTTTTAAAAAAATGGAGAGAAAAAGAACAGAAGGGAGACCATAAAATAGACCAGATCAACAGATAGCTTTGAAAGCTAATGGATGAACTTAGCTACTTAAAGAGACAAGTCATACACATGTACAATGTATTTTTCTGGTTTTACAAATATACATATTATATATGTATATATTTATAAATGTCCACTTTATTTAATGCTTGATATGGTCAGAATAAAAATAAATTAATTTAAAACACCTTGTAGTCTTATAGAATTGTCTGAGGCTTCAGAAAATTAAACACTTAATAGTTATGAATTGCATTCCCATCATTTCTTCCACTTTAAGCATGGGAAACAATGTGACACAATGTTAAGAGCATGTGACATAACATCAGAAGACCTGTATTTCGGTCCAGGATCTTCTATTTCTAGTTGTGTGACTTTGGGAAAGTCACTTGAATTGTTTACGTCTCATTTTTATCATCTGTAAAATAGGTATAATACTACTTACACAATCTACCTAACAGAGTTGTTACAAAAATCAAATGAAATAGTGGATCATGGGGCCAGATAGAATTTCAGAAATTCTCTAGCCCTCCTTTTATGTTAGTCATCTCTCCCAGGTTTTTGTCACCTGCAAATTAGATATGTAAATTATCTATGTTTTTATCCAAGTCATTGATGAAAAAATGTTCCGCATAGGAGCAAAGCTCAGATCCCTGGGACTCTCCACTACAGACATCTTTGCAAGGTGACTTTGAGTCATTAATGAGCGTACTTTTTTCAGTTAGCTATTGTCACACCGGCTAGAGCACCAGCCCTAGAGTCAGGAAGACCCGAGTTCAAATCGGACTCCAAACACTCACTAGCTATGTAATAATCCTGGACAAGCCACTTAACCTCTGTTTGTTTCCTCATTTATAAAATAGGATAATAATAGTGCTGACCTCCAAGGGTCATTGTGAGGGTCAAAGGAGATAATATTTGTAAAGATCCTAGCACAAACAGTGCTTTGTCGTAGTAGGTATTGTCTAAATATTAGCTATTCTTATTATCATTTTGATTTGGAAAACTGCCCAGTTCACAAATCACTCAACCACACTAGCTCATCTTTTTTATTGTCCACAAGAATAACCTGAAAGACTTTGCCAAATGCTTTGCTAAAATCTGGGTAAATTATAGCTACAGCATTGTCTTGATTTGACAGTCTTATAAAAATGTCCATTCCTGGGACCTTTTAAGTATCTAGAATTTTGCCAGAAATGGAAATCAAGCTTGGTAGTCTCTAGTTTATAGTTTCCACTTTCTCCCCTCTCCTTTTTTTTTAAAAAAAATTAGGACAATTTTCTTTTTTGCAGGCTTGCAGCTTTTCTGTTCTCCCCACTCTTTCAAAGATTCCTAAAGTGGCTCAGTAGTCATAGCTATCAGTTCCTACATGCCCTAAGAGGTATATTATCTCTGCCTGATGACTTGACTCTTTTCCACAGCTAAGCTTATTTGAAATTGACACCATCTTATACGGCCAAACTACATTTTTTTTTAAATCATCCTCTGTTCTCTGTTTTGCTTCTCTTCTGTTATTGTTGAGTCATTTCAATTGTGTCCAACTCTGTGATTCCATCATCTTCATCACCACTCAACCTGGAGAATTTAACTCATTAGATGCTGGTTAGTCTTTTCCTGAGACCTTTGCAGCTTGTTTTTTACCAAAATTTAAAGTAAATGTCAAATATTGCCTGGCTTTTTATTCCACTTTCACAAATCCTAAGTTGAAGTGATCCTTCCCCTCAAAATCACCATCATTTCTCCTAATTTTAAAGGATTCACCACGTAATTTGAGCTCTGTTTATAACCTATTTGAGCATAACCTATTTTCCTATTTGAGTATGAGCATGCTCATTGATACCTCGTTAAGAGAAGAAAAAGACAATTCCTAATTCCTAATTGTCTCAATGACTTATGATCCTTCAGGTTTTAGTAAATGTCAGTCAGTCAACAAGGATTTCTGAAAGGCCAAAGACAGCCCCTGCTCTTAAGGAGACAACAATGTGATTGTTGGGGGAGACGATATGCAAACAACTACGTACAAGCATCACACAGAGATGTATGTGATAAATTGGAGATAATTAATAGAGGGAGGACACTGGAATGAAGGAGGATCTCGAAAGGATTTTTGTAAAAGGTGGGATTTTAGTTGAGATGCGAAAGAAGCCAGAGAAGTCAGGAGACGGAGATGGGATAGGACACAGTCATTGAAAATGCCCCAAACCAGAAGATGGAATATCTCGTTTGAGGAACAGCAGGGAGGCCAGTGTTACTGGATCGAGAGTATGCTGAGGACAAGATGTCAGAACACTGAAAAGGTATGAGGAGTTCAAGTTGTGAAGGTTTTGAATGCTAAGCAGAAGGTTTTTTGTATTAAATATTGAAGGTGATGGAGCTACTGTTAATTGAAGCAGGTGAGTGATGTGATCAGGCTTGTATCTCAAGAAAAATATTGTCTAGAGCTGCTCTTTGGTACTTCCTGGGACTGGACTTTAGTGACTGTGGCTGGCCCCAGTGGGGAACCAGTTGATTTATGTTCTTGAGAAGATTGACTCTTTTGGTAATGGCAGACTCCTTGTGCAGGTCTATGAGTAAGCTGACATAAATACTCAAGTTCTTTTTCTTTTGTACTAATGTTTTGTCTTTTTTCTTACATCCTGAGAAGTAGCGAGCTCAGAACAAACCTAGGTCTTTGGAGAGGCAGGAGAGTGGAAAGAGAGAAGGGTGAAGCCCATGAAAATGTCCTGCCTCCTACCCCACTCTGCTCTCCGCAACTTTTAATGGCTGCCTTGAGGCAGAAACACATGGGATCTGCATGTACTCCCTGTATGGCCTGATGCTCAGCAGTGACTTGGTCAGAAGTGAAATGGCGTGAGGTCCTTAAGAGGCAGATGCCTACCTTATAGCAAAGGCTAATGGACTCATCCCTCACAGCCCAGGAGGGTAGTTCATGGACAATCTCATTCCTGAACCCTTGCCTCCAAGTTAGAAGATACTTCCCAAGCAGGAAATGCAGGAATCTAACCATCTAGCTATAGAAGAGAGATATCATAGGGAGTGCTAGTTTTAGAAACTGACTCACGACTAATTCAGACTTGGGGAATTCAGGGATTTTTGAGCAGTTTGTCCCTTGAAGAGAGCAGAGGTTGACTCATGGGGGCCCCACAGTTGGAGAAGCAGCTTGCCACAGTGCATGGAGTACTGGACTTGGAGTTAGGAACACTTAGCTTTGAATTCTGCCTCTGACACTAATTTTATGGCCCTGGGTCAGATCAGTTAAACTCTGTGAGCTGCAGGTTTGTCATCTATAAAATAAGGCTAAGAATAGCTACTAGTACACAGGGTTGTTCTGAAGATTAAGTGAAGCAATACATAATAAAGTAATGAAATCTACGGTAAAGTGCTTCGTGGGCCTTCAAATACTCCATAAACATGAAGTGTTGTTGTTACTGCTATTATCACTGTCAGAACCATTAAAATGACAACAAAGGGCAACTAAGACCTGGATTTTGTTCCTCACTATTACAGTAGCTTGTTTTGAAAGTGCTGGTTGGCCGGGAAATGAGTTGCCTGTATAGCAAGCCCAAAGTGAGTGCTTTGAGGTGGGATTCTGACCCTCATAAGTTTGCAAGTTTGACGGGGATTATGTGGCAGGACTCTGGCAAAAATAAAGATTCCCTGGAATGCTGTGCTACCAACCCAAAGTTCAGTTCTTTCCTGTGGGCAGTCCAAACTATAGAGCAGGGCTGCGTTGGGAGGGTTTTAGGACATGATAGAAAAATGTGATCCTCCAGAAAGAGAATGAACAACTAAATGGAATGATAGATAGAGCACTGGCTTGGAACAGGAAGACATCTTTGTGAGTTCAAATGGGGCTTCAGACACTTACTAGCTGTGTGACTCTGGGCAAGTCACTTAACCTTGTTCACCTTAGTTCTTCATCTGGAAATGAGCTGGAGCAGGAAATGGCAAACCATCTGGTATCTTTGACAAGAAAACCCGAAGTGGGGTCAAGGAGAATATGAAATGAATGAACAATATCAACCAGAAAGGGAGGCCATATTGTCAATCTCTTCTGGGATCTTTTGACTCCTTTATGTCATTTGCATTTTTCACTAGAGTGAAATAAAGGCGATCCTTAAAACAGTATTTTGCATATAATAAGTATTTAATAAATGTTTGATTTATTTCCTCATTCATATACCTTCTTGGTTACCTTAATTGTTGGCAGGGAAGCCTGGGACTCCATAATTCACATACATAAACTCTATTGGGAGATTTGCCTAGAGCAAACTCTGGATGGGAAAAATAAAAGCCATAAAGAAACTGCCATTTTGGGTCAGCTCTAAGTACTGAGTCTGATTTATATGAGCCCACAGTTTGGGGAATCTTAAACCACAGGATCCATAAGAAAAATAGAATAATCCCTTCTGGATCTAAAATTCCTTGGTCTATGAAGCCCTCAATGTTTTCATTTCCCTCAATGTTTTCATTCTCAGATGGAAACAAATTCATTTCCCATTCTACTGTAGTACAATGGACACTGGACTATCTTTTGGGAGATCTGGTTTCAGGTTTTGGCTCTACCACTAAGGGCAATGCAGGCAAATCATTTCATCTCTCTGATGGCTCCTTATCTATAAATAAGAAGCAACAATACCTATACTTGTCTGTTTTGAAAAGTTTGGGTGAATAAAGCTTTGTTGTTGCTTATATTGTAAAGTACTATATAAGCTCTTGTTACGGGAAAAAAGATGGCGAAGTGAGTAGTGGGCTGAACTTAGAGTCAGAAAGAGGTAGTGTTTAAATTCTACCTCAGATATTTAATAACTCTGTGATCCTTGGATTAATCACACTTCTTTGAAGCTCAGTTTCCTCACCTGTAAAATTGGAGTAATAAGAGAACCTACCTGATAAGGCTGTTGGGAGGCTCAAATGAGATATTTGAAAATTACTTTGTAAACTTAGTATAGGCAATTGTCATCATCGATAACCATAATAATGTGTTCATCCATGAATTTTCTTCCTAGGTTCCTTGGCCTGATTTAACTTGTTTTGGTCTTTTACATCTGATAGAGATTCAGAGTCCTTCCTCATGTGATTTATTCCTCTCATTTATTGTTGCTTTTGCACAACTTTATATGCATCCTTACAATAATTACTGTCCCCCTAAGCAAATAAAGGTGTGTGTACACAGTGGTAAAAAGAAATCAGAGCCCTTTCCTTTCGAGGGTTGGGCCTCCTTCCTCACCGCCTCAATCTCTCCTAATCCAAGCAACTGCTGCCGCCACCACCCTCAACACTCCTGACTATAGGATGAGTTTTCTAAAGAGCCTCCCACCCCACCCCAAGACCAGAGGATTGGCTCCTACTGCAGCAACCTGGCACAACACCGGTGCTGGAGGGCAAGGACCTGGGCATTGATAACTTACCTGTCACCTAGAGTCCATCTGGCTGGATTAAATGGTTCTGCATTTGAGTTCTTAATGGATTAGTCTACCATTCATTTACATGCTATCCCCAGGGATCTAAATGACTATTCCCAAGAGCTTGTATGTTATGGTAAATGATTGATTTGGAGAGGAAGAACAAACAAAAAATAGAAGAAACTTATGGCTGAAGGGGAAGAAGATGATGACAGTGATAAAAATAACAAACAGATTACTAAATTTAGATTAATAGCAAGTGATAAAACAGCACCAAAAGCATTTTCACTGTAATATGTTAGTCATCCTTTCCATCGAAACCCTGACGATTAAGCTGAGATGGCTATGATGGAGGAAAATATGATGTAGGGGCCCATAAACAAGAGTGAGGGAACTTCCTTACCCATATACAGGATTGTTCCATTGACTTGCAGAAGGACGAACCACTTTGGGCAATTATTAGGAATTTACTCTCTTTGAGTAACCAGTGTAACATGGCTGGAGTATGGACAGAAGACTCCATGAGGTATTATCAAGACAAGATGGAGGACCTCCAACCATTGCTAGACAGTTTGAGGATTCAGTTGTTGATCACAGAAGATGAGTTATATGGATATGAAATCCATATGTTACTGAAGGAGAGAACTTTATGATCTTTTCATCATGGAGAAGTAGGTAGAGAAACACCTTTCCCCTTCTCCAAAAATAAATTGAAGCAGTTCTTTCTTCATACTTCTTATATTGAGGCCATATGAGTCACCAACACAGGCAGAAGTTGGCTGTCATTAAAAGAAGTGGATGAATTCATCCAAGATGGTATTTTTAGCTTATCTTCAACTCAAGAGTCCTATGCTCAGTTATAATCAGCTAGTCCTATAATTCTTCCCTGCACGACATGAATCTTCTAGGAGGCAACAGGCTTATGTGGTGCAGTGCGCAAAGAATCCAGAGGTATGGAAAAGAGTTGAGGGTAGAAGGAAGTACACTCAGAATATGTTCTTGGTAGCTCACGTCACACTTGTTCCTTGGGAAGAGGAGATTAGGAGATCTCAAAGTCCTGCTTCATTGCCTCTGCTCCTTTGTACACAGGATCAATCAAGTAACTGTCCATAGAGAACTTTAAAGAATTTAAGGCTTGCTTAGCAGATTTCTGTTTCCATGAGTAGCCTATTTAACTGTTCAACCTATTATGTCCCACTGACCTCCATTGACATAATATGGGAGCTTGTGACAAGCTTTTACTTTTTTCATCTTATTTACTGTAGCCTGAAAAAATGAATTTAATAACTCTAGCCTATTGTGATGTTAATCTCAAAACTATACTCTCCTGGATTGTTGTGAAGATTTAGAGATGCTAGGATGAGAACCTCAAAAACTGCACATGGTTCATGGATTATGGTTACATTCTGTTCTGGGAACAATGAAATAAATAAACCTAGGTCTTATAAATGGAAGGAAGGAAGGGAGGAAGGAAGGAAGGAAGGAAGGAAGGAAGGAAGGAAGGAAGGAAGGAAGGAAGGAAGGGAGGGAGGGAGGGAGGGAGGGAGGAAGGGAGGGAGGGAGGGAGGAAGGAAGGAAGGAAGGAAGGAAGGAAGGAAGGAAGGAAGGGAGGGAGGGAGGGAGGAAGGAAGGAAGGAAGGAAGGAAGGAAGGAAGGAAGGAAGGAAGGAAGGAAGGGAGGGAGGGAGGGAGGGAGGGAGGAAGGAAGGAAGGAAGGAAGGAAGGAAGGAAGGAAGGAAGGAAGGAAGGAAGGAAGGAAGAAAAATGGCATCAGAGAGACCCAGGGTTTTTGTGATCACCACACTGAGCTCCAGTTATGCAAAATGATCTATTATTCTTAGCCCCAAAATGAATGTCTTAACAAGCCAGTCAAAACCAGAGGAAACCTTAAGTACTATGTGAGACATTTTCACCATTGTAAAGATAAGCACCCTAGCACACCCAGAATGGCTGCTAGCACAGGTTCTTCGATCTGCTTTTCTTAAAAGGAAACTTTTAAAGCGGTCGATGATCTACTTTAATTGCAAGGGAAAAGTCAGCACCCTGAACTTGGAGAAAATACAGAGAAAATTAGCATAAAAACCAACAGACAGGGCACTGACTTCCTGAAATTGAAACAATATTGCTATACACTAGATGGAGAGAACCTTTACATCTGAGCAGTGGGGGAGAGGGGAGCGGAGAGGTTAAACATGTGACTACTTAGAGTCTCTACCAGGGAGTCACAAGGTCCTTCTCATAAGCAAGCCTCCAAAACAAAATACCAACAGAGTGTATATGCACTTCTCAGAGCCAGAAGGCATCACAACCCTTGGGACTCAGTGCTTAATTAGAAATTAGCAAAAGGTGTGAAAGTCTTTCTACAAGCAAAGCCTCCCCTAAGCAAGCTCCTTAATGGGCTCCACATGAGGCCTTTTAATGGGTGGGAAAGATCTTCCCATTAACAACCATGCAAAATATCCTGATTTCTAAGAGTCTGTTAGATAAAAGAGAAATTCATGGAAATGAATATGGTCAAGAGTTGGAGTCAAGATGGTGGAGGAAAGGCAGCAACTCAGTTGAACTCTTCCAACATTTCCCTATAAACAACCTTAAAATAATGCTTCAATTCAAATTTTGGAGTAGCAGAGTCAACAAAAGGTCAGAGTGAGACAGTTTTCCAGCTTAAGACAATTTAGGAGGTCAGCAGGAGTGGCCTGTGACACCAGGGTGGAGGCTGAACCAGAACCTTTGTGGTGGTAGCACCAGAGACAAGTCTTGGAGGGGGCTGTGACAGTAGCAGCACCAGGAGCTTCAGGAACTTTCAAGCTACAGATAAGAAAAGGGTCACACAACTGGTCAGAAAGAGATCACGGGACCTTTGCTGCCATAGGGTGTAGCTAGTGCTGAGTGAAAACTCTATTGCCTATATGCAGTCAGAATTTTAGTCAGAGTTCTAGGTTGGAGAGGAAAGCTTATAGTCAGTCACAAGGGAACAGGGGACCTTTATTTTTTAAAAATAAATTCATTACTTCTTTATTTTTAACATGTTTTTTTAAAAAAAATTTGAGTTCCAAATTCTCTCCCTCCCTCTTACCCTTCCCCTACCCATTGAGAAGGCTAAAAATATCATATCAACTATGTATGTGAAATCATAAAAAATTTATTTCTGTATTAACCATGTTAAAAAAGCAAGAAAAATAAAGTGAAAAAATTAGACTTCAAATCAGGCTTTATCAGTTCTTTCTCTAGAGGTGGATAGCTTTTTCATTATATGCTCTTCAGAATTTTCTTAGATCTCTGCATTGATCAGAATAGTCGTCACTCCCAGCTGATCATTGTACAAAATTGCTCTTACTGTGTACAATATTCTCCTAGTTCAGCTTACCTCACTTTGCATCACATCATATAAGTCTTGTCAGGTTTTTCTGAAATTATCCTACTAGCTATTTCTTATAGAACAATAGCATTCCATCACGTACACCACAACTTGTTCACTCATTCCCCAATTGATGGGTGTTTCCTCAATTTATGATTCTTTACTTCCACAAAAAAAGAGCTGCTAAAAATACTTTTATCCATATAGGTCCTTTTCCCTTTTTCTTTCATTTCTTTGGGATACAGAACTACTAGTGGTATTACTGAGTCAAAGGGTATGCACAATTTTATAGCCCTTTGGGCATAATTCCAAATCCCTCTCCTAAATAGACCAGTTTACAACTCCACTAACAATGCATTAATGTCCCAATTTTCCCATGTCCTTTCCAATATTTATCATTTTCCTTTTCTGTTCTGTAAACCAATCTGATAGGTATGAAGCTGTGCTTTCAGCATTGCTTTAACTTGCATTTCTCTAATTAATTGAACATTTTTATATGATTATTGATATCTATGATTTATTTTAAAAACTTCCTATTCATATCTTTGACCATTTATCCATGGGGTAATGGCTCTTAATTTTATAAATTTGACATAGCTCCCTATATATTTGAGAAATGAGGCCTTTATCAGAAAAAACTGCTGTGAAAATTTTTTTTTCCATTTTCTGGTTTCCTTTTAATCTTGGCTGTATTGGTTTTATTTGTTGCAACCCCTTTTTAAATTTAATGTAATCAAAATTATACATTTTACTTCCCATTAACCTCTCTATTTCTTGGTTGGTCATAAATTCCTCCTTTATTGATACATCTGAGAGACAAAATTTTCCATGTTCCCCCAATCTGCTTGTATCACTTTTGATATCTAAGTCATCTACTTATCACTCTTTATATCAAAGTCATGTACCCATTTTGCCCTTATTTTAGTATGTGGTGAGAGATGTTGGGTCATGTCTAGTTTCTACCTAAGTGCTTTCCAGTTTTCATAGCAATTTCTGTCAGGTAGTGAACTCTTGCCCCAAATCTTGGATCGTTGGGTTTATCAAACACCAGATTATTGTGGTCATTTGCTATGATGTATTGTATACTTAATCTATTCCACTGAACCCTACTTTGTCTTTTTAGCCATCACTAGTTTGTTTTGATGACTATCATCTTGTAAGATGGTTTGAAATGTAGTACTGCTAGGCTGCCTGCCTTCACTTTTTTATTGGTATTCTCTTGATAATCTTGACCTTTTGTTCTTCCAGATGAATTTTGGTAGTGACCAACTGCAATGATCTGGTTCAACTCATTCATTTTAGACAAAAAGCGCCTGAGGCCTAGAAAAATAAAGCTGCTTCCTCCATTGTGCAGAAAAGGGCAGAGCAGGTAACCATGGCCAGATCCTCTAGCCTCAAATCTAATCACGTATTGACTAAATGCCTTTTGTATCCAAAGTACTCTTCTTTCTTCTCTCTCTATGTCATCTTGATGATGTCATCAACTCCAATGGGTCCAACTCTCATCTGTTTGCAGACAGCTCCCAAATCTATCTATGAAGTCCTTGACCCTTTCTGGGACTCATGTCCCATGTTATCAATTAAATATTACACATATACATATAATTATGCTATAAATATGAAATTCAACAAGCTCAAAACAGAATCCATTGCCCTCCCCTCTTTTTTCCCCTTATTGCCTTCTCTCTTTTCCCCCCTCATTCCCTTGCCTCTTTTTTTCCCATCACTGCTTTCCACCTCAACTTCTCCCTTTCTCATTTTTTTTTAATTTATTGAGGACTCTATATTCCTCCCAGTCACTCAGGTTCACTCTCCTCAGTGCCATCCTTAATTCTTCCCTTTCTTTCTTCCCTCATATTTAGTCAGTTACCACATACTGTCTGTTTTCTCTTCACAGCTTCTCTCACATTTGTACATCTTTCTCCATGCACATGTCCATCCTTAACCCTCATAAGACCTTACCTCTTAACTGAACTATTGCAATACTCTAGTGATTCATTTTCCTCTTTTTATTTTCTCCCTCTCCAATCTATCTTCCACATGGTGCCAAATTGACATTCCTAAAACCTAAGTCTGATTGTACCACACTCCTCTTTAAGTAACCCCAATGTTTCCTATTGTTTTGAGAATTAAGTACTTAACTCTTTAAGCCCTTCAAAATCTGACTCTAAAATCTTTCTTTTCTCCACATTTATTGTATAATATTCTCCTTCACATATTTGACATTTCAGCTAAACTGGACATCTTTCTATTTCTGGTATAGTTCATTTCATGTCTCATCTCTACACCTTTGCATTGACTGTCCCTTAGGTCTGGAATGCACTCTATCCTCACCCCCACCTCCTAAAATTCCCAGCTTTTTCAAGGCATACCTCCGGCCCCATCCTCCTACATGAGTTGTCTCCTATCTTGATCCTCTCTAGCTGCTCAAGTCCTTGTCTTGGAAATTACTTTGTATGTGCTTCATACATATTTTGGATTTACTTTTTTCTATAGACATGTTATTTCCCTCCAACATAATGTAAGCATGTGCTGCTTTGCTTTTAACTTTTTATTTCTAGCTCCTGGCACAAAATTGACCTTCTACTGGGTGGGGCGGGAGGAATACAACATATAAGTAAATAAGACAATTTAAGACTTACAGATGAAACTTTTTTCTTCATTAGTAGAATGCAAGTTACCTGAAAACAGGGGTTGTCTTGCTTTCTTATTTGTATCTCTGCTGATTATCACAGAACTTTGCATATTATAAGAGCTTAATAAATGACATTTATTCATTCATCCATCTAGATGAACATCCAGGGGGCAGAGCCAAGATGGTGGAGTAGAAAGATGCTCATACTCTAGCCTTCCCCCACAGCCCATAAAATACCTGTAAAGAACAACTCTCAAAAAATTCTAGAGCAGCAGAAGCCACAGAATGATGGAGTAGAGGAGATTTGCAGCCCAGGGTGACCTGGAAGGCCAACAGGAAAGGTCTGTTGCACTGGACACAGAGCGGAGCAAAGCCCAGCCTTGGCCCATGGCACAAGGAGGAGCAGGGCCGAAGCAGGCCTCAGAGGTGAAATCCCCAGCAGCAGTGGAGGTTCTCAGATCCCTCAACCAACAAACACCAAAGGCAGCTTCAAAGGTCAGTGAGAAAGTTTTTTCACCTTGGTAAAAAAAAGAGGAGGGTCCTCCCCTAGCCCTGGTCCCAGAAGGTAGGGAGGCAGCAGCAGTAGAGCAGCAGCTGTGGTGGTGGTGGTGGCTGGGACAGGCAGCAGCCATCGTCCATGGTTGGTGCCCTCAGCTTAAAGCCCCTGGGAAAATTGAGCAGCTGATCTGAACCTCAGGCCTGAGCATGGTCCTGGAGTAAGGAGGAGTGCTGGTGTGGCAGAACTGGAGGCCCTTGAGGAATAAACTCCTCACCCTTGATTGTGCAACCCTGGAGGAACTGAGAACTTACAAGTCCCCAGAGTATACCCTACTCTTGACAAAGGACCCAAAAGTTAAGTAACTGGTTAGGAAAATGCCCAAAAAAAGAGAAAAAAAAATAAGACTCTAGAAGGTTACTTTCTTGGTGAACAAGTATTTTCTCCCATCCTTTCTGATGATGAAGAACAATGAATACTATCAGGGGAAGACATAAAAGTCAAGGCTTCTACATGTGAAACATTCAAACTAAATATGCAATAGGTTCAGACCATGGAAGAGCTCAAAAAGGATTTTTAAAATCAAGAGAAGTGGAGGAAAAATTGGGCAGAGAAATGAGAGTGATGAAGGAAAATAATGAAAAGCAAGTCAACAGCTTGCTAAAGGAGATCCAAAAATAAAATGCTGAAGAAAATAACATCTTTAAAAATAAGCTAACTCAAATGGTGAAAGAGGTCCAAAAAGCCAATGGGAAGAAAAATGATTTAAAAAGCAAAATCAGCCAAATGGAAAAGGAGGTTCAAAATTTCACTGAAGAAAATAGTTCTTTAAAATTAGGATGGAGCAGATGGAAGCTAATGACTTATGAGAAACCAAGAAATAACAAAACAAAACCAAAAGAATGAAAAAATGGAAGATAATGTGAAATATCTCATTGGAAAAACAACTGACCTGGAAAATAGGTCCAGGAGAGATAATTTTAACATTATGGGACTACCTGAAAGCCACAATCAAAAAAGGAGTCTAGACATCATCTTTCATGAAATTATCAAGGAAAACTGTCCTGATATTCTAGAACCAGAGGGCAAAATAAATATTGAAAGAATGCACTGATCACCTCCTGAAGGAAATCCAAAAAGAAAAACTCCTAGGAATATTATAGCCAAATTCCAGAATTCCCAGGTCAAGGAGAAAATATTGCAAGCATCCGGAAAGATACAATTTGAGTATTGTGAAAATACAATCAGGATTACACAAGATCTAGCATGTTGTACATTAAGGGATCAAAGGGTGTGGAATATGATATTTCAGAAGTCAAAGGAACTAGGATTAAAACCAAGAATCACCTACCCAGAAAAACTGAGTATAATACTTCAGGGGGAAAAATGGTCATTCAATGAAATAGAGGACTTTCAAGCATTCTTGATCAAAAGAACAGAGTTGAAAAGAAAATTTGATTTTCAAGCGCAAGAATCAAGAGAAGCATGAAAAGGTAAACAGGAAAGAAAAATCACAAGGGATTTACTAAAGTTGAACTGTTTATATTCCTACCTGGAAAGATAATATTTGAAACTCTTGAAAGTTTTCTCAGTATCTGGGTGGCTGGAGGATTTATACACATACACACACACACACACACACACACACACAGAGAGAGAGAGAGAGAGAGAGAGAGAGAGAGAGAGAGAGAGAGAGAGAGAGAGAGAGAGAGAGAGAGAATGCACAGTGTGTATTGAATAGGAAGGAATGATATGTAAAAACATTAAATTAAGGGGTAAGAGAGGAATATATTGGGAGGAGAAAGGGAGAAATGGAATGGGCAAATTATCTCTCATAAAATAAGCAAGAAAAAGCTTTTTCAATGGAGGGAAAAGGGGGGAGGTGAGAGGGAAAAAGTGAAGTTTACTCTCATCACATTTGGTCAAGGAAGGAATAACATGCACACACAATTTAGTGTGAAAATCTATCTTACACTACCGGAAAGTAGGGGAGAATGGGATAAGCAGGGGAGGGGATGATGAAAGGGAGGGCAAATGGAAGGAGAGAGCAATTAGAAGTAAGCACTCTTGTGGAGGGACAAGGTAAAAAAGAGAGAATAGAAGAAATGGGGGAAAGGATAGGATGGAGAGAAATATAGTTGGTCTTACACAACATGACTATCATGAAAGTCATTTGCAAAACTACACATATATAGCCTATATTGAATTGCTTGCCTTCTCAGTGGGGATGGGTGGAGAGGAAGGAAGGGAGAGAAGTTGAAACTCAAAGTTTTAGGAACAAATGTTGAGAATTGTTTTTGCACACAATTGGGAAATAAATACAGGTAATGAGGTATAGAAATCTATCTTGCCCTACAAGAAAAGAGAGAAGATGGGGAAAAGGGAAGGGTGAGGTGTGATAGAAGGGAGGGTAGATTGGGTGAAGGGGTAATCAGAATGCAAGGTGTTTTGGGGTGGGGGAGGGGAGAGATGGGGAGAAAATTTGGAACTCAAAATTTTGTGGAAATGAATGTTGAAAACTTAAAATAAATAAATAAAATTAAAGAAAAAGAAAAAAAAAGAAGAGATGGACATCTACCTATTCATTCATCTAGATGCACAATGCCCATGACCATACGGATAAACATTGAAATTGCAAAGGAGCTGTCATTTATTTGTGCAATTATCAGTGTTTTTATAAGGTGCCTTCTTCCCATGTCAGCATCCACATGGTCTTTGGGACTGGAATTAACAACATAGCACCTAGAAAACCCAACTTCAAGCATTTCTCTGTGTGACTTTGCACCTAAGGGATGTACATGTGCACATGAAAGTGTGTGTTGCTAAAGGAAGCCAAATGGAATTCATTCACATTTTTTACATCTGGGAGGGTTAGGGAGAGGTAAAACCGTTTTATAAACCAAGAAAGTCTCTCTGGCAATATGGAACTGATTTATGAAGCTCCAAGTCATGCTTTTTTTGCAGTGTTATGGAAACAGGCCTTGTTGGATTCTTTTGGTGTAATTAGAAACCCATCAAACGACAATGTTATTGTCTGTTCAAGTCCAATAGGTCAGGTAAATGGAATTATGGAGACAACTTGCTACCTGTTAATAAGTGCTGGCAAATAGTAATCAGAATCAATGGGTAAGTAATTCTTTTTTCTTTTAAATAGCTCATTGGCTAGGCTTTTCAAAAGGAAAGAGGAGAATTTTTTTCAATATAGTTTCGAAGAGAGGCAGCATGGTCTTACTAGTAGGAGGATTGGGTTCAAGTTTTACACTTGGTGCGATTGTGTGACACTAGGAAAGGGACCTCTCAGTGTCCTCAGTAATTTTCTTAGGGAATAAATTACAGAGAAGGTACAGATTTCCATTGTTAGGGATAGGGTCAAAGTATCATAGATCATAGGATTGTCCATTAATGGCTAGAAGAAACCTCAGAACTCATATAGTCCAAATCCTTAATTTTATAGATGAGGAAACTGAAGTTGAGAAAGGTTAACTGACTTGCCCATAGTCACATAGGAAATGGCTGAGGTAGAATTTAAACTCAGGTCTTCCTGAATCCATTCCCAACATTCTATCTACTATACTACATGGATACAACCTCCAATAAATATTTCCTAATACCAATGAAATCATAGATTCCACAAAAGGAGAATTAGACTCCCAATAACATGGATTTCTGAGTTGACATTTTGGACATACTTATATATCCCACAGGTGGTTCCCTTTGGATTCTTTACCAGAATTTACTCAGTCATTTTTAGGGATATTTCACTTAGCTCTAACCAAATAGTGCCTGAAAATGAGGCTTTACCTGAGAATTGTCTTCAGCTGAGTGAGTCACCTAGATCTATAGCGATGTTTCTCTGCCTCATCCCCTTAGGGTTCATCTCTAGAACCCTAAAGAGAGTAGTAATGAGCCACCTTTAGCGGAACTGGCTTGGCAGTGACAGGGAAGTGAGCCCAGAAGCTTACTAGGAAAATGGAAACTCAGAAAGCTACAGAGCACTGCAGCTGCAATGTTCACAGTCACCCAGCTAGTAAATGTCAAGCCTACAACTTGGGATCTCACAATCCTGTCCCCTGAGCTTTTCCTGCAGCTGCACATTGTTATATCACAAGGGATCATAGATCCACAGATCATTGAAGCCAAGGAAATGTGCTTTGATCATGAAATCTGGTCCTTTTATTTTATGGGGTTATCTTCCTATTCTCTTTGCTACATGGACTGAAAAATATGAGAGGACATTTATAGAACTCACCCAGGATGATAGTGAATGGACCACTTGCAATGTACGCAAGTAGAGGAATGACAATCGAGATCCACTGGAATATGGTTCTCAATCTCAATTGTTTCAGGATTCTGTATATTTTACTACATTCTGATTTGTTGAAAATATCACACGAATAGGAGTCATAGGTGGATTTATTTAATCAGGACAACCCCAGGCCCTGACAAAGAGTAAATAACAGAATGTATGTTTCAGAAAGGTCACTAGGGACATAGAAAACATTGAAGAACTTCAAACCAAAACTATTTATAACTCTTTCAAGTTGACAATGCTTATCAGGTGAAAAGAAGATTAGTGGGTGCTAAGAAAGGGGAAAGAGAGAATGAATTGGAATCTTTAATGCCAGAGAAGAAAGGGATTTTAGAGAAAATCTAGTGTGACACCATCATTTTACAGGTGCGGAAAATGAGACCCAAAGGTAAAGTGATTTTCCTAAGATCACAAAGCAAATTAGTTTACGAATTTAGACCAGCATGCTTTCCACTAAACTAGGCTGCCTACATCCACATTGAACCAAGTACTACATAGAGTCCATTTAACAATAATTAACAGTCTTGTATTTTAAAGTTTGCAAAATGCTTTGCAAATATTTTATCCTCACAACAGCCCTGGGAGGAAGGTGCCATTATTATCCTCATTTTATAAATAAGGAAACCAAGGCAGATAGAGGTTAAGCTATTTGCCCAGAGGTGAGCCAACTAGTGTCTGAGGTCAGATATAAACTCAGGTCTTCTTAACTCCAAGTCTGTCCACTGTGCTACCATGGTAAAAACAAATGTGTCTAGCTATCATGCCATAGATAATGGTTGACCTTAGGTACTAATCCACAGTACTCTCTTGATTGACATGGAGCTATGAAGGGTATTCAATCAAAACCTGGGAAAGAAATAAACAAATCAGTTGTATTCAATGATATTCATATCACCTGCTATGTGCAAGACACTACCCTTAAATATTGGAAAAGCAGACAAAAAAGAATCACCACCTTTAAGATACTTATGTTCTGGGGGCAGAGTGAAGATGGCGGAGTAGAAAGATGCACGTATACGAGCTCCGAACCCACAGCCCATAGATTTAATGTAAGAAGAGCTCCCCAGAAGTTCTGGATCACTGCAGGGTGTGCAGAAATATAGTGGAAGAGATTTCCATTCCATAGAGCCCTGGAGATCCGTCCCCAGGGTCCGTCGTGCCCCAGAAAGCGGACCCCACCCCAGTGCTGCCCTGGCCGCGGCCCCAGAGAAGCTGATCCGAGCAGGCTTCAGGAACAGAGGCTCCGGCGGCCGGGAAGATCCCTCCGCCCACAGAAGCTACAGGTCAGTGAGAGGGACTGCTGGGCTGGCCGAGAGGGGAGTGGGGTGTCTCCGTGACTCGGGCCCCTCGGGAGGAAGCGGCGGAGGCAGAGGTGGTGGCAGGAAGCGGCAGAGGCAGAGGCGGGGGTGGTGGCAGAGGCAGCGGCGGTGCAGCAGTGGCGGTGGCTCGGGACTCCCCCAGCAGCAGGCAGGATCTTCATTACTGAAAGTCTCTGCATAAACCACCTGAAGGAGCTGAGCCTGGGAGACGGACCTGCCCCACCCGCTCCATTTCTGAAGGTCTCTGCATAAAGCCCCTGAGGGAACTGAGCCTGGGAGGTGGCCCTGCCCCAACCCCGGCACCAGAACTAAAGCTCACATTGAATAGCAGCTGCGCCTGCCGCGGAAAGCCCATTTGAATCTCAGACTCCAAGCGCTAGCTGGGTGGATCTAGGCGGGGGTGGACAGGAATCTCAGAAGTCAAGTAACTGGCTGGGAAAATGCCCAGAAAAGGGGAGAAAAATAAGACTATAGAGAGTTTTTTTGAACAGATGCAAATGATTCCGACTTTCGAATCTGATGACGAGGACATATTCTTGCCATCAGGGAAAGACGTGGAGGGCGGGGCCTCGGTACCCCAGATACCCCAGGGGGATGTCAGGTGGGCTCAGGCCTTGGAAGAGCTCAAAAAGGATTTTGAAAAGCAAGTTAGACAGGTGGAGGAAAAACTGGGAAGAGAAATGAGAGAGATGCAAGAAAAGCATGAAAAACGGGTCAATACCTTGCTAAAGGAGACCCAAAAAAATGCTGAAGAAAATAACACCTTGAAAAATAGGCTCACTCAATTGGCAAAAGAGGTTCAAAAAGCCAATGAGGAGAATAATGTTTTCAAAAGCAGAATTAGCCAAATGGAAAAAGAGGTTCAAAAGCTCACTGAAGAGAATAGTTCTCTCAAAATTAAAATGGAACAGATGGAGTCTAATGACTTTACGAGAAACCAAGAAATCACCAAACAAAACCAAAAGAATGAAAAAATGGAAGAGAATGTGAAATATCTCATGGGAAAAACAACTGACCTGGAAAATAGATCCAGGAGAGACAATTTAAAAATTATGGGACTACCTGAAAGTCATGATCAAAAAAGAGCCTAGATATCATCTTCCATGAAATTATCAAGGAAAACTGCCCTGATATTCTACAACCAGAGGGCAAAATAAGTATTGAAAGAATCCATCGATCACCACCTGAAAGAGATCCAAAAAGAGAAACTCCTAGCAACATTGTGGCCAAATTTCAGAACTCCCAGCTCAAGGAGAAAATCTTACAAGCAGCTAGAAAGAAACAATTCCAGTATTGTGGAAATAAAATCAGGATAACTCAAGATCTAGCAGCTTATACATTAAGGGACTGAAGGACGTGGAATAGGATATTCCAGAAGTCAAAGGAACTAGGACTGAAACCAAGAATCACCTACCCAGCAAAACTGAGTCTAATACTTCAGGGGAAAATATGGTCTTTCAATGAAACAGAGGACTTTCAAACATTCTTGATGAAAAGACCAGAGCTGAAAAGAAAATTTGACTTTCAAACACAAGAATGAGAAGAAGCATGAAAAAGTAAACAGCAAAGAGAAGTCTTAAGGGACTTACCAGAAGTGAACTGTTTACATTCCTACATAGAAGGACAATATTTGTAACTCTTGAAACTTTTCAGTATCTGGGTAGTTGGTGGGACCACACACACTCATGTACACGCATGCACGCACACACACATACACACATGCATGCACATACAGAGACAGAGAACACAGAGTGAATTGAATAGGATGGGACCATATCTTAAAAGAAATTAAGGTAAATGGTGAGAGAGAAATGTAGTGGGAGGAAAGAGGGTGAAATGGAATGGGGTAAATTATATCTCATTCAAGAGGCAAGCAGGAGACTTTTTAGTGGAGGGAAAAAGAGGAGAGCTGAGAAAAAAAAAAAAACAAGAAGTTTACCCTCATCACATTTGACTAAAGGAAGGAATAAAATGCACACTCATTTTGGTATGAAAACCTATCTTACAGTATAGGAAAGTGGGGGAGAAGGAGATAAGCAAGGGGGGGGGGTGATGGAAGGGAGGGCAAAGGGAGGAGGGAGCAATTTGAAGTCAACACTCGGGGAGGGACAGGATCAAAAGACAGAAGAGAAACAATGAGGGGCAGGATAGGATGGAGGGTAATTCAGGTAGTCTTACACAACACGACTATCATGGAAGTCATTTGCAAAACTACACAGATATGGCCTATATTGAATTGCCTGCCTTCCCAAAGGGAATGGGTGGGGAGGGAGGGATGGGGAAAATTTGGAACTCAAAGTTTTAGGAACAACTGTTTAGTATTGTTGTTGCTACTAGGAAAGAAGACATACAGTTAATGAGGAATAGAAAGTCATCTGGCCCTACAGGAGAAAAGAGAAGATGGGGACAAGAGAAGGGAGGGATGACAGAAGAGAGGGAAGATTGGAGATAGCGAAAATTAGAATGCTGAATGTATTGGGGTGGGGGGAAGGGATAAAAGGGGAGAAAATTTGGAACCCAAAATTTTGTGAAAACGAATGTAAAAAGTTAAAAAAATAAATAAATGTGAAAAAAAAAGATACTTATATTCTACTGGAAGTCTAAGGAAGGAGATCTAGACAGCTATCTTATCATTCCCACTGGGCTTTATGACTTTGCATCAGCAACTCTTTATCCAACCCTTTCTCCTGCCTTCATAGCTTCTTCTTATGTATTGATCAACTTCCCCATTAGATTGGGAGGAAATGGACTCTGTGTCCCCAGGACTTATCACAGTGTCTGTCATATATTAAGCACTTAATAAATGTTTATAAGCACTTAATAAGTGTTTATTGACTGACAAGTAAATCGATACATTTGATATACAAAGGTCATTTCAGTTATATCCAACTCTTTGTCACCCCATTTGGGGTTTTCTTGGCAAAGAAAATGCTTTGACATTTCTTTCTCCAGCTTATTTTATAGATAAGGAAACTGAAACAAACAGGACTCAGTGACTTGCCTCAGTGTCACACAGTTTGTATGTGTCAGGTCAGATTTGAACTCAAGATATTCTGACTCCAGGGCTAGCACACTATTTACTTACTATTTCACCTAGCTGCTCCACAAAGCTAAGTAGGTAAGGATAGATAGATAACAAGAGAGAGAGAGAGAGATAGGTGATAAATAGATGTGTGTGTGCGTATGCATACATATATAAATGCATATATCTATATGGAGGTATATATATACATATATACACATACATATGTATAAATATATAAATATATGGATCAGGAAAGATCTCATGTAGTAGGTGGTACTTAAGCCAGAAAACCAGAGTTTAATCCTAATGCCGATATTTAATAACCATGTGACCCTGGGCATGGTCTTATACAGCACAGGTTTGGAAGGAAGCTAGGGAGTTTTCCAGACTGAAGTGAGGAAACATCTTAACTCTTAGAAGTAGTCATTAGAAAGAAGTTTTATCTTGTTTTATTTGTTAACATCTTGTGGAAGCAGAGAATTTCCCAGTTTTGTACCCCAGCTTTTTTTCTTGACTCCTACTTAATTCATCATTTACATAAGGCCCACTGACATCTAACCACAGGATGTTTTTGCCTTCTTTAAAAAAATGTAATAAAACTCCCTCAATGAAGCAGAAAGCAGAAATTTGAAAGGAGCATTTTAGTAGCAGTAAAGGTCTGTCTGGTTCTCATTACCAGCCCCAAACTTTGGAGGCCTCTTACAGAGTCACTATCTATTAGAAATTTCTGTCTAGGCTACAAATCCACATTTTAACGGGAGGTCTTGATATATGCATAGGCTAGAAAACTGAAAAATCACCCTATAGAAAGTATTTTCTTTGTTTTCCTATTTCCCTGTTAGTTTGTCTTACCCAATAAAGTGGTTACTTGAAAACCTGTATGAAAGTAAAATTATATTTACACAGGGTAAATCACGTTTGAAATTTCTTGGGGCAAATAGCTTTCTTTTAAGGAATCTTCTTCCTATTACATTACCGTCAACACAAGCATTTCATTAAAAATAAATAATCATTTTGTAATTCATATAGCTCCTACTCCTAATTTATCTGCTTTGTAAGCTCCCATCCTGAATTCTCATAAGGAAGGCCACACATGTGATTGATTAGAGGCAAGTCAACTGCCAAAAAGATTCAGATTCATTTGGATTAAACTACTTGATGATTTAAAAATCTGACTCTTTCATCAGATATCAATAAATAAGTAGGATTTGGTGGAATTTCTCCTAAATATTTTGACAAAGGTGAACTCTTTCTTCAGAGTTAATGAATTTGTAAATTTTTCTGATTTTTTTGTGATGTTGCTAATAAATGTAAGCAAGAGGCATTGAACAATAAATATTTTCAGAAATCTAATAGAGAAATAAAGCAAGATATAATCCTACACAGTTGAATAACTTTCAAAATCTGTTACCAATTAGTAGTAGGCAGTAACAATAATAGCTTACATTTATAATAGTCTTTATAACTTAGAGAGCTTGTTCCTCACAGCACAGGGACCCTTGAAGATAAGTAATGCAAGGGTTATTATCACATTTTACAGAAAAGGAAACAGAGGCTCAGAAATGTTAATATTAGCACACCTTGAGGTTTTCAAGGTGCTTTACATACGTTCTTCCATTTGATCTTCTCAATAGGCTTATTATGAAAGTGCTTATATTTTATAGATGAAGAAAATAGGGCTGAGAGAAGCGATAGACTTTGGCCAGGGTACCATAGCTGGTAATGATCCTAGCTGGTATTTGAAACCAGGCCCAGTTCTTCAGGCAAACTTTGACACTGCTGGGCAAATGTCACACAGAAGTGGCCATACGCCAATCCAGTGGGCTTCCCAATTCACGTCAGTGGGCTCCATTTACCAAATCTTTGTGGTTTACAAAGCACTTTCCTCACAATACTATGAGGAGTAATAGATATTTTATCCTTATTTTATAGTAAAGTTAAGAGAGGTTAAGTGAGTCAATGGACTCTAAACCTATGTCTGCACCACGCAAAAGCAACTGGGGCTTCAGAGTTGGAATCAATCATTTAATCAATTGGAAAGGTTCTCCAATGTCATATAGATTATATCATGTATTGATAGATTGAGATTTCCCCCCCACACACCCCCATTCTTCAAGTTATTCAGGCATCTTCTGTATGTGGCTATGAGACCAAATAATGTAGCAGCCTAGATGGTGCTTATTTTGTTTTCTTGTAAAAGGCAATCTCTAATTAAATGATTAACTGTAGTTTCAGGAGTGAGACAAAGATTGAATTGGAAAAGAACCACAAAGGCTTTTTAATTTTTTTCTCCCTTTGGAGAATACCCTTCACATTCAGAAAGCTACATAATACTTTTTTAAAAAATCAACTGGAAAGTGAAAATTCCAGGGGATAACTATTTTTTTTTCAGGGGTAGGATCCTACTTGTCATCGTAGAAACAATCCAGTAAAGAGGCCACTTATCTGATTGAACTGACCAAACGTCTCACTTGTCTTCTTAGCTCTGAGTAGACTTACCTGGAGTTATTCAAGTAAAGGCTGCCCAACCACAAGACATACATTTACCAGCTCAGTCCAGTCACTGAAGTCCAATGACTTTCATCTCCAGTGCCTTTTCATCTTCTCAAATATCAGTTAAATTTTTAAGCACAAAAGTGGAAATGCTCCATTTAATTTTCTGATATGACTTCTGGATTACAATTCCATAGCTATAATTAGTTGCATTAAAAAGTTATTGAAAGATTTTAAATGCTCTTCTCCATATCACATTTCACTTGTTAATCAAAACTAATAGCTCTTCATGGAGTCAACAAGACATTGAATTTATTTATGGGTGTATCATCGGTAAAAGACACAGTACTGTTTGACATACCCTGAATGAGGTAACTTCAGTCTACTATCGCTATTCTGCTGGAGATTCAGGCTTGAGCCACAATGTCTTGGCTTTCTCAGTATTTTATATTTTTGAAGAACATACCGTACTGGAAAGGCAAGGGAAAGTACAAAAGTACAATTCCGTACTTTACTAAGTGATTCACATGTTGGAATTAGGAAAAGAGAAAATACCACCAAGAAATATATTTCCAGATTTGGCACTGAGGCCTTGAGGACAGGGAGCCATTTGTATTACAGAAAGTAGAATTAGCTGAGTTGACTTTGGTTAAGTATTACCTATTATGGTTCCAGTGGACAGGGTTGGTATGTTAGTTTTGCACAATGGCTCTCCATTAGCAGAGCCTAGGGAAAACAAAAGACCAATGGTTAAAAAAGAAGTAGGTTGAAAAATGAAAGGCATATTAAGGATATTATGTCCAACTTTCTGTCCTACAGATTTAGTGCTAGGACTTCCATATTTTACCAATAACACATTTGCTGACCTAAAAAAAATCATCTCAGAAGAAATTCAAGCACACCAAAGTCTACAAGAAACTGATTGATGAATTTGTTGTCGTTCAGTCTCTTAGTCATGTCCAATTCTTCATGACCCCATGGACTGTACTGTTGATGGGATTTTCTTGGCAAGGGTGGTGGAGTGGTTGGCCATTTCCTTCTCCAATGATGAATTTATACTCAAAACTTTACATACATCCCCTAGAATCAAAGGGAGAATTCAATAGAAGACTTTAATATCCTGCTAAACATGGCCTGCCCTCCAAAGAAAATCCAATAGGAGGAAAAAGTTGACTTCTACATTTACCATCATTTAGCTCAGTTCAATCTATATAAAAACTAAAATTTCAATTCACTGCTTTGCTTTGTTTGAATCTTAGAGGAAACTTTAACTAGCAAGATAGCTTTCTAACTCCAAGAAAAAAAGGAAATTATACAATGGAGCCAAAGAAAGTCAATCAGTCAATTAGGAAGCTTTTATTAAGCACCTATCATGTGCCAGCCACAGTAGCAGGTGATGTGAATATAAAGACAAAAAATAAAATAACCCCGGTTCTTAGGAGATTTATTCTAGTGAGGAAGATAACATCCCTCTCTCTCTCTCTCTCTGTCTCTCTCTCGCTATCTCTCTCTGTCTCTGTCTCTCTCTCTTCTCTCTCTCTCTATCTCTCTGTCTCTGTCTCTGTCTCTCTTCTCTCTCTCTATCTCTGTCTCTGTCTCTATCTCTCTCTCTTTTCTCTTTCTGTCTCTCTCTCCTCTGTCTCTCTCTCTGTCTCTCTGTCTCTGTCTCTTTCTCTCCTTCTCTGACTCTGTTTGTCTGTAATGTACTAAGAGGGATCATAGTGTAGAAGGGAATACTTGTGGATTATGATATTGTGTGTTATCTGCCATATAATGGGCAGGATAATAAATATGGGCAAAGCTGTACTTCTGGGTATACTTTGAAGGAAAATGAAACCACAGGTGACCTAGGACCACACACAGCTTCCAAGCACTGTGTCATCTATCCTGTGGTCTGCTTGGTGCTCATAATGCAAAAACTATTTTTCAATTATACATAATTGAGTTGTAAAAAGATTATTATTCTTTACTGAGACTTGACTTAATTTTTCATCCTAGGAGCAGATTTTTCTCATTTTGGGGGGCCATATTACATTAAAAATCTGCTGGAAAATTTTCATTGGAATGAGACAAAAAAATGTTCTCTTTGTGGGCTTCAGATGCCTTGATTGTCACTCTTTAATGAAAACAGGGCTCCTTTTGTAAAAACAAACACAACCCAGAAATGTTCATTCCTGATTTGGAAGATATCCATTGTGCTAAATTAGATTTTTCTAAAAACCCATCCCTAACAGCCTCAAGGTCCTATGCTGCCATTGCTAACTTTCCAACAGAGGAATTTAGGGCTAAATGTTTTATGCTGAGCCATAGGGTCTCTGCTTATCCTAAGGGATTTGAGATTAATTTTGGAAAAATCCTAGGGATGGAGGCACAGAATCTCCTCTGAGCCAAGTTAAGGAGCTCAGGAAATACCCAGGAGTCTGGCAGCACATGGGACTAAGAATGTCTTACATAGTGGCCTGCTGACCTGGAAGGGGGGACTCACCTCCAAATGAGACATATTGCTATAGAATTTTTTTTTCAGTTCCTCAAAACAACCATTTTTTTCTGATAGCACAAATAGAATTCAGTTGGTAACATCCAGATATCAACTGAAAATAGCTCTTCATACCAAAATTAATCAGAGTACAAAAGGAAATATAGCTCATTTTGTATATATTTTCCATGTCCTTACCATTGTTATTTTTAAACCAAGCCCTTAACTAGATTGTAAGCTTTATGGGGACAGGGAATATATATTATAGGATCATATATTTAAAGATGGAAGGGATCTAAGATGTCATGAACTAACTCTCATATTATAAGTGAAGAAACTAGGGAAGTCAACCAGGTAGTAAGTGGAAGAGCTAAGATTGGGACCCATATGCCCTGAATTCAAGTCTTCATTCTACTAGAAAACACTGGTTTTCTAAAGTGATGTATATTTTTTCTCACAGGGCTCTTCAAATAGAAAACACTTAATAAAATTATTGTTGCAAATCTGTGTTCAACAATTGTTTATTCCAATATATATATATATATATACACACACACACACATATATATTCTGCCAGTCAGCGTGACAGATACAAAGAATAGTCAGACTTGTCTTCTTACTTCGTGGAACTTACAGTCTGGTAAGTCAAATTGATATGTAAAGTGTAACTATATATAATATAACTATTATATATAAATAACTATAACAAAATAACTATATATAGTTATAGTATAAATGTAAGCATTTACACTTATAACTAACTCTAACACAAGACACAATGTGAAGATCAAGTGAGAAACAAAAGGAATTCCAAAGTTTTGAGAAAAATCTGAAGGGATTAGGAAAGACTTCATAAGGGAGATCACCTTTAAGCTGTGCCTTCCTAGACAAAAATTTGAGAGACATTGATATGGAAGTGAGAGGGAAGCATGGTAGGCAGAAATATGTGAGCGAAGCATGGTGGGGGAAAAACAATGAAACACAAGGAAATCAATATTGGCAAAGGCAGCGAGTACTTGAATAAGAGTAGGAGCAGAAACATCTGGAATCATATCCTACTGATTATCTGATTAGATATCAAGATGCCATGATGCTTTAGATGGGAATTCTTTTTCTTCTAAACATCTTGCGGGATATATTGATAGTGCACCTTGATGATTAAGGGAGTGGGTGATCAGTTTGCATCATAATGTCGCATACCAGCTAATGGATTGTATTCTTAGGTGCCTATTAAAGCAGACAGGCTAATTCTTTTCAACTCCAATTAAACCATCACCTTAAATAATTATGTGGTAAGCCAATGACTTTGATAATGTGGCAGTTATCTGTCCAGAAGAATAAAAGACATTTCCTAGAAACTGTATCCATTTGCTGACTTAATTAACATACTATGGGGACATTAACGAGAGGCAGCACATTCCAATCAACAGGTATCAACAAAGAACAAGGTACATGGGACCTTCAGAGGGCTACTGGTTTGAAAAACTTGCTGGAGAATACTGAATATGAACACTGTACCAAACTCCAGGAAGATTGGGTGACATTGAAATAAAGTGCCGGGAAGGAGAAATAGGGAAGTCCACTCAGCCACCCATGACTATGCACATAATAAAAAAGGATTTTCAGAATATTTTTTCCACCTGAAGACAATTTATTAAAGATACTATATACATATTTGTAGGAATGACTAAAAACATTGGAAAGATTCCAGTACCAATAAAAAGAGATAACTATAGAAGACTCAAATAACTTTTCAGTCCCGTGATGTCTATACATAGGGAGTTGCCGTTCTTTGGGGTTTTTTGGTTCCATGTCTTTCCTAAACAGGATCACTGCTTAAAATGCCAATTCTTTGTTGTTACTTCTGTAATCCCAGTCTTTTTCTCACTGACCATTAACAGTGAAACGTTAGTAGAACAATAGCGTTGTCTAAGACTGTGTCTAAATGATGCCAAACATCTGGTCTAATACTGGAAAATGGAGTCAGATACCCGCATATGTGGTCTATATGATGCCAAGCATCTGGATATTTAGAAATATCCATCTAATTGCCTACGTTTTTCGAGTTTCCTCCAGGTTTGACACCCTGCAGACATAGAATGAGTTGAACCCTAACTCTTGCATAAGAGATTCTGCCAGATGAATGAGAGCTTTTCCATGGTAGCCTCATTCATGTGTTGTTGTGACAAAATGTAACTTAAAGTTTTGAACTTCATGAGTCAGGGCATACACTGGAACTGATGATCATCAAAACCCTGTGTAGACAGACCAGTCATTCATGTCTTATCTGAGCTCCTGCTCTGCAGTTTGACCTCACTGAGCATCATAAAGTTCACAAAAGTGTTTCTTTATATAAATGGGATCTGTCTTTAAGTTGATGACTATTTTGCTCGATTTAAAAGGAAAAAAAAATCTCAAGTATGGCAAAAAAAAAAAAAAAAACCTGAGGCAGCGCATATGATTTGAATTACACTCAGATAATCACCATTCTTGGCGAGCCCAAGATTGGAAGGAAAGTTTGAATTTCTCCTAGGAGACATTTCTGAGCTTAACTTTTAACAAGGGCTACAATTGAGTCCTGCCTTCAAATGAAAACCAAAGGAGTGCAACCTATTTTGAGTCTTTACTGACATCTCTAGCCTGCTTTGAAATAAGTTCTTTGAGGAGAATAGTATTCATGTGTTATATTGGAAGCAGTAAAAACCAGCCAAAAAAAAGACTGTTCAAAGAGGAAAAAAATCCTCTCTAAGCTTAACCTCTGCTTGAAACCACTAAGCATTGTCTCCCAGGCATCTGTCATGTTCCTTGAACTTAAATGGAAATCTAAACATCTACTTATTTTTTTTTTGATCACCTTTCCAATGAACTCTATGGACCATTGCCATCTGTCCCTTATGGGAGGCCCATTTGGGAGTCATTAGCACTTGTAGAAAAAAAAAAAAGAACAAGGTAAATAATACATTTTGTGAAGCCAAATTCCAATAGTGTCTCTACATCCTTAAGCAATGGCTTCTTTTGAGGAACACACGATTCGCCTTTCTGTGGAACTGGGGATAGAAATCAAGGATTTGGTCACATGGATCACCTCATCTAAGGCCATGGTTTCAGCAAAATCCCTAGACGGGGGTTCAGGGTATATTAAATATGTGACTTCCTAGAAGACAGACAGCATGGAAGAATACAGAGAAGGCCACAATTAAAGATGGAAAAAAAGGTGAGGACAGGTCCCAACTCTGATTGTACTGGCTATGTGACCATGGGTGAGTCAGCTAACTTCTTACGGCTTGAGGCATGTCTCTAGGGCTTTAAGTTGTAGATGAGTGGCCTGGTGTGGGTTGGTAAAATGAGGGATTTCCCACTATGGATGAAATCACAAACCTGGACCTGGGAGATATAGGAGAACCAGACAGAAACTACTTGGAAATTGCCAGAAGGAAATGATCACCATCTCCATTTAATGGACCTTGGTCCATTAGTGAGACAAAAATAACAAATTATCTGTGCCAAATAGGGGTCAGCCTCTGAAATAAGATGGCAGACCAGGAAGTATTTGGGCATCTACTGTGGGCCTCAGCTGTTATTGCATCATTATTGTAAACCCATTTGTATGTGACTAGTAGAGCTAACTGAAGGTGGGGGAGGATCGTGATCTCAGAATGAGTCAAATTCTTTAGCCTATGTAATATTAAATAACCAGTTTGATTTTCCTCACTCAATCAACTTCAGTCCCCAAACTGCAAATTTGTTGGCATTTAATAGACTGCTTATAATTTAAGGTTTCTTTGATGCATAGGTCCCAACTCTGGTCTTTTAAGTATAAGAAGGTCAAACTAACCTATAGAAAAAGAATGCCATAGTCAAGCATTAATGGGGCAAGTTTGCATTCAAATGATAGCTCTGTCTCATTTTGACAGGGTTTTCCTTGTCTTTTCAGGCCTTTGATTCATTTTCATGCTCCTGCCTATGTGTTTAGTCCTATATCTGATCCATGTTTCCACCTTCCATTTCATCTATTTCCGTTAGCATAAAAATTCATCTTCCCATCAAAGTACTATTTTGACCCTTACTATTCAATATTGACAATCACTTTGAAATATCAGTTCTTAGCTTCCAATGCTCCACTCTCACTCCATGAAACAAAAACAGCTACTGTTGGATAGAGGTAAGGAGACATGGCCAAACCCAACTGTCCAGTCCAGGACACTGTTTTAGACTCATTAGGATGTATACCAACATTAGGAAGAGAATAATTCTAAGCTCATGCTGAGATTTAAGTCCTGAAACAACAACTCTAACAATTGTCATTAAGTGCTATCCTGGATTAACAGGGGTTTAGAGCATTTGATTTATAGAACTTGGTTGTTTCATGAAATCTAAGAAGTTTTATTTTTAATAGATAAGTCATTGGGTAATAACTGTAAACCAGTCTTTTGTTTGAAACATTTGTTTGGGTTCAGCACTAGAAGGCAGATAAACAAGTGTTTCACAGATGCAAAATGTCACTTCGTATATTTTAAACAGTCACCATGCTAGCTGTACCTAAAATGTGAAGATCTATCTGTTTGAATGCATACTTTCCACTGTTAATCTTGAAGCTACATCTGCTTCACATCACCTGTTCAAAGTGATCCCTTTTCCTCCAGGGTCACCTAATGATCATAATGGAATGGGAAAAAGTCAAGGACGATTGCATCCATTTTTTTCCCCCTGAAACCAAGGCCTCTTCATGTTTAATGGCAGCACCTATTACATGTACTCACCTAATAAAATCAAGTATTTATCTCATTATTGACCAGACTGTAAAGTTATGAAGATTAATAAAGCTATGTATAAAAAATACATTGAAGTTCTCTCACAGAAGTTTCGGAGTCATGTAAAATTCTATCAAGTCCAAATAAAGGCCAAACTTCTTTTTTTTGGCATTTGACGTCCTCCATGAATTGACTCTTACCTATCCTTCTAGCCTTACTTCGTACTACTACCTGACATCTATATTACATTTGTATTCCATCAACCCTGAGTAATTACTATCCCCAAACATACCCTTTGTTTTTCCATCTCCACATTTCTTAGCATACTTTTTCCTGTTTCAGAATCCAAAATGACCTCTCCTCAGATCCACCTGTTAACATCCTACCCAGACTAAATGAAAACACTTTGGGAGAGTAACAAGAGCTGATTTTAAGTATTTGCAAGTCCACCATGCAGAAGAGGAATTCCTCTTACTCTAGCCCCATAGGACAGAGCTGGGAGTAATGGATGGGAACCTCAAAAAGATAAAACTTGGCACCGTATAAGGAAAAATATCCCAATAGTCAGAGTGACTCAGGTACAAAAATGGGATGCCTCAGAAGGTAGTCTGGGTACTCTAATCCACAACAGAGTTCTTAAACAAAGGCTGAAAGACCACTTACTGGCTGGGGATGTTTTACAGGCTCACCAGGCTACAGTATGAACTCTTCTGTCATGTACCAGAAAGCCCTTTATTCTGGAAGATCACTGCAGTCCTGGAATTTGTACCTGGGAAGTATTACCAGGCTTCAATCCAGACTTCTCTGTCATACTCCTTTCCCTTTTCAGTTTCCTTTGATGTGATTTCTTCCTATATTAGAATATAAACTTCTTTTGCTTGTTTTGGTATCTCCAGTGCTTAGCACAACACCAGGCACCTAGGAAATGCTTCATAAATGTTTGTGGACTGACTGAGAGGTGATTGTGGCTCTGTGTGCTTGCAATGGCTATCCCCTATGCTGGGTATTTTCTCCCGTCACTTCTGTTTCCTGACTTTTCCTGATTTCCTTTAAGACTCAGCTAGATTTTTACCTTCTTCAAGGAGCCTTTCCAGAAAAGGATCAAATGTACAAAAATACTTACAGCAGCTCTTTTTGTGGTGGCAAAGAATAGGAAATTGAGGAGATGCCCATCAATTGGGAATGGCTGCCCAAGTTGTGGTATATGATTGTGAAGAACATTATTGAGCTATAAGAAATGACAAGCAGGAGGATTTCAGAAAAACCTGCAAAGACTCACATGAACTGATGCTGAAGGAAGTGAGCAGAACCAGGAGAATATTGTACACAAGAACAGCAACACTGCACAATGATCAACTTTGATAGACTTAGCGCTTCTCTGCAATACGCTCATCTAAGACAATTCTGAAAGACTCATGATGGAAAATGTGATCCACATGCAGAGAAAGAGCTGTAAAGTCTGAACGCAGACTGAAGATTACTATTTTCTCTTTTGTTGTTATTTTTCTTTCCCATGATTTTCCCTTTTTTTATTCTTCTTTCATAGCATGACTAATGTGGAAATTTGTTTAATATGATTGTACAGATATAGCTTGTATCAGATTGCTTGCCCTCTTGTGGATGGGGGAGAGGAGGGAGGGAGAAAAAAAATCTGGAACTTAAAATGTTGAAAACTATCTTTACATGTAATGGGAAAAAAAAAAATATTACTGAGGGAAGGAAACAAAGACGCCTTTCCCAAGTGAGAGCCCTTTCCTATCCCTTCTCAGTTCTTTCCTTTGTGCATGTAATTGTGTATATGTTGTCTCCTTATTAGAATGTGAGCTCCTTGAGAGTAGAGTTGTGTTGTGTTTTTCTTTTCTTTTTGCGGGGTGGGATTGAGGTTTTCTTTATGTCTCTGAAACTTAGCACAGTGTAAACTTAGCACATAGTAAACTCAATACATACTTATTGATCAACTAGCTGGAGAAGTTAGCAGTTTAGACTAGCTGATTACTGACATTCTTTCCAACTCCCAGTGTCTACAGAATACTGTGACAGACAACCTTCTCTTTCGAGTCAAGCTCAAATGCCTTTAAGAGATCTCTCCTCTTTTCTCCCACCCTCCAGCTAGAAGGGATCTCTGCCTTATCTGACTTCATAGCACTATGCATTCTGCTTATGCATATACAGTACTTGAGTTTGTATTTTATCTATCTGTTTTATCATTTCTTATCATTCTTATTAGAAGATAAGCTCTTGGAGGATGGGAAAGGGGTGACACCAAAACAGATTAAAGAGTCCCTGTCCTCGGAGAGCTTATCCTACTACTGTGCTTTGCCACACTTAGGCACTTAATAAATGAATTAATGTTATACTTTTAAAGTGCCTTGATCCCAGCTGAAACCTGTGCATCTTTTCCTGATTTTCTTTTTTAGCTCTATATAGTAACAGTGGACGATAGAGCGGAACGGCCAAAAGACAGCGAGACTTTTAAAAAGCTCGACGTACAACAAAACATTAGTGTTTTCTTTGGTCTTTGTTTGGTAGTTGTGCAGGCTCACATTTTATTTCATTCCTAAATCTTGGAAATCCAGTCAACCTCACTATATATTTCAAGTGGGCCCCATGCTTTGCCAGCATATTTTACAAGCAAGAAAATGAAACCAAACCATAAATATGAAAATAGTTCTGCTGAAACAAAGGAATGGTGTTTGATTTGACATCCGTACAGGTTTTCTACAATGTGTTCAGTGTTTGGGTTGAATGAGTCAACTCATATATCCCAGGAGTTTGGCAACACCCTTACTATCATTAGAGAGGGGGAGAATTTTTTTTAAAGCAATAGAGCCTCTTATATGTGTGCTTCTTTCTGAAGAAAAGAAAAGCAATTAATTATATAATCAAATCTTGAGATGGTTCTAATTCTTAGCCAATTACACAGCCTCTCAGCTCAGGAAAACCTGGGGATCTTTCTTTGTAAATGTTCTGATTAAAGCTATGTCAACACATCAGAAAGTGAAAGGAGATCTGGTAAATATCCAACTAATTTGATGGCTGCAAAGAATCCATTCAAATAATTTGACCTCCAAAACTTAAAATTACAAAGAAAACTAAAGGCAGTAGCAGCTCCTATATTCACCCCATCTTAAAGTTTATAAAGTATTTCTAAAAAACCCTATGAGGCAAGTAACTACATTATTTTTGTCCCCTTTTGGCATATGAGGAAACTGAGACTCACAGGCCCATCATTCATAGCTATTAAGTAATAAAACTGAGACCTGAATGAAAGTCTGTTGTTATCAAGTCATGGGCTCTTTACATCACGCCAAGTTACATCCTTAATGGTAGAAATTTCAGACACAATAAAAGGCCAGCAGGGCAGAGACATCTAGACATGGGGGCCTTTTGAATCTCTCAAATAATTTGGTCTCCAAGGCCTACATTTTGGAGCTCATTTTTTTTTAAAAGAGTCATTCAGAGGAGGAAATGAGATGTATGAAAGAAATAGTTGAATTTCCAACTGAATGAATGACTTGTGAACACAGCTGTTATAAAGCAATAGCCAGGCTTTAGAGAAGAGATAAAATGCTTTCAATTAGTGAACATTTGAAGGCATTATCTGAGGAAAGCACCTGGCTCTTTTTAAACAGCTAAAGTTAGCTTGGAGAGACAGTTTACAAATCATCGCTGAAAACCAATCCCATTGGTTTGTAGTGGATTCTTTGCCTTTGTACTAAAAATGATCATACTCAAGTCAGTTATTATGTGCCTGCTATATACAAGTATTTATGCTCTGCCTTATAAATACAAAGACAAAAACAGGAGACAAGGACAGGATGTAGGCTCCTTGTACTCAAGCCTGTATTTTTGGGGGGATACAGCATTTGCAATGCAAGCAAATAAAAGGCAATTGAAGAGGTAGAAAACATTAACAACTGTGAAGACTAGGAGAGACTTCTCATAAGGGGTAGCATCTGAGCCACATGTAATCCAGGTAATTGAGAGGCAGGCAAAGGAATTAAGAAACTACGTGGGAATAGGTTTTGTGAAGGCACAGAGATAGAAGATGTAATGAAGAACTGGAGAAATAGTTAATAGACTTGTTTGACTGGAACTTAGATGGTATAAATGAAAGTGATGTGAGATTATTGAAAAGTTAGGTTGGAACTAGGTTGTGGAAGGCTTCAAGGGCCAGACTGGGACATTTGTATTTTTTATCCTAGAGGTCATAGGGAGTCACTGAAGATCCTAGAACGTGGGAGTGATCTGATCAGATGGTCAGATATGTCCCTCGGGAAGATTATTTTGGCAGCTATGTGGACGATGGGTGGGGGGTAGGGGAAAGTTTAAAAAAGGAAAAGAATTGCAAGGCTATTGCACAAGATCACATAGGAGAAGTAGCCATGTGGATGAGGAGAAAGGATCTGATATGGAACACATGACTGAAGTAGGATTTAACATTTCATAATTTATTTTGTAACTAATCTTGTCACCCTCTTTATTATTCAGATATGGCTTAATTAACTCTTAGCTATTTCCAAAAATCAAACCCTCAGTCAATGAGCCCTAATGACTTACCATGATTAAAAGTATTAAAAAGAAAGCACCTATAGTTTTAAAAAATGTAGAAGTGCTCTGAATGATGGCAACAGTATTACATTAATAACACTTCCTCCCAAGTTCATTATTTTGAATAGAGCAACTTGTGTGAATGTATAAGTTCTATTTATTTATGATTAATAATACAATTCTTAATACTATAATGATGTTATTGATATAATTGTTAATACTGCTAATAATTATTGGTCAGAATAATAATCACAGATCACATTTGATGGTGCTTATGGTCTGCAAAGTCCTTGTGAAGTGTATGCTATTATTATGGCTAATTTACAGATGAGAAAACTGAAGTTCACAGATGTTAAGTGATTTGCTCAGATCACACAGCTCTTAGTAAGTGTCTAAAGTGAGATTCAAACTCAAGCCTTCCTGACTCCAATCCCTATCTCCAATCCCTAAAAAATCAGTCACATTACTCAATAGCGATATCTAGCACAGCCAGTGTCTGGATACTGGCTTTTTTTTTTTTTTTATAGATCTGAACATTTAGCATTTAGGAAAAGAATATCACAAGTATGTCAAATAGAAGAAAAGGAAGGAAGAAAAAAGAGAAAGAGAGAGAAAGGAGTAAAGAAAGAAGAAAAGAAAGGAGACAAAGACAAAGAGATGTTATACTGGAAAATATGCTGAAAGGAACCTTTTGTCACTCATTTGAGAACTCTGACCATTCTTTGAATTTTTCTATGCTGCTTTTGCCTTCTTTAGAAGTCCGAGGTCCATTCTTATCTTCATGCTTCTTTGTAACAATCTGGCTTTGACTCCCAAACTTCTTCTTTCAATGTCCCTTTGGCACGATAATTCCTTCTCTCTTCTTTATTTCCGCATCAGACTTCAGTTCCATACCTGGACCACCCCACTGTTTCTCATACCTAATCCTCCTACTAATGCCTAGTTCCTTATATTGTGCAATCAATTAGCTATTTATGACCTTAGGGCATTATTCTGAATTAACATTTGTCTAGTCAAAGCTAGGATGAAATGTGACGATTAGAATGGACCAAAATGTAGCAAGGTGATTGAAAATTCCTTGGGGGTAGGGATATGTTTTCATTTTTTTTGCATCTTCTTATACATTATTTTCAGGTTTTAAATGTCATTAGTAACTTTATATCAGTCATTTCAAGATACATTCCCTCAGTCCTGTCTTATAACAAAGATGAATAATTAGCAAAACAAATTAATATAGTGCCCTAAGTCTGATAGTATATAAAACATTCTGTAGCTATTACCCACTACCTTTTAAAGAAAAGGAAGGAGGTTCCTTTCCCCATTTCTTTGCTAAAGTCAACATTAATCGTTACAATTACACTGTGGGAAACTTAATTTTAATGATCTTTTCATTTACTAATTCTAGTCATTTTGTATATTGTTTTCTTTGGTTCTGCTTGCTTTGCATTGCATCAGTTCATATAGATCTTCCCACATTTCTCTGAATTTATCATATACAAATTAAGGTATAATAACATTCCATTACATCCATGTGTCATATTTTCCCTCCAGTTTTCACCAATTGAAGGGCACCTACTAAACAGAATTTGGCACTTGAAGTAGTGAGTTAAAATACAATTTTAGCCCAGCTACAGGGATAAGTACTTATTTCAACAAAAATGACTGGGAAAAATGAAAAGCAGTCTAACAAAAATTATGTTTAGACCAGTATCTCACATCATTTACCAACAAAATCCTCTGGGCACACGAGTACATGTGTGGGGAGGAAGATAAAATAATTTAGTTGAAAATAAAATCCTCTACCTAAATTTACTTATTCAATGCTATACCAATCAAACAACCAAAAATTATTTATAGAGTTAGAAAAAATAATATTAAAGTTCACCTGGAAGAACAAAATGTCAAGAATATCAGAGAATGAAAATAAATGCTAGGGAAGATGACCTAGTCATACCAGATCTTAAATTGTATTATAAAGTAGCAATCATCAAAACCCTTGGTATAAGAAATAGAGGGGTAAATCAATAGAATAGGTTAGGCACACCAGACACAGTAGTCAATGACTATAGCAATCTATTGTTTGATAAACCCAAGGGCCCCAGCTTCTGGGATAAGAACTCATCATTTCACAAAAACTGCTAGGAAATCTGGAAAATAGTGTGGCAGAAACTGGGCATAGACCAACACCTAACACAGATATACCAGAATAAAGTTCAAATGGGCACCCAATCTAAAAATAAAGGCTGATACTATAAACAAGCTGAGGGAGCAAAGAATAGTGTATCTACCAGATTTATGGAGAATGGAGGAATTTACAGCCAAACAAGAGATAGAAAACATCATGAAATGCAAAATGGATAACTTTGATTACATTAAATTGAAAAGTTTTTGCATAAGCAAAGCCAATGCAATCAAGATTAGGAGGGAAGCAAAAAACTGGCAAAGAATTTTTACTAGAGTCTGTGATAAGGCCTCATTTCTAAAATATATAGAGAACTGAGTCAAATTTACAAGAATACAAACCACTCCCCAATTGATAAATGGTCAAAAGATATGCACAGGGAGTTTTCAGAGGAAGAAATTAAAGTGATATATAGTCATATGAAAAATTGCTCTAAATCAATATTTGTTAGAGAGATACAAATCAAAACAACTCTGAGGTACCACATCACACCTATCAGATTGTCTAATGTGACAAAACAGGAAAATGATGAATGTTGGAGAAGATGTGACAGAGTTGGAATACTAATTCGTTGCTGGTGGAGCTGTGAGCTGATTCAACCATTCTGGAGAGCAATTTGGAACTATACCCAAAGGGCTATAAAAATGGGCATACCTGTTGATACAGCAATACCTCTTCTAGTGCTATATCCCAAAGATATCATAAAAATGAGAAAAGGACCCATATATACAAAAATGTTTATAGCAGCTCTTTTTTGTAGTGGCCAAGAACTGGAAATAAAGGGGATGCCCTTCAATTGGTGAATAGCTGAAGCTGTGGTATATGACTGTAATGGCATACTATTATGCTATAAGAAATGATGAACAGGCAGACTTCAGAAAAACCTGAAAAGATTTATAAAAACTGATGCTGAGTGAAGTGAGCTAAACCAAGAGAACATCACACACAGTAACATCCACAGTGTGTGAGGACTGTTTTTGATAGACTTAGTCCTTCACAAAAATGCAAGGATCTAAAACATTTCCAAAGGATGCATGATGCAAAATAACAGAGAAAGAACTATAGAGTGAGAACAGAGAATGAAGACACTATTTTATCCTTTGTTCTGTTTTGTTTTCCTCATGGTCTCTCCCACTCATTTTAATTCTTCTATGCAATATGACTAATATGAAAATGTGTTTAGTAGGAAATATGTGTGTAGAACCCATATAAGATTGCATGTCCTCTTGGCAAAGGACAGGGGAAAAGGGGGAGAAAATTTGGAATTTATAGAAATGATTGCTGAAAACTGAAAACCAATAAACCAATAAATTTGGGGAAAAAAATAAAATAAAATATCCCCTCAAACATTTACTAGCTATGTGAACCCTGACAAATCATTTCTCTCACCTTTAATTTCTCCATTTAACGTAGAGATAAAAAATAGTATCTACTCACAGAGTTGTTGCAAAGGTCAGATGAGGTAGTATATGTAAAGTGGTTTACAAAGCTTAAGGGGCAACTAGGTGGTGCAGTGGATGGAGCACCAGTGCAGGAGTCAGGAGGACCTGAGTTCAAATCTCACCTCAGACACTTGATACTCATTAGTTGGGGCAAGTCACTTAACCTCAGTTGCCTCATGCTGGGTCATCTCCAGTCATCCTGATGAATATCTGGTCACTGAATTCAGATGGCTCTGGAGAAGTGAGGCTGATGACCTGCACAGCACCCCCTCACTCAAAACAAAGTTAAGTTATGTCATCATTTCTCTGATGGTATGGTCTTCTTCGGCAACAAAGGACGAACACACACAAAGCTTAAATTGAGATATAAATATTATTATTATTAGCCTCCACAAAAGTGCTGATATGCCCATTATCTAACTCTAAGGTCTTAACATATGTGGAGCTTAATACATATAACTGAATTATTACTAGTCACCATCTCTTGGGCCTAAACTAGGCTACGCTGATTCAAGCAATACTCCAGGTTATGTGCGTACTTGGGCTAACTTTAAAATGGATGTGAGAGGATGAAGTTGGATAGAGAAATCAATTTTATTTACAATGTTGGGTTTTTGTATAAGAACACAAAAGAATGTAACATTTTCAATGACTCTGTTAGAGAGAAAACCAGTCTATCCATGATATCAAAGAAGCCTCTGACATTAGGACCTATAAACAATTTATGGGAATGGGTAAAATGGGTTCATTGAATTGAGATATTTAATTATAGAATTCACATGACTGAGTTTACAATTTTGTGTGATTGAAATTAAAACCAGTTCTACTCAGAAAATCAAGGTGTCTGTTTTTTCTGTTTCTACTGGTTTTACTAAAAGTACAATTTAAAGACAACATTTAGAAGTAAGGGTGGTGGCCTTGGAGGTAAGTATTGGGGAAAGGATAGTTCAAATTACCACAAAAAACCCTCAGCCTTGAGACTTTACGTACCTACATTATGCCATACATTTAGAAAACCTCACTAGCTTACACAGCAGTGATTGCAACCATTCTGCCACATCTTTGCATTTAATTTTCCAAGGATTTCCTAAAGCACATGTAAGATAGTCCTAGAAGTCTAATTCTTAAGTCCGGTTGCTCTGGAAACAAAATCAGAACCCATAGCAACCATTTCTACCTTTCTACTTATGCCAGAGACTTTGTTCTCTTGGAAATACAATGACAAAATTCCAGCAAACATCAACTACTCCCCCACTGTACACAGAGCAGAGGAAGAGACATAACTTAAACAGAAACTGTGAGGAGTTTAAACAAAACTCTGAGGAGTTTTGCCTGTCCTTTATTCTTGAAGAAGACTGTGCCATCAGAAAGGTGATGCCAAGACTTGCATGCCAGCTGAATTTAAATAAGGAAGGGCTGTGCAAAATCACCATCCTCACTTCCTCCTCTGGAGTCATCTGGGTCCAATGGAAAGAAATAGATCATGATAACTGGAGTTGGTCCTGGTGTAATGGGAGACCTTGGCCTTTCTAGTCTAACGTTTTTAACAGGTCTCTAGGCTTGACTGAGTCAGTGCCCAATCAGTGATTAAGGCTAGGTAAAGAAATAAGGCAAAGAATGACCTCTATTACCTGGTCAAAAAAAAAATCAGTCTGGGAGGGGAAGAACCTGAGGGTTTCTGGCCAAAATAGAAATAACTGTTATTTACATTCACTCTGAGACAATCAGGGGCCCAAACAATGACCAAGTGAGGCTTGGACTGGGACCTATTGTTGTATAATAGATGAGAGCCAGAGCCATTTGAGTTTCAGCATGGCCCTTAAGAAAGAATCTAACCCATAAACCCCAAGGTGTCTTTGGAGGTTTCAGTGAATCAGAATTGACATTTCTTTAGCAGAGCACCTACAGGCAAAGGTATGAGTGTGACATCTGGCACCAAAGAAGAGAAAACCCAGGTCTGTAGGAACCTAGCTCTTGAGTAGGAAGGGGAGAGGAGGAAGAGGAGGAGGGGAGGGAAAAATTAACCTCAGAGGATTCAAATACCCCTGAATCAACTGATTTTCTTTGTGTATACCTATGAGCATACATACATATGTATGCATGTATGTATACACATAGATATATACACATATATACATGTAAGTGTGTGTGTATATATACATATGTGTGTATACATATATGGAAATTAAAGACAAGACACGTGAATAGTTCACCCAAAGTCACACACAGAGTGAATGACAGATCCGAGATTGGAAGCTTGTTCTTTGTGCACAAAATCCTGTGCTCTTTCCACTATACTAAGTAGATCAGAGCAAGCCTTCTTCAGGAGAAATGTATGACCACTGATTTTGCTTCTACCTTTCATTATCTGTCTCTTGTTTTTTTTCTTGCTGATTATAACTTCTATCCAATTAACATGATTTTGGCCCATTTCCTAAAATTCCCTATATGTGAAGTGCCCAAACAGCTCTAAAGATTTCAAATTCTATTTTAATATCCTCACAAAACAGAATCACTCTACTAGAAAACCCACCCCTGTGGGGGATTTATTGTTGCTACAATAAAAATTAAAATTCTGCTTCACAATTAATCAATCCCACAAAGAAAAATATCTACCAATCAGAAGATAATAGGATTCCCTCACTGAAATTCTAGATTCCAGCTTGGCCCATGATGTGGATTATTCACCAAAGGAAAACTTTCCACTGTAAAGAGGAAATTTTAATTCACTCTTAGCTGAGGCTGCTAATCCCCTGTGCCAAGTGTTTTGCTGGTGTCAATTAAACACGGCTTCTCAGATTTCCACTGGGAAATCCCGATAATCTTGCACTTTCTTCAGAAATAATAACATTTTGTCTGTTTGTTAGGGAAACAATTAAACCAAGTGTTGGCATAAAGTGCTGTCTGGGGGAAACATTCTAACAAGTAGTGGAAGATGCACCTCGTTGTAATGGGGCTAGACTAACGGAGGTAAGGTCTTCGGGAAATGTGGAGCCATCAGGGCAGTAAGAACATTTACTAAACTTCATCACGTGTGTCTCCCATACATATTTCTAATCTTATTTACTGTTAATTGCTTTCACTCAATCTCCATTCAGGTCAACATGACTGACTATTTGTTTCCTGTACCCAAAATTTCATCTTGTGCCTTCCCAAGTTTGCACAGGTGGCCAGAACATCGCCAGATTCTAGAATGCACTGCCACCTCACACTTGTTTCATAACATGTTCTGTTTTCTTATAAGCACACTTCAGACACCACTTCCTAACCCAGATAGTTCCTAATCTGAACAATTATTAGGGCTTTCTGGAAATGACATTGCGCCACTTTTGCATTCAATTATCTACCTATCTATCTGTCTGTCTGTCCACTATCTTTCTATCTATATGTAATCTCTCAGCAGGATGTGAAGTCCTTATGGGCAAGGATTATTTCTGTCTTTCTTATCCCTTGCCCCAGGTGGAGCATCTGAAAATAATAATGGTAATAAAATGATGATGAGGATGATGTTGATGACAACACTATAAAGCTTGAAAAGTATTTAAAATACCCTAGCTCCTTTGACCCTCTCAACTACCTTGTGAAACGGGTGCTATTCATACCTTTCTTACAGAAGAGAAAATTGAGGCACAGACTCATTGGCTTGTGTGGAGTCATACAGTTTAATTAGTGTTGAGGAAAAGTTTGAACTTACCCCTTTTTGCCTCCAAGTCCAGCACTCTGACCACTGTGCCACCTACCTGCCTTCATAGTATATAATTGATGCTTCATAAATGCTTGCTGAATTAAACGGAATATTAGTCAATGTTAAAAGCCTTTGGTAAACTCATGGGGAACGCCCTATAGATAGATAATTCAATAGTTAGTAGATTAGATGTTTTTCTTTTTTCTTTTTGAATATGTTTTTTTCCTTTAATTTGGAAAGCATTATGCAAATTCCTAGATGGATTTTTTCCATGCTCCCCAGATCCACCATGTTCTACAATATTATAGACAGCCTTGGGAGTTAGTCTGTGCATACACCAGTTTCTTAGAAATGACTTTGAGAGGGCCTCTTTCTAATAGGGTAATTGCTTCTTTGTGAGTGGGGGTATGTGAAAATGTAAATCAATACCTATGGCCCTGAAATGATCATGATGGGGTCTGCTTCATTTCCTACTTGTGTCTAAATTACCATCCATTTCAGAAGGCCTTGGCTGACTAATGCCACTCCTGTCCCATGGCCAAGGGCAGGGAGGCTGATGCCCTTTCTATAATTTCACCTTGAGCTGACTTCAAGACAGCAGAAAAAAATTTTAAATGAACAACAGCAAATTTGACCACAAAATTCCACATTGATTATGGCAGCCAAGAAATTTGTTTTTCTCCTCAGTAAGCCAGTTTCTTAAAGCTCCAGGCTCTAGAGTCTAAGGAGAAGCTAGATCACTTTTCTGGATGTCCAAAAAAATGTCCAATTAAACCATGAAAGTTGTATGGGTAATATCCCTGCTTTGTTTCCAGCTCCCATATTTCTTATTATCTGTGCAATACATTTGTCATTTATCAATCATATCATGCTTTTTATTGAAAGTTGGGGTCTGGCAATGTGTTCTTTCCTACTATGGCTAAGCCAGTGACCTTTGGAAGAAACTAGCATACTTGGAAGCTGAGTACTCCTACTACTGTGGTTTCCTTCCATAAAGAAAGATGTAGGAACTAGCAGCATAAGCTAAAGCATGATACCTGGAAGTCTAATGAGAAAAAAAGCCCTGGTCTTCAATGGCATGGAGGATCTCTGAAGACCATAACCTATAAGGATGGTTTAGAGATTGTAAGGAGCTTAGATGCCATTTAGTCCATATCTGTCATTTTATAGATGAGGAACTTGAGCCTAAGAAAAGTTAAGTGACTCACTCAAGGTCACAGAGATAAAAAGTGGCAAAGACAGGAACTCTTACTTCAAATCCAGCATCCTTCCTACTACAATGATGCCTCCCCAATACAGGCTGTCTAAAGGACTGACCTTAAAACTTCACTAAGACTTTTGGGGCACTCTGTATGCAATTTGTTAAAAGATTATCCAATTTGGAATTCATCAGATCAGCAAATCTAAAAGAAGTGGGATAAAATGGAGTCATTAGATGTATTTCGATATGTCTGTATCTTGTGTCCTCAATTAGAGAGTAAGCTGGAAAGTTTTAGGCTGCTCCTACCACTCTCTCATCTAGTCCCCTGGGACCAATAGCCTGCATTTGCTGCCAGGGTTAGGGATGAGGTCTATGGCCAAGAAACAGAAGAAAGGTAATTGGATGTGTGAGCTGACAAAACTATAATGAAATACTGAGAAGAAAGGTTCAGATGCACCTTATTAAAATGTTTCAATGTGCTATTGAGACTAAAAGCGTCAAGGTTATATTTATAGAAATAAATCTCACTGAATCAGCTCAACTTATTTGACTAGGATCCTGTATCTGATTTATCCATATGGTAAAGATGTGTGCTAAATGTTTATATTCTATTTTCCTTTGAGGCAGCTAGATGGCACAGTAGATGAAGCACTGGTCCTGGAGTCAAAGACTTGAGTTGAAATCCAGTCTAAATAAACCCTTACCAGTTGTGTGACTCTGAGCTAGTCACATAACCACAGTTTGCCTCAGTTTCCTCAACTGTAAAATAGAGATCATAATAGTATCTACCTCCAAGTGTTGTCATAAGGATCAAATATGATAATATTTATAAAGCTCTTAGCACAATACCTGGCACATATTTAATAGAAGTTTGGTTTTGTTTGTGATACTAGCTTTTTTGTGGAGTAGGGTCAGAGATTGCTGTTAATGATTTTTGCACATGATGAAACTTCAGCGAGCTCCTTTCTCTTGTGTCTCTAGGTCTCCCCCTCCACACCACTTCTCTGCCATACCACACCTCAATTGCTTTTGGACTTTGAGGAAGGCATTGATGACTTGTTCACTAAATTTGTAGATGACCCAAAGTAGGAAGAAGCAGCTAAAATGTTGGGTTACACAATCAGGATGATAAAGATGCCAAAATCCTTGAAGGGTGGGTCAAATCTAACAAGGTGATTCGGAATCTTAGAGCTCCTGATCTCAAGAATGAGTCTCAGAAGCCACTTTGTTTAAGCCATACCTGAATTGGAGTCCACAGGACAAAATTCCCAAGCAGTTGTCATTCAGTTCTTACTTCAGCCAAATCAGAAGGAATTCCTAATTCACAGCCCATTTCCTCTTTTGGATAGTTGTAATTACTGTCAGATGTCATCACACATCAAGTCTAAATTTATTTCTTTGTAATTTCAATCTCAGTTGAACTCCTAGTTCCATCTTGTGAGACCAAGTCAAAGAACTTGAATCCATCTTTCATGAGATAGCCTTTCAATATCTGAAGGCAGCTATCATGTTCCTTAACCTTTACTTGGTTCTTGACCTCGTCTTTTTTTCCAGGCTACACATGACATGACTTCAGGAATTCTTATGTTGCATGAACTCCAGACCCCACACCATTCTTGGTCACCCATTTCTGTATGTACTCTAGTGTGTCCAAGTCCTTCACAAAATGGGGTGCCTAGAATTTTTTTTTAATATAAATTTATTTATTTAACTTTTTACATTCATTTTCACAAAATTTTGGGTTCCAAATTTTCTCCCCTTGTATCCCCTCCCCCCACCCCAATACACCGAGCAATCTAATTTTCCCTATCACCAATCTGCCCTCTCTTCTATCATCCCTCCCTTCTCTTGTCCCCTTCTTCTCTTTTGTCCTGTAGGGCCAGATGACTTTCTATTCCACATTAACTGTATTTCTTATTTTCTAGTAGCAAGAACAATACTCAACAGTTGTTCCTAAAACTTTGAGTTCCAAATTCCCCCATACCTCCCTCTCCACCCATTCCCTTTGGGAAGGCAGGCAATTCAATATAGGCCATATCTGTATAGTTTTGCAAATGACTTCAATAACAGTCGTGTTGTGTAAGACTAACTGTATTTCCCTCCATCCTATCCTGCCCCCCCCATTGTTTCTATTCTGTCTTTTGATCCTGTCCCTCCCAGAGTGTTGGCTTCAAATTGCTCCCTCCTCCCATTGCCCTCTCTTCCATCATCCCTCCCTCCCTGCTTATCACCTTCTCCCCCACTTTCCTGTACTGTAAAATAGGTTTTCATACCAAAATGAGTGTGCATTTTACTCCTTCCTTTAGTCAAATGTGATGAGGGTAAACTTCATATTTTTTTTCTCAGCTCTCCTCTTTTTCCCTCCACTAAAAAGTCTCCTGCTTGCCTCTTGAATGAGATATAATTTACCCCATTCCATTTCACCCTCTTTCCTCCCACTACATTTCTCTCTCACCATTTACCTTAACTTCTTTTAAGATATGGTCCCATCCTCTTCAATTGACTCTGTGCTCTCTGTCTCTGTATGTGCGTGCATGTGTGTATGTGTGTGCGCATGTGTGTGTGTGTGTGATCCCACCAACTACCCAGATACTGAAAAGTTTTAAGAGTTACAAATATTGTCTTTCCATGTAGGAATGTAAACAGTTCACCTTTGGTAAGTCCCTTATGACTTCTCTTTGCTGTTTACTTTGTCATGCTTCTTCTCATTCTTGTGTTTGAAAGTCAAATTTTCTTTTCTGCTCTGGTCTTTTCATAAAGAATGCTTGAAAGTCCTCTGTTTCATTGAAAGACCATATTTGGTTTGAGTCCTAGTTCCTTTGACTTCTGGAATATCCTATTCCACACCCTTCAATCCCTTAATGTAGAAGCTGCTAGATCTTGAGTTATCCTGATTGTATTTCCACAATACTGGAATTGTTTCTTTCTAGCTGCTTGCAATATTTTCTCCTTGACCTGGGAATTCTGGAATTTGGCCACAATGTTCCTAGGAGTTTCTCTTTTTGGATCTCTTTCAGGCGGTGATTGATGGATTCTTTCAATACTTATTTTGCCCTCTGGTTGTAGAATCTCAGGGCAGTTTTCCTTGATAATTTCATGAAAGATGATGACTAGGCTCTTTTTTTGATCACGGTTTTCAGGTAGTCCTATAATTTTTAAATTGCCTCTCCTGGATCTGTTTTCCAGGTCAGTTGTTTTTCCAATGAGATATTTCACATTCTCTTCCATTCTTTCATTCTTTTGGTTTTCTTTTATGATTTCTTGGTTTCTCAGAAAGTCATTAGACTCCATCTGTTCCATTTTAATTTTGAGAGAACTATTCTCTTCAGTGAGCTTTTGAACCTCTTTTTCCATTTGTCTAGTTCTGCTTTTGAAAGCATTCTTCTCCTCCTTGGCTTTTTGAACCTCTTTTGCCAATTGATTTGGCCTATTTTTCAAGGTGTTATTTTCTTCAGCATTTTTTTGGGTCTCCTTTACCAAGGTATTGACCTGTTTTTCATGCTTTTCTTGCATCTCTCTCATTTCTCTTCCCAGTTTTTCCTCCACCTGTCTAACTTGATTTTCAAAATCCTTTTTGAGCTCTTCCATGGCCTGAGCCCACCGGACATCCACGTCGGATGTCTGGGATACAGAGGCCCCGACCTCCACATCTTTCCCTGATGGCAAGCATTGTACTTCCTCATCAGAAATGAAAGGAGGAAGAAACATCTGGTCCCGAAGAAAGTAGCTCTTTATGGTCTTATTTTTCTTCCCTTTTCTGGGCATTTTCCCAGCCAGTTACTTGACTTCTGAGATTCCTCTCCACCCCCACCTAGATCTGCCCAGCTAGTGCTTGGGGTCTGAGATTCAAATGCTGCTCCCCAGCCTCAGGGCTTTCCACGTCAGGTGCAGCTACTATTCAATGTGAGCTTAAGTTCTGGTGCTCAGGTAGGGGCAGGGCCGCCTCCCAGGCTCAATTCCTTCAAGGGGTTTATGCAGGAGACCTTCAGTAATGGCCCTGAGCTCCTGCTTGCTGCTCTGGGAGCTCTGGGCTGCCGCTGCCTCTGCTTCTGCCTCTGCCTCCGCCACTGCCTCCCAAGGGGGCCTGAGTCATGGAGACACCCCGCTCCCTTCTCAGCCAGCCCAGACATCTCTCTCACTGACCTGTAGCATCTGTGGGCAGAGGGACCTTCCCGGCTGCAGGAGGTTCCATCCCTGAAGCCTGCTCGGATCTGCTCCTCTGGGGCCGCACGGCCAGGGCAGGGCAGGGGTGGGCTCTGTGTCCAGAGCACTACGGACCCCTTGGGATGATTTTCCAGGGCTCTCTGGAATGGAAATCTCTTCTACTGTGTTGGTGCACAGCTTGCAGTGCTCCAGAATTTGTGGCGAGTTCTTTTTACAGGAAATTTATGGACTGTGGATTCGGAGCTAGCATACATGAGTCTTTCTACTCCACCATCTTGGCTACTCCCCAGTGCCTAGAATTGAATATAATCCTACAGGTATGTGGTCTGGGCAAAACACTATAGCACTAGTGCCTATTCTTCATTCGTAATTACATTAAATTAAATAGGCATAAGTGGAATGTAATAATAAACAAAGAATTAAAGTTGAGAGTAACCAGAAAAGGCAATGAGAACATGCATGGAAGTCATGAGTAGGCTACAACACATTACCAAGAAAGACTGTGGAAATAATAATAGAAAACTTTTCTATAGTACCTACATGTATTATCTCACTTGATCATCACAATGACACGGAAGAATGTTATTATTATCTCCATTTTATAGTAGAAACAACTGAAACAGAGAAATGCAATGACTTGCTAAGAGTCACACAGCTAGGAAGTATCTGAGGCAGGATTTGCACTCAAGTCTTGTGGACTCCAAGTTCAGTATTCTATCCATTATGCCACTAAGCTACCAAGGTAAGCAACCTAAAAGATTTCATAAGAGAGAGGTCTAAGTGGAAAAGGGTGGCATACTAAGAACAAGAGAAACCAACAGATGGTCAATACATGCCATTGACATACATGCAATGTCAAGGGGAAGACATCTAGCATATAGGGTGGGTCCCCTGTTAAAGATTTGTAGAAGGAAAAGAACTAGAGTCACTTAGGATGAAAGACCATAGAGGAGTTGCAATCTGCATCACTGGAGTGAATAATACCCCATGAGTGAACTCACAGATTCCTTGAACTATTGAAGTGAATATAAAGCTCTATACATGTATACAAAATTTCACAAGTACAGGATGAAAGAGATATGGCTAGACAGTTTTAAAAACAGTATTTGGAGCCTCCATGACTGAAGGCTCAATATGAGTCACAATGTGAAATCAGCCAAAAGAACGCAGTTATATTCATAAAAAAACAATAGTGTCTAGAGGAAGGGAGGGTATCAGGGTATTGCCTCCGTCAGACTCCATTTGGAACATCGTGTACATTTCTGATCATTTTTAAGAAGGGTTTTTCTTTTAATGTGAAAATTATATTATATGAAGATCCAAAAAAGAAACGAAGGACAAGTTTGTTATATGAAGGTAGAATTAAACTTATTCTTCTTGGCCCCAGGAAGCAGAACAATAGTGGAAATTACAAGGAAACAGATTTCAACTCAAACTGAAGACAAATTCCCTAATAACTAGAGCCATCCCCAAATGGAATGGGCAGCTTCAAGAGAGAATAAGTTCCCTGTTATTGGAGGTGATCCAGCAGATTGATCACTCCTTGGGGATGGGAAAGCAGTGGTTTATGCTTCATGCAGGGATTGAATGAAACTGTGTGATTTTACCCAAAGTAGCATTTGGAATTGGAGCAAATCAGAATGATAAGAAAATTCAATGTAATCAGTTGAGGAGGGTCTTTAAAGCAAGCTCAAGAAAGTCCTAATTAAGTTTCTGCCAATTGAGTTTACATTTGATTCCCTTTCTAAAGATTCAGCTGTAGTGAAGGATTTGACCAAATTATTTGGCACTGTCAATGAGGCAGGAAATAACCTTTGTAGGAGTGTCCTAAGCTTGGCTTTTTCATCGCAGCATAGGCCATATTTTTACCTCTGATCAAATCTTCTTTCACTGTTCTGCTTTCCCTTCTTTTCTTTCTTGGCTCACTACTACCAGGCCTTCCATACTCTTCACACTTTGGTGGTCCAGGATTCTTTTAGGCACCCTGGAAAATACAAACGTCTGCCATTCCTTCTTCAGGATATTACCAACGGCACGTCACTCAAGAGACTGCTTATATAGTTTGCTCAAGAAAAACACTGGTGTTCTTTGACTTCACCAAGGCAAGCCCATTTGGCACTTGGGCCTTGGAAACACAGATGAACATTTTTCTCTCTCTAGCCAGAGGACGTTGAGTATTCAGTGGGCCACCCTGCCTGATTGAAATACTCAAGTATGTCCAGCTCCACCTCCTGCTCCTACTCTGACAAGCACACATACATGCACACGCACACAATCACCACGTACACAAATGCACAAATACACACATGATTACTATATACTGTATCCCCCAGGATACTAGGAGTGGCAGTGGATCTGAGCCCAGAGGAGTGATGGAGAGGTTAAAATAATGAATTGTGTCAGTATGCTCGGGGTAGGGGGTGGGGGAGAGAAAAACAAGGGTCAATCAGAAAGACAAGCATTGAGACAACACCATGTTGGACCTTTGTTCACATAGATAGGAGCTACAGGATTTTTAAAAAGATTTTTTTAATGGAAATGAGGACACAGTTGAGCTTTCATTGAGTTTTCAAATTCAGATCACTTGACATGATAGGAAACAATCATCACATTTCCAAACTCATAATTAATAAAATGATGGAATCAGAGATGAGGAGAACATGCTCTATGAGGCACTGGTAAGCTCCATCCCTGAGCTACAGGGTCTGAAAGCATTTCGTAAAAGTGGCAATAAAATAAACCTTTATTTGAAAAGCCCTGAATATATTCAGAATATTGTCCCCCAGACTCTATGATACATTGTCTGGATCAATACATCAAAGAGATACAGCTGGCTTCATTCAAATACCTCTACAGTAGCTTCCTGCACTAAGTGACCCAGGTCAGAAGTGATTTTTAAGAACTACGGGATGGGTTGTCATTGGAGCAAGCTTTATAGGCCCAAACTGCCGGCTACCCGAGTACATGGAAAAGAATGTTTCCTCTTACGTAAACTCCCTTTCTCTCTTTCCAAATGCTCGTGAAAAAAATAGCAAGGCTCTTTCTTAAAGTACTTGGTGCATTGAAGGTTTTCACTGCCAAATAACAGTGACTAATGTGCCTGGCCTGGTGAAAGGTGCAAGGCACCTTATCTGGATGTTATCTATTTGACTGGTTTCTTTAGGACTACAAAGAACATATCCCATTTAGCTTCAACAGCTTGTTCAACCTATGTACCAGGAGATAAGGGCAGGGGAAAACAATGGAAACTGCTTTTCCTTCCATGAGGAAAAGTCCAGAGCATGGCTGCAGCTTACCATTGGTGGCATACTAAGGCCCACTTCCTTAAGATTTAAAGCCTTAGCACTTTAAGAGGCAGCATAATGTGGCAGTATGGAAACTGGATTTAAAGTCAGTCTGGAAACTCAGTTAAAATCACCAGTATCTCTTAGCTTTGTGACAGGGCAAGTCCTAACCTCTCTGAGCCTCAGTTTTTATCATCTGTAAAACAGGAGTAAAAATATTTGTAGCATTTATCACAAAAGGCTATTGAAGGGAACATGCTTTTAAAGCACTGTCAAAATGTGGGCCACCATTACTGCATGCCTTATTGCATGGATAATTATTGCATGAATTGACTGACTCTTCCACTATGTAATCTGTCCTATGTACATTTCCACCTTAAACTTTGTTGCTGCTAATTTTGTGCCTAGAATGTTGTTACTCTTTGACATTCTCCCATTATTTCAAAACCCAGTTGTTGATAATTTTTTTCCTGTATTCCTATAAGCACTTTTGTCTGTGCCTCATGGCATATTCTTCTTTATGTTATTATTTATCTGTTTTATGCTTATGATTCCTTCAAAAAAGGCCTTTTCCTAACCCCTTCTCATAGAATAGAGATGATCCTAGCTTCTCAGAGACCCAGCCAGTGGGGTGCAAGTCCTAGAAGGTCCTGTCATGCTGAACAACCTTGGAGTATAGTCTCTACCCACTGCTCAATGATGAGCCAAGCTAAGAAAAAAGAGGACAATAACCAGAATGTTGACTGCTAGGGTGATGGATTCTTTCTTCCAACTGGAGACCCATTAAACTGATAAAAATAGACTATGACCCTCAGGGTGACCCCTTCTACTTTTGAGGTGATTGTGCAGAATTGACAGAAAAGATATCAGAAGAGACCATGAATCACACCATTTTTAGACTGTCTACAAACATTAACTCAATTGTTGATACTCAGAAAAAAATGGAAGACTTCTGTCCTATCACAAAACAAGATGAATTAATAGTGCTAAGGTCAAAAGGCAAATTTGATCTAACTGATAGACTTGGTGGGATGAAACTAATGGTTGGAATATGGCTCTAGATGGGGGGAACCTATTTAAAATAAATAGACTAACTTACTGGGCTTCATTCCAGCCTTCTATACCATGGTCCAGAAACCTCTTCATTCCTGAAAGATCAGTTCAGCCCTGGAATTCACACCTTGGAAACACCCTCCCCACCCCTGTGGTTCCTCCATTTGATTGGATAGCTTTTCTCAGAACCTCCATTTAAGAAGGATTCTTGAGACCAGTCATCTCTTCATTTTTCCCCAGGCTACTTCCCGAAATTCTCCAAAATGTTCCATGCTAGGTACCTCCCTCCTCCCTCCATCATCCATACCCACTCTTTTATCTTTCTTTTATGAATTGTCTTCCCCCTTAGAATCTAAGTTCCTTGAAGGCAGGTAATGTCTTTTTTGCTTGTATTTGTATTTCCAGTGGTTGACACATAGTAAGCACTTAATAAATGTTACTGTGTATTAACTGACTTAAGGTTGTAGGGGATATATGTACATATTTATGTATATGTGTAAATACATATGTACATTATAATATGACACATTATAATATATAATTCACATATTACGGATACATATGAGAGAGATGGAGAGAGAGACAGAGAGAGAGACAGAATTTGGTTGAGGATCAATATTGGGAGAAAGAGAAATTATTTTATCAATGAAATGTGTTATAAACTTACCTCAATAGAAAAAAAGGACTAGATAGATTCAGGAAACAGATCACAAGTCTGACAGAGAGGCATGATTTTAATCAATCCGTAGTCATATATCAAGCATCGACTATATGCTAGTCACTGTGCTTGGTGTTGGAAATTAGCAGTAAGATCAATTAGAAGGTTATTGTGATGGTCCAGTTAAAGAAACTCAAACTAGGGGGATGGCCATGTCAGTACAGAGAAGGGGACAGATTGAATGGATCTTGTATGTATAGAATCAGTAAGATTTAGCAACTGACTAAATCTGTGGGATGGTGAAGAGTGAGAAATGATGCCAAGGTTGTGATCCTGGATGAATGGAAGAATGATAGTTCACTTCAAGTGAAATAGCAATGAATGTAAGAGCAAAAAATAAAAGGTGCTGAAATATCACAGTGTCATGGATTTAGAGCTCGAAAGGACCTCAGAGATCATCAATTTCTATCCTTTCATTTTTTTAGGTGACAAAACCATAGAACAGAGAAGTTGCAACTTGATCATATACATACCTAATGAGTATTTTGGGCAAGGTTTGAACTCAGGTTTTCCTGAACTTCCTGAACAGAAATATGAACGTTTGGCAAAAAAGTGAGTTTTGGAGAAAAGATGTGCTCTATTTTGTGCATGTTGAGTTTGACATATTTCTAGTTTTTAAAATGCAATAGACAGTTGGTGATCTAAGTCTAGAAATACAAGAGAGGAATGAAAGTTGGAAAAGTTAAGTCTGGGAGTCATCTACATAGAGCTCATGATTAAATCCATATACAACTTTGCATCCCCAGCACTTGTGTAAATGCTCCATAAATCTGTATTAATAATGACCTGTAGAAAATGTCTTGACTGTGTATGAGTCAAGATATTTTCTGCTTTCTCTAGGTGAATCACTAGTTACAAAGGTAATTAAATAAAATAGAAAGGCTGTGGTAAATCATATTGGCTTTTTATTCTGTGTATATGCATGTGTGTGTGTATATGTGTGTGTGTGAGGGAGAGAGAGAGAGAGAGAGAGAGAGACAGAGAGAGAGACAGAGACAGAGACAGAGACAGAGAGACAGAGAGACAGAGAGACAGAGAGAAAGAATTTTAATGGAACAACTTAAGAGGATTGGGCATCTTATGAACTTGAGGTATATTTCATCACCAAGAGAGTGTTACTCTGAAGTTTAGGGTATCTGACAAATATGATTTAGCATTTCCTGTTTCTGAAACATAGCATCATTCCTTAGACCCACAGAGAAGATGTAAAATATTTCCAGGCATGGCAAAAATCTTTTTATAAGAACTGGGAAGACAAATTCTTACAAGTAAGGTTCAGTAAATGTTGATGGCAGAGTTGAATTAATGAGATGTGGTACATCTGGGAGGACATCTGTGAGGGAAACAGCACAGCAATTTCCAGATGACAACTTCTTCAGGACAGGCATCTATCTTATCTCTCGGTTAATCATTTTAAGGTGCTTGTTCAGTGAGTCAACCACACACAACTAATAGCAATATCATATCATTTAGGTCACTTAGAATCATCATATACTTCATCACTGCCAAGACCATTCAAATTCCGCATTAGTCTTTCCCCATCTGTGCAATGGGAACAGTATTACTCCTTAAAAGCAAGTTAAATGGCTTTCTGAAATCCACACTATTCTGAGAGAGTTGAGTTGAGTTCTTAATATCTTAGTATCTAAGCTGGGTATGTCACTGGGAAGAGTTTTCTTAGTTAATAACCACAGACCCCATCTTTATCTATAATATTTTGTAAACATACATATATATATATAAAATACTTTTATTTATCTATAATATTTTGTAAACCACAGCCCAGTGAGACAAAGAATGCAGATATCATTATTACCATTTTAAAGAAGAGCAAAAGGGTAGGTGAAATTCTTCCTAGTTACACAGCTATGGGGAAAGCAGTAAAGCTATGACTCCTTGTTACCAATAGAGTCAGGAGACTTGGTTTGAATACTGATGTTGATAAACATTGTGAAACCATTCTGTTCCTCTGTATCTTCATTTGCAAAATGAGCAAGTTAAAGTAGATAAATTCTAAGGCCATTTCTAAATGCTTTATGATTTCTTTATTCATTCAGCAAATATTTACTAAGTTTTCCTTATATACAATGATCTATATCTGGAGCAAGAAATGATTTGAACCAAGGTCTTCTGGCTCCTCTGGTAGTTTTTTCTGCTCTGCCATGCCGTCTCTAAAATGTATCCAGGATATTGTCACCTTGACAGGGGGAGACACTCCAACCAAAACCGCATATGAAGACAACCACAAAAATAATAGCTATCATTGATACAGTGTACTATGTGCCAGAAACAATGCTAAGCATTTTAGAATTATTGACTTATTTGATCCTCAGAACAACCATAGGCAGTAGGTGCATATCCATTTTACAGATGAGGAAACCGAGGCAAAATGAGGTAAAGTGATTTGTCCAGGGCCACACAGATAGGAAGTACCTGAGACCAGGTTTGAATTCAGGTCTTCCTTGCTTGAGGTCCAGCTCTCAATCCACTGTGCCACCTAGCTGCCCAGCTTTTAATCTGACTTTTAATTTCCCAGATAATTTTGCTTCAAGCATTTTATTGTTTCTTTCCATTCTGATGAATAATTCACATCTTACTTATTGCTTCTGAGAGGGGAGTCTCAGATTTTCAATGGTAAATTTAAGGCTAAAAACTCAAGTACTCATGGAGCCACAAGGGGCCAGTCTACTGATTTTTAAATTTAATTTCAAAATTTCATTATTATAAAGTTAAAGACAATTTTTATTTTCTTTTTATTCATTTTGTTATTTATATTTCATTTAGAAAATGATTTATTCTATTATTTCATTTAACATAGAATTATTATCAACTCAAAATTATACCTGAAATCACAATATTTTCATAAAAGTAATACTGATAGGCTATGTAATTTCTTTACCTTGGAGTTCACAATCTACCGACTTTTCTGACTTTCACCTGGGGAAGAAGGATTACATTATCCACACAAATATATTTTATTTATTCTCATCAACATGAAGAACTGGAGACAGAGACTGGAAAAATATAGAAAGAGAAGAAACAGATAGGAGAAAAATGACAGAGAGAAAGGGAAGAAGGGTGGAAAGGGCAGAGAAATAGAAGAAAGGAGAAGAGAGCAGAACAGAAACAGAGGGAAAGGAGGATAAGGGAAAAGACTGAAAGAAAGATATCAGTGGGAAGACAAGAAAAAGGAAGAGGGAAAAAGGATTCTTCCACGTTTGACTCCCATGATTCATCATTTCTGCTCTAGGGGTTGAAGGTCTCGGAGATGCTCCCATTTCTAGGTTTACACCAGGAGTTTTTGCCTCTACCACAGGTGAATTTAGCCTGTCCATTCTTTTTTGCTCAAACTATTTGAAACCCATATTTTTGAAAGTTTTATTACCTAAGAAACTACTGAAACCCAGGTCATGCTTTGAATAAGAAGAAATAATGATCTACCCCAAAGCAGTGGAATGGAGTATGATAGCTGCCTGTTGTGAGCAATAATTTATGTACAAAGACAATACAAAAGATACCATCTAAGATGCAAATGATAAGCAAAGAGGGGGGGCCAGTGACACTGAGTGAGAGATAATACATGAGCAGGTACTGTATTGGTAACCCCAGAATATTTCAAAAATCTGGAGCAGGGGTTCTTAACCTAGAGTCAGTGAACTTAAAATAAAAATTTTTTTTGATAACTATTTCAACATAATTCCTTTATAAACTTACATATTTTATTGCATGGATTTAAAAACATCATTCTGAAGAAAAAGTCCACAGGCTTCACTAGACTGCTGAAGGAATCCATGAAAGAAAAAGCGGGGGGGGGGGGGGCAGTAAATAACTCCTGACCTAGAGGAAGGTCTTAGGTACTTTGTGTAGATCTTCTATGGAAGTCTTACAGAAGGACCCAGACACAAATTGATGCTGAATAAGAAATCATGAATGAATTCTTTACCAGTAGAAAGAGTATTCATATCAATGAGATCATAGGACAGTTGAAATACCTAAATCCATAACCCTTTAAGGTTTATAAAGTACATTCCCGAACAATGAGTTTTTAAGGTAAGTATCCAAAATATATCAGAAAAATATTCTATGTTGAAGATAATCTGTTCAAGACTGGAGTGACTTCTGGGACAGAGCTGATCTGGCAGAACACTGAAGGATGAGTAGCTTGAACCCCCCCTCACCTCTCCTACAAACAACTTGACTTGATTCCACCAACTCCTGTTTTGACCATCAGGCAGGACCAGAGACTCATCATCTGCCCTCATACCATACAGGGCATGCATTGGTTTCCTCCATTCCCCTCCCCACCTTTTACAGGTATTGATAATCAAATTAATATAATCATTGTTACTTTGAACCTGTGACAATCTAGAGACCTGGTTTCCCCATTTATGAAAAGGGAGGATCTGACCAGATTATTTCTAAGTTTTATTTCTTGTTCTGAATCCTATAATCCCTAATTCTATATATTTATCTTTTCTTTACCAGAAAGTGACTGGGTCAAGGGGAGTTGAATAAACTAACCTCAGACCTCAAGACTAGGCTAGGATGGAGAGTAACCAGAGTTCTGCGGTCTCAGCAATCTATTTAACAGCTTCAATGGATCCACTAACATTTTAGGAAATGGAAAACAATTTGAAAAAGAGGAAATGAACTATTCTGTAAATATATTATGAGCTAATTAAACTTCATCATGTGATTCAAAGCCAAGTCATTTTTTTTACTATTGAGTTATACACACAGATATCAAAACAGCAAAAAAAAAAAAAATAAATTTTAAAGGGAGATGGAGTGGGGAGTCCCTTCCGTCTGTAAATGCTTCCAGAACAATCTCTGAGACTTTAAATTCTTAGAGTCCCAGGGATGGGTCCTATTGTGTGTACTCAGTTTTATTGTCCCAACCCCCAAGACTCTTCACATGGACTAGGGCAGATCTCCCAAAAGGGTCATATTTTCTTTATGACTCTTTATTTCCAAAGACAGCTTAAGTGTATCACGTATCCAGGTTTCCTCAAAGTAGTTATAATTGAGGACTCGCCTGTTAATAAATTGTAGGATATCGGCCATTTTTAGTTCTTGAACAAACTGAAGAGTGTCCCAATCAAACTAATGGGACTCAGGTTGCTCCTGCAATCATCAAGTAATTACTCTAAAAGGAGGTTGGGGCTGAAGAATATTGCTTAAGAACTCCCTTCTTGGGGCTGATCCTTTGGAGAATGACTGAACAAGTTAGAGTATATGTATATGATGGAATGCTATTGTCCTATGTAAAATGATGAAGGGAGTAGTTTCAGAGAAACTTGGGAAGTTTTAATCTCACAAATTTCCTAAGCTGGTGTGTGTGTGTGTGTGTGTGTGTGTGTGTGTGTGTGTGTGTGTGTGTGTGTGTGTACTGCTCTGCCTGTTTCCTAACCCCTATCCTCAAGCTGTTCCCTCTTAAGGGTTTGGCTAGAACTTCTCCGTCACTAGGCTAGCCAGCTAATGGACTTCTGGATTCCAAATTGGCTCATTCTTTTATCCAAACCCCACAGATCATGACTGATTCTTTTCAGACAACAAGACATTTTTGTGTGTAGTCATTTGTTTTCATTCTACTTAGTTTATACCTTTGATTGATTTGAGAGTCTAGGAATTGTTCACACTCATTGTATACCATTGATTGATTCTTCAGTTCAATCAAAGATGGGGAGCTAAGGGGAGTAGGATGATTTAATTAAACATATTTATTCCTTCTACTTTGGGATTATTGTCTACTTCCATACACCCTCCACACAAGGTCTATCTGGTGATCTATAGGACTTTGTATAATTCTTTAATATTTCATGGGAACTTGCATTACCCTTCTATCTCTACTACTCATCTATATCCACCTTCTTTTCCATGAAGTCCTTAACATATTCTTTTATGCCACTTTTCACATGCCAGTCACATTGGCAATGTGCTATAGCCTATCTACATTCACTATGTATCTTTCCATTTCTTTCTATTAGGGAGGAACTGAAGTTTTGATTCTCCTTAGAATGAGGCATTCCATATAGATCTCAGATTGCTGACATTTCTGGGAGCATATTGGGTTTTTTTTTAAAAAAAGATTTGCTTCTTGATAGCCATGTCATACAACGGAGACAAATACGTAAGACTAGGAGCCACTCCCCAGAGAAGAAGTAGATAAAGAATATGAATAAATAGTTTTTGAAAGAAGAATAGCAAATCATCAGTAACCATAGGAAAAGATGCTCCAAATCTCTAATAAGAGAAATGAAAATCAAAACTCTCAAGTTTTTAAAAAATATTTTTTTCCAATTACATGTAAAAACAATTTTTAACATTCATTTTTTCCAATTTTTGAGTTCCAAATTCTCTCTCCCCTTCTTCCTCCCCCACAAGATGGTAAGCAATTTGATATGTTATACATATACAATTATGCAAAACATACTTCCATATTAGTCATGCTGTGAAAGAAAATACAGACCAAATGAAAAACTAAACTGAAAAATAATTTGCTCATTCTTGTTTAAGACTCCTTCAGTTCTTTCTCTGGAGGTAGATAACATTTTTCATCTTGAGTCCTTTGGAATTGTGTGATTCAGAATAGCAAGGTCATTCACAGTTGATCACTATACAATATTGGTGTTACTGTGTACGATATTCTCCTGGTTCCTCTCACTTCATTTTGTATCAGTTCATGTAAGTCTATCCAGGCTTTTCTGAAATCATCCTGCTTGTCATTTCTTATAGCACAAGAGCATTCCTTTACAATCATATACCACAACTTGTTAAACCATTCCCTAACTGATGATATCCCCTCAATTTCCAGTTCTTTGCCACCACAAAAAAGAGCTGCTATAAATATTTTTGTGCAAATAAGTTCTCCCCCTTTTTTTCTCTTTTGGATACAGACCTAATAGTTATATTCCTAGACCAAAGGGTATGCATAGCTTATATCCTTTTGGGCATAGCTACAAATTGGTCTCCAAAATGGTTAGATCAGTTCATCACTCCACCAACAGTCCATCAATGTTTCAATTTTCCTACATCCTCTCCAATATTTGTCATTTTCCTTTTTCTATCATTATCCATTCTGATAGGTATGAGGTTTGTTTTTGGGGGTGTTTTTCTGTAGCAGGGACAGCTTAGATTCATTGAAATTGCTATAAATTTACCAAATGTAATTCAACTCCAACTGCCATTTAATCACACACATACACACACACACACACACACACACACACACACACACACTACCTGGTCAGTTTCCCAGAACTAATGGGGGCTATATTTCTCCCTCAGCCTTGTAGGGACAGCAGACTATGGTTACTGAGGGATCAGAAATAATTCTCTAATGCTACCAACTGAAGTATTCATTGTGATATGTTCTTGATGATGTCAAGTACCATTGATTAGCCAATTAACATCAGTTATCTTTTACATGAGTGTATTTATTGAGAAGATAAAAAAAAACAAGAATAGAAAAACAAACATTTCCACCAGGTGCATACTTTCCCTAATTCCATATTTTTTTCTGGGTAGAATGAACTAAAACTTCAGGTAGCTTCTACAAGTTTGCCCATCAAGTTCAATTCTGAATGTGGCAGGGCTAATAGATATCTCTGTCACTTCCTAGTAGTGGATTGGGTCAAATAGGTCACTTCTCAGTGTCTTGACTGCCACTTCACCCATACTCAGCTCCCCAAAATCCCTGGAATACACTTCAGATTTTAGACTCTCTTACTCATTATTTTGATTTTTTGAAGTTCACAAGTTCATTAGCATCTCCAGTATTCTTTTACCTAAGAGCAGGACTAGGGAGGAGAAGGGGAACAATGGCAAAGAACAGAGGGACAGCCTCATAGACAACATGCTGGCACCAGATGGGGACTTCTCTACATTTCTCCCCATCCAATGGCTTACAACATGGCTAAAGAGAAAGTGTATTGGCTGATTAGTGCCATTTGAATGCCTGTTCTGGTTCAGCAGCCAATAATAAGAAAGGTTCATTTTTATATGCAAGTAAGCCAGAAAAAAATATCTTTATACAAGGTCAAATTCATGTGAAGATTTAATTAGGCAGAGCACATGGTATATCCTCAAAATGGCTGGGTTCTCATTGGCCCGTTGCAGCTACCCCTCTTCAACTTATAAAGAATGAGTTTCTTAAGATGCTTTTATTGGTGGATGCCACTGTACAGATTATAGGCAGCTCTAGAATACCATAGGGCTTCCATTATAAAGTCCATGCCCACATAAAAGCTAACAATCCACATAGGCAAAGCTAAGATGAGTGTCATGCAAATACAAATATACCATTATCTGTCTCCAGAAATAAATTTATTTGGGAAGGTAAAACATGTACATGGAGAAATAAAATGCCCATGACAAATTAATCATTATGTAGGAAGAATATAAACTATTAGGACGTCTGATGAAGGAGAATCACTTGCAAGTCAGGGTCAGGGAATGTTGCATGGATGGCATAACTTTTGATCTTGGCCTTGAAAGATGTTAATAGTGTTGACATAATAAAGTGAAGCCTGGCAGAGACACTTAGGGACCCTGTGAAAATGGCATTCAAACAGCATGATGAAGTAGCTGAGGCATTTCAGGGAAAGGAAGCCATTACCAGCTACCACTGGATAATTAGTTTGGCTACAATTTTGCTAACTTTAGGAGGATTTAGTTATGGTCAGACCGAGGGGGGTCCAGGGCCAGGATGCATTGTCAGGCTTTCTAGAGAAATTTTCCTGACATGAGCATATCTTTGACTCTCTCCCACAATGCATGCTGACCAAGAAGGAGGCAGGCAGGGGAGCAGTCACTATGCTGGGTCCACATTTTCTTTCTCACGGTGTGTTAGGTGTGCTGTGGCAGCACTTTGTAACTTTCTCATGGTTTTGTAGTGGTTTCCTGGTGCAGGCAAGTCTATGATGCTGAAGCAAGTCAGAGATAGTCTTGGCGCCATTTTGGATACAGCCTTTATTCTGAGGCTGCAGCCCACCACCCTAAGGGGATGTTTGAGAGCCCTAGACATATCAGGCAGAGACAATAGACAGCATTCTAGGCACATGGAACAACAGTTTGAGAAAGGAAGGAAGGCAAGAAAGTATCAAGAAAATTCCAGAAGTAGCCAGTTATTCAACTTGGTTGGACCATACATAATCTGTATGTTAGAGGGGTTTGAGATAAGGCTGGAGTCAGACTATGGGGAGCACTGAATACCAGACTAAGGACGCTGGTCATTATTCAGGAGGCAACAGTGCAGACAACGAAGACTTTGGAACAAGTTAATAACATGACCAAACCTGGGCATTGAGCATTTGAGAGCACTGTGCTTCTTAAGCCTCACCCAGGGCCAGCAGCTCTGATGACCACTCCATCCTTAGACCATGATGTTTTGAGAATTGCCCTGAGATACCAGATATCTAAGGCAACTGCTAACATAATTCATGTAGTCTGGACCTAGGAATGAAGTCATCAATTTTTTTTTTTCTTTGCAATTATCTTTGGGGAATTCTATCTTTGTCAATGAGCTTCATTAAGCTAATTCTACCCTGGGTTTTTCACTAAATCCTCAAAGCTGACACATTTCTTTTAAAGATCATTATACAAAGTGCATTGCTAAAGCCTTAAGGAAATGCTTACTGTTACAAAGCCAGACTGGTGTGCTTAAGAAAGTATTTTCCAAATTGCATTTTGCCCGAATCTGATAAAGCTGTAATTGTGCTGATGATTTTGTAAGCTGACAAGTTGGCCTTTTCTAAATGAATCAGGCTTCAAATTTAGGGGATGATGCAAATGTAAGTAGATAATAATTCAAAAATTTAATTAAATTCAGTCTGGGAATATGTCTAATGGCATAGAACACATGTTGGCAGTTCTTAGCCATCTTGGTAGGGGTACTGGGGAAGAAGGGATTGTTGAAGGAAAAAGCACTACTTATTTCAAGATTTTAGTTTAAACCTGGAGAGTGAAGCTTTAAATTTAATCCTTTGTCTTTCATTGAGGACATTAGTCTCATTGAGAGGGAGACAATAGGATTATAGATTTAGAAATGGAAAGGATATTAAAAGTCAAGTCTAACCCCTTTATTTTTGAAATGAGACAACCAATCCCAGAGTGGTGAATTGCCTTGGCTAAATCCTCATACAGAGAATAATTGTAATTTGAACAAGAACTTGAACTCAGGACTCAAACTCCAAATCCATTAGTTCACTGTCACACTGAAATGATTATAGTTTGGAATGTGTTATAATTCAGGCTAGAGAGGACTTCGGGAGATATTGTTTCCAAACTTCCCTGGTTCAAGAATCACTACGTGGAGGGAGGGACATGGATAGCAAAACTTATCTAAATATTTTTTATCATTGTTTCAACAGAGAGAGAGACAGACAGACAGACAGAGACAGAGACAGAGAGAGACTGACAGAGAGAGACAGAGAGAGTGCAAAACCTGATGCTGTTATGGTTGTAAACTAGATATCAATGAATTGATGTCTATAATCAATTCATAGAGTAGGCAGGGCCATGGTGAGCGGAGAAAGGGGGAAAATTTACTTTGGGATCATGTGACCAACACAATGAAGGACTAGATATTTTTTTCTAATTCTTACAACCTTTCAAACCTCTTCAAAATTAGAATTTTGTGCAATAGGTGAAGCATTTTCTGTTGTCTAGGAAACCAAGAATCCTGCCTAATCAGGCCATTATTCATTCACTCTAATCCCCTGGTGCTCACTCAGCAACCAACCACAATCCTATCACCCACAACACTCTAGCAGTAGCACTGCACAGGCTTGCAACAGAACTCAACTCTACCCTTTCTTTTCCTGGTATCTTGGAAAACCAAAAGACTGAAGTTTGCTCAGGTTGAGAGAGCAATGATCAGCATTCTGACCATTGCTATCCCACAGCAGAGCTCAGCCAGAGAACCAAGGAACAGAGGGAAGTGGAACAAGACAACTGAGTGTGGTTATGTGGCACCACACTTAGCCAGAGCCAAAAAAGCTTAGTGTTTAACTTTTGTTTCCTGAGAATTTACTTGGGATGTGGACAGAAATCTACGAAAAAATGAATTGTTCAGCATAAATGAAAGCAAAGAGAATTTTGAGATCCAATCCCCAGAGAAACCTCTACCAATGAGGGAGTCAGAAAGAGTGCTAAGTGAATATAAGAAAAGAAAACAAGACTAAAATTGCCAAAGATCTCAGGAGGAAGAAAATTAAATTAGAAACATTGAAAATGAGCACATAAACCAATTTGAAAGATAATAAAAGGGAATATAACCTCCAGATCAGCTAAAAGAGTGAAGATATCTATGAATAAATACCTCAAAATAAAAGATAATAAATCAACATCAAATGAGGAAGAGGACTCTGTGGATTGCCTAGAAAGCATGGGACAATGGAAAAATGGTCCTCATGGCTTAACAGAAAAATAAGAATTGTGAATTTAAAAAAAAGAATTTACAACCTGTACAGCAGAAATAATTGTCAAAATAAAAAAAAATTTGAATTCATGGTAACAAGTCTCACCCGAAAAGCAAAAAAGAGAATAACTGATTCAAAACACAAATACATAGAAATAAATGATAATCTGTAAGAAGTACAGCAAAAAGAAATAATTTTAAAATAAGGTATTAGAAGACTCAAAGGAAGAAGATGGACCATGGGAAGAGATGAGGGAGGTAGAGGAAGGAAATGAAACTGGAGGAAAGACAGAAAGGTTGTATCAGTGGTGATAGGGGGTACCACTGACAAATGGATGTTCCACAGAGTAAGAGAAGTAATCTATAAAGGGAGATGGGGAGCTTATAATGGGTGTGATCAGTAGGGATTTGGTTCTTAGAGAGGGTACTCACCCTGCTTCAGGAGAAGGGGGTGGGGTTAGAGCTTCTAGGGACAACTGACAACCAGACGAATGAGAAGGAATGGATCGGGGGGGGTGGGGTTTCAAAGCAAATGGGGAGGCGCGGAGAATGATCATGGGAAGGGCCATCATCGACAGCGAAGTGCACAATCAGGAATATGGAAAAATATCTACCATCAGGCAATACCCTATCACCTGCAGGAACTAGTGTTTCAAAGGGTGAGGCATAACAAAAAAAAAGGCGGGGAGAACCATGACAAGATATACAAGACGATGATATACATAGAAACTGTGTAGAAGAGATGTACCCCTTTTTAGACTTTAAGGGGTTAGATTCAAGTTTATAAGGGGCATAAAAAATTGAATGATTTATACCCTACATGACCTAGAATATAAAGGGCATGAGCTTGGAAGCAATTCTTTGGCTCCTTTTAAAACTGTTCTCCCTTTTCAATCTTGGATTGATCAATGTAAAGAAGTGTTTACACATCTATGCTCCTCTGGGAAATGTAAAAAAAAAAAATCTTTCAGCAATTCAGGATCTTAAAGGATCATATCTGATCCAAATGGCCTTTAAAAAGCAAGAGATATCTCTGGAGAGAGTCAATCCTAGCAGTCAAGGAGCCAGTTACGGAGAAGGAACTAAAGTCATAAAAGTAGAACATTGGCTCAGAGAGTCCTACTATAGAGTTGAGCTGATCTACAGAAAAGCCCGAAGAGTCCAGCCTAGTGGCCTGCCCAGCAAAGACCATACCTGCTCCTACTGTCTTAGCTCCTCAGTGCCTCAGGTATGCACTGTCTTAGCCATGTGTGGTCCCTATATGTGTGTTTCTGTACTAATATATTTTGTGAGGGTGCCCAATCTTCTCACTGATGATGTATTTATGGAAGAGTGAGTATCAGGACAGCTGGATTCTAGGTTTACCTTTATTGCCAACTAGATCAGTGACCTTGGTCATACTACGTTGTATGAAAATTGATTGAGTCACCGTACTCCTCATAATTTATGACATGGAAGGGGGAATTAGATGCCCTTAGGATTTCCCCTCAGCACTAACTTCTGGAATTTTGTAAAATGGGACAAACTTATAAGTGATGTACACAACCGAAGGCAATAGGGATACAGTGGCTACTTTTCTACCACCACCCATCTACCCCCTCAAAAAAAGTTATCTATGAGTCATGGTTATGAGGCAAGGGATTCCTCCCCTCCCAAATCAGTCTTTTTAATTAAAGTGTCCTGATGATTGTTAGACCGCCCAAAGGGATCTGCATCTGCGAGCAAGAATAATTAAGGATGATTAAGGGCATACTACCTGTTTGTTGCTATTTTTGAATTTTTGCACGGGGCTGTGAGCCAAAGAAACCAGTAGAAATAAACAAATAAAATGGGGCTTAGGGCAAGCATTCCCTCATGGGCCTCTCTGGCTCCATCCCCAAAGTGACTGGCGTTCCGGGCCCTATTGGCTCCAGTCCACTTAATGAGGCCGGGTCTCAGCACAACCACCTTTAAATGCTGCCCAAAGACTCTACTTTGGTGCGTTGTATTTTTTTTATCAGCCTATAAAGTAGTTTTAGATTCCAAAGTGGAAGGCAATTTGAGATCAAAGTAATGTCTTCCAAATAATTATTTCCATGGTAACTACCTCACCTAACTTCTGCTTTGAAACATTCTACCAACTGAAATAATGGAATAATTTTTTAGGGAGTAGGAATCAAAGCACTGGGCTTGGAACCAGAAAGACTTGTGTTCATGAGTTCAAATCTGACTTCAGACAGTAGCTGTGTGACCTGGGCAAGTCATTTAACCTTGTTTCCCTCAGTTTCCTCATCTGCAAAATGAGCTAGAGAAAGAAATGACAAGCCACTCTTGTATCTTTACCAAGAAAACCTCAAATGGGGTCACGGAGAGTTGGACATGACCACAGCAACAAAACTTTGAGACATTGATGGAGGTGATGGAGGCTCATAGAGAATTAGAAACTTGCTCAAGGCCTCAAAGCTAGCCAGTGTGAGAATGAGGATTTGAATCCAGGTTTTCTGATTAAATCTCATGCTCTTTCCATGGCATAGTGCTATCTCTTTCAGAAGGTGACTGAAATGGATTAACTCATTGATAAGTATTTCATCTCCATCAGGACTGGTTTATTACAAAGATAGGGATGACTCATTCCTAGAAAATTGAAAACCTACACAATCATTGACAAGTTCTTAGAGCATTAAGGGAATTTGAAAGGTCATTGTTTCTTCAGAAAGAATCACACCTAAAATACAGAAAGGTTAAGCATAACGTTATAAAATGCTAGAACTGAGAGACCTTGGAGATTCCATTTTTACATATTTATGCATATGTGTGTATGTACATGTATATCATCTACATATGTACACTTTCTAAACATATCTATGTGTGCATATGCATATATATATGATTTCAAATGTTTATATGGATATGTTCATATATATTCCAACTCCTTATTTTACAGGTAAGGGAACTGAAACCTAGAACTTAAATGACTTGCTTTCTACAAAAGACTTCTCCTGAATACTCCAATTACTAGCACTCCATTTCTGTCAGAATTATTGTAATACAGGTTTAAGCCTAGAGCATTTTGCACAAGACTATCCACAAGGATGGAGAGAATGATGAGTGTATAATGCAAGCCCGTGTAAAGGGCAGAGGTAGAACATGAAATAGAGATATTCTTCTTGCTTTAAGAGAGAATATAAACAGTTCCAGACTCTGTAGAGAAAGACAGAAGAGAACTTGGAGAGCAGCAGACATATGGATGAGCTGATACCTCAGTATGCCCCAGATTCTCAGTTTGCCACCACAGAGACTTTGGAGAATTTCGCTTGCATGACATCACCACCTCTCACCCTTGGTTGAATTGAGATAATTCACTCCCGGAGAAGGGTTCACTCATCCTGTGGATTGTTCAGTATATTCTACTCTGTACAACTTTTCTGATTTCTTGCTGATTTAATTTGCTATTTCCTAGTTGTAATGGCCTTAATGTAGCTAATAATTGGTGGGAAGGTGTCAAGCCTTCAGAAAGAAGCTTGGAGTATCCCTTTCTCCTTAAGGAATAGTGACCAGGAAAGAAACTTGAAACCTAAGGAAAAAATGTTCTCATTGACTAGCAATATTTAGGGAATAAGGCAGATAGATACAGAAGGGAGCAGTCAGCCTCACAGCCCCTTTTCCTACTCTTCTCAGGCAAAAATCCAAATCTCTATTAGAGATGGGTTGGCAAGCATTTCTGTAAGCTGTGTGTAGACAAACCCCATGGGCGTGCTCATAGTCCACATGGCAATACATAATGCTGCATTACTTGGGATGTGTGTGTGTGTATACATATGCATATTACAATATATGATACTATTATATATTATGCAACATTTATAATATATGCATTTATATACATGTATCTATAGATAGATAAGTAGATAGAGATAGATAGATGATAGAGAGATAGATTGATAGAGATTATCTGTGTACATGTGATGTAAACTCCTAGAGGTCAAGGACAATTTCATTTTTGTCTTTGTACTCTTAACACTTAGCACAAGCCTTTGAACATAGTATGCATCTCAGAAAAGCTTGCTGAATTGAGTTTAACTAAAGCCAAATAGGCATTAGGTGACAGTGAAGACTGGAACCTAGGTCTCTTGTCAGTCAGGTCCGTCTGGTCACTCAGCCTCTTCTTTCCCTTTGTTCAGAGATGCACAGGAAAGAGGCTTTTTTGTCACTCTTTTCAAACTATCTCACTTCAGTATTTGACTGAGTTTTCAGGAGATTCTTCCCTCCCATTCTACCTAAATTGTTCATGCTGCACTTTATGCCCACTTTTTTTCTTATTTTGTCCTCAGACTAGACTGGCAGATCCTGATTAGTAACTTCTGAAGTAAGAGTTACCCTTTGCTTCAATCAGTGAAATTCCAGGCATTTTTAGTGTCCAAAGATTTGGCAGGGGGGGTGGCATTCATGAACACGGTCCTTAAATACTTATTTAACTCTCCCAAAATGTGTTGGTCAACATCTTAAAAGCAGCATGTCCTCACACTTTCCTAAGAAGTTGTTGTCAGGCCACATTCAGGGTAGAAGGTTTAGTGTGGTGGGCTATGACTCTCACCCTACCCTTAAGACTCCCATGACTCTACTGAGGATGATTACTTTTGTTTCTCCTCTCTTTACTTGTTTTAAGTTTTAGGGAAATTTCCAGTTGCCCAAGATGCTCCATGTTCATGCTGCCCTAGACTAAGTTCTGGTAAAATGTCTTTGGTATGATAGCATGTATCTATGTGTGTATGTATGTATGTATGCTTTCTCTCTCTCTCTCTCTCTCTCTCTCTCTCTCTCTCTCTCTCTCTCTCTCTCTCTCTCTTTCTCTCTCTTTCTCTCTCTCTCTCTTCCATGTTCCATATTACTATCTTGGGGACTAGGCTAGGGGCTGGTCATTGGGATTACATGGAAAAATTATTTTCGATAACTGGAAAGTACCCTATGAACAGGTAAATAAAGGAAGAAGCAGAAAAAATAATTCAAGGTCCATGTCTTTCATGAAGACCTCTCCAAATACTCTAGCCCACACTAATCCCTACTTTCCTAGTACTCCTGCTTCCCTGTTGTGTACATATGAATTAATATGTGTATATGTACATACACATATGTTTACATGTACCTTTATCTTTATACACATGTTGTATATTTATATAGATTAAAGCTGAAAGGGCATTCCAAGAAGAGAGATGAAGAAAAACAAAAGACCAGTGGTGAGAATAAATAGGTCCTTCAGTGGGATAAGTTTCCAGAACCATATAATTAGAATGTGATGATACTTTCGTCTTGATGTATCTTTGGCCATCCTATGGTTTGAGGATGGTGCTCTTGGCTATGTTACTATTCCTACATGTACTAATATAGAAGGTATGGCTGCTATGGGTTGGGCCTTCTCCACAAACCCCCAGGATGATAATTTCCAGAGGCAAATCCAGAATAGTCTTTAAATGTTTTCAGACTAAGAAAGATGAGTCACAATATTTATTTTAACCTCTCTCTCTCTTATTTTATATACACTTCAAATAGATCTGAAACATAAGACTGCAAGTGAATAAAGCCAAGATTTGGGTCTATTTTAACCTTGCCTGTGAAAATTCTCTGAAGCAAAGTTTAGGGTATTAAATGTGCTAAGGGAAGAAGAGAGGTTTTTATTGTAGCTCCATGGTTCATTCATTACATATTATAAGAGACAGTAATGAAACTATGACCCACACACCAAGCAATTTTGGAGAACCATTAAAAAAGAATGTCTTGGGTTTGGGGGGGATTCAACTGTATAAGCAATAAATATGGGGAAAGTCTACTTTTGGAAATGTTAACTGGGGTGTCAACATTTGAGTGCTACATAAGGAACTCCAACAAAATTTGAAATAACACAGCCTGTTTTTGCTGTTCCATTACAATGTAGGTTTAATGAAGGTGAGGCGTATTTTATTTTTGTCTTGATACTATAGAATTAAAAGTCATAGGATGATAGAACCCTAAAACTTACAGCCAGATGGGACCTTTGGGGCTGCAGAGTCCAACCATTTTACTTGACAGATGAGGAATCTGAGGCATAGAGAGGCTAAATGACTTGCTGAGTGGGATTACAAAGGTCAGAGGCAGGATTTCTATCCAGATTTTCTGACTAGAAGTCCTGCATGCTACCCATTATGCCAGTGATTAGCACACAACAGGTACTTGATGCATGTCAAGGTGAAAAGGAAGGGAACAGTGATTTTGTTTGCCGTATGTGGTAGAAGCAATGTCCTCATCCATTGTCCTACACAAGTTAGACTAGTTTTCCCTTCAAAGACATTAAATCCTTCTTCATGACTTGGTTGACTCAAGGCACTAATGGCTCGGACTGCTGATGACACTTCCTCATCTCCTGAGTAAAAATTAGCCACAAGAAGAGCCAGTGGTGGGTCTTCTAATGCTTGCCTGGTGGATCACAAAGTGCAGCTCAGAGAAAGGAGCTTCTGTCAGTTGAATCAACTCAAGTTGTCCTCAATGTCTATCTTCCTCTTGCTATGGCTAAATAAATACCTTTTTATTAACGATTGGAAGACTTATGTGTACCTAATTTTATTGCGATGGTGAACTTAAACTACCAGGAGACAGGTTAGAGTCAGGCCCAGGCCAGAACACTACTACTACTACTACTACTACTACTACTACTACTGAAGATGATGATGGTGATAAATAATATTTAAATATCAAAGTGCTTTACATAGTGTATCTAATTAGATCCTGACAACAACCTTTGGGGAAGTGTTCTATTATTAACCCCATTTTACAGATGTGAAAAAAACTTTGAGTCTTGACCAGGACCATTTAGCTAATGGACTAGAGGCAAGATGTGAATTCAATTCTTTCTGACCAGCATTCCATTCATTTCCCTTTAGGTGTCCTCCAAAATTTGATCTTTTTTCCCTTTTTATATTCTCAACAATGTACTTTACAACACGTTTAGCATTTTCATTCCTATATTACCTTTATTCATGAAGTAAGGTCAGTGCTATTAGGATACAATTGTTACCTCAGTCTGATATTTTTCTTAAAAATAGTTTCAAAGTAAAACCACCATCTGTGTCAGTTTGAGAGTCAAAAATAATTTTAATTTTTACAGAAACAACTGGCACTGATGCTTTTGATGAAGTATCACTTAATGATCCAACTCTGGAATTAAGCTCAAGAAGATACAGAAGAATTAAGGTTGAAGGGCTATAAGACATATGAAGACAAAATTCAAGAATTTGAAGGGCGGTTACATGGAATATAGGCTTGCTTTTTTGGTTTGAGAAGAGAAACTAGTAGGCAATGAATAGAAATAGCAAGGAGAAAAAACTTAGCTTGCTGTACGGAAAAGCTTCCCAATGATTAGTTTTTCAAAAAAGAAATGAGGATTTTTCTTGGGAGGCAATTGGGCTCCTCCTCATTGGAGTTCTTTGATTAAAGGCAAGACAGTTATCAAAAATGCTGGATATTCTTGTGCATGTCAAGGTTGGAGAAGATGACCTCTGACCTTCTTTCCAATTGTGAGATTATATGACTCTATGAAAATCGATTTAACCAGCATTATCTGGCTTTGGTTTGAACTATTAAGGGTAGTTTCAAAATTTTGATGCCTACTCTTTGATTGGTCCTTTAGCCTCAGAATGAATAAAAATGTTCTCTCTATATCTAGCTCATTATAAATGCCATATATTGGGTTGATGATCAGAAATTTTTATTCTAGTTAGTCCCCAAAGAAAATTAAAAGCCTTTGAGTGGAGTAAGAGCAAATGAAATGGAAAAATAAAATGGAATCCCATTTCAACCTTTGATCTTAATTCCAATAAAGATAATGGATCCAAATGGGAGATTTCTTTTTTTTTGGGGGGGGGGGGATTCTGTTGGGTGGGATAACTTACATCTGAGACTTTAGGTATTATTATTATGTGAATATAGAATAGTGATATGCTCTCTTAGATCAAAAATATATTACTTATACTACTGGAAAAAGATCTGAGGTCAGGAAAATCCATCTTTCAATTTCCAAACCCTCAAATGAAGTAATTCAAATGGAAATTACAGTCCAATAAATTTTCAGTGTTATTTTTGGTTCCCTCAACTAATATTTTTCTGTGGTGCCTCATTGTAGTATGAAGGTGACTCTGCCTTCTGAAAAGGTATGTCAGCAGAGCTCAAGCTAATGATAAAAAAATAACTAATGTTTAAATGGCAATTTGGGGTTTATAGAGTAGTTTATCTACATACATTTGATTCTCAAAGCAACCCCATGATAAAGTTAGGACAAGGAGTACAATTCTCATTTTATTTTTTTTTTTTTGTATTTAAATTTATTTATTGAAGTTTTCAATATTCATTTCCACAAAATTTTGTGTTCCAAATTTTCTCCCCCTCCTCCACCCCAAAACACTGAGCATTATAATTACCCCTGTCACCAATCTGTCCTTTCTTCTAACATCCCCCTCTTCCCTTATCCCCATCTTCTCTTTTGTCCTGAAGGGCAAGATAAATTTCTATACACCATTACCTGTATTTCTTATTTCTTAGTTGCAAGAACAATATTCAACAGTTGTTCCTAAAACTTTGAGTTCCAGCTTCTCTTCATCCCTCTTTCACCACCCATTCCCTTTGGGAAGACAAGCAATTCAATATAGGCCCTATCTGTGTAGTTTTGCAGATGACTTCCATAATAGTCATGTTGTGTAAGACTAACTATATTTCCTTCCATCCTATCCTGCTCCCCATTACTTCTGTTCTCTCTTTTGATCCTATCTCTCCCCAAGATTGCTCCCTCCTCACACTACCCTCCCTTCCATTATCCCCCAACCCTGCGATCCCATTCTCCCCCACTATCCTGTATTGTAAGATTGATTTTCATACCAACATGAGTGTGCATTTTATTCCTTTCTTTAGGTAAATGTGATGAGAGTAAGCTTCATGTTTTTTTTTCTCTCACCTCCCCACTATTTCCCTCCGCTGAAAAGTCTTTTACTTGCCTCTTTTATGAGAGATAATTTGCCCCATTCCATTTCTCCCTTTCTCCTCCCAATATATTTCTCTTTCACTGCTTAATTTCATTATTTTAAGATATGATCCCATCCTATTCAATTCACCCTGTGCTCTCTGTCTCTGTGTGTGTGTGTGTGTGTGTGTGTGTGCGTGTGTGTGTAATCCCACCAACTACCCAGATACTGAAAAAAGTTTCAAGAGTTACAAATACAGTCTTTCCATGTAGGAATGTAAACAGTTCAACTTTAGTAAGTCCCTTATGACTTCTATTAGCTGTTTATCTTTTCATGCTTCTCTTCAATCCTGTGTTTGAAAGTCAAATTTTCTTTTCAGTTCTGGTCTTTTCATCAAGTATTCTTGAAAGTCCTCTATATCATTGAATGACCATTTCCCGCCCTGAAGTATTATACTCAGTTTTGCTGGGTAGGTGATTCTTGGTTTTAGTCCTAGTTCCTTTGACTTCTGGAATATCCTATTCCATGCCCTTCGATCCCTTAGTGTAGAAGCTGCTAGATCTTGTGTTATCCTGATTGTATTTCCACAATACTGGAATTGTTTCTTTCTAGCTGCTTACAATATTTTCTCCTTGACCAAGGAACTCTGGAATTTGGCCACAATGTTCCTAGGAGTTTCTCTTTTAGGATCTCTTTCAAGAGGGGATCGGTGGATTCTTTCAATATTTATTTTGTCCCCTGGTTCTAGAATATTAGGGCAGTTTTCCTTGAAATTTCATGAAAGATGCTGTCTAGGCTCTTTTTTTGATCAAGGCTTTCAGGTAGTCCTGTAATTTTTAAATTGTCTCTCCTGGATCTATTTTCCAGGTCAGTTGTTTTTCCAATGAGATATTTCACATTATCTTCCATTTCTTCATTCTTTTGGTTTTATTTTGTGATTTCTTGGTTTCTCATAAAGTCATTAGCCTCCATCTGTTCCAGTCTAATTTTTAAAGAACTATTTTCTTCAGTGGGCTTTGAACCTCCTTTTTCATTTGGCTAATTCTACTTTTTAAAGCATTCTTTTCTTCATTGGCTTTCTGAACCACTTTTGTCAATTGAGTTAGCCCATTTTTAAAGCTGTTATTTTCTTCAACATTTTTTGGGTCTCCTTTAGCAAGGTGTTGACCTGCTTTTCATACTTTTCTTGCATCTCTCTCATTTCTCTTCCCAGTTTTTCCTCCACCTCTCTAATATGATTTTTGAGCTCTTCCATGGCCTGAGTCCATTGAATATTTATTTTGGATGTTTGGGATACAGAAGCCTTGACTTTTATGTCTTTCCCTGATGTTCTTTGTTCTTCCTCATCCAAAAGGATGGGAGAAGATATCTGTTCATCAAGAAAGCATCCTTCTATAGTCTTATTTTTTTCCCTTTTTTGGGCATTTTCCCAACCAGTTACTTGACTTTTGGGTCCTTTGTCAAGAGTAGGATATACTCTGGGAATCTGTGAGATCTCAGTTCCTCCAGTGTGGCATGATCAAGCATATACTAGTCTGGACACAGAGAGGGATTTTTGTGCCCAGAATCTTAAAGGTTACCTGTCCAAAGTTCCCAAGTCAGCACTGGGAGATGATCTTCAGATAAGCTGGATGGGCAGGGCCACTGTTCAGAGTGAGACAAAGACCAGCTCACCCAGGGCCTCCACACAGGAGGGAGGCAAGAATCAGCTCAATGCCCCCAGGGTTTTTATGCTCCAAAAATGTATGTGGCTGCTGCACCTGCAATGTAGCCTCTGAGATGGCTGCCTGCTGCCAGAGCTATGGAAAGGCCCTTCTCCCTTCCTGGCCAGCTGGAAAAACCCCATCACTGATCTTTGGTGCCTGTGGGTTGAGGGAATCTTCGAACCTGCTGCTGCTGGAACTGTGGATTCCACGACTAGAGATTCTGCCCCCAAGGGCTGTTCGAGCCTTGCGCTGTACGGCCAAGGCTGGGCGGGGCTCCATGCTCCGCTCCACATCTGGTGCAACCCTCACTTCCCATGGGCCTTTCAGGTCACCGTGGGCTAGAAATCTCCTCCACTCTGTTGTCCTCCACTTCTGCTGCTCCAAAATTTGTTGAGAGTCCCTCTCTACAGGTATTTTATGGGCTGTGGGGGGAGACCCTGAGTATGTGTGTCTTTCTACTCTGTCATCTTGGCTCCCATAATTCTCATTTTAAAGATGAGTCCAGGCTCTGTCACTATGTCTGCTGGGCGTAGTTCATCTCCATAAAAAATAGCCAATATGTTAGGATTGGTTTTCTTGACCAAAACAACTCATGAAGACTGCTTCCCAAAGCACCAAATGCTTGCGGTCTGCGTAGAGGGAGCCTCCACATCGATAAAACTGTGAATTTTTAGCAAGAAGCATTGAAGGATTTGTGGGGCATAGAATTTGATACACACAAAAACTTGGAATGGGTTAAAAGCATATCAAGTTTTGTATTGTTTGCCAAGATTATTCTCAATGGAAGTTACAATTATTGAGGTTTGAAATGATTATATTCCTCATAATCAGATAATTACTGCCGCACAGGACGTTCAAATACCCAAGGCAGCCGAGAGGTTAAGAAGAACATTATCTAGCAAATGCTCCCTGGAATTTGAATCACCAACAGATTTTTTTTTTAATCCACATATGGAGCCAGAGTGAAATCCTCAGTTGTGTTTCAGTTTTTTTATTAAAGCAAGTTTTGGATCCAATTCATTTTTTCATCTCTCAACTGTCCCAGATGAACAAAACCCGGGAGAGGGCTTTCTTCAGGCCATTTAGAGCTCTTCTTTGATACTCTCAAAACAGTGACCTCATTTGGAAGCTACATGCTGGCAGGCAGGAGGGATGCAAAGAGCTTTTAACTGAAAACTCTGGAGCAATCAATTCAAGATGGCTGCTATGGGCAAGCATTTGCTCAAAGAGATAACAGATTGCTCCATCTCCTCCCCATGTTACAAAACACATCAGCGTTAATGCTGAATACAACAGGGTCTGCCTGCCAAACGTAACAAAGGGAAGGCCACTGCCTATAATTTCCACAACCCTAAAAACTATCACCAAATGAATGTAACATTTCCATTGGTTTGTTCCTCCTTCCATCTCTCCCCTATGAACATTATTCAGTAGGACACAGAAGGCACATGATTTCATCAGATTAAAGTGTTGTATTTGGAACAGAAAAAGTGTGGGCATTATCAATGTGTCAACACCAACAACATGAGAATGAGCCTTATCTAATAATATGAGGACTGAACTATGTGCTTTCCTAATCACAGCGGAGGATAGAGTGAGGAAATAAATTAGCCTCATTGTGTATGGATTGTGTGTGTGTGTGTTTTGCGGGGTGGGGAACACTTAAAAAAACACAAAACCCTTGGTTATTTTGAAGATGTGAATAAAGGAGATGAGTGAAGCATTTCTCATGACTCATGTAATTAATAATAATATTAGCTTACATTTATATGCTTTTTTATGGTCTACAAGGCACTTTCTTCAGAGCTCTGAGAGGTAAATAATGTAGGTATCACAGATGACTCATAAACACAGATTGTCAGAGTTAGAAAGGACCTTTGAGGTCACCTTTTCCAGCCCTCTCATTTTACAGATGGGAAAACTGAGACGCAGAAAGATTCCATGACTTATTCATAGCAATACAGCGAATAAGTGGAGCCAGGACCCAAACACGCACTGTCTGGTTGTAGCACCTGTGCTCCTTTCCCACAGTTTAAAGGATAGGTAAATGTACAGTGTTTGTGAAAAGGAAAAATTCCAGGTCTTCTATTTCAATTTTCTTTTCCTTTTCTCAGTCAGGAAGGAAAGAAAGAAGGGAAAGGGAGAAAGAAAGAGAGAGAAACAGAAATAGAGAGACAGAGACAAAGAACCAGCATTAGATCAACCTTTGCTCATTAAGAACAGGAGAAAAAAATATCTGTATATATGAGTTTATATGTATTTATTTTATATGCATATATGTGTGTGTATGTGTGTATCCAGATATGTGTGATTATTTTGATAGATTAAAGGGGAAAGGACAATCCAAGAAAAGACAAGAGGATAGATAAAAGAGTAGTGGTGAGAATGTATATGTCCTTGAATAGGACAACTTTTTAGAACTGTATATTTGGAATATAACAACACTTCCATCTGGATGTATCTTTGGCCATCCTGTGACTAGTATAATATTACTAGCCTCTCTATGCTACACAGTGATGGTTTTAGAAATTGTAAGATTTCCTGGGGCTTCACTGCTTTTGGAGGGAAGTATCTTTAGCCTATATACTCTGAATAAAGTAAGGAAGATATAGCTTGCAGTCCTATCTGTGGCACATATTATGCTACTTAACTTCTTAATGACCCCCATTCAGTTTTCTGTGCCTCTAAATTACAGAGAAGTTGTTCATTTTAATTTGTGGAAGAAGTTTCTAGATGGGGAGCTCCACATACTGATGAAATTACAAATCCATACCAAATATAAACCCACAAAATACAATTTTTAAAAAGCTATGAAAACTAGCAAGTAGACAATTTCTATTGACTTTAGTCAATGAACTTTATTTTGAGTTGTTAAGTCTGGGAAAAAATCAAAGTTGAAACAATAGGAAATTTAATTTAGAACCTCTAGAACCTTTTTTTCCCCACCTGCAACTCACAATGGCTTTCTTTTTTTTTGACAAAATAACAGTTCTATCAATGATTTTTAATATATTACAGTCACTTATCAATGATTACTCCTCCTTTCCTTCCCATATAGAACTCCATTTTATAATAAATACATATAGTTAAGCAATACAAAACAAAACAAAATAAAAACATGTCAGCCATGTCTGAAAATATATACCTCATTCCATTCTTGTGGTCTACCACCTTTCTGTTGAGAGGTGGGAGGCATGCTTTACCATCAGTCCTCAGATGGGTGATACTGACTTGCTAGGGAATGTCACTTTCACTCAAAAATGATAAAGAGAGTGATAGTTCTAAGTGCTTAAGGTCATAATAGTTAGAGATATTCAAGAGAAAAAGAAGGTTAGGTAGGAAAGAAGGAAGGGGAAAGAGGGAGAAAATAAGATTGAAATCTACCTTGAAGCTTCCTTTCTCTCATAAGTTGACCAAAAAGTTAAGCTGGTTCTAGACTGATAACAAAAAGAGTCATCCTCCTGGCATGAGTCCCAGATACAACAATTATATGTACCTAAGGGGGATGAGTTTAATAATCTCACTTCAGCACTCACTATGCACTGACATGCAGAACAAACTTACTGTACCATGTTGAATTAATAATATGTTACAGTCCATTGCCTGTAGGGGTTGAGGGAGAAGAGGAAGCAATGCATATACACTTACAAAACCTACTTTTTTGCTTTCTCAAGCAAAGAGATTGGAAAGGTGGTGTCAATGGTGCATCTAATTCTTGAGCCCAACCCAAATGGAAAACAATCATTGCCTGGGGAGAGGCAAAAGATTCGAGCCAGCTAAAACAGAATGGAAATGGAGGATCATGGAGTCCTGGAGTTGGAAGGGATTTCATAAATTAGACCAACCCACTTCTGGAGCATGAATGCCTTATAAAATGTCCCCAACGACAACACTTGCGCTAATGAGGAACTTACCATGAGGAAGCTCATTGCATTCGTGGATAATTCTAATATCCGAAAATTCTTCCTTACATTTATCTGAAGTCTTCCTCATACTGACTTCCCATTACTTGATCTAGTTGAGCTCTTTGGTTCTCAGGATAAATTCCTCTTCTGCATGGCAGTGCCTTCAGATTCTTTAAGACACTGACCATCTCTCAGTCTTGCCCAGCCACCAGTCTTCTTGTTTCCAAACTAAAATCTGGAAGGTTTTTGTTTTTGAGTTTGTTTTTAGGAGAATGCATTCAACTCCAGTCAATTACATTGCACATCCTGAGGGGGTACCTGCATTAAGTTTAAAATTTTAAATTAGATGGCAATTTTGAGCTGTGTCTCTTCCATTTTTTTCTAAGTTGACCTAACAAACACATTATTAGGGATAGAAATAAATTTTAAAGCAACATCAGTGGGGTTTTTTCCCCTACTTCCTACTTGAGAATGTAGGGGAAGCTAGGGGGCCCAGTGGAAAGAGTGCCAAGCCTGAAATCAGAAAAAATTCATTTTCCTGAGTTCAAATCTGCCCTCAGACACTTACAAGCTGTGTGACCCTGGGCAAGTCACACTCCTGTTTGCCTCAGTTCCTCCTTTATAAAATGAGCTGAAGAAGAAAATGGCAAACCACTCCGGTATCTTTGCCAAGAAGATCCCACAGTGGGGTCATAAAGAGTCAGGATGTGACTGAAACAACTGAGCAACAACAACTCAGGAGTACTGTATTTATATTTCTGGGCTATCCCATTTCTTAACTATAAATAGAGAATACCAAGATATTCTAGTAAATTCATATTCCATATGTAAACATCTAGATATCTTCCTAATAAAATGCTGCTGGAAAGTCACTACAGATAGGTAGTTACCATAATTGTTAAGACAATTTTAAAAATTTGGATTTGTGATTTGATGGGCATAGGAGTTTCTCATATGAAAGGAGATCAATCAATCAAACATTAAGGTACTCAATATATGTCAGGTCTTAGATATATAAAGACACAAATGAATCGCTCTTAATTTTATTGTGGTAGGCAATATATGTGTGTATGTGTGTGTACACAAACGCATTTACATATATACATACATATATATTCACATATCTATACACATCCATGTGTACATACACTAATTAGATCCTAACTCAGTGGACACCAATCTTAGACACTTACTAGGTGTGTGACCTTTTGCCTCTGTTTGCCTCAGTTTCTTCAACTATAAAATGGGAAATAATAATATTTATCTCCCAGAGTTGTTGCAAAGATTAAATGCAATAATGTTTGTAAAGTTAAACACAGTACCCATGATATAATAGGAGTCACATAAATGCTAGCAATTATTATTAGCAGTAGTATATACTGTATAATATACACACAGGTAATATATATATCACCGGATAAACTTGCATATTATACATATATGTATGTGTATAAATAATATTTATGTGATATGCACATAAAATCAAATACAAGGTATTTTATTGAGGGGAAGACACTAGCATCTACGAGAGAGGCTTCACATAGGCACCATCTCAGCTGAGTTTCTAAGGAAATGAAGGATTCTAAGAGGCAGTTAGTCAATATAAAGGTCTGAAGAAAGGAGACTGAAGACCATGTATGAGAAATAGCATTGCCTGTTTTGGCTAGACCAAAGAATGTATGAAAGAAAGTAATATGTATTAGAATGGAGAAAGTAAGCTAATGTTAGATTGTGAACAATTTTAAATGCCAGACATTTTGTTCTAGAGATAGAAGGAAGCTATTGCAGTTTATTGAATATGAGAACTGTCCTTTAGGAAAATCACTTTGGGATCTGTATGGAGGATAGATTGGAGTAGAGACTGAATCAGGAAGAACAATTATGAGGCTATTGCAGTAGCAAAGGTAAGAGGTAATGAGGACATGAATTGGGGTGGCAGCTAGGGATCCAAAGGTGGCTATGACCTCAGTAGAAACAGAGAAGTTGAGAAGAGCGATTGCTTAAGGGGTTGGAGCAGGAGGCAGAAAAGACAATAAATTCTGTTTAGTATATGTTGAGTTTGAAATGTCCTTATGACATCCTGTTTGAAATGTCCAATAGGCAGTTGATAATGTAGGACTGAAGTTCAGGAGAGAGAATAGGGCTGGATACATAAATTGGGGAGTCATTTACAGAGAGATGGCAATTAAAGTCATGAGAGCTTTTCATATGACAGAGTATAGATATACACAAGAAGAGGGTCCACAACAGAGTCTTGAGGTATGCTCACAGTTCGGGGCATGGTATTAATGAGGACCAAACAAAGGAGATGGAAAAGTGGTCAGAGAGGTAGGAAGTGAACCAAGAAAGAACAGTGTTACTAAAACCTAGTTTGGGATTAATTCTGGGAAGCATAGAAGGAAAAAGTAGATTGGCTGAGACTGCAAATTATAAAAATAAGGTAGTTGTGTATATAATCTAGTCTCCTTTACTCCTGGTGTAAGAAGACAGTGGGGTCATTTTGAAGCCAATCTGAAGATGATGGGAGGGAGCAGGATGACTTGTAGAAGGATCAGTTTAAGTGAGAAGAGCTAACTCTTCTTCAAAAAGAAAAAGAATGAGTATTATACCAAGGAGTGGTGAAACATAAAGAAGGGGAGAAAAGGAACTTCAGTATATCTCTATTTATTATTACGTTCAACTTTGAATTATGTTATTTTGGTAAAGAATCATCATCTTTTTTGCTTTTTTGTTTATGGGTCCTTTTCCTTCTCATTTCTCATGCATTCAATTTTCAATGCTCAAAGATTGGAAGCCATCCTAAACTGCTCTAAATAACTGCTCTTTTTTTCTTAGATGAACAACAAAATGTTGTTTAGCTTTGAAATTCTAAGCTTTAATAATCTCCTGCCTGGAAGTTCCAAGCTAGGATTCTGTGGGAGAGATATAAATTATTTCAGTGACTTATTGTGTATTTTCAAAACTTTTATTTTATTTCCCACAGTATTATATTCAGCTTTTTTTCCCATTAATCATGCTGTCTGAGAGTCCTAGGATCTTTATATTATTTCTGTACAACCGATCTTCAGAGTCAATTGCTTTCATTTATATAGAATTCATGGGTTTTTTTTTAACATGCTTTTTGATTTTCTTCTTCCAGATTTATTTTCACTTCTATATTTTAACTTTCCAGACTCTTTTTTTCAGAGCCTCTACTTTGTTGAAGAGATTCTTCATCGTATCTTGTAAGTTGTCTCCTTCATTATTTTATTTATGCATTTTTGAAAGCTCTGATCCTTGACCTAATTTCCATCCTACTCTCTTATTTTTGAAATTTGATTTTTATTTTGAACCGTTATAAGAATTCCATATTTTTGTTTCATGATCTTTAGGAAATATACTGAATTCATTTCTCTGTTTTTTTCTTCATTCAGTGCTGAGGTTTGCTTTCTTTTAAAGTTTTATATTTAATCATTGTATTTTGGTCTTTTTTAAAACTCATTTTTCTTTTTATTTAAAGGAATATTACCAGGGTGGGGGGAGAGAAGAAATATACATTTATTAGGTACCTACTATGCCAGGCACTGTGCTAAGAATTTCATAGATATTAACTCATTTGATCCATTGATTTACTCACTTGGGAGATAAGCTTTTACCTAGTTTCTTGTTTTGTTCGTTGGTTTGCTTGTTTTTTTGCTGCTGTTTCTCATAGCTCATCTCAACTTTCCCTCATCATTGATTTTTTCCTGCCAGTGTACTCACATTTTATGCTAAATACACTCCTAAGCCTAGTTGGTCTCAGTCTTTTCTATCTTGGAAGTATAGAAGCCTGGCTAAGTTCTTGTTTTTCTAAACACAACTGGAAAAGAATACACTACAACTAGACTTCTCAGCTTCTTTCTCTTAGACTTTGTAGATTCTTCTCTTCTAGCCTGTTCTCCTCTCTAGCATCTTCCAGTTCAGGTCTTTTCCATCTATGGCTAGGTAGAAGTAATATATCTACCTGTTATGGGGTATATGGGGTTATGTACAACCCACTTCTATAAAAAAAAAATCAGGCAAAGGCCACATTGCTTTGGAATGTCTATGACCAACATATGGGAGAGTTGGGGCTGTTTAGAGTAACTAGGAGATTTCAGTTCGGTTCTTTTCTACAATATCAGAAGATATTACCTTTTCTTCTTATTGATGTAGTTTGAACAGCTATAGATCTAGGGCATTTCTTCTTCTGAGGTTGCTAGAGTAGCAGCTCAATGTGGAAAGCAACTGGGCTACCATCTTCCTGGGAATTTTTTGGGAGACTCTCAGGTTAGCTCAAAATATTGAAATTCTTTATCCAGTCCATTTTTATACTCTGTTATTTCTAATTATCAGAAACAAATCAATATTTAAAGAAAACAAAAGTTAAGGATCCCACTACAGTCATTTGGGGAAGCGCAGAACTACAAAGGTTTTGTAGAGGAAATTCCCAAGTCCTTTCCATATTTGATCACAGCTCTATGAGCATGGATGTTAGCAGAGAAGAGACCTGACTCTGCTGGGATTAAAGCTACAAAAATATTGGAGCAGGTGGAGTCAATATGGCAGAGACTATAGCTGAGTTCCCCCTCTACCCAATATTCCCCTTCAAACAATTTTAAAATAATACCTCAAATTGAAATCTGAAGCAGCAGATACAACAAAAGGTCAGGGTGAGTAATTTTTCCATCCCAAGGCAATTTAGGATATCTAAAGAAGTCAATGTCACTGGGGTCAGGGTTTGCCCCAAACCATGTGGCAGCAACATTAGCTATGGGCTTTGAAAGCAGCTGCAACAGCAATATCAATAGCATTGAGAGATTCAGGAGCTCTCAAGCCAGAGACTATAAGGGGACAGGTCAACTGGTCAGAAAAAATTACAGGGCACCTCTGTGCTAGCAACAGGAAGAGGACCTTACTCAGTTAGGTCACAGTGCCAGATCAGAGAGCACTTTCAGTCACAGTAAAGGAAGAGTCCTGAGGAACAGTATCAGTTATGACTGCAAGAGATCAGGGGTAGCAATCATGTTCTTAGACAAAGCAAAGGCAAAAATAAACCTAATCAAAAGAGATAAACTGGGAGACTATGTCTTGCTAAAAGATAAACAATGAAGTAATATTCATACTAAACACATATGCACCAAATGGTACAGCATCCAAATTCTTAAAGAATGAATCATAGAAGGAAATAGACAATTAAACTATGATAGTGGGGGACCTCAACTTTTTCCTCTCACAGCTAGATAAATGTAACTATAAAATGAATAAGAAAGAAGTTTAGGAGATGAATAGAATACTAGAAAAGTTAGATATGATAAATCTCTGGAGAAAATTGAAGGGGAGTAGAAAAGAGTATACCTTTTTCTCAGCTATACATGGCATCTTAATAAAAAGTGATCAGGTATTAGGGCATAAAAACCTATTACATTCAATAAAGGACTGCTGAAGGATAGATTAAAAATTAATTGGAAACTAAATAATCTAATCCTAAAGAATGAGTTGGTCCGAGAGCAAATCATAGAAACAGTCAATAATTTCATTAACAAGAATGGCAACAATGAGACAAACATACCAAAATTTGTGGGACGTAGCCAAAGCAATACTTAGAGGGAAATTCATAAATGCATACATCTACAAAAGAGAGAAAAAAGATATCAATGAATTAAGCATACAATTAAATAAAAACTAGAAAAAAAAATAAAAAAACAATTAAACATCAAATTAAAAATTCTGAAAATCAAAGAAGAGATTCAAAAAAATTAAAAGTAAGAAAACCATTGAAGTAACAAATAAAACTTGGTTGGGGTAGTAGAAAAGGAGGAACAAAAAATATTCTTAAATCTTGGATCATTTAATATCTGCTTACAAATTTTTCTTCTTAAGCCTTAAGGATATCCAGACTATTTGTATATCCTGCCAAATATCTGTGGATGAACTGAAAAAAAAATCTACTAAATCAGTAAGATGTTAGCAAATACACAGGTGTCTAGTCAGAATCATGACACCTGACCTTATTTCAGTTTATAAAACTAGAATAATACCTTAGGGAGAAAAAAACCTGGTGCTCAGATTTTAACTTTTAACAATACCTACTCATTCATCTTTTTTTTTTTTTTGAGGCAGTGGAGGCAAGAAGAGACCCGTGTTTAAATTCTGCCTCTCACAATTATATGATCATTATTGTGTCAGGTATCTTTCCTGAAGCCTCGATTTCTTTATTTATAAAATGAGACTAAAAACAGCTTGTCTACCTACTTCCAAGTGTTCTGGTGATGCCCAAATGATACAAAAGATGCAAAGTATTGTATGAATATCAGCTATGTTTCTTGCTGAGGGAGATCAGCCTGCTATTCTTCAGCTATGAAAATAGGTATAAATATACACAGAGAAGTACATAAAATAGAGAGCTAGAAAGCATCTCAAAGGTTACTTAGTGTAAACCATCATTTTGTAAACAAGGAAACTAGGACCGAGAAGAGTAAAGTAACTTATCAAACATGGTGCTTGATGTACTCTGATGTCATTCTACAAATTAAAACTATATTTATTTTGGATTTTAAGACTAGATGCAAAGAATATGCATTCTCCTCTGAGCTTTGGCAAAGAGAAGAATTACTTTAAAAATAGTTGCATGGTGTAGAGGGGGAAAGCAGAAGACTATGGTTTGAGTCTAGCTGTCTTACTCAATTAAGTGGGTGACACTGGATGAATTGCTTGGTACCTTTGGACTTTAGTTTCCTCACCAATAACCTTATTTAAATTAGATTACATTAGATGGTTTATAACCTCTCTTTGAGCTCCAGAATTCTATTTACATTTCTAGAGTGAATTGCATCTGTTTTCTAGGAGTATAAATTGAGTTCAGATTTTAGTGCATATTGTTAATGTTTTCTATTCATACAATTGAAAAGATCTTAGCCATTATATGAAATTGATTTGTCAATCAATGAGATCTAAAAGTTAGGGTTAAATTCAGATTTGGTCTACCATGGTCATGCCCATATGAAAGGCATCCTTCAAGCAAAAACTATAGTCAGTCATAGGAACAGCAACTCATAATTCTCCTAAAAATATTTATATCTTTTGTTTTTAACATCATCCTCATTTCCACATCTATCTCTCCCCATTTCCTACTCACTGAGCAATTCCAGCAAAGAATAAAAAAGAAAGAGAAAATATTACAACCATTCCTGACAATATATGCAGTGTGCCACACTCATAGGCCCTCACTTCTGCAAAATAGCAAGGGAGGTGCGTTTTCTTCCCTCTTCATTGAGGTCAATCTTCATCATTAGAATTTCACAATGATCAGTTTCTGTTTTTTTGCAACTCCCATTTCAATAAGACTTTAAGACTTATAAATATGATACTTTCCTCACAATGAGCCAAGTTTTATTGCCCCCATTATATAGATAAGAAGACTAAGGCACCAAGAAGTAAAATGAATCAACAGGTCACACAGCCAATAAGCAACAGCCAGGATTCAGACTCAGGTCTCCTGACTCCACTACATACACCGTGCTATTTTTGAGGTTATTTGATAGGGAGAAAACCATTGGAATTCTGAAAGACACGTTCAGAGCCCAGTGCTTTATGGGGCTATCCATGGAACACCATGCTATCCTTTTAACCTCAGTTTCCAGAGAGATCTCATTAACAATTCACACATTCAAAAGTGTGTTTCCTGCGTTCTGAACAAGCTTTTTGATTCCAAATACCATATCCGATTCCAAATATCATTTTATATGCATAAAATCTCTCAATGGAAACAACATAAGGGCTTTTCATGTGATCCCTCTTTATTAAATGCAGGAGGCAGGGGGTAAAATAAATCCCAGAGATATTTCATTACGAAAAGAGTCTTCCTAATTTCTATCACATTTACCCTAATTCTTTTCACCCTGCTTCCGATTCAAAACAACTCTTGCCCCACTCAAATGTGTTCAAGGGGTCTTCTCCCTTCCTTCCTTGAACTCTGTACATCAGCTGCTTTGCCACCCATGTTTACCATGAGCTTTCACTGTGGGGGAGGAAATACTCTCCCTTTGCTTTCATCTTTTCAGTATTTCTCATTCTCTCACTTTTCTAAAAATAAACAACTGAACCAAACTAAAACCCTGTTTACTATGAATTTCTTAGTTTCCTGAGGATTGAATCTGGCTGAAAAGTTTGGTTGTAAGCCAAATATACAAGCTACAATTTCATGGCACAGTTCTATTAGATCTAAAACCATATGGCCTCAGAGACAGTGGTGCCACTTGGTCATAGGGAGTCATAATAGCAGAGTTATTTAATGGGTTTCATCAGGAATGGGATAGTCATTTTCGTTCCTGTTCAATATAGATCTCTCATTACTGGTGACATGCAATGGATCAAAGAGAAAAGCCTCTCTATATTCCCAGGTTGCCTCCTGCTCTGGTCATTCACAATCAACAAAGATTCATGGAGAGCATATTCTGTATCCAGCATTTAGGGGATACAAGAAAAGTATACGAATTGGTCTCATTCTACAAAGAACTTACAATCTATCTAGGGAAATAGAACTAAAGTACATGAAATCACTTGATAGCAGTAAAATGCTAAAATTTCATTATATTCACTAGAAAGTCAAAAGTACAGATATGCTGGTAAATGTCTAACAACCTATTCTCCAAAAAAAAAATGCAGGACATAATTTTACATTTGCTTGCATTATTAATGTTTTCTCCATCTCTTTTTTTAATAGAAATCAACAGGACAACTAGGCAGTGCAGTGGATAGAGCACCAGTACAGGAGTCAGGAGTTCAAATATCACCTCAGACACTTGACACTCACTAACTGTGTGACCTTGGGCAAGTCACTTAACCCTAACTGCCTCATCCTGGGTCATCTCCAGTCATCCTGATGCATCTCTGGTCACTGAATTCAAATGACTCTGGAGGAGAAGTGAGGCTGGTGACCTGCACAGCCCTCTTTCACTCAAAAAACAAAGTCAAATGCAATTCATGTCATTATTTCCCTGATGGCATGGTCTTCTTCTGCAATGAAGGATGAACACGCACAGAGAAATCAACAAGATATAAAGCAAGCCCTAATTTCATTTACGATGATTTTTTTGAGGTATAAATTCTCACACTGAAAATTTGACAACTCTTCTGAATCTACAGGAATTGGCTTCAGCACATCAATGGATGGAAGAGGGGGCAAGGAGAGGAAGGAGGAGGGAGGAAGACAGTAGATAAAGTGCCGCACCTGGAGGGAGTCAGGAAGACTTGACTACAAATCTGTTTAATGTCCTCAATCATTTAATAGATGTGTGACATTGGGCAAGTTATTTAATCTGTTTGCCTCAGTTTTCTCACCTGTAAAGTGGGGATAATTATCCTGAGGATCAAATGAGGCAATATCGTAAAGTGCTTTGCGAACCTTAAAGAGCTACAAAAATTTCAGTTCTGCTGCTGCTATGATGATGAGTCTGAGGACAATGATGGGAGTGAGTAGTTCATGAAAGAGAGATCAATGCACCCTGGAGTACTCAGAGAAGGCTTCATGCAGGAAGGTGAGATTTAATTAAGTAGAAGGGGAAAGGGAGAGTCATGTCATTCTTAAACATGGAAAATATTTCAAAAAACAGACTCAATAATATAATCAAGGTTGACAATGTATCTGTGTAATTTATCTTTAGGAATCAAAGCCTAAAGCCCATCTTAGAAGTTCTACATATGTGCAGACTCCTTTCACAAGTCCAAAGATGAAACAGGTCTTAGGTCATGGAAGGTCTCTCAGTGGAAACTAGGTCTCAGATCTTACTGGTTCCTTTATATCTCTAAAATATAATAAACTATAGAATATGTATTAAAAATCTCAAAGCTGAGGTTCTGTATTTAAAGCCTTTCACAAGTTGGTTCCAAGTACTTACACTCTTTCCATATACTCTTCATTCCCCTCGAATTGACCTTGTTATTCAACATAGCCAATATTCAATCTCCCATCTCCATGCCTTTGTCTAAGATGTCAGTCAGTCCTAGAATCTCTCTCTCTCTCTGTCTCTCTCTCTCTCTGTCTCTCTCTTTCTCTCTTTCTTTCTCTCTCTCTCTCCCTCTTTCCCTCCCTCCCCTCTCTCTTTCTTTCTCTCTCTCTCCCCTTCTTCAATTCCCTGGTTCCCTTTAAGCTTATCTCAGGTATCACCTCCTACCACTTCCTACTCAGGATTCTTCTGGATGTCTTCCAGTTCTTAATGTTATTCCCTCTCCCCCACAACATTCCCTGAAATTATTTGGGGTTTTTTGTGTACATATTGCTTGTTCCCTATAAGTTCCTTGAGGTCAGGGACTGTTTTTGATTTTGTGTTTTAATCCTAAACAGCGAGCATAGCATTTGACCGATGCCAGGTGATTAACAAATCCTTGTTCAGTTGAACTTAATTGAATCTAGCAACTTTTTTTTTTTTTCAGTCCCCAGGCTCCTCCTGCCAGCAGGGTATGTGAACTGTAGTAGGGAGAAGGAATTGGCCTTTCCATGGGGTCTTTTGCTTCTCCGTCTTGTGGGTAAAATAATCACTGCCAAAACAAACCAGAACCAAACCCAAACCCAAACCGATAGGGTTTATAGCAAGGGAGTCCCATACATATGGGTGGAGACTTTCCAAAAGAACAAAAGGAGAAAGCTTTTGTAGGTTTCAATTTAGGTTGAAGCTAAATTGGTTCTGACATACCTCAGGACTGGACACGGCCCATTGCCAGTGATTAGTAAGAGAAAAGGCTTTTCTTCAATCTAGCTATCTCTTATAACCCTGACCTTCCACACTTTAGGAATCTCAGAAAAATCTGTGTAAATTATTTTTGGCTCTCCCTTTTTATTGGAGAAGTCTGAAATTATATCTATCTATCTATCTATCTATCTATATCGATATATATCAATTGATATATATATGTAGATATATTTCTGAGTTTCTAAACATTTTCTGTGTCATCTGTGTCACTGGCCTTCATATGTCATCTACAGCTTAGGAAAAACTTCAAAAAAAAAAATCTCACTTAATTTCTTACAAATCCCCGAGACATATCAAAACCACAATATATTGAAACCATGACGGGGAAAGTCATAATGTGAAAGGAATAGCTAGAGAGGACTCTCCTTGCTGTTTCAGCAGAAAGGAATGTCAAAGACAGGGTTGGGGGCTACAATACAACCAGAATCAGGAAAAAGACAGGGGAATTATAGAGAAAAAAGAGCTGCTTCAGCTTTCTCCACTACCCACAGTCTATATAGTATTATCTGTCTAAATATCTCCAAGTGCTATTCAGCAAGACAGGGTATAGCCAGCCATATTCTTTTTGTATGTAGCTTCCATTTTAGCTGCTGTCAAAAATAATGAATTGCCTCCTATCAGGTACAGAAACCTAATGGGAGCATTTGGTTTAAATGGGAAGCTGTATAAATTTATGGATCGTTTTGTTAATGTGACAAAGAGCTTTAAAATAAAAAGAGGTAAAATATCGGTGCGAATGCTTATATCATTATTATTCATGGAGCACTGCATGGCAAAGCTGCTGACTGCCAAGAGAGGTGATAAAATCACTCACTGTGGAAGGAGCATTATTGATTGGAAATTATTTGACTCAGACTCAATTCAAAGTCATGATACAAGTTACAACATCAATTAATGTCTTCTACAATGAAAATGTATTATTCTCTGAACTACAGAGTTTTACACAAAGGAAGAATGAGAATCCTGGTGTGATCAGAAACTAAACTCAACCAAATTCTATAACCTAGCGTAGCTGCAATTCACCAATTAGAAACTTGCTGCTATGGGGTAAAAAGCATTGTGTCTCTGGGAGACCTATGTTAAAATGTTAATGCTCTGGGAGGGCTGTCAGTACTATATTTTTGGCACAAAGAGGTAGGACATACCAGGAAATTGGAAGGCTGGGAGATGAGATAGATCATTGAAGATCATCAAAGATCAACTATTGGGATATTGGAGCAAGGGATAAAAGTATGCAGGGATATGCCTCTGAAAACAGAACTGAAACCAAGAGATGGATCCACAAAGTGAAAAAGTAGATAGGAAACGATAGCCACTATTGAAAGATCTAAAGTGAGTCTAAGATCTGGGAAATCTATCCAAGCAAGGATGGAACCGACTACTGATATAGTTCCATAAAAACTAACAAAATTACTCATGTGTCAGTAGGAAATAAGTTAATACATTGAGTGTTATAACATCAATGACCAGTGTCCACTAATAGATTTCATGGTGGGGCTTGACAAAAGAGAGAGAGGTCCACGGGAGAATATCACTGGAAGAGGAGACATCAAATAAAATATACCCCAAAGCACAGCTGGGCATCATGCAAAATAATTAAGGGCTGCTTTTACATCCTCAGAAAGTCGAGAGTTGACATTCTAAAGAGCAAATGAGCCTTACTCTGTTTCCTAGGCAGAGCAAAATGAAAAGAGTAAAATAAGAACCCAAGACTAGGAGTCAAAAGATCAGGGCTCTAGTTTCAATTCTGTCAGTACCAAGCTTTACAACTAGATTAGGGCCTTTACCTACCTTGAACTCAGTTAGATTTTCATTGGTGAAATGGAATATTTAACTGAGTGATCTCTAAGGTTCTTTCCAGTAGGAAAATGCTACAATTCTGTTTAGCTATAAAACAAGATTATAGTATTCAAATAACTACATTTTGACAAGAACTACAAACTGTCCTGAGATTTTAAGAGTACATTATAGATGATTTTCACCTACTTAGTTTTAAATCTGCCCTGAAAACTATTTTTCAAACCATTTAAGCCCTCAGTGCCCCAGGGTCCTTCTAAGATGATAAGTTGCAAAATAGTTACTGATCCCACTTTAGTGGAGAGAATTTATGCACCTGGAGTTCTTTACACCGATGAAATCATATGTCTGGTTCAAAAAACAAACAGCAAATTATCTTAAAAAAGAGGTAGGGCACTTCAGAAGTATAATTAACGTTTGAGCAGTTTGAGCAGTTGGAGTTTAGCATGGATATGTCCTATAAGGGGCAGAACAGGAAATAACCTCAGAAAAGCATTTTGTCATTCCTACAGCCCATTAACTATTGTGTCGCGTTTGGGGATTGGGTTTTCTTACTCAACATCTCCCCTGAATTCTTGTATCGATTAATGCACGATGTTATTGTCAGTTGCTTGTTATTGTCAACTTGGTCATCATATTTTCAACTGCAGTACTCAAAAGATTGTTGGTTATGATTTGTATATATTAATTTATTTATTTAAGGTAGCGCACAATTATCATAGAAGTTGCAATAAAAAATGCAGTTTAGATAAGCTACCACTAGATGGATGGAGCTGCTTTAGTTATGAACTCATGGGCTAAAGGTTAATCTTAGATCAAAAGTGTGATCTAATGACATTTTTCCTATGACAAATTTATATTAAAATTTGATTTCATTATTAAAGAAAATTATAGCTTAAAATCCATAGTTCCAACTTGTGTAGAGGGCCATGAAGTTATACAGGAGGTTTCTGAATCCAAATATGAACAAGCCTACCTTGGAACAAATATGTCACCTTTATGTATTACTTTTTAAAATGGCTATAGATGATGGGTTGATGAATAAACACGGATTCATTTAAAAACAGTCCTGAATTCACAGGGATTTTTTTTTGTTGTTTTTTATTTTCTCGATACAGAGTAGACTTTCTATGGCTTCCCTGAGATTATCTCTAATTTATCCTACATAGAGCTTGCTTGCATGTAGTTGTTTGCAGATTCTTTCCTCTGCCCTCCCCCCACCCTGGATTGCGAGCTCCTTGAGAGCAGGGACCGTTTTCTTGTTTGTTTTGTCATGTCTTTCTTTGTATTCCTCAGTGCTTAGCATAGTATCTGGCACACAAGAGAAGCTTAATAAATGTTTATCGACTAATTGATAATCCCTTACTTAGGATGTTGCAAGTCATTAAAAATATCTCTTGAATGTTTTGGTGTTATCCCTTTCCCTATCTTTTATCCATGAGACCAAAACACAGACAGAAAAAAGAGGACAAAAGTAAGGTAGTTGTAGTGTAGTGGGGAAATCTCTGCTTTTTTAATCAGTAGGTCTGGGTTAGATTCATGATTCAGCTACTCATTAACTGGGTGACCTTGGGCAAGTCACTTAATTTTTCTCATCCCTTGTTCCTTCATCTATAAAACTAGGGAGGTTGAATTAGATGATGTCTAAGGTCCCTTCTGTTTAATAGCACCCATGTGTACCCCGAAGACAACAGTAAGCACAAAACCTTCTTTTTTTAAATCTTTTCAATTAGTAGATGACTTTGTTGAGGTCAAAGTTGAGAGAGCTGGTTCTCTGTCAACAGAGAGAGAGCAACAGACCTTCTCTGTAGCTATTGGAAGTTTTATTGACGCAAAAGCACACAGACCTGAGATTAGCCAGGGGCTAAAGAAAGGCTCAAATATGGAAAAATCAGACTTATATAGACAGAAAATTATGTAGCCTGTAGGATGATTTTAGGGTTTCTTATGGAGGTTGGAGATTTAGGGACTGGATAAGTCTTGCAAGATAAGGACACAAGATGAGGATGATGAATGACACAAGACAAGGGAGACAAGGGAATCCTATGACCTAGAATGGGGTGAGAGAGACAAGGAATTTTATGGTCTAGGATAAGAGGAAGTTTTGTGGTACTTCAAGATAAGGGGAGACTTTAGGACACCTGAGAAAAAGCAACTCAACCTTTAGGGCACCTTTGTATCAAGAGATTTTAGGGTGCCTTTAGAGGATAAACCAAGAAAAGAACAACTCAACCCTTAGGGCACCTTTGTATCCACATCAGTTTTTCTGCTATTTTCTTCTTCTCCTAAAGACCTCATTCATGGTCTTCATATAGCAGTTCTCAAGAGAAGTAGAAACTACTCCCTTGGCAGCGACACATTAAAAACAGTTTTTGTTCATAGCATCATGACTCTTCCTGAGCTGAAAACAATCTTAGAGGTCATCTATCCATCCCTCTCCTAGTTTCAGTGTTCTCTAGATCTAGAGCCAGAAAGGATTTCAGAGAGTAAGTCTAGTTCACTTGACATATGAGGACACTGAGGCAGAGAGAGATTAACACAGGTAGCTGGTAGATAGGAGCACCAACATTTGAAATTCAAGTCCTTGTCTCCAAATTCTGGTTTCTTTCCACTATCCCTCTTTGCTTTCTCAGTCATAGACAATAACTTCAGGCCTCCAGATTGATTTCTAAAAGAGCGTGTATCCTCACTGGAACAAACACTCTTAAAACAATAATTTAACAAGGCTTTAAAGAGGTTTCATGACATGATGCCCAAGCAGAGAGCACCAGGTGTCCTTGCAAATGTGGGTGGGATGAATTTTATTGTGTTTTGAGCTCTGGAGCTTTCCCTCAACTATTTATCACATCGGCAGAAGGCTATTTTTATTAGAATTCAAGCTTTGTCTTCTCTCAGTGACCATGCATTATTTGTTTGTTAGGGCATAAGACTCACTTCTGGCTGTCTTCTGAGTAAGCAGTAAAAATGTGTAAAAAGCACTTTCCCCATATGAGAGCAAGGTAACAAGGCCAGATTTAAATACCAGAATGCTGTGGAAACAGTTTGATCATATCCTTACGAAACAATGTAGAGAGAATTATTCTGTTACTATATTTTTTTGGCCATTCACCTGTTTCGTATAGGCTATTGGTCCATAAAGGACATGATTAGTGTCAAGAGTGAATCCCAGAGGCATCCTTATAGTGACCCAAATACTGGGTCAACACAGAGCAAGACAAAATAAATATTATTTCAATTGCCTCACATACCAAACTGCCTAGAAAAAAGTACATGTAGATAAAAATTTAATTCACCTGACCTTAATCAAGCATCTGCTGTGTGCAAAAAGACTGGTAAGCACTGGCTGGGGGCCCAAGTTTAGAGAACATGGGATCACCATCCTCATAAAGCTTACAACTGAGTAGCCATATCTGTAAAATGGGGTAATAGCATTTACCTCTCAGGGCTGTGAGGCTCAAAGGACATGATACAGGTTAATTTCTTTGCAAACTTTAAAACACATATCAATTCTAGCTCTTATTAAATGAAAACAAACACCTATAAAAAGTGAATGCCTGAGTGGTATGAGGTTATTACAGGTACAGAGGACATAGTATAAGGCATTGGGGTAGAATGAGATAAGGCTTTAAAGGCAGGATGGTACTAGATTGTGAAGGGTCTTGTATGTCATTCAATTTCTTTTTTTAAAATTATTTTATTTGTTTTCAGTTTCAGCAGTCACTTCCATAAGTCTCAAAATTTCTCCTTCGTTCTCCCTCGCTCTCTCCTTGAGATGGTATGCAATCTTATATGAGTTCTATATAAACATGCTTATTAAATATATTTTCACATTAGTCATGTTGCATAGAAGAATTAAAAATGATGGGAAAAACTAGGAGAAAAAAGTAAAACAAAACATAACACAAGAGAAAAACAGTCTGCTTCATTCTGCATTCAGATTCCATAGTTCTTTCTATGGATGTGGATGGCATTCTGCCTCGAGTCCTTTGGGAATGTTTTAGGTCCATGCATTGCTGTGAAGGGCTAAGTATATCGGAAACAGTCCTCACACACTGTGGCTATTACTGTGTATAAAGTTCTCCTTTCACTCAGCATCAGTTCATATAAGTCCTTCCAGGCCTCTCTGAAGTCTTCCTGTTCATTGTTTCTTATAGTCCAATAGTATTCCATTATATTCATATATCACAATTTATTCAGCCATTTTCCAGTTGATGGGCATCCCCTTGATTTCCAGTTCTTGGCCACCACAAAGAGAACTGCTATAAATATTTTTGTACATGTGGGACCCTTTCCCATTTTTATGATCTCTTTGGGATACAGTCCTAGAAGCAATATTGCTGGGTCAAAGGGTATGCACATTTTTGTAGCCCTTTGGGCACAGTTCCAAATTGCTCTCCAGAATGGTTGGATCAGCTCACAGCTCCACCAACAATGAATTAGTTTTCCATCTCTCCTACATCTTCTTCAACACTTATCATCTTTCTGTTTTGTCATGTTAGCCAATCCGATAGTTGTAATGTAGTATCTCAAAGCTGTTTTGATTTGCATCTCTCTCAACAATACTGATTTAGAGCATTTTTTCATATAACTATAGATAGCTTTAATTTCTTCCTCTGAAAACTGCCTGTTCATATCCTTTGACCATTTATCAATTGGGGAATGTATGTCATTTAATTTCAAACAAACTTAAAAGGAATTAGAACTTTATTCAGTAAGCAATAGGAAGCCACCGATGGGTTTTGAGCAGAGGACTCCATGTATAAGAAAAGTAGATTGTAGAAAATGGAGGCCGAAGAACCTAAGAAGTTAATGTAAGAATCCAGATGAATGACACCATGACCCTGAATGAGGTAGGAGGTAGAGGGAGTGGCAATGGGAGAGAGGAGATAGATGCAAGTTAGAATTGGAGGCAAACTCATCAGGACAAATCTGCCATGTGAGGATAGGGAAAATGACGAGTGTCGTTGGCTGGATTATTTACTTGACCAACCATCATTGACAGTCAACTGAACAGAAAAAACAACAGCAACGACAGCAACAATATGGAGGTAATTTAATTGTCCTTGATAGACTTCATATTGGCCAGGAACTTATACAACTGCTATGACCCAGACTATGATTCAAGATGATACTTGCCTTTGAATTTCTAACCAGAGAAATAAGGCTAAATGATGGATCAAGACCCTGTATAGGACTGGACTCAATTACCACTTAATGCACACTGAAGTTATAAATTCAGTCTCCATTTTGGGAAACTACTTTCTTAAATAAATAAACATTTGTATTAACTGCAGCTGATTATCTTTTTTTTCTTTTTTTGCATGTTGAGTTAATTTTTTTATAGTAGAATTTCTTGTTATCTCATGACTTATATCCTAAAAGTTCAGCAGTTTTTTTTTTTCTGCTTTGTAACTTTTGTAAGACGTATTAGTGGGTTTGACCCTGCCATTCCAAGATAATAGTAGCTTTTTCAAGATCATTCTCAGGATAATTATTAGCACCTGTACTATAGTTACCCTGAAATAACCACCATCTCCCAGTTTCTTTATGTGATGACTATGTAGCCTAATTACAAGAAACTGTCCAGTAAGCCACCTCCCTCTCCATGTCTCTTCAGAGAATTGTCACTTGTGTCTAGGGCTGTTGAGGAAATTAAGCGTATTCCATGAACAAGTTGCCCAGATGACAAATCATGAATTCAGAAATACATTCCACCAACTCAGTTCCATATACCGCTGGCAATTAGCATGCTCCAAATTCTCAAGAATTCATTATGAAATAAAGATTTACTGCTAAGCAACATCAGAGGTAAGATTTTTGCTACATATAAGCAAGAACACAACAGTCTCAAACAGAATTGCTGTCAAAAATTGGTCCTGTGACTCACACAGATGCTGGCACGTGTATTAGGCCCAAGAACTCTAAAGCAACTCTTCATTGCTTATCTGTAAAACTAAAGTATTGGACAAGAAAATTTTCAGAGGTTTCAAACGTTGGCTGCATGCTGCTGAAAATAAAATTGGGAAATATTTAACAAAATAAATAAAATTACAATACAACCTAGATAATGTTAATTAGTGATTTTCTAAGTCAACATGAGGCTGACAGGGATGCATTTCTATTTGAGGCTGACATTACTAGACTGGTTGACCTGAAAGATGACTTTTCAGATCTTTAGCAATAGTTCTAATGCCTAGATGAATGGCTCTATACCTGGAAGTATTAAGTGGGCCCTAGAAGTATCTGTACTCCCTAAATAAAGTCTATTTTGTAACTAGCTGTACCACATCTTTCAATAAACACCACTGAAATATCTAAAATGTTCCTATGTTGTGTTTTATTTTCACCTTGTGGTGCTATCTAGTAGCATTTATCATATAACTAGCCATTTAAGGAATGTTTGAAATGATCCTTTGGGGAAAGAGTAGGAGAAAACGATCCTCTCTCTAATTCTTGGAATTAGCCCCTGTTATCTAGGACACTGGGACAGTGGAAAATGCACTGAACTTGCAGTTATGAGTCCCACACCATACACTTAGCAGTTTTGAATTTAACAAGTCACTTCAGCTCTCTGAGTTTCAGTGTTCTCAGCTTAAATTGATGATAATGATCCCTGCTCTGCCTAGTTCACAGGACAGCTATGAAGACAAAATGAAATAATATATGGAAATAATCTGTAAAACAGGTTTAATAATAGCATCTACCTCATAGAGTTAAGAGGATTAAATAGATAATATATGTAAAGTGCTTGGCAAACATATAAATCAATTAACAAGAATTTATTATGTATGTTCTATGTGCCAGGCACTGGCAAACATTGTGACACAAATATAGAGAATGAACCAACCTCTGATCTAAAAGAAGTAAGTGTTCTAATGGGTAAGGCAACAACTGCATAGATGGTTACATGGAGCATAAGTATAAGATGAAAAACTACAATAGAAAATTGAAATACATAGTTTGGGAGGGAGGGCGCTAGCAGTAGGTGGTAATCAGGAAAGGCTTCATGCAAAAGATGGTGTCTGAACTGTGCCATAAAGAAATAGGGACTCTGTTGTGCAGAGGCAAGGAGGGAGCACATTCCAAGAATGTAGGATGGCCAATGCAAGAACACAGAGGTGAGAAAGTATTTTATATGTGAGGAACAGAGAGGACAGTTTGTTTGGATGACGGGATGCAAGAGAGTGAATGAGGTCCCATGATGCTGGAAATATAGGTTAGGGTCAGGTTGTAATGGGCTTTGAAGCTTAAGAGAGGGATGACAAGATTTACATGAACTGATACAAAGTGAAGTGAGCAGAACCAGGATAACATTGTATACAGCAACAACAAAGTTGTTGAAATATTGTGAATGACTTAGCTGTTCTCAGCAATAAAATGATACAAGACAATCCCAAAGGATACATGATGAAAATAGCTATTTGCTTCCAGAGAAAGAACTGATGTCTGAATACAGATGAAATGTGCTTTTCTTTCTATTCTTTTTCTTCCTTCCTTCCTTCCTTCCTTCCTTCCTTCCTTCCTTCCTTCCTTCCTTCCTTCCTTCCTTCCTTCCTTCTTTCTTTTTTTCTTCCTTTCTTCCCTTCTTTCTTTCTTTCTTTCTTTCTTTCTGCCTTTAGTTCTCTCATTCTTTCTTTTTTGTTGTTTGAGTGTTCTTGTACAATATGACTAATATGGAAATGTTTTACACAACTGCACATATATAACCTATATCGGATTGCTATTTCAAGGGGAAGAAGGGAAAGAATTTGAAACTCTAAACATTTTAAAAAATCAATAAATGATCAAAAAATTATTTTTACATGTAATTGGGAGAAAGTAAATAGTATTTCTTTAAAAAAGGAAAACTTCACAGAGGAATTTGAATCATTGCCTACAATCAGTGGAAGGTACTAGAGTTCATTGAGTAGGGAGGGGATTGACATGGACAGATCTATGCTTAAGGAAAGTGACTTTGGCAGTAGCACATAGGGTGGAATGAAGTGGTAAGAAACTTAAGAAAGGGAAACCAGTTAGGAGGCTATTGCAATAATCTAGGCCAGAGGTGATAAGAGCCTAACTTAAAAATGGCAGTCATATAATAAAAGTCAGAAGGGGTCAGATGTGATAGATTTTATAGATAGAAGTAGCAAGATTTGAAAACTAATCAGGTATATCCAGTGAGGGAGAATGACAAGTCCAGAATCATTCCTATGTTATGAACCTGGGAGACTAGAAGGATGATAACACCTTCAACTAAATGGGAAGTTTGGAAGAGAGGAGGGTTTGGAGGTAGGGGAGGTAATGAGCTCAATTTTGGATATTTTGAATTGGAGATACTTCCAGGACATCTATTTTTAAATTTCCAATGAGTAATTGGTGATGGTGAGATGAAATTCAGGAAAGACTGAGCTCGATGTATAGATCTTGGAGTTATTTGCATAGAGATGACAGTTAAAACCTATGGAAGCTAATAAGGTTGGTAAGAGAAAATGGAGAAAGAATAGAGAAGAACCCCTAGGACAGAACCTTGGGGAGCATTCATCGTTAGGGGACATGATATGGATAATGAGCTATTAAAAGAGTATGAATGTGGCAGCTAAGTGGCACAATGGGTAGAGGACTGGGCCTGGGGTTGTGAGGACCTGAGTTCAAATTTGACCTCAGATTCTTACCAGCTGTGTGATCCTGGGCAAGTCATTTAACCTCAATTTTCCCCAAAAAAGAGTATGAAAAAGAGCTGTCAGAAAGGTAGGAGGGAACCAGGAGAGAGAAGGGTCAGAAAAAACCCAAAGAGAAGAAAATATCCAGAAAGAGGGGGTGGTCAACAGCAGGGGAGTCAGATACATGGCCCACAGGCCACATTAAGCCCACTATACTGTCAGTGTGGACAGTATAGTTAGTATGTGGGCCACAGGGATCCTTAAGTAAGGTTTTGTGGCCCCTGTTTCTATTTGAGTCTGACATCATAGGTCAACAGTGGTAAGGAAAGAATGTAGGGCAAGAAGGATAAAGACTGAGAAAAAACCACCAGATCTGGTGATTGTTGCTAACTTTGGAGGGAGCCACTTTAGTAGAATAATGAGGCTGGAAGTCAGATTGCAAAGCATTGAAGGCTGAATGAGAGGAAGGGGAGGTAGGGAGTGTAGACAACTTTTTTCAAGGTTTTTGGCTGATAAAGGGAGGAGTGGTAGATGGTGAGGGTCTAGTAAGAGCCAGTGAAGATTTATGTTTTTAGCCTGGGGGAAAGCACTGATCATATTTTTATATTTGAAGGTGATACAGAAGAAACCAGTAGACAGAAAGAGAATAAATATAAGAGAAGTGAGAAAAAGAGAGGAGAGGGGGTGGAGGGGAGACAGACAGACAGAGAGACAGAGACAGGCATAGCATCTCTTTGTGGGAGTAAAGGAAAAGAGAATGGGAAATTACAAGAAGGGCTTCATCTTTGAGACATGAAGAGAACAGGAGAGGAAGATCACATTGGATGACCTCCCTTTTCCTGGTAAATTAAGAGACAAGAGACTCATCTGAGAGAGATGGAGGAGGAGGTGTGAAGGGCTTGAGGAGAGAACAAAAGATTTGCAATAGCCTGTGAGGATAGTGAGACAGGGAATCAATTAGGAAATCCAATGAAAAGAAAAGGAAGGAAGGAAGGAAGGGAGGGAGGAAGGAAGGAAGGAAGGAAGGAAGGAAGGAAGGAAGGAAGGAAGGAAGGAAGGAAGGAAGGAAGATGAGGAAGGGCAAATATAGTCCCAGTAATAATTTAGCCCTAGGCTAGCCTCAGTTAGTCTGAAGTATCCACATTTTTTCTCTTTTCTTCTTTTCAAAACAACCTTCACATATTCATCAAGTGGCACAAGCTTATTAAAAAAAAATGTAAAGTTTTCCTAAGAGGTCAGATCAGACTTGACAGCTGGGTTTTTGCCTGTCACCCAATTGACAGCTTCTCTAGCAGGAAGGTGTTGCTGAGGTTTTGAACTTTTTTCCCCCTGTCAGAGTTATACATTGTGGTCTGGATGATCTATGCCACCTGGCCCCATTTCAAAAAGAAAGAATAAGCTTTTTGCAGCAACCCTGTTCACCTGGGGATAATCTCTGGAGCCCAGGGCTATTCATTTGGGGTCCTTCATCCCATCCTAAGCAGGGGTGACAGTCAATAATAATTAGGCTCCAGTTGGATTCAATCAATGTGAGAAGACCCTTGTTGATTAAGTTGGCACCCTTCTAATAGTAGTATTGATGTAAATTCTCCTTCCTCAGAATAAAGTCTTATAATAATATGATAATGTTTTCCCTAGAATTCCCCTCATATACAAGAACTGCAGGACTCACCAACATCAATGGGAGTTTGGTGCAGCTGAAGTAGTCTTAGGCTGGGAGTCAAGAAGCCTGGGTTTGGCTCCCTCTGAAAATGCTCCTCTGATTGCATGAATTTGAGCAAATCGGTTCTCACTTTTGGACCCCACACTCTCCATCTGGCAAATGATAATGCTTGTCTGGCCCACGTCTCAGGATTACTGTGAGGATGAATTTAGCACTTTCTTTTAAAATAAGCTGGTGAGTTATGTTTAGTGATTTGTGTTGTGGATTTGTGTATGCTTACCTCCTCTCCAGACTACGGTGTAAACTCTTTGAGGACAGTGCAGGATTCTGGGTCTTTCTTATCTTTATGTCCCTGCAGCAGGTACAGCTGTATACTACTTTGAAATGAACAAATGAATTACTTAAACTGAATAGTAGTAAATACAAGAAGTTAAAGGGAAAGTCATAGTAATTTTTAAAATATTAAAATTAGAATTACTGTATAAAATCTATAAAAGAGATGGACAAAAAAGGGCTAGGGAATCATTCTGTGGAGCTTTTTAAGGATGAAAGAACTTTGACATTAGTGTCAATTAACTGATACCCTTCCAACCTCATTAACTGCGGTAGGGTTATCAGCAGCACATCTTTAGATTTTTCTTCACTGGATTATAATGTTGGACTTTTCATATGCCCATTTCTACAAGAATATTTTAAAAACCTGTATACTTTCACAATCCTTATAGAAAAGTATTTCATTTTAAACAATATTCTGAGGATTGATGCTGCTTACCTGAGCTGCGTTATGGGCAAAGGCTGTTTCCTACTTCAGTTTTTGCAGTGAAGGCCCCCTTCTTGGACAATGAATCTCCTTTTCTATAATGGCAGCCATGGAGGCCATCCTCAGTGAGGAAAAGTAATAGGGGAGCTGTCCAATTTTCAGTTAAGTGCTTTTCAAAATAGAGACGTGAAACAGTTGTTTGATCAATCAGTCCATCAATGAACATTTATTCAGAGCCTACTATGCATCAGGCACTGTGCTAAGAGCTGAAAATACAAAGAAAGACAGAAGATAGGAGACCCTGCCCCCTCTTCTATCGCTTTGTCCGTGTCTGTCTCTGTCTCTCACTTTCTCTCTCCCCCTAGCTCCCCTACCCCTCTCTCTCCCTGTCTCCTGTGATTCCTTCTCTACCATCTTTTACCTGACCAGGGCTTCCCCTCTATCCTTAAAAAAACCTTCACTATGCCCTACCATCCCCTCAAGCTATCATCCTATGTCTCTTCTTTCTTCATCAATCCAGTCTCTTCCTTCTGCCAGTGACTGCCCTCAATTCCCCTCCAACCTGAGTGCTACATTAGCCCTTGGGGAATGTTTTTTAATCATTTTACTAATATCTTTTTTATAGTACCTATATCTTCCAATATATCTATCCCTGTTCCAGTCATCCCTATCATCAAAGAATGAGAATGAGAAAAATAAAGATAATTCAGCAAAGCAAACCTATTGAAAAAGAAACCTGACATTATAGTTATTCCTTAGGGGCCCTGAGTCATAGTGATCTGGAAAATCTGCATACAAGTTTTTGACCTTCCTTTCATACCAAAGAAGTCTGAATTTTTTTTCTTTTATAGGGTGTTTACAGTACCTTATTGTAAAATATGGGTTAAGTATTTGGTCATAGACTCGGTGTCATCTGCTGACCTTCGTGTGTTGTCTGCAGCTTACACAAAATGCCCCCAAAATTCCCATTTAATTTCTTATGTAATATATTTAAATTCAATTTACTGAAAACACAATGAGGAAAGTCATGATATAGAAGGGATAATTGTATATGTAGTGTTCCACACTGATAGTTTCCTCCCTTTGCAAAGAAATTGAGGAGATGCCTTCTCATTTATCGTCTTTGAGGACAAGTTTGAGCCTTATCATTTTGCCATATTTTCTAAGCCCACTTCCGCCCAAGACTGAGGCCGTTCTCCTGAGTGACAGACCTATACCTCTGTATGATGCTTTTGTAGATAGCTATGTGATCCCTGATTGGCTGGGAGAACATGGAACTGTGCGATACCATCTAACTGCTAAGTAGAGATATTTTTCCTCAGATGGCTGGAGGACTTTGAGTGAAACAGACAAGAGAGGCAAGCTCAGACATTCCTAATGGGAGAGAAAGCATGCAAACATCTGTGTACATACAAAGGATGTATGGACTTTGGTATATCATAAAATTGGGTTAGTTAATAAAGGTAGATTGTAGCCAGATTGTAAAAGTTTTTAAAAGCTAAAGAGGGGAGGTTGTACTGGATGCCAGAAGAAATGAGGAGCCAATGGACCTTACAGAGTAGGGGAGTGACACAATCAGGTCCTTGTTTCAGGAAAATCATTTTGGTAACTGGGTAAAAAGATGAGACATAAGAAACACTTTGAGGAGGCTGTGCAGCACTCCAGGTGAGAGGTGACTGAGGACTCAACTAGGGATGGGGACTTTGTGTACAAAAAGAAGGGGATGAAAGTGAGAGAAATCGTTAAGGTTGTATATGGGTGATATATTTCCAGTGCATCATAGATTTAGAACTAGAAGGAATCTCAGAAGTTATCTAACCCAAACCCTTCATTTTACAGGTGGGTAAACTGATCCCCAGAGAGTTTAAGCAATATGCTTGAGGATTCAAAACCAGGGTCTCTAATTCCACATCTAGCCCTCTTTTCCAGAACTCATAATTCTTCTTTAAAATAACAACAGAGAAACTGAGCCAAGAAGCAGACCAAGGTTACTCTAGCCAGTCCTGGGCTATGGAAATGAGGAACCTTGGGCAAATCACTTCATATCTCTGGCTTCAATTATTTCTTCTCAAAATCAGGAAATTGAGCTGGTTAACTTTTCTAGACCATCTCTTTCATATCTAAAAGTCTATGTACGATCTAATGATACTGTGAATATTTGCCCAGGATTGACCATTTCTTTAAAAATTGTGCCTATACAGCAAATCAAAGAAGGGTTGCCAAGTATCTAAGCAATTGAAGCTGCAGATGTCTCAAAGGTGCTTTTAGTGTCCTCTAAAAGATTCTGTTCCTATGAAGGGTGACCTATGAACTGCTGGAAATCTTGAAAAGTCAACCAAAGGATTCCTTTTGGGATCCATGCAAGGACAAGATTTGATCCATGATTAATAAAATAAATATTATCAAGTCATAGTTTGTAGAAGCTCTCTTATAGATATTCAGTACAAACCTTTCAATTTATAAATGGGGAAATTGAGGTCTGGAGAAGGCTTACCTTCCCCTAGATCTCATCAATAGCACATGGGCAAGTCCAGAGGATTTGCTCTGACTCCAGACCCATTGCTTTTCCCGCAGCACCGTAACTGCCTCTTCTGTTATTAGCCTTTACTAAGGTCACATTACCCTGATTGCATTAGTATTCTTTCAATAAACAGTCTTCTTATTCTCTGAAATGACTCTATACTTGGCCAAGCTCAGAATAGACACCTGGGAGTTTGTCCTTTCAGTTAAAACACAGCCTCAGGGCAAAATGTAGCAACATGCAGCACACTCCCTCTCACCCCTGCCTCCCATGAACACTTGCACATGAGTAATATATTACAAATCAGTTCAGTTCACAGCCAGAGAACTCTAGACAACTCCACCACAGACTTGAAAACCACATTTCAAAGGACAATATGAAACCATGGCCTGGCTTTTCACTTAGTATTGCGGTTAGTCTAATGGTATAGCATGTCTTTTGAAATATGTAGTGCTAGCCTCATTGACAGCCCAGCAAACAGACCCCCTTTTCTGCCTTACAAGCCACTTGGTTTCATGACTGCTGCCGGTCATTTTTCTTATTCAGCAATCAGTAGAACCCACAGTAGAATGGAGTGAAAACATTTTAGAGGAGGGAAGGACCATAGCTATCTGTGATCTAATCTAAACTTCTAACTTTACAGATGAGGAAACTGAGGCCCAGAATAAATAAAGGGAGCTGCCACAGTGTCCCATGACTACTTGATGAAAGAGCCTTCCTAGAAGTTATGTCCTCCTTATTTCTAGGCCAACATTCCCTACATTTCTGGAAATTATAAATCCTAAGATTATAGATTTATAAAGTGGAAGGGTCTTAAAGGTCAGTGGGTCCCCCCCCTCATTTCAGAGATAAGGAAGGTGAGACCTCAAAGAAGGTAAAGGAGTTTGCATGAGTTAACCCACTAGGGAAGAGCCAAGGCAGATTCCCAACTGGGTCCTCTGACTCCTAATGCAGAGTTCTTTCTACTGCCCCAGGAGGCTGCCTCACTCATCTCCTCTTTGGGTATTGTTTGGAAACACTTAAAGATTTACCACTCGAGAATAGCCACAAATATTTTAATGGGGATTAAAACCATGGGAGCAGGGATTCACTGGCTCAGACACCCCAAATCTTCCATTTCAGCTGCGGCTGAATCCACTGGCTCTACTGTTTAAAAATGTGTTTGCAGTTTATTTATTGAGGGGAGAGTCCTTTGCTTAAAATGGAGGAGGTAGAGGTGACAAGATCCTCAAACTGGTAGAACGACATTTTTTCCCTTTGCCTGAGTCTGTCTGCTCCTTGTTACCTATTTGGATGGTGTCTGGAAGTAGCTGACAGGTCGGTGGTGCAGATGCCAGGGTTCAGTAAGGCCCCCGGGGAGCAGTTCTGTCAATAACAGGTTTAATGGTTCTGTCAATAACACAATGCCTGTGTTAAGGCCAAGGACTGAAGGTCGGCTCTCTCCTGTCTCTGTAGGTCATGCCTGGCCTACAGAGCACAATAGAGATGGACTCCTAGAGAGACACTTACATACACAATCATTTATTCACCCCAGAATTGTTTGTGTACAGAAAGAAGAAGAAGAGTATCTCCAAAAATAATGTCCCTCCAAATATTATTGATTGAAATATCAAATAATGCCTTATATAAGTACAAAGGAATGGAATAAACCCTGGATTTAGAGTTAGAGAATCTAGATTAGATTTTTTGCATACAGGAGTGAACTCATATTAATGTAATAATGATAGCTTTTGTATGCCACTTCAAACTCTGCAAAGTACTTAACAAATAACTCACCTGATTCTCATGACAACCCTGAGACACAGGTGCCGTTATGATCATCATTTTACGATTGGAGGGGGGGGGGCGGGGTGGAGCCAAGATGGCGGAGTAGAAAGACTCACGTATGCTAGCTCCAAACCCACAGCCCATATATTTCCTTCAAGAAGAACTCCCCACAAATTCTGGAGTACTGCAAGGCATGCAGAAACACAGTGGAAAAGATTTCTGTTCCAGAGAGCCCTGAGAGCTGTCCCCAGGGGTCTGTAGCGCTCTGGACAGCGGAGTCCACCCCTGTGGTGACCTGGCCATGTGGCCCCAGAGGAGCAGATCCGAGCAGGCTTCAGGGACAGAATCTCCAGCAGCCAGGAAGCTCTCTCCACCCACAGACGCTGCAGGTCTAGGCTGGCCAAGACGGGAGCGGGGTGTCTCCATGGCTCGGGCCCTTTCAGGAGGCAATGGAGGAGGGAGCGGCACAGGCAGTGGCACAGGCAGAGGCAGTGGCGGCGGCCTGAAACTCCCAGAGCAGCAGGCAGAAGTTCAGGGCCATTACCAAAGGTCTCTGCATAAACCCCCTCAGGGAACTGAGCCTGGGAGATGGCCCTGCCCCCACCCACCCCATTACTGAAGGTCTCTGCATAAAGCTCCTGAGGGAACTGAGCCTGGGATGTGGCCCTGCCCCCACCTGAGCACCAGAACTTAAGCTCACATTGAATAGCAGCTGCACCTGCCGAGGAAAGCCCATTTGAATCTCAGACCCCAAGCACTAGCAGGGTGGATCTAGGCGGGGGTGGACAGGAGTCTCAGAAGTCAAGTAACTGGCTGGGAAAATGCCCAGAAAAGGGAAGAAAAATAAGACTATAGAAAGTTACTTTGATGGGGTTCAGATGTTCCCGCCTTTCAATTCTGATGACGAGGAAATATTCTTACCATCAGGGAAAGACATGGAGGTTGGGGCCTCTGTATCCCAGACATCCGAGGTGGATGTCCGGTGGGCTCAGGCCATGGAAGAGCTCAAAAAGGATTTTGAAAATCAAGTTAGACAGGTGGAGGAAAAACTGGGAAGAGAAATGAGAGAGATGCAAGAAAAGCATGAAAAACGGGTCAATACCTTGGTAAAGGAGACCCAAAAAAATGCTGAAGAAAATAACATCTTGAAAAATAGGCTAAATCAATTGGCAAATGAGGTTCAAAAAGCCAATGAGGAGAAGAATGCTTTCAAAAGCAGAACTAGACAAATGGAAAAAGAGGTTCAAAAGCTCACTGAAGAGAATAGTTCTCTCAAAATTAGAATGGAACAGATGGAGTCTAATGACTTTCTGGAAAACCAAGAAATCACCAAACAAAACCAAAAGAATAAAAAAATGGAAGACAATGTGAAATATCTCATTGGAAAAACAACTGACCTGGAAAATAGATCCAGGAGAAACAATTTAAAAATTATGGGACTACCTGAAAGTCATGATCAAAAAAAGAGCCTAGACCTCATCTTCCATGAAATTATCGAGGAAAACAGCCCTGAAATTCTACAACCAGAGGGCAAAATAAGTATTGAAGGAATCCATCGATCACCGCCTGAAAGAGATCCAAAAAGAGAAACTCCTAGGAACATTGTGGCCAAATTCCAGAATTCCCAGGTCAAGGAGAAAATATTTCAAGCAGCTAGAAAGAAACAATTCCAGTATTGTGGAAATACAATCAGGATATATCAAGATCTAGCAGCTTCTACATTAAGGGATCGAAGGGCATGGAATAGGATATTTCAGAAGTCAAAGGAACTAGGACTCAAACCAAGAATCCCCTACCCAGCAAAACTGAGTAGAATACTTCTGGGGAAAATATGGTCTTTCAATGAAACAGAGGACTTTCAAGCATTCTTGATGAAAAGACCAGAGCAGAAAAGAAAATTTGACTTTCAAACACAAGAATGAGAAGAAGCATGAAAAAGTAAACAGCAAAGAGAAGTCATAAGGGACTTACCAAAAGTGAACTATTTACATTCCTACATGGAAAGACAATATTTGTAACTCTTAAAACTTTTCAGTATCTGGGTAGTTGGTGGGACCACACACACACATACACACACATGTACACATGTGCACGCACACACACATACACACATGCACGCACATACAGAGACAGAGAGCACAGAGTGAATTGAATAGGATGGGACCATATCTTAAAAGAAATTAAGGTAAATGGTGAGAGAGAAATGTAGTGGGAGGAAAGAGGGTGAAATGTAATGGGGTAAATTATATCTCATTCAAGAGGCAAGCAGGAGACTTGTTAGTGGAGGGAAAAAGAGGAGAGCTGAGAAAAAAAGCAAGAAGTTTACCCTCATCACATTCAATTAAAGGAAGGAATAAAATGCACACTCATTTTGGTATGAAAACCTATCTTACAATACAGGAAAGTGGAGGAGAAGGAGATAAGCAGGGTGGGGGGGGATGATGGAAGGGAGGGCAATGGGAGGAGGGAGCAATTTGAAGTCAACACTCGGGGAGGGACAGGATCAAAAGACAGAATAGAAACAATGGGGGGCAGGATAGGATGGAGGGAAATACAGTTAGTCTTACACAACAGGACAATTATCGAAGTCATTTGCAAAACTACACAGATAGGGCCTATATTGAATTGCCTGCCTTCCCAAAGGGAATGGGTGGGGAGGGAGGGATGGGGAGAATTTGGAACTCAAAGTTTTAGGAACAACTGTTTAGTATTGTTGTTGCTACTAGGAAATAAGAAATACAGTTAATGGGGAATAGAAAGTCATCTGGCCCTACAGGAGAAAAGAGAAGATGGGGACAAGAGAAGGGAGGGATGATAGAAGAGAGGGCAGATTGGTGATAGGGAAAATTACATTGCTCGGTGTATTGGGGTGGGGGGAAGGGATAAAAGGGGAGAAAATTTGAAACCCAAAATTTTGTGAAAATGAATGTAAAAAGTTAAATAAATAAATTTTTATTAAAAAAAACTGAGGGAACTGAGATAGGCAGAGGGGAAATGACTTGTCCTAGGTCACACAGCCAGTAAGCATCTGAGGTTGAATTTGAACTCAGGTCTTCCTGACTCCAGGCTCAAGGTTCTCTCCACAGTTCTCCCAAGTTACCCTTGAATTCTCTGGGAAATTCTGAATGCAAGAGCCTGGAAATCTAACACTCAAACTAGAGGTTCTGCCAGATTATTAATTCAATTGCAGAGTGATCCACAGGCTGTCAAGCTGAGCCTTGAATGAGACCACAGAGCTGTTAATGCGGTTTAATGGGAAAAAGACTAGCTCTGGACCTGCCACCAAATCTCACCTGTGGTGGGGACTGCCAGTGAATCACCTTTGGGAGTTCCAAAAGCATCTCATTTGACCTTGGACAGGTCAAATAATAATGAGGAGTGATGGAGAATGGCCACATTATATAACAGTCACTAGCTTTTCTATACTGCTTTAGGGTTTGCAAAGTGATTGATTGTTCCCCACACCAACTCTTCTAGATAAGTACTAGGAGCATAATTTCCCATTTTGTGGATGAGAAAACCAAGACCAGTAGAGATCAACACAGCTAGCTAAGATATGAGACTGGATGTGAACTCAGGTTCCTGACTCCTGGTTCACTGAGATACCTAGCTGCCTAATTCCCATTTCTGGGAATGTCTCCTCATCTGTGAAATGCAAAATTCCTTAGTCCAGGGGTGAGGAACCTGCAGCCTCAAGGCCACATGTAGCCACTCTCAAGGACCTAGAGGGCCACATGTGGCCTTGAGGTCGCAGGTTTCCCACCCCTGCCTTGGTCTGTAATAGATGGCCCCAAGGTCCCTTACCACTTTAGATTGATGGTCCTATGCTATAGGGCAAACAAGGAAGGGGTGGTGAGAAAGGAGCTCTCTTGGGAAAAGTAAGGGAAAAAAATCCAAGATCAATTATTGCATTTAGTGTTCCCATGGTATATGAACCATGAATGAATCAGACAAATTATGGCCTAAAGAGACCTCTTGGGACCACCAGCTCAGCATCTTGGTACAAGATTAGTGCTTTTCCCACATTTTCATTGATGACCTTGGGTCACAATATCTCTCTTTTAATTTATGGGGGTTTTCTACTATGCTGTTATTATGACTTTGTGTGCTAAGCTGCCGAAGAGTACACATAAGTTAGCATAAGAAAAGCTCAATAAAATTCCCCTCAGAACTGTAAATACTGTGGCTTTTTCCACACTGGGAATTGTGAGGCACCACAGTAAATTAACAAAAGATTGAGGTACATGTGGTTGTGCAAAACCCACCAAGGATTAACAGGGAGGGCAAGTGGGGATGGGGCATTTTCATTTCTGCTTTCCTCACAAAGCAGTAACAAAAGACTCAAGTCTCACTGACCCATCTTAATGTAGCAAGAGAAGTTGAACAATCTCTTAATTGCATCATTTCAGGCCCAAAGGAGGAATCTGTTTCGCAAACGACTATAACCCCTTTTTCCCCCTCCATTTTGAAGATTAAGAAACATGGAATTTTTGCTTGTTTTCTTCCCCCATGAGATCAGAACAATCTCCCCCCACATCTTCTTCCCTTTTCTGCGCCCCCTCTCTGCGTCAGCATTCAAGAATTCAAGTCCTTTTGAACAGAGCTCAAATTAAATTGAGGTATAAGGTTTGATCAGTGTTAAAGCAGAAAGTGGAACAACCTTCAAGACAGTCATATATCACAAAACTTTTGCAAGCCCAGAGTAGACTGTCTTTGAACTCAGAAAAGAACTACTCACAATAAGAAACAGAGGGGGAATGTGTCAAAAGCATTTAGGGCACAGTCACATAAGCAGAGCTGGTAACTTCTAAATAGTAGCTAAGATTTCAAAGTGTAGAATAGACCTTTTACCACTAAGTTAAAGCCATAAACTGGTTGATTTTTTTTTCTATTTGATTTAGGTGAAAATGTACCTAAGCCTTCATCTAAGATTAATTCACAGGTTGGCTGTTGGCAAAAATGCACTCTAAAATAAAAATTCTGTCAGTTGGTTCCAGCACCTTCTAGATGGATGAGGGGAGTGTGTTGATGAAGAAAAATGTGACTTAGAGATGATTAAATACAGAAGGACACCAACACCTCTAGACTAAACCTTTGATTCAATGTTAGACAATCAAACGACTGGTCTAAAATCGTCTGCTTATCTTACACATCACCAGTCTTCTCAAGATTTATATGTACATTGTTAAAGGTATAAATGACCAGCTCACTCCCTTCAAGTCAGGCCAGCCAATGATTTTTCCCCCAGTTCCTATTTTTCCGCCATGTCAAGGGGTTTAGTTATCCAAGTAGTCTGTTTAATACAGAAGTCCCATTTACCCAGAGTTGTTCAGTTGTTTGAGGAGTGTCCAACTCTCCATGACCTGATTTGGGGTTTTCTTGGCAAAGATAGTGGAGTGGATTGTTATTCTTTATTCAGATTAGGAAACTAACAGGGTTGTGACTTGCCCAGGGTCACACAGCTAGTAAGTGCCTGAGGACAGATTTGAACTCAAGAAGACAAGTCTTCCTGGCAGTGTACTACCTGTCTGCCAGTTTCCAAAGGATTAGAACAGAGCAAGATATAACTTAATATTGCAACTATGATACACATTACTGAATCTTCATTTAATGATTTTGAAGGTTCTTTGTGTTCTAACAGCATCTCAAAGCCCCCATTATGCATATCAGTTCTAATTCTACAATAGATAGATAGTATGTATGTATGTATATATATATATATATATATATATATATACATATATATATATTCAACCATTAGTAGAGTCTTGTTTAATAGAATGACAGATCATTGTTCATTTACCTTATTTCTAAAACATTTTTCAAAGAAATATAGACTTTTCTATGCTGGGCTGGACCCAGTATTTGCCAGTCAAACCCAACATTCTACTATGAACACAGGGATGTACTATAGATAAGCTTTTTCATGACCTCAAACTGAAGGGTTAGGTCTCTCCCAGATTCTCCAAGTAGTTTGTTATGATTTTGTCAACTATAAATCTGTCAAAGATAATCTCATTTGATTCTGTAATATTTTCCTAGCGTGTCAAGTTGAAACAAGACATTGGAGTTCCAGTCTTTGCTCTACCACTAATTTGCTTTATCACCTTAGGCAAGCCTCTTAATCTCTTTTAGAGCACCTGGCTCTTTATCAAATTAAGATTTTGGATGAAATGACCCTCTGAGTTTCCTTCTGGTGCAAACATTCTATTCTATTTCATTCAAATAAATATCTTTGAGACTCTGCCTCATGTTTTATGACCCTCCCCCCAGCCCCTGCCCTCCAACATTACCTCGTATCAGAGTTAGAATTAGGCACCCTCTTTGAATTCACATGAATATGAGAGAATTGTTTTTGCTTTTGTGTTGTTTTTGCCCACTGCGAAGCAGGGTAAGGGCAAAGAGAGGCCTTTCTTCCCCCTTTGGCCCCTAGAGAGTGCAGGGTCCTATGGAGGTGGGAAAGAAATTTGAATGATTAATGTCTAATCCCAGAATATTTCCAAACACTTCAACCTTAGGTCTAATAAGGCTTCAATTTAGGCAATATGTGTCAAATAATATTTGCTCCCAGACAGATGGAGAAACTAACTGAGATGACATGATTTGTTACAAAGAATAATGACTATTTCAATTGCCACTTGGCTCTTCTTAATTTCTTCTGCTTTTCCTACGTAACTTCAGTTCTTCCTTCTTTTAGCCTTAAAGCAGACCTTTAAATTATAAAAGAAACCATGGAATAAGCCAAGCAACTTGACAGAATAACATCAAACTTTAAAGAATAAGCTTTCTTTGCATTCCAAAGACAGAAAGAAAAATGGGGGAGAGCTGACAAGAGTGATCTGGTAACCTATTGGGGAAAACTAAATCAATGCTCCAAATCAGTTCTCTCTTATTTCTTACAAAGAGCACATCATTTGGTTTCCATAAAAATCTGGCCACAGTCTCTTGGAAAAATCCATGCAGTCAACAAGGAACGAGTGAGGTACTTTTCTCTCAGGGCCACTAATTCATTGAAATCTCTTCAAACTGTTGAGTGGCAGAGAGTGTGTTGCTTATTCTCCCCAGTTCTCTCTTTGTTTTTTTCTTACTGTACTTCCACTTATTCCTGAGAACTCACTTAGCCCTAAATCACAACTAAGATGTCTTATACCAATACTGGTATATAAGGGTGCTGTGTCTGAGGCGGCATGTCCCTTAAGTCATTCTCTATCAGAGATGTTTGGAGGAAGAAAAAAAAATGAAACTCAATCCCATGAAGTCTCATTTATTCTGAAGGTAGAATCACCAGAATCAGACAACTCTCAGACTTCTCTCAAGTCAACTGAGTAATAACAGAACTCCTATAGCTAAAGTATCTGTCTAGTAGTCGATATCACAGAATGCTGAGATAAACCATGGTTAGATCTTGTCTAATGGTGTTTGTTCTTGTGTAAAAAAAGAAGTAGAAAAAGCAGATGAAAAGTAAAAACTGCATAAACTTAGAGACCTATTTCCTTTGTAATAGCAACAGTTCTGCAGAGGAATGTTGGTAGTTTCACTTTATCTTCCACATCCTCCATGAAGCCTGCCCTGACCTGATGATTCACATTGAAATTTTTTCCACCAAATTCACAGAATTAGAGTCCTTAGGGTCCATCTGGCCAACTGAAAGAATCCCCTCTACAACATTCTGGAAAGGTCATCATCCCAGAAGACATCAGGTAAAGGGGAATCCGCTACAAAATGGTACATTTCACTTAGGGATGATTGCTAATAATATTGTACTTAATAATAAGATTGTTGATAATAGTAAGATGTTCCACAAGACCAAAATATGCCTCTCTGCCTTTTCTACCCATTACACTTAGTTTTGATTTCCAGAAACAATCCCAGTCCATTCCCCCTTCTACCTGGAGGCACTTCAGATACTTGAAGTTCTAGCATTTTCCCCTGCCCCCAACACCACCCTCAGATCTTATTTTTTTCAGGCTCATCATTTCTATTTCCAAAAATCTCATATGGCATGACGCTTTTCTCTATTCTGATCAGTCTCCTCTCCATATCCTTTTATTTATCAGTGGCCAAGTTTAGCCCCAGAGAAGAGATGAGAAGATGCATTTTCCTCCATTCTTTGTAGGGATAGCAGACCATGGGTTTGGAACATGGCACATACTGTCAGATTACATTAGTGTTTTTCTTAATTTTCATCAGCTGCTTTGTAAAAACCTTTATCTCTTTCATCCTTTTTAAAATTAAGGATGGTTCATTACATAAAGGAGAAAGGAAGTATATATTTGAAAAGGAAGGCAATGTAAAACCAAAATTTTAGTCATTTTCAGTCATATCCAGCTCTTCATGACCCTGATGACACATCACTTGTGTTTGGACCCCAGTTCCAAGATCACATTTCTTCCTAGCTTCAAAACACTATCCCTGGCAGTTTTCTGACACTATGGCTAGCAACAACTCATGACTGGGCCCCAGTAAGACAAACTATCTTTCCCACCACAAGAACTAGCTGACCTCTGAAGAAATTCTCTTGTAAAAACAAGACTACCTTGTAACCACAGAATTATCATCTATTGATTCCCCAAATTATCATATTCAATCCAGAGGTCAAGCTATAGACAAGCTATCTTGCTACAGATATAACAGACCAAAAATATACCCCTAAGAAACACCTTTCCAGGGGCAGAGCCAAGGTGACAGAATAGAAAGACACACCTACTCTATCTCTTTCCCACAGCCCATAAAATACCTGTTAAAAAGGACTCTAAACAAATTCTAGAGCAACAGAAGCCACAAAATGACAGAGTGAAAGAGATTTCCAGCCCAAGGTATCCTGGAAGGCCAAGAAGAAAGATCTATCACATGGGGTGCAGAGTGAAACCCCAACCCAACCTTGGCTGAGAGGCAATAGCAGGAACAGGACCAGCGTAGGCCTGGGGGGTGGAGTTCCCCACAGTTGCTACAGTTCTCAGATCCCTCAACCCCCAAATGCCAAACACAGCTTCAAAGATCAGTGAGAAAACTTTTGCACCTGGGTGAGAAGGGAGCAGAGTCCTCCTCTAGCCCTAGAATCAGGAGGCTGTGGCAGCAGCAGTAGCAGCAGTTCCATTTTTGGAGTGCTTCGCCTAAAGACCCTGGGGGAATTGAGCCACTGATCTGGGTCTCAGCTCAGAGATGTGAACAGGACTTTTTTTTTTGCTGTTCCATTTGTTTCCATTTACATGTAAAAATAATGTTTAACATTCATTTTTTTAAAAAGTCAAGATCTTTAATTTACAGACTTTATTGTCTTCCTTTTTAAATTTTTGTTGAGAAAAAAATGTACCCTTCTCTACTTCTTCATGATCTTTTAAAAATTGAGGACAAGAGCTCAGTAATCATGACCATCTACTCTTTCCCTACTCTAAATGTAGTTTCTCTGGGATTGGTGTCCTGAACTCATCAAGGGTAACTAAGCATTGCCTTTTTTCCTTTCTATCATTTTTGGGTTTCAACTCTTCAACTAAATTAAATTTCTGCCTTGTTTTTCCCTACCTAAAAGACATTTTCCTTAGCTGAGAAAATGGGAACAAAGTAGGAGTTGAACAGACCTGTCTTCTCCATCCCCTGATGAGTGATCCTATCCAGGGATGCCCTGCAGCCCTAACTGGCTCCTGAAAGTCACTTGTTAAATTTTCAGTGTGATCATTCACACTTTGGAAATTGGAAAATCCAATGAATCAACAAATTGATTTATATTTTTTTGTTGGTTGTCTAGGTTTTATTATGGAGAAAATATTAATCAGGCAGATCAAGTTTCAAAGGGGGTTATACATATTTGTTTTTCTGCAAGCTGGTTGTTAAACATTTGCCAACATGCCACTGTTACTATCCCTTCTTTAATCCTCATTTTGCCCTGACAGCCAAACAAGAGATACGTTTATTATTCTTTTTGTCTTTACTTTTTTCCAGCCCCAATCTCTTCTGAGCTTTGGAGTGACTACTGCTTTTTTCTGGAGCAGGAACCTCAGATAGATTTTCACTGGCTCACTCAAAAGATAACTATGATTATTCAGGCGCATATATTTATATAATAGCATCCTGCCACCCAGAAGACTTTTACCCAGCTCATCCACTGTAATACAATGAAAGCCTTGAGGAATGACAAGGCTCTGAAGCACATTCTGAAAAAGGAGAGGGAAAAGGGAAACAAGAAGGAGGAGAAAGGGAGGGAAAGAAGGGGATAGAGAAGGAGAGAGACAAAGGGAGAGGGAAGAAAGGGATGAGAGAAAGAGAAGGAGAAAAGGAGAGAGAAGGAAAGGGAAAATAGGGAGGGATTCTCTTCAACAGACTTCCAGTCTTCAGGATATTTTGCTAGCAACTTCCTATATTCTATAACTCCCCCATTCCCCATGCCCAATCAGTCATGATCCTTCCTCCTTCAGAACTTGAATAGCACCACATATTTCTCTTACACACTTTTCTACATGTATATTTTTTATTATTGTTATTCGGTTATGTAATATGGTTTATAGTACAGTTTTGGTTGTGTGTCATGCTACCCCTCCTTTCCCCTCCCCCATGATTGTGAGTTAAATTAATGCATGCATAGAGAACATCATATTTGATTTTTGTGTATGACCTACCATATAACCATGTGAGACTCATAATAGATACTTATGCTTGTTAAAATTAAAGTTGTTTTTTTTTTAAATTAGGAATCCATGTATAGCATTTTATGACCTAGAAGTAGACTTTAGAACCTAGGAGTCATCTAGTCCAGACCATCTGTTTGACATATAAGACAATGGAGGCCCAGAGATATGAACTGGATTTTCTTTTTTTTTTTTTACTGTTTTATTTGTTTCCAATTACATGTAAAAACAATGTTTAACATTCATTTTTTGAAAAAATTGAGTTCCAAATGCCCTCCCTTTCTCTCTTCCTCCCTCAATAAGAAGGTAAGCAATTTGATATAGACTATACATGTGCAGTAATACAAAATATTTCCACATTAGTTATGCTATGAAAGAAAACACAGACAAAAAAATAAGAAAAAGAAAGTTAAAAAAAGGTATAGTTCAATCTGCATCAAATTCTAGCAGTTCTTTCTCTGAAGGCAGAGAACATTTTTCATCATAAATCCTTCACAATTGTCTTAGATATCATTGTACTGGTGAGAATAGCTAAGTCATTCACGGTTGATCATTGTACACTATTGATGTTATTATGTACAATGTTCTCCTGGTTCTGTCCACTTCGTTTTGCATCTGTTCATGAAAGCCTTTCTAAGTTTTTCTGAAAGGGTGCTGCTCATCACTTCTTATAGTATAATAGTATTCCATTACCATCATATTTTTGACCATTCCACTAGTGATGGGCACCCCCTCAATTTCCAATTCTTTGCAATCACAACAAGAGTTGCTATGGTATTGCTGGGTCAGAAGGTATGTATGATTTTATAACAGTTTGGGCATAGTTCCAATTTGCTCTCTAGAATGGCTGGATCAGTTTACAACTCCACCAACAGTACTTTGGTGTCCTAATTGTCTCACATCCTTTCCAACATTTGTCAGTTTCTTTTTCTGTCATATTAGCCAATCTGATAGATGTGAAAACTTCAAAGTTCCTTTTTTCATTTGCATTTCTCTGATCATTCCTGATTTAGAGCAGTTTTTCATATGGCTATAGATAGCTTTGATTTCTTTATTTGAAAATTGCCTGTTCATATCCTTTGACCATTTATTGACTGGAGAATGCTTTGTATTCTTATAAATGTGACTTAGTTCTCTATATATTTGAGAAATGAGGCCTTCATCACAGAAACTTGCTGTAAAACTTTGTTCACTTCTGCGATTATCTTGTATTTCCCTCAATCCTATGTTTTCTTGTTTATCTTCCTGTCTCTCTGTTTCTTTCTGTCTCTCTCTGTCTCTGTCTCTCTCTGTCTCTCTGTCTCTGTCTCTCTCTGTGTCTGTCTGTCTCTCTGTCTCTGTCTCTCTCTCTTTTACCCTGTCCCTCCTCAAAAGGGTTTTGCTTCCGACCACCACTTTCCCCAATCTGCCCCTCCCCTTCTCTTGTCCCCTTCCAGTCCCGCTTCCCTATAGGATTAGATAGATTTCTATGCCCACTTGAGTATGTATGTCATTCCCTCTTTGAGGCATGAATTGGACTTTCTAAAGTTTCACAATTAGATTGAGAAAGATAGGTCAGGAGTCCAGTCTTCTTGGCTTCTAGTTCATTGATTCTTCCCCTCCACTATACTTCTTGCCCTGGTGGGATCTGATCAATCTCTCACAATTAATTTGAAAGAGTGCAGGAGTTGGAGTCAAAGGCTCAGGGTTCAAATCCCAACTCTATGATTTATTACTTATGTCATCTTAGGCAAATTACTGTACCTCTCAGGACCTCAGTTTTGTTTTTAATTAATTGAGGGGCCCTCTGAAAATAAGAAGGCCTCTGAAAACCCTTCCAGATAGGATTCCCTGATCATATTAAACTTGGATTAGAGAGAAAAAATATTTCACCATGGATAACAGACAGTATATAAAATATATTAACATATCTAAGACAGGTGGTTTTGTCTGTGAAAGTTCAAGCTATTTATGGCTTATAGTCTTAAGCAGCAAAGGTAGGATTTGAAACCAGGTCCTGATTCAGTCAACAGACATTTATTAAGCACTTACTACATGCTAGACACTGTGCTAAATGCCACCATTCCATACTCTGTTCATTCTCTCTGGGAAAATGGGAAAACCATAGTTTCTCTGGTAATCTATTTAAAAAAAAGAGGCAGGAGTGTTTATTGTAAAGATATTATCCATTTATGACTCTGTAATGACCATACTACATCTTTAGAAGGTAAAACACTACACACTGCATAGGAAATGTGCTAGATCTAGCATTGAATCCCATGCTTACCCACTCTGGCCCTTGGTTTCTTCATCTGTAAAATGTGGAGGTTGGACAGAAATGTCAAGCTGGCTACGGGCCTCATATACCACCTGCAAAACTCTTGCGTGCTGCTCAAATCAGATTAAAATATAAATGGGAAATATTGAACAAAATAAATAAAAATATGATATAATCTAGATAATATTCATTAGTGGTTTTCTAAGTCAATATGTAATGTATAGGATCTGTTTCTATTAGAGTTTGACCCCATTGGACTAAATGACCTCTAAGATTCTTTCCAGTTCAAAATCTATGAACTAGTCAACAAGGTACATTATTTTAAATAGCTCATTATTCATCAAGTAATAAAGGAAGTTTTAAAATGTTCATGGATGTACCAGAAATGCAGCCAGGCCCTTCTCAATGCACATCCCCCATCTTGCTGTATGTTAACCACATTAATTGATGCTTCGTTCTAAAATAAAAGACCACTTTTTTAACACACAGTTTGCCTGTCAAATATACTTTGAACACGTGCTTTTTCTTACAAGATAATTTCTACAGCCACTGAGCTCTTCAAATTTCCCCTACAGTGGTTCTTAATTTTTTCTAATTATTCACTGCTGTTTTACGCTGTTCATTATGGTCTATAATAACAAGGGTAAGATACGGTTCATTACTGTTGTTAACAACAACTGTGTTTTTAAAGCGTTAACTACCTTTGGCTTCCCCTCATGATGACTACCAGGCTAGCAGGTCATTAAATCCTGGAAATGACCAATTTTTCAGGGATTATGCTTAACCATTTGGTTTCAGGCTCTTATGGAGGGAGCATAGGCTTCCTGGGCATTAGAGCTGAAGCCTGTGGGCTTTTTTGTTGGGTTATTTTTTTTTAAAGTTTGACAAATAACGATGCTGTTGTTTCTCTCTCAAGTTACTGTTGTGAATTCCTGTTAAGTCCTGCCATTTCTTCACTTTAAGAGAGTATGGAATTGCTGGAGCAGTGTACAGTCTAAGAAACTCACTTTTCTATTGCTGCTAATAAGGACAATGTGTGCTTTCACTGGTCATTGTTGAACAGATGCTTTTACTGATGAGATGGCCCAAACGGATGAAATTGTCAGGGGATGTCACTTGAGCAGGTGCATCAAAGAAACCTTGAGCTCTTGTGATATTGCCATGATAAGCAAAATCTGTCTTTTTTGTGCATATATGTGTGTGTGTGTATGTATATGTATATACACACAAACACATATAAATAGATAACTTCCCAGTTTGTATTTTTGTCTTGTGTATATGAATTACCATCCATGACCAAAGGAATGACTGTGATCACTATTAAATAGTCAGCTCTCAAGGCTATTTCTCCAAGAGAAAGAAAGGCAAAAATCTCTTCTTGGGATGAAGTTCAAAGCCTTTCCAGCATGGCAGAATTTGCCAAAACTTGCAACGAAGCATTAGAAAAAAACTTTATGGAGTTCCCCCCACCTTTTTTTTTGTTCCTGACCTATTGTTGTACAGGGAGCTGCCTTGAGGAAATCCCCTCTACTAACACAGATCACTAACAATTCTGCAGCTTAGGAAGTTGTATGAGAAAGTTTCCTAGATCCTCAAGGATTAAATAACTGACCCAGGGTCACACAGTCAGTATGTGTTAGAGGTAGGACTTGAATCCAGGTCATTCTGATGCAAAACTAAAAATGTTTTCCACAAAGTCATGCTATCTCCCTTCTAGAGTCCTACTTGGTTTCCCATCAACACAAGAATGCTGTAAAATGGATAATCTTCTTGTTCCTAACAGCCTTTCCCTACCATACCCATACACTAGTGTTAGAACTGAGTTCTATCGTATGGTCCATGATGGGGAAAGTGAAACACTGGACAATATATGAAGACATTTCTCATTGTATTTTGAACAAAGCAGTGTTGTTTAGTGGAAAGAGAAATAGATTTTGAGTCAAAGGATATGATAAGTGACCTTAGGTAAGTCACTTCATTTCTCTGGGTCTCTGTCTATTCATCTGTAAACTAAGGAGGTTCGACTGAATAATCTCTAAGGTCCCTCCCAGCCCTGCGTCTAAAGTCACTGGTCCAAATGACACTGCCTCTCTGCTTTACTAAAGCCTATATATGTGCTCACTTTCAAACCAGAAGCACCAATTCAGCCTAATTGACCATTCCAATGGAAACTGGTATTCCCCAACAGTGGGCCCTGTAAGAACTGTAAGAAGTAGGCAGGTGGCTTCTGACTTATAGTTGCACCCTTTAGTTGGTGCTAGCACTTAACCAGAAGATTTGTATTTGTTCAGTCACCTATACAAAGAGGTAGGCCAATGGGACCAAATCAGAATGCCCAGTCAGCCAAAAGCACGCCGCCCCCCCCCCAGCCAGGTTCTGTATTTAGCCTTCATTCTTCAAGAGGACAGTTACCGTCCAATTGACTTAATCATTTGGAAGTAGGGGTAGACAGCAAAGCTAACACCTTCATAGTTCTGTTTAATTATATTAGTGGACCACATGACACCATTCCAAAAATCACATGAAATAATGTATCAGCCACCCGGCTTTTACTGCTTTCAAATATTTCTAGGTTGCCTTATAGGATACGTCATTTTTTCAATCCAGTCTGACACAGACATTTTTGTCCTTGAGTGAGAAAAAAAAAATTAGGTCTCATTCATCTTTGTAGAGTCTCTTGATTCCTCTCTTACTTCCTTACAAAATCTACCACCAGAGGATATGAAACGTTCTCAGCTCAATTCAATTCAAATCAATATTTACTAACTACCTATCATGTCCAAAATATTGTGCTAGATGCTAGGGATGTGGAGACAAAAAAAAAAGGAAGCAATCTCTATAGTCAGAGGGCTTAGGATCTACTGAGAGGATGCAACACATACCTAAGTAAGTAAATAGAAATTATATACAAAGTTGCAGAAGCAATTTCATGATGGAATGTGCATTCACAACTTGGGAGGGAATCTCATGTAGAGAGCAGTACATGAGCTATGCTTTGAAGGAAGCTAGGGATTCTAAAAGGGCAGGGAAGGAGGCAGTGAATTTCAGGCATGTAGGGCAACTGATGCAATGGTGTGGAGGTGGTAGATTGGAATTTGAACAAATGAATGCATTACCAGATAGTCATTTCCTTTTCTTAATTCCTTATTTCTCTGTATGCTTCCTTGCATGCAGAGAAATAAGGTTTTCATTTTTGCTTCATTTAACTTAGTCTCATATTTTTTCCCAAACCTAATGTTTATGGTGTTTGTAGCAACACTGGGACCCTCTTCCCATCAAGAATTCAGGTACTGTGTTTTGCACGACCACACATGTGTAACCTTTATCGGGTGAGGAGGGAGGAAGGAAAGGAGAATATTTGGAATTAAAAATTTTAAAAACGAACATTAAAAATTGTTTTAACATGTAACTAGGGAAAATAAAATATTAAACCAAACAAAACAAAATTCAGGCACTATCTTTCAGTTGTCTTATTTTTCCCCCCAAGAAAGAACTCATGCTGACTAAGAATGAACAGAGTGGAAGCTTGAACATCATCCCCTTGATTTATGAGGTTTGTCTCTGAGTGTGATTGTTAACTGCCAGAGTACTTAAGTTGTCAAAAAGAACTTGAATATCTGGTCACTGAACATGTGAAGCAGTTGGATTGAACTCCCTGACCTGCCACTCCTATAGGAATTGCTGTAGGAAAAAAGGAAAATGAAATTTACTGGAGGAAGGGAGCAGTGGATGTGGTCCTGATGACCCCTCCCCCCCATCCCCTACAGCTCTTCTAGGGAAGGAGAAAGTTAATTGTTCTCACATTGTCCCGAACTGAAATGAACCTTCAAGCTGTTCGGAAGCAGGTGAGCACGTCCTGATTCTTCTCCTTTATTCTACTGGACCCACATCAGTGTCTTCCTGTGCTTGCCTTCCCAGCTAGCTCCCAGATTAGCTTTCAGCTCCTGCTTTCTCCAATTGCCTCATATTTTACTCGCAGGGCAGAGCTGTTGAAAGATTTGTGGAGCAATATCTCGGTGTTATTTTAAGCTGGTTAGAACAAAAGCCTTCTATTGCTGCTTGATTTTTCTGAAGAATGAGGTAAGATGGCCTCAAAAACAGGCTCAAGAAGCCCCTTTTCTCCCTCCCAATTAAAAAAAAAAAAGCAAAACTTTAGACCAGCTTGAAAAATGCATGCATTTGCGAGACCCAAAATTTATTGCTTTGATTAAGCAGGCACGGTCTTGTTAACTCTGCCTCTATTGTGAAAGGGCCAAGGAAGCATTCTGTATACCCTACAGCAAACTCTATTGATTTTTATAATTGGTGTCAGAAAACCATATTTCACTGTACATATTTCATGGAGGTTTTTTTTAAGCTTTTATTTTACAAATGGGCACAGTCCTCCTCTCTGTCTATTGGAGCAGATCTATCAAAAAATTATCTTGGAGGATGAGCCAAAAAGGATCAAAATGACTTTGCAGCATTTTCAAAACCCACTTTACTGATTTTCACAAGTCAATCATTCCACTGGAGTAAAATGGACAAAATATGAAGTCGAGAAAGAATAGCCCATCAGTGCTGAAGTTGGTGGTTTTCAGACATCTGGTTGGCTTTCCTGGGGATTTATGATAAATGAAGTTTTAATAATAGAAAACATCTGACTTTGAAGGTCTTGTTTTCATACTTATTGTGTGTCCTGCATGTGCTGCCACACCAGATGCACTCTGTATAATGATATAAGTAAGGACTTTATTTTTTGGTAATCCCCACATTGAAACTTCAAACCTGAGCCCATAACTCATTTTACCGACCCTACTTAACAAGGTCTGTACACTGTTATTTCAAAGCCTAGTTACCCCAGGGATGCCACAATTAGGAGCAGTATATGGCAACTAATTCTAGTTTCCTTGACTAAAAATGGCAATATTTGACTATCATCATGTGACCTAACAGAGTGTAACATTGGAAAATGAAAAAGAATTCAACTGTATGACATCATGTTTTGGGGTAAAATATGCATGAGTATTTCTAGACTCACAAAAAAAAATATTGGACATCTAAATATGAAAAAATATAACATTTACAACAAACTTTAATAGCAACCATTCATTTCAAGGCATAAAATCCATTCTTATTTTCCAAAAATATACAGGGCTGTGGTATGTGTTTATGTAAATATATACACACATATGAGCCAGCATGAACAGAGAACTAGGCTTGAAATCAGGAGGATGTAAGGCTCCAATCCCTGTGTGACCCAGAACGTCATGACTTCTCACAGTTTCAGGAAAATTCCTGCAGCAGATCTACTGAGTCCTTGGGATCTGTTTTAGTGGAGGGATTGAAGTCCTCATGCTGATGTCCAGTCTTCACAAATTCACAAACACACACAAACTTATGTGTATGTATGTATGTATGCATACATATATGTATAAAGTTGGTTAAATGGATTCCAGAGTGATAGACAGGTAGATAGATAGATTCCAGGGTCAAGTCCCACTGCCAGCACATATCAGTTGAGTGACCCTGGGCAAGTCATTTAGTTTCATAGTGCTCTAGAAGCTGTCCAGAATTATAAATTGCAGAGTAAGTGCCTAATATATATCATTCATATAAATTCTTTCCTTATCTATCATCAGTCTAATATTAGAGCAGAAAAACCACAGATAAAGAGGACTCAAGTTCAAATCCTGGATCTGTTGCTTAAAAGTTATATCAGAATACTTGAGTCACTTGACCTCAGTTTTCTTATTTGTAAAATGAGAGGGCTGGAAGAGGGTCCTTGAAATATTTGTGACCATTCATCAGAACCTTTACCTGCTCCAGATGTCCAGGGCTTTGCACCAAAACACCGACATCCATCAGGTTTCTCATCTAGGGACCATTAGCTATTTCATTATTCAAAACTCATTCTCTATTTCTCACTGCCTCATCCCATACTCCTACCTCCCTTAGCACAATCTCACCAGTGTCCCACTCCAAGGCATCTTCTTCATCCTCAAAGTGATCTCTAATCCCTCAGTCTCTCCTTATTTTCCCATGTCATCACCCCTACATTAGCTATAGTCTCCTTCCTTCCCTAAAGATCCATTGGTGAATAAGTTCAACTTTACCATGTCCTCTTCTCTTGGGTTATCTGCCCTTGCTAGCCAATCACCATTGCCCTTCTAAGCTTCAGCCAGATTATTCCCCCCATCCACTGCCTTTATTCTTATTTATTTAATTCTTATTGCTGAATGAACATGAATGACTGGGTTTGTTATAAATTTATGTTACATAATCTCAGCTGGGATCTCATCATGGCAAAGCAATCCTTTTATATCTCTCTAATTAATAGACTGTCTCACAGTGTCTTACTCAAGTCTTGCCACCCCTCATCAAACATCATATAGCTCTTCTTCCCATACACCCCTACCTTCCTAGATGACTATTTTGCCTCATATTTCATGGGGAAAAGTGATATCATTCTTTGAGAGCTTCCCCTTATTTCCAGCTTCCTTATCTCATATTACCCTTCTGCCACTATCTCCTTTACCTCTGTCTCAAATGAAGAGATGATTCTTTCTCTTCAGCTAACCTCTTTATATGCACAAATGAATCTCTGTTACATCCTGTCTTCTGTAGCAGATTGCTCCCCCCGCCATTAGTCCCACCCTCTCACTCATCTTCATTATATATTTATCTACTGGCTGCTTCTAGCCTACAAATATGCCCATGACTCTTCCATCCTCAAAAAACCCTTACTTGAGCCATCTAAACCAATCAGTTAGTATGCTATCTCTTCTTTTTCATGGTTAAACTCCTTGAGAAGGCCATCTACAACCACATCACGCCTATCAGATTGGCTAACATGACAAAACAGGGAGATGATAAATGTTGGAAAAGATATGGGAGAGTTGGAACACTAATTCTTTGTTGGTGGAGCTGTGAGCTGATCCAACCATTCTGGAGAGCAATTTAAAACTATGCCCAAAGGGCTACAAAAATGTACATATCCTTTGACCCAGCAATATAGCTTCTAGGGCTGTATCCCAAAGAGATCATAAAATGGTAAAAAGTCCAAGATGTACAAAAATATTTATAGCATCTCTCTTTGTAGTGACCAAGAACTGGAAATCAAGGGGATGCTTATCAACTGAGGAATGACTGAACAAGATGTGGTATATGAATATAATAGAATACTATTGTGCAATAAGAAATGATGAACAGAAAGACTTCAGAAAAACCTGGAAAGACTTCTATGAACTGATGCTGAGTGAAATGAGCAGAACAAGGAGAACACTATACACAGTAACAACCACAGTGTGTGAGGACTGTTTCTGATAAACTTGGCCATTGCATTAGCAACGTAAGGACCTAAAACATTCCAAAAGGACTCTTGAGGCAAAATGCCATCTACATCCAGAGAAAGAACTATGGAATCAGAATGCAGAATGAAGCAGGCTGTTTTCCCTTGTCTTATGTTTTATATTATTTTGTTTTTTCTCATGGTCTCTCCCATTCATTTTAATTCTTCTATGTAACATGACTAATGTAAAAATGTGTTTAATAAGAATGTATGTATAGAACCTGTATAAGATTCTGTGCCTTCTTGGGGAGGGAGGAGGGAGAGAGGGGAAGAAAATTTAAAACTTAAGGAAGTGATTGTTGAAAACTGAAGACAAATAAATAAATATTTTTAAATAGACCATCTACAATAGGTATTCCCATTTCTTTTCCTCTTATTCTCTTATTAACACTCTACAATCTGCCTTCTGACCACATTATACAAATGAAACTATTCCCTTCAAAGTTATCTATAATCTGTAAATTCTCACACATAATGACATTTAAAAAAAGCAAACTATACTTCTTGAGGTCTCTGAATCCTTTGACACTGTTGATCACCATCTCCTCCTTGATTCTCTCTTCTTTCTAGTTCTCTACAGCACAATTATATTCTGGTTCTCCTCCTAACTCACCACACTTTCTCAATATCCTTTGCTGATCTTTGTCCATGCCAAACCCATTAACTCTGGTTGTCCCCAAGGTTCTGTTCTGGTGCTGTTCTCTTCTCCTTAAATACTGAACCAAATAGTGAATCAAATTCATTTGGGGATCTCATCAGCTCCCATGGATTCAATTGTCATCTCTATGCTAATGATTCTCAAATCTCTCTGCAGACTTGTCTCACATCAACACTTGCATTTCAGGTATCTCAAATTGGATGTCCAGTAGACATCTTAAACTCATGATCAAAACTGAACCCATTATCTTTCCTCCCAAACCCTCCCTTCTTCCTAACTTCACTATAACTGTCAAGGCTGCCACCATCCTCCTAGGTACCCAGGCTCACAAGCTATGTCATCTTGAATTTCCTCCTCTTACCATAACCAATCTATTGTCAAGGCTTATCATTTTCTCTTTGGGAGATCTCTCATATGTGCCTCCTTCTCTCCTCTGATGCTGCCACCACTCTATTGTAGGCCCTCAGCAATAACCTGCTGATAGATCTCCCTACCACGTCTATCCATGTTCCAGCCCATTGTCCCTTCAGCCAAGGTGATCTTTCTCAGAAGCTTCTGCTTTGACTATATCACTCCCCATCTCCAGGATCAAATATAAATTCCTCTGCTTAGAACTCAAAGCCCTTTGTAACCTGCGTACCCCACATCTTTCTAGTGCTTTTGTACCTTCTACTCTTCCCCAATGTGATCTTTGATGCAGCAATATTAAAATCCTCATGTTCCTTACTTAAGATATTCAGTCTCCTGACTCTGGGTGTTTTCACTGACTGTCCCCCATGCCTGGAATTCTCTCTTTCCTTATGCTGCCTCCTGGTTTTCTTCAAGCCTCAGCTAAAATTCCATCCTATACAGGAAGTCTTTCCCATTATCCCTTAATTCTAGTGCCTTCCTTCTACTGGTTATCTCCAATGTATACAATAATCCTGTATAAAGCATTTTTGCACATAGTTGTTGTATCTTGTATCTATCATGTCTACGTGATTAGACTTAGAACTCCTTAAAAAGAAAGAACTGTCTTACTTTTCTTTGCATCTTAGCACAGTGCCTGAAACACAGTAGGTTCTTAGTAAATGGTTTTTGATTAAATACCCAACATATATGAACTGAAATATTATGATAAGAAAGGAGCAGACCATATTCACAAATTATTCTGTTGATTTTTGGGCAATTGAACTAATTAACTCTGCTAGTTATTGACCCTTCACAGTAAACAGTAAAACTGACCCCAAGTCTCAGAAGTCCCTGTCAATCCATTTCCCTGCCCTTTCCAAAATGGCCAGAGGAACGAGTAATCAATTTCAAGGGGAATAAAATCCCAACTTTAACAATTATTTACTATCTGTGGTACTTTGGACAAATCACTTTATCTCTCCAACTCCTCTTCATTTATAAAATGATGAAATTGGACTAAATGACTTTCAAAGTCTCTTCCAGCTCTAAATTTCTTATCCAATGTGATCATTCGAATATATACAAATGAAATGTGTGGCAATTGGAGCACTTTTCCAGGTAAGTTGAGCTAAAACCTTAATTTCTTCAATTATCTGGATATGCTAGGACAAACCAGGTGGAACTGTCTGCATAATTCCAGTCTCACTTCACTTGATGCCTTGAATATACAGTGTTTTGAAGTGCTTGGGAGTTTCCCTGACCATCCTGGTTCCATGTGGCCTTTTTTCTTATCTTAAATTTGTTTTCTCAAGTATTCTAACAAGAGTAGCAAGTGTGAACATCTGTCTCAAATTGGAGTCACAGACTTTATTTTATTCAAAAAAACCCTTTTCATTACAATGCCCATGAGTTGAGCTCTCCTTTATTTATCTTCTGTCATCCCATCACATTGCACCGGAAGGATCTAGGTCATTTTCTGAGTTTCAAGACACTGAGATCAGTTAGATTATGATTTATGTTATTGTGAGAGATGCTTCCCAGGACTATTATGTGTGACTGACCTAGAGAACAGGACAGTCAGAATGGTTCCCACTGCACATATAAAACACATTTTCAGTCACAGTACATGAGAAATTACATTCTAATTCAGACACAGAAGCACCATTCCCTTACTCATTCAAGATAAGGAAGAATTTATATTGAATTAGCAAACAAGAAGGCCATATTTATAAACCTTATTACTGAGAAAGGCCATAAAGTAAGTTATATAGTTTGCCCAACAAAATTTCTTTTTCTCATGTGTAAGTCTATTTGCTAAGTTTTTAAGTTCCAAGTCATGCCAATGACAACTTATCTTTTATTATTTTTAATAGTATGGAAATAACAATAGATCAACCGGCCCCAACCTGTAGGCTGCAGGGAGTCTGCACAGTTATTGCAAGGGGTCAGTGAATCCATATGCACACCAGTCATCTCATCAAATGACTCAGTATAATAAACACATGTATTTTCTGCAGATTGAATGATGTCTCACACATTCTTCTAATGTATATGCTATAGATGCCATCATTGTCAATGAAATTAAAATTTTATTTCAAAGTATCACTGAATTCATAGCATCTTTTTTGTCACCATTTATTTTTCTAGTCAACAGATGCTAACAATATTATGATACTATTATAGTGAAGGGAACAATGGAAGTTTCAATAAATTTTTTTAACATTAATTAGGCATTCTAATACTATAAAATATTGGGCATCATTTGGGGAAGAGGAACAATTCTTCAAACATCACAATGCTTTTTTTTCACTCAGTCACGATGTAAATAATTCCCTCTTCTGGGCACTCTGGTTACAAAAATAACAACGCAATAGTTCCCTCAAGGAGCTTAATTTTTTTATTACTAATTTATTTGTTTTCAGTTTTCTACAATCACTTCCATAAGTCTTCTCCCCCTCTCTCCTTCCTCCTTCGCTGAGATGGCATGCAATCTTATATGGGTTCTGCACATATATTTGTATTAAACACATTTTTACATTAGTCATGTTGTATAGAAGAATTAAAATGAATGGGAGAAACCATGAGAAAAAAACAAACAAAACAAAACATAACATAAGAGAAAATGGTCTGCTTCATTCTGCATTCCAATTCCATAATTCTTTCTCTGGATGTGGATGACTTTTTGCATCAAGAGTCCTTTTGGAATGTTTTAGGTCCTTGCATTGCTGTGAAGGGCTAAGTCTACCAGAACAATTCCTTGCACACTGTGGTTGTTACTGTGTACGATGTTCTGGATCTGCTCCTTTCACTCAGCATCAGTTCATATAAGTCCTTCCAGACCTCTCTGAAGTCTTCCTGTTCATCATTTCTTATAGCACAATAATATTCCATTACATTCATATACCTTCCAGTTTTTAGCCACCACAAAGAGAACTGCTATAAATACTTTTGTACATATGGGATGCTTTCCTATTTTTATGATGTCTTTGGGATATAGTCCTAGAGGAGATATTGTAGGTCAAAGGGCATGCAAAGGAGCTTAAATTTGAAAAATATGAATGCTCTCTATGATCTGTTACATTATAATAGGAAAAGCATTGTATTCATCATTGGAAAACCTGAATTTGTCCTGTTTCTGACACTCTCAGTTTCATGATCTAAAACAGACCTGAGCAAGTCAAGTAGGTAGGGACTCCAATTAAAAGAGGCAAAACTTCCTCTGGCTGTAGATAATTAGGCTAGAGAGAAAGACAGTCAACGGTTGGTTGCTGGGCGTCACATGACAAATAGAAGAGTGTGCAGGGGAAACCCTACATTTTTCAAGGCTGCCCAAAATCCTCTGGCCAGCCGCAAGCATCCTGTGGGCCATATGTTGTGCAGGCAAGACCTAAAACAAGTCACTCACTATGTAGGAGCTATATCTTCTTCATCTATAAAACTGGATGAGTTAAAGCCTTACCTGCTAACATAGGTGATTGTGAATCAAATGAGATGATGAACTTAAGAT